>CM040178.1:9100000-10300000 GCA_022606695.1 Vaccinium macrocarpon
TTCAATTGAGCATAATAAGGTGTAGAGTTGATCAAAGAAACTCCATGAGAGGCTGCAAAAGCTTTCACTGCTCTACCTTCGAAAATGGATCCATTATCTACTGTTATAGTTTCTAGAGATCCAAACCTATAGATGATATTCTTAATGAATTCAATCACATGCTCTTGAGAGACACTCTCAAAGGCTTGAGCCTCCACCCATTTGGTGAAGTAATCAGTAGCAAATAGTATAAATTTATCCCCACCCCTAGATGGAGGGTAAATCATACCAATCATATCCATTGCCCAACCCCTACACGGCCAAGGTTTGATTACATGCTGTAGTTCAGTAACTGGTAATCTTTTGAGAGGTCCTGTCTTTTGACAAGCTTGGCACCCTTTTGCATAATCAATACAATCCCTGATGATAGTAGGCCAATAATATTCATACCTTCGAATCAACCATCTTATCTTGATTCCTGCTTGATGAGCTCCACAGACACCTTCATGAACTTCTTCCATAACCTTAAAAGCATCAACTTTGTTTAAGCACTTAAGCAATAATCCATCTGCTCCTCTGTTAAATAGTTCTCCATTATACATGATGTAATTGATAGATCTTAGCCTTGTTGCTCTATCTGTTTTGGCGTCAAGTCTTGTTAAATAATCAATTAATGGCCGTCTCCAGTCATTCGAACTAGGAGAAGTAGTGATTTCACATACTTCAAAATCCATGTTCCTGTCTTTAAGCATTGGCAAAGATTTTCTTAGAGTTAATTGACAAAATTCTCTATTGTCATCAGGGAATAAACTTGAATCCTGATGCTCTTTGAGCCACTGTATCAGCTTCTTCATTGAAGAACCTTGGAACATATATAAAAGAAATCATGTGAAAATGCTTAATCAATGACTTCACATGTTCATAATAAGGTTTTAAACCAACATTATGGCAACCAAATTCTCCATTCACCTGGTTTATAACCAACTGAGAATCTCCAAAGACCTCAATTATATCAACTTTCATAATAAGTAAGAGTTCTAGACCCATAATTAAGGCTTCATATTCTGCTTGATTATTGGTACACTCCCCTTCATTTATTTGAAAACCAAATTTGGTTTTCAAACTTTGAGGAGATTCCAAAATAACTCCAATTCTAGCCATTTGAGATGTTTTCGAACCATCGAACCACATTTTTCATGGTTTACCGTTACTGTATTATCATCTGCCATTTCAGGAGTTTCAATTTCATTTGGATGATCAGCCAAAAAATTAGCCAAAGCTTGCCCTTTAACTAATTTCTGAGGAACGTACTCTAAACTGAATTCAATTAAAGATACAATCCATTTCCCAATTCTGCCACTGAGTACAGGTTGGGACAACATATACTTCATAACATCAGTCTGAGAAATTACATAGGTTACTCTAGGCATCATATAGTACCTGAGTTTCTTCGAAGCAAAGAACAAGGTTAAACATAATTTTTCTACTGCAGAATACCTACTTTCACAATCATTAAGAAACCTACTTAGATAATAGATAGCTTGTTCCTTCCCTTCTTCATTGTCTTGAGCCAATAAAACTCCTATTGAGTCATGGTTTGCTGCCAAATACAGTTTGACAGGCTCTCCCTTTTTGGGTGGAACAAGAACTGGTGGATTGATTAAGTACTTCTTGATGGCCTTGAAAGCATCATCATGCTCCTTTGTCCATTCGAAGTCCTCTCCATCCTTCAATTTCAATAAAGAAGAAAAAACTTTAGTTTTCCCTGCAGTATTAGATATAAATCTTCGAAGAAAATTCAATTGAGTAACTTCCGCCATGTCCAAGATGGACTAGTGGGGATTTTAACCTTCCAAAAGCTATTACCCTTTAGTAAATAGGATTTTACCCACTGACACCACATTGATTGCTCCCCTCCGGAGATGATAAACCATATGTGTTTAGCCATGGCAGCCTTATTCCAGATTTGTATAGATTTAAACCCTAACCCTCCTTCTTTTCTAGGGGAACACAGGTGCTCCCAGGAGACTTTAGCACCTGTGTGCCTGAGCTCTGAACCAGTCCAGAAAAAGGATCGAAGGATGGTCTCAACTTCCTTGATAACTTTCTTAGGGAGCAAGAAAATGGAGGACCAATAAGTCTGCATTGAGAATAACACGGACTTGATTAATTGAATCCTCCCAGCATATGAAAGATACTTGTTAGCCCAAGATTTAGTTCGACTAGTGATTTTATCAATGAGTATCTTGCAATCTGCATACTTGAGTTTAGTGGAGATGAGAGGGACACCAAGATATCTCACAGGGAGAGTGCCTTCTCGAAAACCAAGCTTATCAAGTATAGCCTGTTTGTGAGAAGTGGAAACTCCAGAGAAGAAAATGTTGCTCTTGCCTGGACTAGGCGATAGGCCAGATAAAGCCTCAAATTCAAGGAGAGCATCCTGAATGCACTTAATAGAATCCAAGTCCCCTTTACAGAAGATCATAAGATCATCTCGCAAAAACACAAGTTGATTATTTTTGTCTTCTCACATCTCCAATGAAAGTGGAAATTAGGACTACATGATTTTTCCTTGAGAATTTGGGTGAGAATTTCCATGACAATGACAAACAGATATGAGGATAAAGGGTCACCTTGTCTTAACCCCTTTTGCCCTCTAATGGACCCTGTGGCTTCACCATTGATGCTCAACGTATAGTTGGCAGTGGTTATACAAGTTTTAATCCATTGGATCATTTGAGGGTGGAAGTTCATTGATAGGAGTATATCCCATAGAAATTCCCACCTAACATTGTCATATGCTTTCATGATGTCAACTTTCAAAGCACATTTTGGAGAGGGAGATTGCTTGTGATAATCTCTCATGAGTTCTTGAGTCAGAAAGATATTATCAGCAATTCTCCTACCTTTGACAAACCCTGATTGCACAGGGTCAATGAGTTGAGGGAGCACAGCTTGGATCCTTTTAGCAAGGATTTTAGCAATGCATTTATAAATTGTGTTACAGCAGGAAATAGGCCTATAGTCACCCACCTTGGAGGGATTAGGGACTTTAGGGACAAGGGCCACACTGGTTGAGTTAGCTTTAGTAAGAAGTCTGCCAGATCTGAAGAAATTCCTAACAGCAGAAACGACCTCATGACCCACCACATCCCAAGATTTATGGAAAAAACCAGCATTGTACCCGTCAGGGCCAGGAGCTTTACTGGGATTAAGTGACATGAAGGTTTCCTTAATCTCAAGATTAGAGACCTCTAAAACCATGGCCTCTCTCTGAGAGTTCTCAAGTCTAGAAGTGATGAGTTGACTAACCCTAGCAGAGCCAGAATAATCAGTAGCATGGACAGAACCCAAGAGATTAGAGTAAAATGTAACAAATGTGGATTTAATCTCGATGGGATCATGGGTAATAGTGCCATCTGGGAGAACCAAACTGGTGATACTCCTCCTATTCCTGTTAATTGAAATGGCCTTAAAAAAGTATGCGGTGCATTGATCCCCATACTTGAGCCAAGAGATCCTAGATTTCTGTTTAGCAAAGCTTTCTTCAGCTCTAGCAAGTGTAATGTATTGCTTGCACAGAACTCTCTCTTGAACTTGTTTGACTGAATTAGTGGGATCTTGACCTAAGTCACACTGGATTATGTCAAGTTCATGCCTCGCAGCAAGAGTCCTTTTAGATATATCACTGAATTCCCTAGTATTTAGTTTCTTAAGATCCTCTTGAAGGAATCTGAGCTTCTCACAAACTACATACATAGGGTTACCAATGATAACCCTCCTCCACACTTTCTGAACAGTAGATAGGAATTCAGGATGATGAGCCAAAAAGTTAAAGAACTTAAAAGGTTTCTTGACCTTCTTGAGTTCAGGATTAATGAAGACCATAGCAGGGGAATGATCAGAGATCCCAGGAGGAGGGAAATGAGCATTAGAACAAATAAATGATTTGATCCACTGCTCATTGATCAGAACCCTATCAATTTTAGTGGAGATGTAGTGAGTGGGGTCTTGCTTATTAGACCATGTGAAGTGACATCCAGAGTACCTAAGGTCTTCAAGGTCCTTCGCAACAATGCAATCATTGAAATCCTCCATATGGGGAGGCCAATGATTATCACCCCCAATTTTGTCAGTAGGGTACCTAAGAGCATTAAAGTCCCCAAGGATGATCCAAGGCTCATTAAAATCACAGGCAATCAAGTCATTCCAAAGGTCCTTTCGTTCTAAGTAGAGATTGGACCCATAGACAAAGGTAGCAACGAATTTAATATCTCCATTAATAGTTTGAATACTACAATGAATGGCTTGGCTTGACTGACTAATAACGTTGAGATTAAGAATAGAAGAGTCCCAGACGACACAAATTCTACCAACAGGAGCCATCGCTGAGTTATGAATAAACGACCAAAATGGGAACATGGAGTTAATGATCCTAGAACAATTATTTTCTTTTATTTTATGCTCTAAAAGCCCAAAAAAAGACATTTTTATTTGTTCTAACAAGAGAAGCAACCTCTTTTTGCTTAATAGGATCATTAAGACCCCTCATGTTCCAAGACCCAAAATGTAAAGGCATTTTTGACATATTAAAGATGGCATCCCTTGGGTCCTTTAGTTGGGAAGTTTGGCGATCGTATTGTCTACGATGCTGGTTTACCAATTGATGCCAAGGTCTCATCCATTTTACGTGGGTCTCATCAATGGAACTTCCCAATCACCCAAACCTGGGAATTGAATGAGATTAGATCTCATTTACCTCCCCTCACTTACCATGATCTCACTAACGCTGATTCCTGTGTTTGGACTCTCACCCAGAATGGTCTCTTCTCCATTTCTTCTTTGTGGAATCAACTTAGAGTCAAGTTTCCCATCATTGAGTGGAATCATGTCGTATGGTTCCCCTCTCATATTCCCAGGTGCAGCCTTATTAGCTGGCTTGCTATTCAGAACAGATTATCTACTGAGGATAGACTGGTTCTTTTTGGCATCAAGACCCATTCTCGCTGCAGTTTTTGCCCTGGGGAAGAAGACCATGACCACTTGTTTTTTAATTGCCCTTTTACAAAACATGTTTGGGATGCTGTATCCCACAAATCTCAGCTTACTTGGCAATCCCAATCCCTCGCCAATCTTGTCAGTCTCCTCTCATCTATCAAGAGAAAGGATTTGAAGAGTACACTTATCAAGTTGACCTTTACTGTCACCTTGTACCATATTTGGATTGAGAGAAACATAAGGAAGTTTCAAAATACTCAGCTCAGTGTGGCTACATTGGTGCATAAGATCTGCACTGAGATAAGGTGTAGATTGTTGTCGCTTCACAAAATCCGACCAGGAGCCATCTCACTTTTTGAGGCCTGGAATATTACCGATAACTCTAATTAAATACTTGGTTGATTTGAAAAGCAATGCATGCAGCCCCTGTGTTATTTTGATTAAAGTGGTGTTATAGTTTAGTAGTGATACTTCCAATTTTACCCTCAAGTTACTAACTGATTTCCAAGTGACAGGTTGACAAGAATGATCAAATTTGTACAATGGTTTCATTGCTCATGGCCTAGTTGGGTAGTGTGTGATTGCAGGATCATGAAAGAGGGTCACTTCACAAAATAGCACTCTCCCCATGGGGATAGATTAGTTGGGGTCAGTTACTACTTCTATTACCTGGGTAAATATCTTAAACTCTGGTTCCTTAACTTGGAATGACCTGAAGTGTTGCGTGAGAGTTGTGTGATCTACTTTGAATGTTTTACTTAAATGTAATCCTGTGAGAATTGTACCTCCAAGCATAATTGTTCAGAGAGGTTCAGCCCTAATTCCCAGATCAATTGAAAAAAGAGAGTGGGAGGTCAGAATGTGAGGGTGTGCAGGTGGTGAGAACCAAATGACCTGGGAACTTGTTTAGCCACATTCTACACTGCCAGGTGGCCCATATATTTGATCCTCCTTTATGAGTGTTCTCCCAACCATTATCATGTCTGCCAAGTACAACAAATGGGTTCTCTTTGCTCCCGCCCATTTGTTTCTCATGCTTACTGGCTGCTGCGGCTACATTACAAATCTTTGTGTCCCATGTTGCTTCAAGCTACGCTACCCAGTTCTAATGCACACCGCCAGGTGTCTCATATTACTCCCTATTCCCACCGCTGCTGCGAAGTTTTAGCGACTCACTTTTTCTGCCGCCGTAGTTGGACGAAGACTGTTTTGCCGTGTTCCATTTTTTTCTTACTTATTTGCTGCTGCGGCTCTGCCACTTTCTGCGTATCATGCGCTTCTTGCCGCACACTACTAACAAATGTTGGTCCTGATCTTCTGAAGCATAATGCTGCTGCAGTTTATATGTTTGTGCTTAATTAGTTAGGATTTATGGTCAGTTCTGGAAATGTAATTTGTGGACTACCATCCAGTTGGGCAGAGTTGTTATACCTAGAGTTTTGGTTCAATTTGCTGTATTCTTGTACTTAATTGGCAGCTTTCTTGTTTGTGTGGTTTGCTCCATATTCAAACAAGGTGCTGCCCAATTTCTGTTCTCTAGCTGGATATCTGGAATTTCATGTTGGCCTAGCCTTGGGGGGCTGTCCCATGGCTTTGTATAATTCCCTTATGGGAGGGGGATGTCCTCCCAATTCAAGTTCCATCTCAAGAGGGTCTACCCCAAATTCAAGTGCCAAGTATGATTGCCTAGTGTTGGTCAAGTGCATCAGCAGGAGGTTCTTCCCCTATTACAATGTCAAGTGTTGTTCTCTATTCTACTATAGATTCTACTCTCTTAGCTTACTTGCTTATGTTCCAGTCCAACATGTGTTGGCTCTTAATGGTCTTTCTTTATTGTAGGTAATTTACGTTGTAAGTAATTTCCCCTATGTTTTCCTCTTGTAGCCCTTGTGGCCCTCCTTTTATTTCAAGCAATTTTCTTTATCCTTTTCTTTTCCTTTTCTTTGTCCTCCCTGGGGTATGCCCCATGTAGGCTGTACATTCGCTTAGCCTCCTTTTATCTTCAAGCTTATTTACCCAAAAAAAAAAAGAAAATTCAATTGACCAAGAAATTTTTGTAGTTCTTTCTTGTTTGAGGGAGGTTTTGCTTCAATAATAGCTTTAGCTTTATTTTTATCAACTTGAATACCTTTGCTATGGACTAGATATCCCAAGAAACTCTCTGCCATTACTCCAAAAGCACATTTAGCAGGATTTAACTTCAGTTGATAATGCTTCATCTTTGAGAAAGCCACTTTCAAATGCTCCACATGATCATCAATAGATCCTGATTTGACAATTATGTCATCTATGTAGCATTCTAAAAAACCCCCTATTATTTCATGAAAGATTGCGTTCATAGCTCTTTGATAAGTAGCACCAGCATTCTTAAGCCCAAAGGGCATCTTGACCCACTCAAAGGTCCCAAGGTTGCCAGGGGCTCTGAATGCAGTTTTATGAACGTCTTCCTTAGCTATACAAATTTGATTATATCCTGAATGTCCATCCATAATAGACATGATTTTGTGACCTGCAGAACTATCCACAAGCATGTCTACTACAGGCATTGGGTACTCATCTTTAGGGGTTGGAGTGTTTAAGTTTCTAAAATCAATGCACACCCTAATTTTCCCATTTTTCTTGACAACAGGAACAATATTTGATAGCCACTCTACATATCTTGCTGTTCTAATAAAACCAGCATTTAAAAAATTTTGAACTTCCTTTTTAACCAATAAAATGGTTTTAGGAGACATTTTTCTTGGAAGTTGTTTGAAAGGTTTGCAATTAGGTTTGATAGGTAATCTGTGCTCAACCAAATTTCTACTCAAACCTGTTAACTCTTTTTAACTCCAAGCAAAGCATTCTTTGTTCTCTTTAAGTACTGCGATCAACTTGGCCTTTGAAGCAGCATCAAGCCCCTTGTTGATTTGCTCAGTGTTTGGAACAACTCCTTCTCCCAATTCCACCTCTTCCACAGGATCTTGGGATTCGACATGACCTATAAAGGCCTCTTCGAGTTCAAATGGCTTCAACCCCCAGTCAGATTTCTCAGCCAATAATTCCTCCCAATCACTTGTTTCTTGTAATTTCTACTCTATTTCTAGAGCCATAAATTTAACTAAAGCCAAAGAGTTGGCCTCTTCGAACTCTGTCTTGGACTCACATCCAAGCAGCCTCGTCTGGTGGATTGTCTGATTCATAATCAACTGCTTGTTTGAGTTTAGATCTCAGGTCTGCCAATTCTCCCATTTCCAACACATTGGATAGAGGGGTGGCAGTTTGTGCAATTTTACTCAGAGGGATGATTTCAGGCTTATACATTTCTGCCTCTGCACAATTTGCTGAAGTGCTAAAGGGATGTGGGTCTGCTTTCACTTCTTTGACCCCCACATCTTTCCTATTTTCATATTTCACAATCATCAAGGCTTGATGCATTGAAGATGTAAAAGTATCCACCACAAAGAAGGCTGTATCAGTTTCTACTTGGCCAACTTTCAGGCGTATAGAAACAATTCCTTTGGGGTTTTTACCCTCACCAGTGAAACCAGCGATGGATGTGCTTGTTGGGATTAATCAAACCTTTTCTTTTCCCAACCTCTTCAAAGTCCTAGAAGGCAAAATGTTCACCGTTGCACCATTATCAACCAAAATTCTGTTTAACAAAATCCCATCAAACAATGCAGATATGTATAATGGTTTCAAATGGTGCCTCATATCATTCGAACGTGATTTGAAAGGATAAGAAAGATCAGCACAATCCAAATCAACAATCAAAGGATACTTAGAATCATTTTCTGTTTCTAGAATGAAAATTGCTTTCTCTTTGGAGGTTACTTCTGGTTCTTCTATTGTATTTACCATAATCATGAAATCCTCCTCCTCTTCCTCCTTTTGAATATTGGAAATTAAAGCTCCCCAACTATCATTCCAACCATTATCATATGTGAGATTATATTCCTCATCACTTGATACATCAATAACCTCCATAGGAGTAACTGTTGGTTGTAATGCTCTTAGAACTGGTGAACAATCTGGTCCAAAAAGTCCAAAGTTAACAAATGAAGGAGTTACCATGTTAATTTGTACTTCAGGTAAAGTCCCAAACTGAATGGTACTTTTTTCCTGCATTGGTAGTTCTGATCCAACTTCTGATGTGTTCATTTTTTCAGAGAGCTCTGCTACAGAAGTTTCCATGGGGGAGAATGTTCCAACAGAGACGAATTTGTGCCCCCCCCACCTTCTTCCTGTTCCACTATCATGGCTTCTAATAAGCTAGATTGATAGCTTGCCAAGGAATTTGGAGAAGTTGGATTATCTTGAGGTACTTCACTGTCCAATCTCGCAGCCAAGTTTTCCAGAGTTTCTCTTTCTGATTGAGAAAACCCCCTTCGAAGAGATTCTTCAGAATCTTCTCTTCGACGTCTATTAAACCTTGGGTTGAATTTATCACTCCCATTAGGATTCTCCTCGGAAGCATATTCCTCCATTTGGAAACTGGTATACCTCCTTTGCAGTTTCCTTTTCTGTGTTCTTGTCAACATAGGAATCATTTGAGGTGCCTTGGTCTTTGGATCTTTAACCACTACCCATTGACCAGTATGAGCACTTGGAGGTTTAACCATTTTGTTCCCAATTTTAGAAGAAGTTCTACATTCTTGGAAGAGTTCTGGTTTGATTTTTTTTTTTAGAAACCAATCAAGAACTCCTTTCACCAAGGTAAATTGCTCCTCTTCTCCTCCATTTCTTTGGCCTATTAAGGCCTTCCCAGTGTTAACCTTCTTCGAAGGAGGATAATCCGTCTTTGAAGCTGGTGGGACTGGACTAGAAGGCACATTTCTCTTTGAAACAGACCAAGGCCTCTCATTTCTTCCTTGATTTGGATTGATCCAAGGCTTTCTTTCATTATTTTGATCCAGAGCTTTTCTTTCCATCCTCTTTGGAAAGAAATCAACCCCCTGTCTATCCAAATCCTTGAAGATCAAATAGTTGGCCCTGCATTCCATGCATAAACATTCCAAAAAGGATGCCTCAAGCATGGGAAGATGAGACTGCTTAAAACCTCTATTAAAAGAACTTCCTGGTGCAGTGTTTTGACGGTGGGTCTTCCCATCATCATTTTGAAGTTGGCCAACTTTTTTGGCTTTCCTTTACTAAACTGCACTGAATTCATTTCCACTTGCACCTGCTTGTTTTGCCACATTTCCTTGACAGTTTTAGCCAGAGATGTTGGCACATTAGTGTTGGCAGTCACTTCTTCAATTTTTGGAAATGGATCAGTATCCATTCCCATAGTCTTTTTTGGAAACATGATTCTTCCTTTCTTGATCTGCTCTTGAATCCTATCACGGAAAACATTACAATTTTTAGTGGAATGAGTCCATGAAGCATGCCATTTGCAATAACTTTTCCCTTTTGTTTCTTCCAAAGTTGGAAGTTTAATATTTTCAGGGAGTTTGATGAGTTTTTTCTTCAAAAGATAATAAAAAATTTCATCTCCCTTTGAAACATCAAATGAATATACTTTGCTAACTGCTTTCTTGTTGGTTCTTGGTGCTATAGAGGAATCCTTTCGAACTATACATTCACACACACAAGGCTCATGTTCAACAATTTAGCAGCATCAATCTCATAAATGGGTTCTTTATAATAGGTTGAGTAAGAAGAGTTATTTCTATCAACATCCTCTTCTAACAAAGACTCATATCTTGATGCTTTGTAAGTTAAATCAACCAAATCCCTAAATTCAGTAGAATTGAACTTCTTCCTAAGTTCTCTACTTAAGCCATCCTATGCTATTCTTACAAATTCAACCTCTGGTAATTGGAGTTTACACTTATTTCTGGCCTTTTTAAATCTAGCAATAAATTGAGCAGCCTTCTCATCAGGCTTCTGTTTTAATCTTGCTAAATCAGCCATAGTGACTTTAGGTTTAGTTTGATAAAATTGTGCATGGAATAACTCTTCCATCCTTAACCAATTTGGAACTGACTCTGGTTTCAAGTTAGAATACCATTCGAAGGCCGTCCCTGTTAAAGAATTAGAAAATAATTTCAACTTAATGAACCCATTATTGCCTAATTCCCTACACTGAGTAGTGAATCTAGCAATGTGCTCAGTTGTGGATTGTTTTCCATCTCCATGGAATAAAGTGAAATCTGGGATTTTAAACCCCCTAGGGACTTCGAACTATTTATCTATCCATTCTGGATAAGGTTTTCTATAAATTTGAGTTTGTACCCCCCGGTTCAAGGGTCCATAAACTTCTTGCATAAGACCTAATATTTCATCTCAAAGGGTTGGATGTTCCCCTAAAGGTACCTTTGAATTAACAGGTGGTTCCCAAGTGACATTTCTAGGCATGTGATCTTCTGGAATCCTCTGATAAGGATCATTAAAAGGCCTAGTTTGCTTGAAACCTCCCTCCTATTTTACAAAAGGTTCATAAAGATAGTTCGAATGCACCCTTCCCATCTCTGGTATTCCTGAATACTTAGGAATCCCAATCTCTGGATTAGGCCTTATTGCACTAGTCCTGTCCTTTTCATTAAAATGATTTCTAGGAGTATACATATACTCATCAAATCCGTAATCATAATTCCTAAAGCCTTTTTCCTCATTTACACCATCAAAGTTTGGTTCGAATGGGATATTAGTGTTTTGCTTGAACACTTTCTTAGGTTTAGTGGTTTGATAATCATGATTCTTTGTAGGCTCATACCAAGATTCTGGTATGTCCTTTACATTTATAGGCTCTTTTCCAGGCCTTGATCTGAATTTGCTTGTGCTAGCCTCTCCTTTATCCTTCTCAAGTGAAGGCAAAGGATTACTTCTAAGCCCTGATTGCTCTTCCAATTTTTGTAATATAAGCCTTTGGATCTGAGCCAATTCTTTAAACGTAGCAATCATTTCAATAAACTCGCTAGATGACATATTCCCTCCAACTTCTGGATTCTTTGGGTCATCAATTTGCACAGTTATATTATTTCTAGTATTCATTTGAGAAGTCTGGCCAGTTCCCATATTTAAGTCTTGACCAGCACGAGTCTCTGGTCCTATTTGAAGGCCTTCGACTTGTTCATTCTCTTTAGAATTAACATTGTTCTCATCTTCTGGCGTTTGGCCAACTTGAGAATCATCCACTTGCTTCCTAAGTTTTGGAGCCATCTAACACTTTCTGGGGTCCCACCGGGTGTGCCAAAAAAGATGTGTTTGGTTCTTTTTACTTCTTTGCAATGGAAAATGATTGTGTGTGAGCGTGCCAGAGAGAGTTTCAATCTTCTCCCTCAGATTAACTTTGAAAAAACCAAACCTAATCAGGCGATTGTGTTTTGTTGGTTCAATTACCTTAATTAAGAGGATTTTTCTTAATAAGTGAAGAAATGCAAACCAATAAACTTAAGAAATCAAAGAACAATAAAGAAACAAGACACTTCGATTGATGAATCAAAGATAAACTTACTTCGAAATTGTCTCCAACTTCAAATACAGAGTAACAGAACTTCGAACAGATGATTGTTACAAGAACAACCGAGATAGGGGTTACAACAACAATCGAGATAAATCGTAATCTAATTCCTAAACTACTTCCTAATCTACTTCAAACTAAGTTCAAAATCCTAAACTACTTCGAACTGGGTTTGAAATCCTAAACTACTTTGCCAATGAACAAACCAAGCATCAGTTTTTTTGATAGCTGTTTGTTGAAGATTTGTCCGGGGGTTTTCACTCTTCAATTTCTTCTATTTATAGACGTTGCTTGTAATTTGAACTTCCTGCTCCATAAATTTGAATCTGGATTGCTTCGAACTCTAACTTCCACTCTGGGAGTTGACAGTTATTCTTCCTCCACGTATGAATTTGAATTCTTTCTTCTCCCAGAAGCTTTAAATCTGCACGTTTGTTTACCAACTCAAATGATGACATGTTAAGGGAATAACTGCCTTCCAGAAGTGTTCCACGTGTTCTAACTGCCAATTGCCTTGTTTCGCAAGTTTACACGTGGAGCTTGTGTGTTCAACAATTAATATTATGGCTTCGAAGCCAATCTATATTTTAACAATGGCTTGTAATTGCCAATAACTGCTCTTCCAGTTTGAGAAATGATACGACAATGTATTTACTCAATTTTACCTTATTAATCCAGTGTATCTTCATCGACAGATAATTGCCAATGTTTGGCACTTTTGATTACGTGTCAATTAATTATTGGATTGGTTAATTTTATATGTAAACAGTTACATTATCCTTAAATTTTAAAGATAAATGACATGAATTGGACAAAAATGCCCTGGCTAAGTTCAGAAGTTAAAGGGGCACCTTCTCCCTCTCCATCTACAGTACTCTCCCTCCCTCCCTGGTTGACACCAGTGGCCCACACACTTGTGCCCCTTCTTCCATTTCATCTCCAGAAATCTACACCAATGGCCCACCCACCGTTAAACCATCAATTCTCTCGGCTAGTGAGCTCTTCGCCAGTGCTCGTGGGGTGTCACCGTCGTCATCTTAATCATTTTCTGGTCTCTCCTTTTCCAAATTCTTTTCTAGATCTGGTTCCACATCGTCATTCTCCTTCAAGCTCCATTCGCGTTCTTCCTCGAAGCTCTTCAATCTTCAACTATAACAACCTGTGGAAAAACTAGATCGGAAAAAATTTGAAAATTTAAGCGAAAAAAATTACTGGATCGAAAGATCGAATCAATGAGGCTCTTGTTTAAGCTCAGAGACACAGAGTTTTCGCAGCTCCTCCAGCGGAATAGTATCGGTTTGGTCGTCGTCGGGTTCGGTGAAACGGCGTTGAAGGTTGTGGTATTTGTTTCTGCAAACTTGAGAGGTCAATAAGAGAGATAGAGAGCTTCGAGTCTGTAATTCTATGGTGACAGAGTCCCAGTCCTTGATGCCATGGCGCTTCACCGTGCACGCCAGCAATAGCTCCTCCCAAGTCGTCCATGCTAATTCAATCTGCTCTGATCAAGGCATGGTTTCGATTTTCGATTTTGGTTTTTGGTTTCAAACAGTGTCAAGTCCCTTCATTTTTGCGTGTTTAAAATGGCGTAGGGGGAAGGAAGTCAGGGTTTTGGGCGGAGGGCTGTTACGCCCCCCACCCCTGACGCATCCCGCTCAAATGGCCCCCACCTCCTTCCCCATAATACCCTTACCCCGCCCTTTCCATTTTTGACCCAACAACATCTTCTTCTTTTTTTCAGTTTTTTCTTTCTTTTTTCTTTTTCTGTTTTTTTTCTTTTAACTTTATTTATTTACATTTGCAAGTAAATTATTTTTTCTTTTTCTGTTTTTTCTTTCTTTTTTCTTTTAACTTTATTTATTAATTTGTTTTAACAATGAATAATATAAAAAAAAAGCTTCTAAAAGTGAATAATATTACAATCATGTTTAAAAGTAAATAAATAAAAATAATAATTAAAGGAATTAAAGTAATATAAATAAAGTAAATAAAGGAATTAATATAAATAATATATTAGAGGGTAATTAAAAGAGAGAAGGAAAGGCAATCATATTACAATCACGTTTTAAAGTGTCTAAATATTACAATCACGTTGACAATGTTCAGCCCTAATCAATATTGCCACCAAATTGTGGTCCCGGCACGACACCCAGTATGTCGTTCCACAATTGAACGTGTACGTTATAAGCAACAGCCCATCCTGCAGCTTCATTCGATACATTCTGCCACCACCATATTGGGATGGGTGGTACAGGGTGATGAGGGCGCAAAAAAAGTTGCACGAAGTGATTGTTAATACGGGCAATAGCTATTTCTTGGCGATGTTAGACTGAAACTGGATGGGATCTCAAGGGCAAGTGAGTAAAACAAAATCCAGCATTCCCGTCAAATGTAAATAGTACAATGTTGTACCGTGATGCGATGACTATCCCTAAACTCATATATTCCATCCAATATGGTTGTGGAGCCGTAGGCTTCCAATAGCTCAGTGACCGTAGTACATCATTTGCCATATTTTTTACAGGATAAACCGCATTGTAGAGAGCTCTATTCTGATTAATTTCTTGGATAAGATCATGTCATACTTGAACCCAAAGACTCCTCGTTAATCATAGATATCTTGTGGGCTATCTCTGAATCCACAATGACCATCACCTTCGACGTCTTTGGTATAGGACATATACTGCTGGAATTGCCAAGGTAAATACTGAATGTAATTAACCTCCTCCCTCTCTCTCTCTTCCCTCTCCTTCTCCACCCTTTCCCTCCCTGTATTTTTCCCTTTCCCTTTCCTTCTCGATGTAGATGCTTCTGTATAGGAAGGTATGCGCTGTCCACTTTGCTCAGCTTTTCCCACAGGACGACCTCTATGTTCAGTGTTGTATGATGGGGCTCGAACACTACTGTGAGACGGATCTGCCATATCCACAAACCTGTTTATCATTTGCTTTTGCATACGTGGATCCATCCCCTGTAATATGTCAACCACACGAGATGTCTCGTCGGGTTGTTCTCCCTCATCATTGAACCCAGTCGCGTGCATAGAGAGCCTATGCCAATGAACGTGGATACTGGATAGCGGAATTGACATGCCATGGGAACAATAAGCCCTCAAATCATGCATACATGGCAATCCATGTGTTGTTCTGATCGAACAGCTGCACCTGCCGCTTGGGAGGGGGTAGGCGTCTGCCGCGGATTCTAGCTGATTTTCGATCAACCCCATTGCATATAATGAAACACGACACCTGATTTCATCAAAAATGGGGTCACGTAAATGGTTGTGGCGTGGGAATGTTGACAGATTTCTGGAACAACTTCTTAATTTCCCCAAACTGATTTGTCAACATATTATCTATGTGTTCGAAAGATGTTTGGAGCGATGACATGGTTGTACCACCCAAATAGCACTTTAGCTTCGAATGTGCAGACTCGACCCTGTAATAGAATAATGGAATTTGTTTAAATAGAAAAGTTTGAATAGTGTAGTAGAATATAATGTAGAAAGTTTGACTCGTAAAATTATAAAGTGACTATACCTTTGACTTGAATTGCTTCCGAGGTGCATACATGTATCTGTCCGTGCTGTAATAAATCGCTCTTTGTACGGCGTTAACCATGTATCCGCAAGATAAGTTATGACACGCGGATATTGGCTATACTCCTCGCACATGGCAGCCCACTTATGCTGGTAAGATGAAGTGTTAGATGAATGAATAAGGGACTGCCATGAATTGCAAAAGTCTGGAAAGAACTGACCAAGCACAGCACTGCAATTCTTCATGACGCACTGATTTATGTGCCAAATGCAAAGGATGTAACGTGCCATGGGGAAACATGCTTCAATAGCGTTCATAAGTGCCAAATCACGATCTGTAACAAACACCAATGGCAACGGTGCCCCCTTTCCAATCATCCACTTCTTTAAGGTATTCAAGACCCATGTACATGTATCTTCCCTCTCATTATTAAGATATGCGAACATAAGTGAGAAAGTTAGATTTGTGGATGTGATACCCACAACCTCCAATAGTGGTTTCCGATACTCATTGGTTTTGTATGTGGCATCAATTACCAACACGGATGAAAAGTTGACAGATAGCTCTAGACTTGTAGGATGAACCCAAACAATATCTGTGATTTCGTTGGTGTCTTGATTTGTCCTGAAGTCATAGAGGTACCCATTCTTAATTAATTGCTCTAACACATATTGAGTAGTAGTTAGACCATCCCGTTTGGCTTCCTTGTTAATGAAAATGGCATTGTAAATGCTTCTAATTCCCGTAGTGTTTGACGGCTCTTTTTTCTTCAAAATACTAAGAATTTCACGCGGTGCGGTGCTTTTGGCCATCTCGACCACAAATTGTTTCTCCATTGGTTTTAGCCTTGATGGGTACTCGTGGCCCTCCATATTTTCTGCTGGTTCATGGTTATGGAGACCACAGGAAACCCTTAAACCCCATTTGGCACCGTCTGGAGGTATTGGTATACCTCGCAACTCAAATGGACACTCACATTTTTTAGTCCCAGTATTTCTATGCAATATTAGCCTTTCAACCCCACGGTGCGGTTTGTACTTTCCTCCTCTCTCACAACCAAGAATGCATCTCGGCAGCTTGCCGCCTTTTAAATTAGCAGATTTATTAATAACCACCACAATACCATTTTTGAGACCAACTCTCTTCACAACCAAGTTAACATATCTTCTCTACTTTCAAAAATCTATATATAAAAAAACAAAATAACGAATATGTATAAGTAAAACATTATCCAGTCTTATCATATTTATCTCTACTTTCAAAATGAATGACGAATATGCATAAGAACAGCGAAAATAACTAACCTGATCAGTGCTAAATTCGGGTGTATAATCGCGACCACTGAAATTGATGCTCTCCTCACTAGGAACATCATTCTCAAATGAACAACCATCTGGATAGTAGTAGCCATCCATAATGTTCTTTGATGAATTACGAAAAAAGAAAGAAATTCTGAATGAGGAAGAAGTGAAGTAGTAGTGGGAGAATTAGGAAGAAGTGAAGTAGTGGAAGAATGTAGTAGTAGAAATAGATAAAAAGGTAAAAAAAAAATCTGGATGAGTGGCTGCAAATGAAGATAAGAAGATAAGAAAGTAAAAAGAAAATCTGAGTGAGTGGTTGTAGTTGAAGATAAGAAGATAAGAAGGTAAAAAGAAAATCTGAATGAGTGGTTGTAATTGAAGATAAGAAAATAAGAAATAATCTGAATATACGAATTAAATAAATAAGATTAAATAATTAAGAAAAAGATGTAAATACAAAATATTAAATAAATAAAAAAACAAAAATATAAATAAATAAATTAATTAAAATATATAAAAGATAAAAAAGATATTAGAGCATATCAAAAAGATAAAAGAGAAAAAATATATTAATGAAAGAGATAAATAAATAAATAAATAGAAATTGAATTAAATTAAAGAATTGAATTAAATAAATAATTAAATGAATTAAATAATTACTTTAATTTATATAAAAAAAATGAAATGATATAAATAAAGTAAATAAGGTAATTAAAGGAAATAAAGTAATTATAGGAATTAAAGTAATATACATGAATTAATATAAATAATAAAGTAATTAAAGTAATATAAATAAAGTAATTAAATGAATTAAAGTAATATAAATGAATTAATATAATATAATATAAATAAGTAATTAAAGGAGAGATGTAGGGGCAAAACAGTAAATTATGCGTGTCAGGGGGGTGGGGCCCAGGCGGGGCGCGGCGTCAGATGGCAGGGAGCGGGGCACGTAGAAGTTTTCTATTGGGCGCTCTCTCTCTATGTTTCTTCGTTTATCAAAATATTTTCCAATTTTTTTCCTTTCTTTTTTGATTGATTTTTTTATGGGGGGTGTGTGTTTTTAAATGAATGTAGATATTTAGAGGGAAAAAAAAAATCAAATTTGAAAACAAAACATGGATACTCTGATTTTGACATAAAAAAACAAATTCACTAAATTTTGTTTTTGAAAACAGAAATTTTTTGTAAACACACTAAAAAAAATAAAAGAAAGAGAGATGGGGTCACTATGAATGATTTTCATAAATTAGGGGGTGAGTGTGGGAGTTTTTAAGGGGTATTATAGTCAGTTTTCATCATTCTGTTAACGGAGCAAGGGATGTTGTGCATTCACATAGATGAGGGGGTGAGTTTGGACGCTTTTAAAGGTTAGGGGGTCTGTTGGGAAAATGAGTAAAAATGAGTGGGTCTCTAAAGAATTTAACCTTCTATTTACTTTATTGTTATTTTTGTTTACATCAGACAACTTGCACACACTTCGCATGTGCCTGACCTCTTAGTAATTAAGAATTGGGATAAGGTTTCAAGTGAAGTTTACAAATAAGAATAAGACATAATGACAATAGGGATGAGATCCGTCTCAAAGTATTTTGTAATGTTTCAAATTTTGTCAATAGTATATTCCAAAAAGACTTTAACAAATCTAAAACATCAATTATCGAAATGAACAGTTGAGATTTAACTGTATAAAAGCCTACAGTCCCATTCCTATCCACACCTTAAGTTACAGACTTTGTCCGCACCCCCTAGTTCCGGACCAAATCTTGACGATCCGAACCGTTCAATGTGTTTAAAACATGTTTTTAACAGCCGTCACGAGAAATCAACATAAACAACACTAAGAAGGGCTTAACATGATACTCTCCGCATAAGACATGCAGGAGTAATTACCCAAAAAAAAGACATGCAGGAGTAGCATCAATTTTCCGTTTTGCTTTCTACACCACCAAGTAGGTCAAGTCACCTTGCTGTTACAGAAGTGTCCACGTTCTCTAGCATTTACTCTTTACATAAGTAGAGATCAAATTGATGTCAGTATTGTCATTAGCTATCTTTGATTTGTCTCTACTTGAATTGAAATTAATGTACTTATTAACTACCCGTTGCCACAATTTGAGGAAAATTTAGATTCAGAAATCTTTGTCAACTTGTCAGTAGGGTGTTTGGCTTGGTGTATGACCTTTACTTTGCCTTTCAGTTGGGAGAATTTTTTTCCTTATAAATGAACTTCCTGTAATTGTAATGCTTTGATTTTGAGCTTTAAAATGGGAATGAGGCGTCCATGCTTGGACAATGGCTTTGTTTGGTTGAAAATTTTGAGAATAATATTTTGAGATAGTGTTTGGATGAGTTTTTGGAAAAAATAATAATTAGATAAATGTGTAATAATTAGAGAAAGGTGTAATAATTAGAGAGAGATAAAGAGAGAAATGAAAATAATGATTGGAGAGAGATGTATAAGTAAAGAGAGAAATGTGATTAATAATTAAAAAGATGAGAGATTAAGAAAGAATCTTTTTGGAAAAAAATTTGGAAACATGAAGTAAACACAATGAATATAATTTGGTTTTTTTTTTTTTTTATTTATGTTTTGATAACTCAAGCTTTTTGCTATCAATTTCTATGTCTTGAAGTGCTAGTGCTATCATTTGCAAGCCCAGCCCTTAGCATGGGCCCAATAGGCCTAGGTCTGGGGCCGCCAAAATTAGGGCTCCAATTAGGTATATATATATGTTTAGAAGTAATAAATTTATAATATAGTACTACACTTTATAGAAGCAACTAGCCCAGCAGAGTGTTGTGTGTCTTGCCATGCTAAAGGCTAGAGTTCGAATCCCTAGCTATTCCTTCTTAATGCTATTTTGTTTGTACTGTGGTCTTGTTTTTACAAGAAAAAAATATATATAAGAAGAAAAAAAGAATGCAATAATCAAACCTTCTCTTCTTTTTTTTTTTTTTTCCCCCTTACGATGAGTCAAACCTTCTCTTCTTCTTAAAAAAATCTTAATTGTTGTCTTTTTTGTAGCTCTTCGCAAGATGTTAGCTTGATTGACGATGACGACTATGACTCGGAATGTAAGAAGTAGTAAAATATTTAAAACTATGTCTACATTGTAAACTGAAATGGGATGATAATTTGAAATATTTCCCTTGTACATTTTTTTTTGTCTTAGCTCTTCCAATTTTTTTTAGGTGTTCGTAATTTCTTAGCTCTTGCATTTTTTTCAGGATGGGAAAACGACTCGTGAGAGGATGGAGATGGAAATGAAGAAATTTTGAGAATTTTTTTGTATAAGTTTTATTGTACTGAATTGCGTTTATAGACTCGGTGTTGAACTCTTCATAGACTAGATGTTGAACTCTTGATAGAGATGAGCTTTGTTTTAATTTCTGTAACCTATGTTTATGTTTAACTCTATAAACTGAGTGACTATTGTTTATTGGGCAGTATTTTCTTGGCCAGTAGTGATGTTTTATAACAGCAGAATTTATTTGGCTGAGGCCAGTAAAAAGTAGACATGCCAGTAGTCATCAAAACTATGTTAAAAGGGTGGTGGCTATCATTCATTCTAGTTTCGGTCAATTTCTCTATTTCATACTTGCTTGTTACAGAAAGTTCTTTCAAATTGAATTTTATGCCAGTAGTCAATGTTTGATATACTGGGCAAATTGGATTCACTTTAAGTGTATGATTATGCACTAAGTGGTTTCTGGAATGGAATGGAATGGGATGATTGAATTTCATGTTTTTCAAGAAATTGTATCCAACATTCTCATTAATCCATTAAGCACTAAAGTACACAGTTTTTCACCATTCCCCTTCTTTTCCTATCCCAACAAAAAAACATTACAAACAAAAACATAAAAACATTAAAAAAAAATGTTACAAAGGTCCGATTTCCCTAATCCTCATACAAACCTCAGCACTATTAATTGGAATCTCTCCATCGAGTGAGATTAGTTTCGGAAACTAATCTTCCTTCCCCAGTAAAGTAAGAAGGCTGGCCTTGTAATTTTCACAAGTCTTCTTGGCAACAAGTCTCCTCGGCAACAGCATGATCAAGAGTTTCACTATTTCTCTTGTAGTAAAGCTTCTTGATATCCTTCAAGTCCTTCTCAGCTCTTGTAACAATCACTTGAGTAATCACGTTCTCGTCTACCTTATGGCTATGCAACGCTTCTCGCAGTAACTAATCCAAGTAATTTAAGAAAGGAACATTAGCAAAGGTATAGTGCTGAAAATTGAAAGACCAGATCACTTAAATGACTAACTTGTGCCCGCAAATAAATGCGCTATCAAGCTGCACTTCAAGTGAATAGCTCATCCAACAGAAGATCATGATATATCTTATTACAACTACATATCTACCTAAATTCAGATCCAAAAAGTTTGTTGAAGACATACAAGTGTATAACACAATGCCACGGTCTTTATTCAAACAAAATAGTACCACTTCAGTTCCAGTAATCCAGTTGATGAATTTAGATGGATCTGAACATATCCAGATAACAATGTCCAAAATGGAAATCGACCATTGGTACAGAAAGAACAACCAGGCACAAAAAGTTGCTCCTTGCTTCGCAATTGATTGATAATTTGCAACACAAATCATTACATTTAAAATTCTATCAAAAACCATACCCATAGCCCTATTATTGCATACAGTTCAACCAAAATTAAACGAAAACCATCCAATTCAAGAAATCAAAGGATGTGGAAAAACTTCACAACAACAATAACATAAAATAGGGTTACAAATGAAATCAATGTTCAACCCATGCATCAGTTAGAGTTCGAAAACCTACCCTAATTTATGCATATGAGACGAGCAAAGTAAACTTACACGCGATACTTGGCCATCGAAAAATGCCTATTGACTCCATTCTTCAACTGCTTTTTCAGCTTATTATGAAATCGACCCTAGTTATTCGAAATCTAGATGAATATGAAACCCTAGAACTCGAAACCTAGTTAGCGTATGAGAGTTTCTCTCTCTTCGCCTTTTGATTTGGGGAAATAAGGGGAAGTCCGGAATGGGAGGGTTTTAACCTGTGTCTGAATTTGGCCCCGCGACCTGGGTATTGACTGGGGTTTTAACCCGCGAGATTCATTTTTAATCTATCCAAGGGCTCTGGTGAGAAGTCCACATGAACCATCACAAGGGACCCTTATGTAAAGCTCCTTGGATATATATATATATATATATATATATATATATATATATATATATATATATATATACATACATACATATACATATACAATCCCCTTCCTATCCAAACTCCCTTAACTTAGTTAAGTTATTGACCTCCACTTTTCGGACCAAATTTTGACGATCATTTTTATGAAAAATTGCTCCGATCAACCCCTTCCAGGTTTTTTTTTTTTTGCTAAAGCCTCGCGTTTGACCTTAAAATCACGTTTTAAACACATCTAACGGTTCGGATCATCAAAATTTGGTCCAAAAAGTGGAGGTCCGTAACTTAACAGGGTCCGGGAGTTTGGACCAGAAGCTTGGTGTATATATATATAGGTGGATTTTCTAGTCCACACTCCCGGATTTAAGGAAAAAATGGGGTTTTTTTGTGTTTCAAAATTTTTTTGGAAAATCCAATCCGTCCAATGTATTCAGAAGGTGTTTTCTAGGGTCCACGCGAGAAATCTTTAAAAAAAATACCGGGAAGGGCTTGATCCAAGCGCTTTTAAAAAAATTGTATTTATATAGTTTTGCGAAAACTGCTTGGACCAAGCCCTTCCCGGTGTTTTTTTTTGAAAATTTTCCGCTGGGGCCCTTGAAAACACCTTCTGAACACATTAGACGGATCGGATCGTCAAAAAAAATTTTGTATAAAAAGTCCGGAAATTAAAAGTCCGGACTAGAAGTTTACCCTATATATATATATATACTCCCTCCGTCCCAATTTCTTGGCCCCTTTTGGGGAAGTGGGTTTTTAAGGGGTGTGAAAATTTTGTATTGACTTTTCTATTTTGCCCCTAAATCTAGTCAATATTACTGTGACTAAATTTGTGAGGCTAATTTATTATATGAAAGTCAAAACATATTCAATATGGATCTTGTTTGATAGATATCAATTAGTTTTATTATACAAAATTTTCAAAATCATAAGAACCGTTATAAAATACAGTAAAAGATAATAGACTATCCAATTAAGATGGGAAAAGTATTTTTAAAGGGTAAAATTAGAAAGTGACCTATTTTTTATGGATGTTTTTAGAAGTGAAACAAATATTTTGAGATATCCCAAAATAGAAAAAGGACCAAGAAATTGGGACAGAGGGAGTATATATATATATATATATATATATATATATATATATATATATATATATATATATATATATACAATCCGGATCAGGTCAGGACGACCTGATATACCTTAGGTCCGAACTTTCCGTTTCAGCCGTTGGATCTCATCCAACGGCTCTGATAAAAGGAAGCATCTCGCGGGTCAAATGAAGCCCGGGTCCGGGTAAAAACATCTCGCGGGTCGTCTAAACAACCAAACGGGTCATTCTTCCTTCAAACGACTGAACGAAGAGAGAGAGAGAGAGAGAGAGAGAGAGAGAGAAAGAGCAGTGAGGCGATTCAACTGGCAAAGAGAGAGAGAGAGAGAGAGAGAGAGAGGGAGATCGCGAAGAAGAAGAAGAAGAAATCGAGGTCGAACAAGAAGAAGAAGAACAAATCGAAGTTTCCAGGTTCGAATCTATCTGTCTCTCTCGTTTTTTGGGTTCGAACATATCGATCTAGGGTTAAACTCCAACTATACAAGGGTTTCGAAACCCTTTTTCTGGTTCGAAATCGAACAAAGCTCAATGTTTTGGCTTTTTCTGGTTCGAATCTATCTCTCCCTCTCTCTCTCTCTCTCTCTCTCAATCAAGGGTTTATGTTAAAAAAATCAGGGCATTTTTTGTTCGAACAAGCACAATTTAGGGTTTTCTATTCGATTTGCTATTCGGTTCGAACTGATTAATTGACTGATTGAAACAGGGATTTAGAGTTTGGATATATGTTTTGATTGACTGATTGAAACAGGGATTTTGGGTTTGGATATTTGTTTTGATTGTGAGGCCCTTTTATTGTACGGTTCTTTTGTCTTCATGTGGTGGATTGTTCTTGAAATTTCTAATAATGAGAAGGAAAGAAGGTGGGAAATTCTATTGGTAGAAAAGAGACTCAAATCGGACTCTTAAGGTTGCACATGAAAGAAAACTGGTATTCGATTGTATGTTTAAAAAATTATGCCATTTAAACTGGTATTCGATTGTATGTTTGAAAAAATATGCCATTTATGTTAATGGTTGGAAGTTTTCCTTATCTTGCGATTCACCAGTTACTATCGTTAATATAGGGAGCTCAATTGTTTCTCTTTTCATTTGCGATATCGTATTGCCGCTCAATGCTATCCGATCATTGTTGACTTCTATATTTTAGATTCAGCCAGATTCAGCCAAGAAGGTTGAAATTTTAGAACTTAGGTATCGGTCTTTCAGTTTATTTTCGGAGATGTGCTCTTTATGTATGTTGTCCCTATGTATCTACACAGATGTCTTGGTTGGAAGTTTTGTCAGGTCTGCAAACATAAAATTTACATGTTTTAATTTCAATTGCATGTTTGAGCCAATCAGTTGTAGGAGAAGGTATGTTTCATTTTGTCCCATTATAGAAGCTTATTTTCTAATTTTTCTACATTCTTTGCCAGCTCTTCGTAGTGATCCCCACTGATACTTTACGTTTCTAACTTTATTTGTTTGATCGTTTTAATAGGAAACCAAGCCATCCTCTCAAGTCTCTGCATCAAAGGAGCTGTAAAGAGAAGAAGCTGCCCATTGGCTAGCCACCAACTGTTTGTCAAGGAAAATCTCATCTAGTATAAGAGACACCCCTTCTGGGTTAGGAGCTATTGTTCTAGCAATATGTGGTTTTCCAATTTCTGTTTGAATGTGTAGAAGATCACCTTGTTGTAAAGACAATTTCAGTTCATTCCATGTTTAAAGCCTTTGATGTTGTATAATATGAGTGAGCAATTTCTCTTGCTTGGTTAAGCAAACACTTAATCTGATGTTGCAATCCCGTACATTAGCGCAAGCCATAGATCCTAATCTGATTGCTTAGAGAGAGTGGTGGGGAGGGTTCAACTTGTTTGCCCAGGTGGCAAGTTGGGCAGCAATTGTGCACGAGCATAGAGTGCGGCCATGTGGCCACTTGAATATGAATCAATAAGCTATTGTTCTCATGCCATTCAACTTCAAAAATTGAAATAAGGCCAAAACACTCTAGTCTAAATGCTTTCATAGACAAAACCGGTTCAAGTTTCCTTGCAAGAACTGCAACTGGAAATGCATGTTACACAAATTCATCCCCTACATCTCAAGGGAAAAAAGAAACAAGACAAAACAAGCCATCAATTATTTCAATGCTCTAAAGATTACAGCTCAAGCCAATAATCATATTGTCGTATTAATGAAAATCATATCATCGTATTACATCTGAAGCTAATAATCATATCAGCAACATCCTTTCATATCCATTACAGCAACAACATATGTGAAATAATTCCAAAATTTCAGAAAAAGCAACATGGTCTTGTTCTTGAAAATCACTCCATTGTAAATAATTGAAGTCACATCCCACAAGGAAGTTGCAACAGCAATTGGGAAGCTGGTGCTACTCTAATGTGAAAGCAAATTAGAAACAATGCGTGCAGCTTGTTCGCATATGTAAGACACCTCTGGACATCTACCAACTGGTACAAATCTCCTCACCTTTGCTTCTCAAATGGAAGATTGGTCTTGCAAGTTTTAAAAAAATCTGTAAGTGGAAAAATGGATAGGAATAAAGACTCTCAAGACATGAAGCTTATGTCCTATGTGTAGTTTTGTCCTCCATAATCAACAAAAGCTTGGGACAAAAACTGGGGATACTAGATTGTTGGGCATATAAAAAATGAGTTACATTGGCTACAATAGGTTTGGGCACATGCGGGGATGGGTTATTCAACGTGACACACCTTTACTATTTCAGTAATCTCTCTCATTATACTAGAAGCTAATTGGTGAACGTAAATTCATTTGAAGTATACATCCTGAGAATTAAATCATTTGAATAGTCTACGAATATAGTTTCAAAAACACAACAGTCTCCTAATCTGAGTTTTTAGTAAACAGATAGGGACATCTACGAAGAATTTGTTGAGGAAATTCATTAACTCTGAAGTTCAAAAAAGTCTAAACCTCTAACCTCTAAAATCTATTCTTGAAATGATGAGCAATTCTAGGCCAGCTAAATGAAACTTTGATGACACATTCTAAATTCATACATTTTTAAACCCAAATTTTTTAGTTCGAAGTCCAAGTTTTAAAACCAACATTTTTAGACCGTAGATTTTTTTCCAGATTTGTATAATCAAACTCTAGGATTTGTTCCAGTTCGAAACCCTAGATTCGTTCAAGTTCAAAACCTAGAAAACTAGATCTGTTCGAAACCCTAAATCCACACACACACACACAGAAGTCTTACAAATCGAACAAAAAACCCTAGTTTTTGCTTGTTTGAACAAAAAATTCTAATCACAGTTGAACAAATCAAACCCAGAAGAGAAAATCGAAGGAGGTAGAAATCAAACCTAGAAGAGAAAATCGACATCGAAGGTCTCTCTCTCTCTCTCTTCGTTCCAGATTTCCAGTCGTTTGAAAGGGGAAGGGGAAAAAATGACCCGTGTTGGTTTTGATTCTAACCCGCAAGTAAAAGATGACCCGGATCCTGACATTTTTGACCCGCGAACTCCCTTGGTTTATCAGAGCCATTGGATGAGATCCAACGGCTGAAACGGGAAGTTCAGACCTAAGGTATATCAGGTCGTCCTGACCTGATCCGGATTGTATATATATATATATATATAGAATAACAGTTTGGATGAATACGAATAGAATGGGTAATAGGTGGGGGAGCCAATCCCTGGCGGAGTAACAAATATTCTAATACCAAATATTACCTGCCTACAAAAACACCCCAATAAAACGTCTGGATCTTATCTTAACACACCAATGTGTCTGGCTTTGGTTACGTTAGTATTTCAACGGTAACATTTTCTGGTGAGCCGGACTTCCCTCCAACCTCTTGTGTATAGAGGGATTACCTCGTGTTTAGAGGGATTACAAAGAGCATCTAATAATATCCACACAATCAAAAGTTTACCTTCATTTTCTATCCCCTTTAACCGGAAGCTGCCCATAATAAACAGAGTAATTTCAGTTGACCTTTCCATTTGTTGCCGTGCCCACTACCTTTTTTGTCTTTTGGCGTAATAGACAGATAAGAGAGAGAGAGAGAGAGAGAGAGAGAGAGAGAGAGAGAGAGAGGACAGGAGGGAGGAGGGTATGGTGTGGTGTGATTCTGTGAATTGAGGAAGAATCTGATGGACTGAAAAGGTGGTGGAGAAAAAAAAAACCCACTTTGCATTTTCCATCGTCTTCTTCAATTTCACCAATTACCCAGGGAAAATCTTCGCTAATTTCCCCTTGTATCTTCTGTTTTTGCCTACTTGGATCATCTCTCTCACTGTCATCTGTTGAGTTCTCTTTTCAATCACTGCACATATTTTTCTTGGGCTGCACCTAATTTTGCATCAAATCCCAACAACCCAGATCTCTTTCTCACCTTATTCTTCTCCTGCTGTTTCTTGTTGATTATTTTTTGTGCGAATTCCCTCCTCCCATTTTTTCCCTTTAGTTTTCTGGGTTAATCCAAAAATACCCATTTAGTAACTTTTCTCTACTCAATTGTCCTTCTATATATAGATATTGTCCTATATATGCGTATGTTTAGCCACAAGAAGGATAAAAAGGGTATTTGCTAGTTTGTTTTCTCAATTGCAAGCAAATTGATCAACTCAGAAAAGGATCTTTGATCTTCATTTGGGTTCTAGATTGGTGTTTCTGACCTCCACCAGTCAAGTTTGTCCATCATTTAGGTATAGACGAGGCCCACTAATTGGATTGGTGGGCTTCGTTGATCAATAAAAATTCAGTTTCTTGAAAAGGGGTATTCGGAGACCCTTTTTTTTCTTTTCTGGGGGTTCTCTGAAGAAGAAAAAAGACAAATGAAATTCTTCTAATTTGCCACTGTTTTTTTTTTTTTTTTTTCTTTCTTTCCCCCAAGTAGTACCTTTCATCCTTTTGCCTCCCTTTATCATTTATGCCGAAATCAAATCCTACCCATTTCAGATTTCCTGTTGTCAAATGCTTTTCTTCTTGATAACTTGTGTCTCCTTTATCTTCTTTTACAATACCCTCTCTCTCAAGCCCCTCCCCCAATGGGCTTCTGAGATACGATTGGTATCCCTTTGGTTTTGGAAAGACTTATCATTCCTTCCCATTAGCAACTTCTTAAAGACTATCACCTCTTTCCATTTCATTCAAATTCCCTCAAAAATGTCAATGAAGAAGAGGAACCCAACTTCAAAGGTTGAGAATTTTGATGAGTCAACAGAAGAGAATGAGATTTGTCTTCTTGACTTGCCAGAATTGGTATTGGAATCAATTCTAGAGAGGCTTCGTCCTGATGGGCTTTGTAGTATGGCTGGTGTTTGTAGTGCTTTGAGGGATAGGTGTACCTGTGATCGCCTTTGGGAAAGGCATATGAAGAGGAAATGGGGCCGGGTTATCGGCCCAGCCGCCCACCGGGAGTGGCAGTGGCATATGGTTTCTCGAAAAGACTCTGGCTTCCTTGAAAGAAGCCAGAGAAGAGGCTTGATGAGATCTCTTTCTCGTCTATGGCCGTTTTCGCTGATGAGATCAAACTTAGATACTACTGCGAAGGGGATGAAGAGTTCTATTCCCATTGATTCGATTATGTCCTGGTATCTTGCTCTTGAGTCTGGCAAGTTTTGGTTTCCTGCTCAGGTCTATAACCGCGAGGTAGATTAGCCGTGTCAATGGAACTATATGATTCTTGTTCTAAGTTTCGTTTTCCTTTTAAACAAATTTTGAGTTTTTTTTTTTTTTTTTGCGTGTGTGTGTGTGTGTGTGTGATGTTTTTCTTTTTACAGAATGGGCATGTTGGGTTTATGCTGTCATGCTATGATGCACAGCTCTGCTATGATTCCCGGACCGACACGTTCCAAGCCAGGTATGAGAATATTTTCGTTAATTAGACTTGAATATCAACTATCAAGGAATTCATTTCCACTCATTTTGTTTAATATAATCTGATCTGGGTTCTTTCAGATTGCCCCAGTTCATAGTGATTCACTTTTTGATTTTCCAATTTTGGTCTTAGAGATAATAACTTGTTGCAAGCACTTGGTGTTTGAGCATGTTTGTGTGATTTGTTTCTTAGGTACCCACCACATGGGAGAAGGGCAGCTGCAGTAGAAAATGGTGTGACTTGGGATAGGCTAAGGGCACCCCCAATTGATACATCCCCTCATGATCTTCATATCTCTGACTGCTTAACTGAATTACGCCCCGGAGATCACATTGAGATTCAGTGGAGGAGAAACAAAGAATTTCCTTATGGTTTGTTCTTTATACTCTATTCTTCCATTCATTTCAAGTTTTTGAGACCTCTATTCATACTTCAAGTCTTTCATGAATGTTTGCTTGAAGCTGGAAGCATGTTTCTTAAATATTTTATTTTTTTGGATTTTAAATCTTTTTTTTTTAATATATTCAATTCGGATTGGTGGGTTGTTGCCTGGTTGGTACAAGACCGATGTTGTGTGAAACTTGGTGGGAAAATAGCTGCCATATCCTAAAAGATTATCTCGCTATATCCACTATAGAAGACGTGTTCAGCTTTAAGTTAGATTTGATTGACTTATTTTAAAGGAGCTGTTGGAATCCTTATCTTTAATAGGGAATAAAATCAATAGTGATCCCAAATCACATATCCAAATTTCGTTTGTCCTCATGGTGGAGGAGGACCAGTGTTTGTCAAGTAGAAAGCATTCTCAGAGCTGGGAAAACCTTCATATATTATTAGAATGGGTTTTTCCTTGAACTTTCTTTGAAACTCATTGCAGAATATTTGAGATAATGAGATTTACCCTAGTCCTATCCAAGGTGTGGTTGGGAGCAAGGGCGGAGCCTTAAATCAGACTTGAGGGGGACTGAATTATCAGAAATAAATTTTTTTAGATGATTTTTCAAAATTAAAATTGGTCATTTGAGTTTTTATACAACAATTTTCACAAGTGGAAAGAGTCGAGACTATTCTCGCGCTATTGTTCCTATCATATCGCCCAATGACATATATTTCGATATAGTTATTCAACGGTACCATTAACTAGAGATTTTAGTGAGGTAAAAGTGAAGATTGTTCCTATATTTCAATTATAGTTCAAATTTTCTTTTTATTTTGTTATGAATATGTACATAACTACATAAACTGAACTAAAAATATATTTTGTAGCTCGGCTCGTAGTAGGGAGTTTGTTGTGAAAATAAAATAAGAAATAAGTAAAATCTATGTAGCTAGTTAATTGACAGATTTTTGCCATTTAAACGCAGGTTGGTGGTATGGTGTTGTTGGCCACTTGGAATCATGTGATGGAAGCGATAATTATTGTCGTTGCCGTGAAAGTGGTAAGTTGATCTGTCTTTATCCTTTACTTTCATTGCTGGAAAGAATTTTTATCCCCTTGTTGAGTGTGGGGTGGAACTTTAAGTTTGGATATTGTTAGTTTTTGGAGGAATTCTGCTCTGGGAAAAGAAAAGAAAGAGAGATACTTCTTGCTTGGTTCACTGTAATTTTTCTCTCTATTATCTATATCCTTTCGCAAAGACATGATCCAATCACAGTTTAAGGAGAATACTACAACCAGGGTCTTCGCCAATGAATCTCGGGTGGCTTTATACCCGTATCATGTTTGCTACAGCTTCGACATTCTGCGTCTGGGTTAAAACAACTTTAAAATGCTGGTTAAAAATTGGTTTTGAGCAACTACCAAGTTGATACTTTGGAATTTTGCTGTGAAAAATGAGGTTATATTATTGCATACTCTCCTATTACATGAACTTGGGGGATTTTTCTAGTCTATGTGAAAGCATTAAAAGTTTTAAAAACTCCCAAAATGTAGTTGAGATTACTTTAAAGCTATCATCACAAAAGAGACCCCAGTTATAGACAAGCCACTTTCCTAACTCTCCCTTTTTCAATATGTGGTCACCACCTTTGCAATTCAATTGGCTCTGGAGTCAAATCCTCAGACAATATGTCTTGATTTTGGCCAGCAGTGTCATAACTTTTGTCTCTCTGGATTCTTTGAGTCCAGTTAGGCTGAAAGAAACATCTGCTCCCTCAGTCTCTGTTTGGTTGCAGGATTGGAGTGGTTCTGCTTTCTTTGGTCCCAACTTACTTTTTTTTCCTTCTCTCCTCCTTTACACTTGCCAAACTGGCTGAAGTGCCACTTCCAGATTACCCTTGCATTTGCGTTGCTTACTTTCATTTTTTTCCTTAGTTGAATCTTACTGAATTTTAGACGCCAGATTTCTCTAAACCCTCCCTAGTCCCTACTTATTATGTAAGAAGTTTATTTCTATATTCTGGGCTCATCAAGTTGAAGTCCATTTCAGGTGAACTACAAAGGGTTGACTGAGTGGTCTTGGCTTGGGGCTTGGGGGTTTCTCCCTCCTAAGGTCTCGCGTTCAATTCCCCATGCCAGCAACTCTTGTGTCAGGTGTTGCGTGCTAATAGGACTATCCTCTCTTTTTTGTCCTTTAGTAATCTATTAAGGATCCCACCAGATCATCACTTTGCCACCTATTAGAGCTGTTCAAAAGGCCAATAACTAACCAACTTTGCCACCTACGCTCTCTCCAGTCTCAGTTGAGAAATCAAAGGGTTGAATCGTGCGTACGGCAAGAATTGATTGTTATTGCTCCTTTATAGGAGTCTTTATTGGATGATTTATTTCTTCCCTAGAGGTGGCCATTTCTTGGATTGTTGTTCATTGGGCTTTTGGTTTAATAGTTGCAAGCTAAGTTTTTTGACTGTTGCTTGGAACAAGTTTTTTGATCATTGTTAGTTTGGTGATGACAGACACAGTGGCGCTGGAGTTCAACCAGTACACTCCAGGTTCACGGTGGAGACAAACTTCTGTTCACAGAAAGGACCACCGCGAAGAAGGAAATGAGGCAGATGGGTTTTATGGGGGAATTAGAAAACTTTCCGCCCACGACGAGATTTCTATGTGGAGGCGGCTTTGGCCAGCAGATATCTTGGAATAGGTGGGCAAATTGAAAAGGCTTTCAACCGCTGGTTGAAATATGGACATAGAAGACGAATTTCATTCCTATTTTTCACTTCATAGCAGTGTGGTTATGCAAGATGAATTGGTTCATTTTAGCTCTGTTGCTTCAAATGGAGAAGCTGCAACCTCTTCATTTCCCCCTTTTCAGGTTAAAGCTACTGTTTCGCTGTTGGTGGTCTGAAATTGACGTGGGTATTCTCACCCAACGATGCAATGTTAACACTCAAATGTTGATCTTATGTACCATAAATTACCTCTTTGTATACAAATTTTTCTGGTGGTTCAATTTTATTTGGTTTTCTGTAGAAAGCAGAACTAGAAGTTGTGAAATTTTATGGCATATATTTATCAACCCCGAATGGTTTATATATATATATATATATTTCCTCTGTTCTTTTTTGCTGTTTTTGTATAAGGAAGATTGGTAAATGGAAATGAAGATAATGAGTTACTTTGATCAAACCACTGATGTACGAAATTTGTTTTATGCATTGATCAAATCATGTTCAATTTTATGAAATGGTGCTATAATATATCCATTAATTAGCTAGGATACAACCAGAAAATAGATATCAAATGACTGAATTTAGCATATGCCCTATTTATCTCGTTAATTTAAAGTCTCCCCTCTCCCCTGGAAACCCCCCAAAAAAGCAGGAAAAACAACAATGGTAAGAGAGACTGATGAGACCGCTATTTCTCACCAACACCTTCCGTGGAGCCCACATTAGGTCTTACCTCGATAATCAGATATAGTAGTAATTTTGTAGAGCTTGATTTTCCAACAATTTGCAAAAAAAAAAAACTCATTTGAACATCGATAAGTACTTGATTGATTCATTCAATTTATAGTCCAACATAACAACTATTGTACGATTTGAGCTAACATTTGCGAGAAAAGTGAAAACAACTAGTTTTGCGAAATTAGGCGAATCTAAACATCAAGGTGAAATCTGGTGTGGACTGCACAGAAAATGAGCAATATTTATCATCTTTTTAGGTAGGTGAACAAAATAGAACTCTTTATAAAACTGATAGTATGAATATGAACAACCCAATTAATTAGTTGCAACCTTTTCTGGGGAAAATTTCAAGGACTATACATGTTCCTTGTACTTTCCATCCTAAAACTCAAGCATAGACCAGACCTTGGCCTATATGGAATGATTTCCACTTTAGGCTCTTCAACAATCCCTTTATTTGTACTTTTATGAGCATTTTCCTTCAACTTGCCCCTCCAATATTTCTTCCACAAGGCTGTAACTTGTTCTGTCATGACCTTGACTTCATTATTCTCTTTCCCAAGAAATCGTTTTCCTTTCTGTTCTCCTTTACTTGATTCTAGTGTTTCGCTCTCCACTGCCTTCATGGTCCCTTCATGTCTTGCTTTCAAAGGTCTCACTTTCTTTCCGAAGGGCAACCCTTTGAGCTTGTTTGGTGGTCCTTTGGGGCTTACCACCATTTGTGAGGACTTTTTTGGATCATTTTCTTGGGGGGAATTTGGTCCCATCTGATGCTTCATTAGCTCAAGGGAAAGATCCCCTTGTTTGTTTTGGTCTTGGAGTGGTGGAGTGGCGGCCCTAAATGGAGAAAGGGACCGGCTCCGCCTATGGTGATGGCTTTTTCCCCTCTTCTCTTCCTTAACTTTCTCCAAAGCAACTGCAAACGGATCAAACTCATCGTTCCACGTGTTTTTCCACCGTGGAAATGAGGTTTTACGTACTAGATTAGGCGATGAAGAAGTCAATGAACTTTTGTTAGAATTTGCATTGGGGAAAAAGTAGTTGAGACGGGGCGGGGGTTTCAAAGGCACCACGTGACCATTACTAAAGAGCTCATCAGCAAATGCCATTGGTACAAAAGTTTCGAAAGTTGGCCTTCTTTGCAATTCTAAATATTGCCTAAATCTCTTACTGGTTTCGAATTCAAAGTCGTCGAAATTCGTGTTAACATCTTCGAGTACCGATTCCATTTGGTGGGGACTCGTCCTCAGACTGTAGAAATGCACCAAGTTGTTGGGGCTACTAAATCTTGTTGGACTAGATGGTCAACCCGCCTTAGTCTCAAATAAGCTTTCTTTGAAGGCGTAGGTTGGCCTGGGTTCTTGATCTGTACCCAGGTTCACTTATACTAGTTCATCAACAATGGCTTGCCTTCCATCTTCCAGTCCTGTGGGAGCGTCTTTGAGCTCGGCAACCTCTTTTGGGGCTTGGTCTGCTATGGCCACTTTCCCAAAGATTTGTATTAAGACGTCTTCTGGTTCCGACTCCTTTTATGATGAATAACTCTGATGAAACCCTCTTGTTTAGGGCTTACATTGAATTCTCCTTGTAGGCTTGATATGCTTTTTCCATGTCTTTTTTGCCCAAACGAATGATGAAACCAATAAGTTTTTTCCCACATAAAATAGATGGCCTAAGAAAGGGGACTGAGTGATTAGTGGTTACCCATTTTGGTGCTGAATTTAAGCAAGGTGTAAAGTCTTGTATGACTCTTTGCTTCAAAGACAAAATATTCAAACCTTACAAGAAAACAAATACATTCCTTTGTTTCTATCTTAAACCATTCAATGGATTGTTTATGGTTCTTGGGAACCCAATATCAAGCATTTATACCAGTTTTTGGAGTTATATTGAGTAATAAAAGGACCACATGATGGGTTTACTTTATTGTTGATTTTATGTTCATGACATATCTGATGGGTCAAGATACTTAGCCTTAAAACTTTTTAGATTAATTTCATGACAAAATTGACGTAACATCAAATGCTTTCAATCTTTAATCCCAAGTTTACTTTAGGTAATCTAAGACAAGATTCGTCTATGGTATCTCAAATGAAGAAGTAAACCCAGACTGCGCAAAGAACTATTTAAATAAAATCAATTTCATCTTGTAACATTAAATAGTACATTGAAACTAATTCTATTATGGTAGAATTGTTGTTGCTAGAGTAAAGCACTCCAAAAAATAGAGACTTTTTCTGCAATGTCTATGAACGAAGAACAAGTAAGAAACAATTCCAAGAATTTGCATATTTTAGAACCAACAGATCTTTCAACATGCATTTATGATATTATAGATAATTGACAGTGGTACGCCAAGAAAAAGTATATCTCATCATGCCATAACACGTTTCAAGAATGAGTTTATATTATTTTTGTACCTTTTTTTCACTTTATAAAGTATTCCTTGTATGGTTCATAAACCAAAATTCTTGGAGAGAGCGCAATGCAATCGATTTGGAGGAAATTTTTGTTTGCACCGGAAGTGAAAATAATTTTGGTTTATAAACCATACAAAGGAATACTTTATAAAGAGAAAAAAGAATTACAAAAAATGATTGTGTATTACTAACCACTAAATTAATCTCCTTTGAAAAGCCTTATTTGATCCAACATTGGAACTCAAGTAACCTGAGCATGGTATAACCCGGAATTTTAGCCAACAGTTCTCCAATGTTATTTTAAGGATGCAGTGCAATTACAGACCTCCACTCCGAACAAACTGAAATTACTCAGATTAGGCATGAGTTTTATTGAAACTTGGTAACTAGGGATGGCAATATCGATCGAACCAATGGGTACCCAAACCGTAACCGTTTTTTTTCGGCAAACCGTAACTGATTTTTTCCCCATGGCGGCTGTGGTTTTGATGGAGGAGAAACCGAACGGGTTCAATTCGGTTATGGGTTTACCTGTGAACTCAACTGAACCGAAATTAGTTAATTACAGAGGAACTGTCTGGAAAAAGTTTGGTGGAAACTGACCAACTATTATGCTCATTTTAGTATATTAGACCTCTATTCGGGTACCCATTCGGTTTGGGGCAAACCCGAACCCCATTTGGTTCAGCCACGGAACATAGTTTCTTAATCCGTTTGGTTTTTGTGGCAGGTTCAGGGCAGTGTTATGGTCTAGCGATTCTGTTCGGGTTGTGCCCCAATCCGTCCCGCTGCAATCCCTATCGGTGACACGGCCGATGATGTTTTTTATAATTCCGATGGGAAATTACCTAGAAACACAAATCTGAGCATAGAATGAGGGGGCTGCTCTTACATCTCCCACCTTGGCTAAGGGACACCGTGTCCCCTTATAACATTAACATGAGTAACATCCACCATAAGAAGGCACAACATTTTACCTAGGGCTGTCAATGGTCCGGATTGTTGCAGGTCACTATTGGTATGAATTTGAGGTCCGAACCATGAGCCACAATTCCAAATAAAGGTAATCTGTGTCTGGAACAAAAGTCTACGGTTCAATTCCAAACCAATCTGTAACTCACGATTCGGTCCACAGTTTTATCCATAAATAACAACATTCCAAAAAAATTTGAAGCAACCATTACATTTCCACAAGTGCCATTACTGTCATTACATACCAATACATAGCAGATTGAAAAATATTACAATACTGTCATCCAGACATTACTAGATTACTACCACTACATACCATAACATAGCATTACTACCATTCATATGTATGAGTATATAATATTGAAAATTAAAATTACATTTAACACTCTTAAGATTTATTTATATCGCATTCAGCCATTCATGTAGAAAATTAAAAATACTTAGAATAATATATTAAATTATGATTATTTACTCAATATTACACACACCCACACGCACGCACATATATTTACTCAATATTACACACACACACACACACACATAGATATATACAGAAAACTTCTAATAAGGGATCCCCTTAAACTGCTAAAGTGCATAAAACATGTTTTTAATAGTCCACGTGGGGGAATATAAAAGAAAATGATGCTTCATCCGAGAAGTTTTTCATAAAATATATATCTACGATTTGTATAAAAAAATTGCTCAGATGAAGCTCTTTCTGTTCATTTTTTTTTATGATTCCTAGTGTGAATCCTTAAAAACACGTTTTAAACACATTAAACAGATCGGATCATCAAAATTTAATCGGGAAAGGTGAGAATGAGAGGATCCTGCACTTTATAAAGTAAGGGATCCCTTAAAAGAATGGGTAGCGCACTAATAAGGATAGATATTAGCGACTGGTAGGTTGACTGATATACTTAGCTCACACTAGACCGGATGTCGTTTGTGCAGTGGTCGTTGTTAATCAGTTTATGCATGATCCTCGTACTTCACACTTGGATGCATTTTATCGCATTTTGAGGTATCTCAAATCAGCTCCAGGGAAAGGAATCTTGTTCTCTAATCACAGTCACCTACGATTGGAGACATTTACTGATGCTGACTGGGTTTGTTTTGTGGATGATAGACGCTTTACTTCTGGCTATTACACTTTTCTTGGGAAAATTTTGGTTACTTTGCGAAGTAAAAAGCAATCAGTGGTTGTCAGATCTAGCACAAAAGTGGAGTGTAGAGCTACGACTCATGGTGTTTGTGAGCTCTTGTGGCTCCAAACCTTGTTACAGGATTTGAGAATTTTAGATAGTGGTTTTATAAAACTCTACTGTGACAATAAAGTTGCCTTGATCATTGCTCACAATCTTGTTCAACATGATAGAACGAAGCATATAAAGGTTAACATGCACTTCATCAAGGAAAAGTTAAGCGAGGGGTTGATATGTATGCCTTTTGTGCGATCCAAAAATCAATTAGCTAACATTTTCACAAAAGGGCTTAGTAACAAGAGTTTTCACCCCATTGTGTTCAAGTTGGGCTTGATTGATATCTTTGCACCAACTTGAGGGAGAGTGTTAAGTTGTGGGTTAAACGTGTAATTAGGTTGTGTTTAATTACCCGTGTAATTAGATTAGTAGTTTAGGGTCATAGTGTAATTTATCTTTTTCACTCTTGTATAAGTACTACGTAATGAGAAGAGAACCCTAGCTTTTTACCTCCCAATTGAATTGTCTATGTTTACAAAATCGGTTGACCAAGATGATGAACACGATGGGTGATGAATAGTGCCATCAACGTTCATTGTGTTGTTCATTGATTCCTATATGTGGTGGAAAAACCTAGAAAACCTAGAAAAGTATGAGAAATCAAAAGCTTTTGATTAGTAAGAGGCAAAATTGAAGTGAAGTTTTACCTGAAAATCGTTGAGTTTAGTGATGAAGAATGGTGAAGGAGATGAATAACGGTGACATTCGCCGGCGGTGGGGAAGAGAGAGAAGCACTGGATGCTTTTCGCGAGAGGGGAGAGAGAGAGAGAGTAAAAAGTGATTCTCTCTCCTAGCATGTCCCTATTTATAAGGGGCGTGGCGTTTTAAAAAAGATGCGTGGGAAACGAAGCGGTGCCCCTTTGGGAAGATACCACCTATCAATGATGTGATAGGCCGAAGCACTAACTTTTCACATGGGTGTGTTCTTTCAGTCCCCTTACCCTAATCTGTGTGCATTCTTCTGCCCTAATTAATGGTTGACATGTGGTGCAATCCGAAGTGTTACCCAAAAAAGCAACCTAGAGGGGGTGAATAGGGTTGCTAACAATAACGCCCAAATAAAAAATTACTAGACAATGCAAATAAATAAATAATTTGCACAAACAAAATATAAAAGAGTTAAGGGAGAGAGATATCACACAGAGATATATAGTGGTTTAGTCTGAGCTTTGTCCACTACTCAGCCTAGTCCACTGGCCTAAGGAGTCGCTGTTTTACTAATCCAACAACCAGCTTCTGGTGCCGATTAAACCTTACAACCGCAACGCTAACTTTCCCGAGGAGTTGGCCGAACCACTAGAGTTTATCTCCCAAACTCTAAAATTACTCACAGAACAAAACCCAGTTCTGTAGTAGCTCACTGAGAATTTTTCTAACTCTCACTACAACACTCACAGGAATTTGTAGTGTGGAAAAATAAATCTCTTTCAAAGAGTAGATATACAAATTTACTCACAAGGCTCTCAAAATAATAATATGAAAATGATTTGTGTAAGAGTAAGAAAATTGCTCTGTGTATTTGATGTTGCTATGGTACAGCTTCGTTGTTTCATCTGACAAACCTCTTCTTTTATGGACAAAAATATGACCGTTTCATATTTGTCCGTTGAGGACAAATCTTCTGGCAGCAAAGACTAAATCTTCATAAGTTGAAAATCAAAACATTGGGCTGCATATCTGATTTGCAACGTCCTTCACCATTAAATGCAGAGCTCAAAGTCAAAGAAATATCAGAGTAGTTATGGAGTTTGTCTGTTGAAATCAATTTCTAACTTTCATGGCATAAATATGAATGTTGAGAAGTCAACATTGGCAAACTACTTACAAATAAAATGAGCTGCAACGACAAGTCTTGTAAAAGGATAGAAAATGATCCTATGTGGACAACACATGAGGTGCGGCAAATGATCTTAATGTTGAAACTAACTTGTGATAGAGAACCTTAATCATTTTAGATGAAAAATAATTGTATACATGCAAAACATGTATTATATAAGATTACTCTCTATTAATTTATGGGCCACGTAATCTAGATACCTCATAAGATTCCAATAGGCATCAATTAAAAGATGATCTCAAATTATAAAGACCAAAAAATATTGCAAAAGTTTTCTTCACGAGCCACGTTAAAAAAATTGTAATAGAGCACTATTGTACCCATGCATATATTAGAGCCAAATGAAACTTTTTAGAAACTCAATTTTGTCATAAAAAGTAATCAAAATCAATTATTTCTAACACGAAGCATTCTACGAGCCCACATTTTTTTCTAGGGCTCGGAGTAAAGACTGGTATGGAGAAGCTTTCAAAAAGAATTTTTGGCTCGAATGGGAAGAGAATTAGCAACTCCAATTTTCCAAGAAGATATCGGTCTTGGGGCGCGAATTGGTGAAATGGCCCAAGAAAGGTCAACTCCTCCCTCGATTTGAAATGCCTTGGAAGAAGTTGAGGGGCTATTGTAGTGGGTTGAAATATAACAACCCAAGGGACCATGTCTGGCATGGTCCAAAGGACCAAACCCCAGGCCTAACTCTTGTCGAGCTTGATATGATCATATCGAAACAATTTGGGTTGGGACGAGTCGGCGTCTCGGCCGAACAAGACACTGATCCGGACTAGTCATCCAAGCCGAGCGAAACCCGAGATGACTCGGATGAAAATCCAAGATATCATAAGCTTTTGGGGGGTTTTCCTTGCTATTTCTGAGCAATTGATGGCACATTTTTTGGTTTGTAAAATGGCAAGGGTAAAAAACCATAGAGAAAAATGACACTAAGATTAATCAATGTGAAGACCAAATCATTGGTGTGCTGTTGCCAACATTGTAATAACCCGAAATTTCGTAAATAAAAAATTTGATTTATTAATTCGACTATTTAATTTTAATATCGTGAATTACAATAATTTATTATTTAGTCTAAATAATCCAAATAAAATTTTTTTATTTTGTTTTATTAATTTTCCGCGCTGTAAATCAACATGTGCACACCAGATATTACACCGTTTCGTGTCCGGAAAATTCTACAAATCCCTCACCACACATCTTGTCCCCTTAAAGTTAGCACATCCTCATTAATTGCCCAAAATGGAATATATTCCATTTTTGGAAGCCCACTTCCTTTTTCTAATTTTGACCAAAAGTGTAACACCTGTCGTACCTCCTATTTTGGGTTTTTGTGAGGGGGAGAGAAGGACAGTTGGGAGAGGAGAAAGGGGAGGGAAATTATTTCACTTACTACGTAACTTTACGGGTGTGTTTTTGTACACACATTCGCGCACATTTCGGCATATTTTTCGTATAAAATCCTAAGTTTACTTTTCGTATCCTCCTAATTATTAGGAAGACTACCTAGGAATTTTCGAACACACCTATTTGTTTACTTAAATTTAGTAGCCTATATTCATTTTTGTAGCACACTAGTTTGTATTTTTAGCACACAAAACCAACTTCAAGGGGTATTTTTCTCCTCATAAAGAGAGAATATATTCCCTAATAAATGGGAGAGACATAGTTTATCCTATCTAGTTAGCCTAGCTATTTTATAGCTTTACTTTTACTTAAAGTTACATATATATATATATATATATATATATATATATATATATATATATATATATATATATATATATATATATATATATATATATATGTAAAATTATACACCCCATGACTAGTTTCGTGGGTATAACTAGTACCCAAAATTCCCCACAACAAGGTAGACATGCACAAACCTAATGAACCTAGACACTTTTATTCACATTTTATGAACCTACAATCCTTTTCATAAAGTTTTTTTGGACACACATGGGGTGTAGGCCAGACATTTTGGGGGCGGGGGGTGCCCATAGTTTTGCCTATAAATAGCTCTCATTTCCTCATTTGGAAACTCACACCCAAAAGCTCACTTGCCACCTTTGTAGTAAACTTGTGTTCTTAGGAGAAAAACCATGAGTTCGTCGAGTTCTTCGTGAAACTCAATCTCCAACCACTACCCTCCACGACTTCGACCACCCTACGATCCTAAATTAGTAGAAAAGTTAGTCAGAAGGTAGTTCGAGCAAAGGTCAAGTAGTCGTTATGTTGCCGGAATCAACCTAGCTAATCGGCTAAACTAAAGTTGGATTAAGGTGGATACTATATCCTAACTCTAAATTAGTATTTCATATTTACTTTTTAAATTACCTCGTTATAATGCTAAAACGTGATTAAAAATGACTAGTCTAGATTATGGTGGATAATTAGCGATAATATGGAAAGTTACTCTTTTAAAACACTCGTAGTCTGCACGATTTGAGATTGACTTTTGAAAATACGTAGTTATAATGCCCACATGAAAATTGACTATTCAAATCACGCAATTATAATGCCCAAATGAAAATCGACTTTTTGAAATTTCGCTGTTGTAATGCCCGACTGATGTTTGGAAATTAGCCGACTAAACTTTTCTTAAAGCAACTTCAAAATGTTTTAACTGTATTTGGACTACAAGATAACCTAAGGCTAACACCCTTGAGGGTCTTTCAAAATAACAAGTTTTGCGTTGTCTAAGAAAGGAATGGTGATATTAACTGGACTCGTCCGACCATCCGGCCTGGGACTCTCCTGGTTATCTCATTTGCCTAAAGAAGTTACCAAGGAGATTTTGAATTAAAAGGACACAGTTATCGAGAAACGATTTGAAACAGAAGATTTTTGTGATATTCATGGCATGTGCACGATTCACGAGACGATACGACATAACACGATTTTTGAGAAATGGAACGATTGTTTTCATGATGAGAAATATAGATGAGAATGAAAATGAAATGATGAATGATTGATACGTCAGTGCCGTCTAAATGCTGCTCCAATTCCTCAAGGAGAACTTGGTGGTTAGGGCTTAGTGATACGACACGTAGTGGACGGACCTTATAAACAGACTAGTTAAGTTCAGTGATATAAGATGGCTGAGACTATATCGTGTGAGACACGGAGTGGACGGACCTTGTAAACAGACTGTTTAAGTTCAGTGATATAAGATAGTCGAGACTTCGAGCGGAAAGATTGGTGACCGTTAGAAAGGGTAAGTAGAACGGGCCAATAACTTTCGAGTGATGGGAGATGGATGAAATTTGAAGAAAAATGATATTATGAGAAATTGATAAGAGATACTGCACACTGATTTTGAAAATGATACGAGACACTGATTTTATTACACTGCACTCTATTTTGTTTGACACTGATTTTTGGACATGCATGATTTTACTATAATATTCCGTCATCTACTATATTGTTCTAGAATTGCTAGTTTTAGGTTTGAGTAGACCTATCTACTGGGTGTCCCCGCTCACGGTGTTGCACTTGTATAACCCTGACATAATACCACGATGTTGTTTTGCAACTCTGACATATTATGCTAGATTATCACAATGAACAGGAGGGATATTATGGAGACCTCAAAGCCGGAGGAGCTGCCGATACGGGGATCAACCAGGCGAAGAAATTTGCGGAGCCGTAGAATTTACCCGGTCTGCCTTCTTGTAATCTATGGAGAACAGATTATTTGTAATATACCTTTTATTATTATTATTAATGTTTAAGTATTTCGGTTGTAATAATAAATAATGATTTCCAAAATGTGGGACCTTACAAATATTACCTGTTAATCTCCAAGTTATAGGTAAAATTATAATGAACAATACTTGGGGCAAGATATCTGGGGATAATATATTTTTCAACGTCTCAGTTCCTTGAATTGAGTAGTTTTATGTGTGAAATCTACGACGACAAAGACCAATCACAAGAAAATTCAAAATTCCATCCCACCTTCCAAAAATATGGACGTGTTTGCTAAATGGAAGCCAATCAATGAGAGGAGATTTTATTACATAATGAGAATTCACATTTCTAAAGCTTGATTGTACCACAAATACCTCTACCTCTTCTCATCGCAAGAAATTACAGATTATAATAAAAAATAAAAAATAAAAATTTCGACTCAGAAACAAATACTTATACATTATATGATTTGTATAGATCATACTATGATTCTTTGGGCACCACTGCTACTACAACTGTTCGAAGATAGGATTACAAATCAACCTCGCCTCGTCCATCCTACGTCAATTAACAGTACTAGTAATCAGGGTTTTCAGTCAGCCGAAGATAAGAGGAATAATTTCGTGACTAAGATAATCGATAATAACACCCCAAATTTCTTCCATATCCTGATTCTCAAAATAAAAAATATATCATCCAGTTACAGAAATGAACACGAGCAGGTTGCAACGAGGACAATCACATAAACAATTATAGCATGTTTACATTCCTACTCAGGAGAAGATATGCTATCTACTTACGAAGTACACAAAAATTGGAAACAATTTATTTCATAGAAGTATGGTACAATTGAACAGCACAATCCATCAAGCAACCTTCCATGACATCAGAAGGTTTCCTCTGGCTAAGCAAGTTACACCTGTGACTCAAATCCCCAGTAGTATATATCCCCAAAACAACAGATTAAGAATCCTGGGGTGTTTCAAACCTCGACGGAGTGTCAATACCCGCCATACAGCAAAGGCCAGATATTAGAATTATAAGCAGGACAATCCCCTGAAATATCACAAAAAAACAATCATAGTAAGTGCGTCGTAATTGCTCTTAGATGAATCCCCTAAGCAAAACACCAAAAAGGGGTGTCAACTGTCGAGGAAATCAACGGAACAGATTACTAAAAGGCACTTTTTAGAGTAGTTTTCCTACGCGATCCATCAAGCAGCTGCAAATCCTTTGTACAAGCTTAAAAGACATACTTCCACATCTTGCACTGATCTTTTGCAGCAAATAAACCTAAAAAAACTCCACTCTGATGTAGGACCAGATTCGTAGGAGTACCTATATTTAGAATCACATTACGATGATTCTAAAATTAATTGTACAACTGCCTTTGAATAATCGGCTTCCTTTTTTGCATTGAATTAGCTTGCCCATATGATTATCTTCTTCTTCTATTTTAAGTTTTTTAGTCTACAAAAATGGGGTCCTGCAAAAACAGAACTCCTATTTTTCTGGTAAGTGAAACTGGGATAGTCAATTACACAAAGAAATGGAAGCCTGAGAGCAAAGACCAATTGTTCTACATCAACAATATATTAATTCTCCTGTTTACCTTGAGAACTCGAGGCTTTGAGTAAGAATTAAAGCGTTCTTTGCCTACACGCTATCTAGTCGCAGTGTCGTATTCTGCTGCATCACACCCACTCTGCAAAATGGTGCAATCACCTCCTATGAAGCAATAGTGCAATTGTTGTTCTTCATTTGACATTGACGCTGTCAAACCATCTAAAACGACTACCTATCAACCTTGGCAGAGCAGGGACTGAGCTGATGAACCTAAGCTTTGCAACTTTCTATGTTTTCAGATTGGTTCTCTTCCTCTAAAGAACTTAGGATCCCCCTTATTTCAACCAGGCTCGCGTCGGGTTAGTGATAAGATTATCTATAAGATCAGAAGTTGGGCCAAAAGGCCCAAAACAGTTAAGAGGGATGCTATGGAAGTGGACAAGAGGGGGACGCCAATAAAACAGCCCAGTTGTTTGACTGAACAAAGAAGGAGGTCTGTATGGAAGAAGGTTACAAAGTCCCCATACTGTGTCCACGTTGAATGAATATTTTTAGAAGCTACCGGAAAGACTTTCTTTGAGAAGAGAACTGTTGGTTGGACCGACAGACTACAATCGAACCCAAAGCTCAAAACAAGCATAGCCTCGATGGTGATTGTTTGGTTAGGGAGAGTCCATGGGACTAGCCCAACCTCATACTCTTGGTCATTTACCTACAACTGCAAAGCCTTGGGGATAACTACAGCAAGTAGAGGTGCAGATAAAGGCGATTGATTTGAGGCAAGAGGGAGAAAATATCAATCAGAGGATCTGACAAAATACAGAAGGTGTTGAGAACAAAGATGGGAGGAAGCTGCTTCCGTTACAAAAACTTCTTCTGTAATGAATGGCGGCCCAGTGTACAACAGAGCTGGAAAAAATAGAGATATGTTGTGACTTTTTCTCTCAAAGCAGAGTGGGGGTGATAATGGAGATGCAGAGGGTTCCTAGTATGGGAAGGTGAAGGTTGGCAGAGGATGGAGTTGATCGCAATTCGCAAGTAGTTGTTTAACACCATGTAGGATGCAACTGCTTAGGAGTGGGATAACGCCAGTTGTGTGTGTTGGGAACATTTATGAGATTGTTTCCCACATCGGATAATAGAATAAGGATTGGACCTTAATCTACATTTGGGTGACTCACCACTTACAAGGCTTAGCCTTTTAAGGGGGACATATGTCATTCAATATATACCGAGTCAGGTGATGTGGTGTGGACTCCGTGGATACTCCCCAACAGATTGGGCCTATGCACGCACAGGAAGAACCTCAGGAGGATCAGACTCCCAATAGTGCGGTAGGCCCCCAGGAAGAAAAATATCTTTTTGCACGGGAGAGGGTGCTACATGGTTATATCTGGAAAGATAACCTGGAATTGCGGGAGGTTGACGCTAAGTTGAACTGTTGAAGGGCCCAATCTATTGCATACCGATGGTACTTAAGGGGCTTCAATCAGTTCATGGTGGTGTCTTGTGAAGATAGGAAGCTTGGTCAACACATAGAAGGAAGATGGCACAACAATGTTAATCCTAAACATGAAAAGGATGGGATGGGAATTGCAAGAAGAAGAGAAGGATTCCTTGATGGGGAAAACTGCTTTACTGAACTAATGAAGGACAGATACTGCCTCCCAAGAAATAAAACAAGCCTACCTGTCTAATGAGGTGGTCAGAAGTTTGTACATTGTCATAAGAGCATCCACAATGGACTAACCAAAATTGGATAACCAAAAGTTGCCACATCACCTCTTATCCATTTAGTTTATGACTAAGATGTGGGGTCCACCAAAATTTGGTTATTGGCGGTTGCTAAGTTTAGTTATTCCAATGTGAACACTTTTTTAACCAAACATTGCTAACTTTAGCAACCATTGAGTTTTGATGAGGCCAATGTGGATGCTCTAATAATAAAAGTTCTTCTTAGATGTGGAAGGTCTCGTGGTTTGGCGATTGTAGGAGAGTGGTGCCTGATCTTACACTTCACAAATCAATTCAAAATTGATGCCACCACCCGAGTACTAACGAGGGCTGCAATATAATCTAACTGACCAAATGCTACATCGACAGCCCAAAGGAGGGTCATGTTACTCGCACAATCAAATGATCAATATCTACAACAAACAGAAACACCTCACCGGTGAAGGCATATTTCACAAAAGGAAAGGAGAGTGACTTACCACTAAGATTCCCTCCAAAAGTGATGATTTTACGAGGCAAACTCCATCACAAGCAGTGGAATTGACTGGTCCATTTCCTGCAAGAAATCTTTCCACCTCCCGAGAAAAAGAATATTGCACAGACCTCAAAGGATCGGAAACATAGAGAACCATGTACCTTGCCCCAGACTGCTCCGTAGAACTGAGAAGCTCAGACAGCATCTGACCTGCATGTTCAATCAAACCTTTCTAGTAAGAAATTCAGGTAAAATGCCATTTTTTGGATAAATTAACATGGCAATTTACAACCGTCAAAAGTGCTTAAATACTATCATCTTCAATACAAGTAGAATATTAACACACAAAGATGTTTGGAAGTAAACATACTTTCAGAATGTGAGCTTCCCTGGCAGACTACAGCCAAGTTTGCTTGCCCCTTCTGTCTCTTTTCCATGCTAGAAACCAAATAGTCCTGCTCATTTTTCAGTGTGAGAACATTAAATGTTTCCAAAACTTCCATACGTTCAAATGACTTGCAAACATCACAGATTTCTTACTTCGAACGCTTTAAGATCTGAAAGCTTTTCATAATTTCCACCATCCAATGAACAGGACTCCATGTAGGCAACTTTGCCTGCTAAGTTATGCCCACAACTTTCTGCAAACTCTGAAATCATTGAACTTTCCACTGCCTCTCTCTCTTCTGAGGCAGCAATGTACGGGAATGCCAAGGAAAAATTAGCACTTGTGAAAGAAACCTGCTCGACAAATGGAGTAGCAACAATAACACACATTTATAGTCAATGCTATAGGATTTTGGAACCTTGACCATTGTTTCCAATAGATGAACAAACTCAACAGTCATAATTACCTTGAGAAAGTCCACAACTGATGAGTCTGCAGGTCTGGCCCCAGAAATATCCCACCATTGTAACTACGGATGAGAAAATGCAAATTATCAGTTGCCACTATGCCATTAACAATAATGGCAGCAGCGTTCAAAAAAAATAAAAACAATAATGGCAGCATAAGAATTCCAATGACATCATTGCGAAAATTTAAGATGCTAATAGGAGGGTGACATAGAATAAAGATAGAAAAGGTTACATGCATGCTTTCTTTGGAAGGTTGATAATGCAGCCCTAGGTCTAACGAACAAAATTAGGATGATATTAATGAAGAACTTCATATGTTAAGCCAACTTTCAGTGATTTCGAAGGTATATAATCTCCAAATGAATAACAAGCTAATAATTCGAACAACCATGTAACGGTAGAGATGTTAACAGGATAAAGCTCTAATAAAACTGAATTCCACCACTAAAATACCAATCAATAAGTCTTACAAAATATAGGTGGTCAATTCCAAAACAAAAGGTGACAAGGTAGCTAAGAGCTACTCCCTCCGTCCCACAAAGTTTGACACTTTCACTATTCCAGCCCTATGAAAAAATTAATTATTTCTTTTAATCTGTAATGTTTTATATAAGCAATATGGATCTCGTTTGATAGATTTCAATTAGTTCTTTTGAACAATGTTTTGAAAATCACATAAAACGTTATGAATTGAAAGATATAGGCAATTTAAAAATGGCACGCCCTCCCGAAAGTGTCAAACTTTACGGGACGGAGGGAGTAGCTTGTAGCAAATCTAGAAAAGTGGTGGTTGGGAAGAAGAAGATTTAGACCAGCAACATCCAGGAGATGAGAGAACAAAGGGGAAAGAAGGAAAACAGTAGCAACAGAGGAGGAAGAAGAAGCTGCAGCATTAACAAAGGAAGAAGAGCTGTGATATACCTGGAGATGGCAGCAAGAGAAGCTGAGAGGTGAAGAGGAGCGGCTGCAGATAGGCAGCAGTAGAGAAGGCAGCTTCCAGAAGAGAGAAGGGAAGGTGAGAGGAGATAACTAGCAGCAGGCAGGGTTTTTTTTTTCATTTCATCAAAATTTTGTGAAAAGAGAGAGAAGCTGGGCTTATATAGGAACTCAAGCCAAACCCTAGTTCCTTGCTAGGTGTCACATCCCTATTGGCATACTCTAATAAAAGGTAATGTGCCTAGCATATGTCAATTAAAATGTGGACAACCCCCACAAGTAGGTCAAAAAACAATAAAACAGTAATTATAATTCAAAAATCAAGCACACTGATAAAATACTAAATCCTAAGCTACATCAATTCCCCCCGAGTGAGAAAAACTCGACTCCGTCGAGAAGGCTTCTGATAGTTGTCGGAACAAATCGTCACGACTCAGTCTCATTGATCCAAGAACAATCAGTCAATGGCCGGCCTCTCCAATGAACCAAGTGCCTCTTATGTTCACCGCCACACGTTTTCGCAACCTTGATGTCAACCACATCCTCAACCACATTAACAAAAGGAAGTGCAGCAATGTCTACAGGATCTGGTGTTGCTTCTCCATGAAACGGGAATAGATCAGCAACATTGAAGATTCGGGAAGTTGGGACATTATCTGGAAGATCCAAAAGATAGGCATTGGTACCCAGCTTCTTAAGAATGCAAAATGGTCCAAACTTCCTTCGACTCAATCTACCATATGAACCGGCTGGAAATCTCGTTCGCTTAAAGTACACCATCACCAAATTTCCAACTGAAAATTTCTGCTCCCTACGATGTTCGTCTGCAGCTGTCTTGTACTTAGCATTGGAAGCTTGAAGCTTCTCAAGTACCTCTCGTTGCACCTCTTGCATGCTCGATGATATCATCAGCTTCAGCACTACGACGTCCATGGTAAGGAATAGAGGAACGATCAAGAATATGAGGAATAGGATGGCCATAAACAATTTCAAAAGGAGATTTTGCAGATCTATTCAAGGAGCTGTTAAAGGCAAATTCTGCTTGTGGTAGAATTAAGTCCCATTGATGTGGTCGTTCTCCTGCTAAACATATCACCAAATTACCAAGGCTGCGGTTGACCACTTCAGTTTGTCCATCCGTTTGATGATGATATGCACTGCTAAATTGAACAGTAGTTCCAAGCTTATTCCATAAAGGTCTCCAAAAATGACTCAAAAAATTTTGTCCCTATATGATGATGAGAATGTCTTAGGGATCCCATGCAAACAGACTACTTCTTTAAAAAAATAAATTAGCGATATCAGATGCATCAAAAGTATTTTGACATGGAATAAAATGTATCTTAGAAAATCTATCAACCACCACAAAAACTGAGTTGGACTTCCTAGCAGTCCTAGGCAATCCCAACACAAAATCCGTACTAACATCCTCCCAAGGTCTACTAGGTTCTGGCAAAGGAGTGTACAAACCCGTGTTCTGCAAGTGACCCTTGAATGACTGAAAAACACAACATCTACACACATACCAGACAACATCTCTCCTAAACCTAGGCCAAAAGTATTTTTGCTTCACTTGAGCAATGGTCTTGGTCTGCCCAAAATGACCACCTAAACCTCCGCTATGTAGCTCATGGATGAGACTCACGAAGAGATCCCTCAGGGACACAAAAACGAGTACCATTAAATAGGAAACCGTCCTGAAGCACATAAGATGCTGAATGATCAGTACCTTGCTGTACACAGGATTCCCATATTGGACCAAAATATGGGTCGCGAGTGTATTGGTCCTTCAGAACATCAAATGAAACTATTGCCGGCCTCAACGTCACAAGTATGCATGAACGACGACTCAGAGCATCTGCTGCTCAGTTAATAACACCTGCCTTATGCTTTAGGTTGAATGTGTGCTCTTGAAGAAATGAGGACAACTTAGCATGCCTTCGATTTAAATTCCTTAGGGAATTCAAAATTTCAAATACTTCAAAGCCTCATTGTCAGAGTTTAACACAAATTCTCTATGAATAACGCAATGCCTCCAATGTTTCAAAGCTTGAACAATGGCATAAAACTCCAAGTCATAGGTAGAGTACCACGATAGTGCATCATTTAGCTTCTCACTAAAATATGCAAGGGGTCTCCCTGCTTGACTCAACACAGCTCGTATTCCTACATGAGAGCCATCACAATCAACCTCAAAGACCATAACAAAAACTGGGAGCGCTAAGACAGGCAGTAGTCATTTTAGCCTTCACAAGTTGAAAGCTTTTCTCGGCTTCTGGGGTCCAGTTGAGAACACCTTTCTTAAGACAATCCGCCAAGGGAGCTATCAGGGAGCTAAAATTTCTAATAAACCGCCTATGAAAGGAAGTTAACCCATGAAAGCTATGAACATCAGTAATCGTTTTAGGGCTAGGCCAGTTTTGGATTGCCTCAACTTTTATTGGATCAACCTTGATACCCTCTGACGACGCGATATACCCATGAAGTCAGCAAGGAAGTGCACTTCTTGAGGTTAACATACAGTTTATTCTCTCTCAGGGTCTCTAATACTTGCCTTAGATGTGACAAATGATCCTCTGGACAAGTACTATATACCAATATATCATCAAAGTATACAACAAGAAATTTCCCGATGAAAGCTCCTAAGACTTGGTTCATTGTACGCATGAAGGTGCTAGGTGCATTTGACAAACCAAATGGCATGACAAGCCACTGATAAAGGCCCTCTTTAGTCTTAAACGCTGTCTTCCACTCATCCCCCGGTCCTCTAATCTGATGATACCGACTCCTAAGATCAATCTTTGAAAAGATATTCGCGCCACTCAACATATCCAGCATGTCATCCAGTCTACGTATTGGAAACCTGTACTTGATGGTTATCTTATTGATAGCACAAGTCACAACTATCAACGCCCATCCTCCAAGTCCCATCGTTCTTTGGTGTGAGAAGTGCGGGAACTGCACAAGGACTCATACTCTCTCTAAGAAGACCTTTCCTAAGCAACTCTGACACTTGCTACGCAACTCCTCATGCTCTAGTGGACTCATGCGATAATGTGGCAAATGAGGTAAACTAGCCCCTGGGATCAAATCAATGTAATGTTGGATATCCCTCATGGAAGGAAGTCCATCAGGGAGCTCTTCAGGAACAAGATCCCGAAACTCATCAAGCAATGGCTGGACTTCTCTAGGTATTGATAACTCTGGTTTCACCTCTTACCGACTAAAAGACAAGCAATTCAAGTTCCCTTCAACTTTGTTTCGAACTAATATTCATTAATGACCATGACAGACTTAGGCTTGATTTTACTCTCAATTGGAGCTTGTTCCACCTTCTGGTTTGGGATCTTTGCATCCTTTTGGGGATACAAAGTTACCTCGTATCTATCCTTCCTAAAGGTGCAAGTGTTCTTTACTCCATCATTTTGGGGCTTCCTATCATACTACCAAGGACGCCCCAACAAGATATGACACACCTCTAAAGGAGCTACATCACACCAGACTTCATCTGTATAATTCTTCCCAATGGAAAGTTTCACTAGACAACAATGAGTGACGGGGACTTCTCCTCCTTTAAACCAAGCCACCTTGTATGGTTTAACAAATCTCTCAGTTACCAAACCATGCTTGCCCACCATTTCATTTGAAACAAAGTTCTCGATGCTTCCACTATCAATGACAACCAAACACAACTTTTCCCTAGCTATGCAAGTAGTGCGAAACAGACTTCTTCTCAGCCATCTGCCATCAGATGAAGCCTTAGGAGTTATCATGACAAGATGGATCACAAGAAATTGACCCTCCTCATCCCCATCAACATTAGCAGTTTCAATGTTTGATTCTTCTACCACTAAGGGTTCTTCAGGATCAATCTCATTTCCTTGGCTAGAATCACCTACATTTTCATCCATTGTTTGATTGTGGGGTGAATTTCCTCTTAAGACAATTTGATGATTTGGGCCCTGGTTGCCCACACTTGAAAAAATTAAATGTAGGTGACTTTGGACCAAGAATACCCTTGCTCTGCTCAACTTGACCAGGATTGATTTTGGTGAATGTAGGTTGGGTTGTGGATTGGACATTTTTATACCCCGTGCCTCCTACCTGAGTTCTTCCAACTGAACTCAAACCCTACTGGAACATATCTACCTTGCTGATTGGGGACCATTTAAGTATCCCCTCAGCTGCAAGTGCCAAACGGACCTCATACACCCGCCTTAAGTTATGCAGGACAACCTCATCTTGGATATCACGATGCAATCCTGCCACATAACGGGCTACACTTTGCTCATTTAAGTTATTTCTCGCTTGGAGCAAGTAAAATTCTTCTTTGTATTCATCCACGGTCCTAGTCCCTTGCCTCAAGTTGTGAAACTTCTTAAAAAGTGTCTAACGGTAATCAGAAGGGAGAAACTTTCCTCGAAACTTCTCTTTCATGCGATCCCAAGACCTATCTTGTCCTTACCCCTATAAATCTTGTTACTCTGGATCTGTTTCCACCGAACAAAGGCATGTCCTTTGAGTTTAAGGAAACAAACTTAACCTTCTTATCCTCAAGCATGTCTCTCCATTCAAAGAATTGATCAATCCTATCCACCCAGTCTAAGAACTCCTCAGGTTGTAGATGACCCTCAAATTCACCTATGTTGACTTTAATACCAAGGTCCCACGACTCCCACCTCCTATTTCCTTCCCTAGGAAACCTCTCATCCTGTCTAGGAATCCCACATTCCTGGTTTAGAGCAATCTCCTCAAACTCGCTCTCTGAGTTACTCTCTAGTACCCCTTTAGGTCTCCTAACATTTTGGTCCAGGATCAGATTATGGGGACCTTGTGCAACACCAATGCTCTGGATGCTGAATGAAAGAAGCATGGTAATGTGCACATAAATCAAAATGATTCTTGGGTCTGCCATCTCTGATGCCTTTTGGCTTTGATTTGAGGGCATGATTCCGCAACAAACGCAACGGTATAGAGGGACCACTGTTTAGTGGTATTCTGTGAGCATCCACTTTGTGCATTTATTGCCAAAGGGTTAGGTCTGTCTCCTATCCATCCCCCGCCCATAACCCCCAATTAATGGGGACTAAATGGGTTATGTTATTGTTATTGTTATTGTATCAGATTATGGGGACCTGCGTTTGGCCTCAATTGACCCACCAAGCGAGTGAGTTCTTGAATTTGGGTTTGGACTTGCTCAATTGCTTGTTGTTGACAACGAGAGGCATCTTGCCAGCTCTCTCCTAAAAGTTTTTGATTAGGAACGTTGGCCATGGGAAGCTAGATGACCGACTTCCGGTCTTCACAACCTAATGTACTGATATGACATTATGAATGCAGTGACAACAACTATATGAATCTCAATGCAAAGTGCACTGGTGATGCGATTAAAATGGATGCAGACTGAATTTCGAATGCAATGATATGAAGAAAACAAACTGATACCTAATGCCTAGGACAACAATGATGTTCCCAGCTACTAACTATTTTCTCACAGGAATTTCATCAAACACCTAGTATGCAGAAAATGATATGCAAGACATGACATGCAAGAAATCGTGAAAAACTGCTACAAACACAGAGCTCTGATACCAATTTAATGCAGCCATCAGTCTAACAAACAAAATTAGGATGACATTAATGGAGAACTTCACAAGTTGAGCCAACTTTCAGTGATTTAGCCACGATATAATCTCCAAATGAATAACAAGCTAATAATTCGAACAACCACAGATCAGTAGAGATATTAATAGGATAAAGCACTAATAAAACTAAATTCCACCACTAAAATACTAATCAATAAGTCTTACAAAAGATAGGTGGTCAATTCCAAAACAGAAGGTGATAAGCTAGCTAAGAGCTAGGGTGTAGCAAACCTAGAAAAGTGGTTGTTGGGAAGAAGAAGATTCAAAACAGCAACAGCCAAGAGATGAGAGAACAAAGGGGAAAGGAGAGGAAGGGAATGAAGGAAAAAGAAGCTACAGCAACAGTAGTAGCAGAGGATTAAGAAGAAGCTGCAGCAGAGGAAGAAAAACTGTGATATACCTAGAGATGGCCGCAAAGAGAAGTTGAGAGGTGAAGAGGAATGGCTGCAGATAGGCAGCTTCCAGAAGAGAAAAGGGAATGTGAGAGGAGATAACTAGCACCAGTTAGGGTTTTTTTTCATTTCATCAAAATTCAAAACTTCCTAAAAAGAGAGAGAAGTTGGGCTTCTATGGGAACTCAAGCCAAACCCTAGTTCCTTGCTAGGTGTCACATCCCTATTTGCCTACTCTAATAAAAGGTCATGTGCCTAGCATATGTCAATTAAAATGTGTACAACCCCACAAGCACACTAATAAAATACTAAATCCTAAGTTACATTAGTTGATGAAGCATACAAAATCAACTCTTAATGAGCTAACTCCATGAGACGATTGAATTTTCATAGTTGTCTAATTAATCTATGCAAGGTTCTAAAACTCGCTAGGCGCTCCCAGGGCGGCCAGGCTCCTTCTAGCTTCTAGGATTGAGTACTCGGCGCTTAGTCGGACAATCAGTCGGGATAGTCGGGATAGTGAGTCTAGTCGGGCTAGTCGGCAAGGGTCCTTCTAGCGCCTAGGTGGTGAGTACTCAGCCTTCTAGACCTTCTTTTAGAACACTGAATCTATGGAACATTATTTCTTTGTCCTTATTTAACTAACACAACCAATAAAATCCCCAAGGGGGACAACCAGCGGCTTAGGTCACATTCCTGAACCAAATGATAAAAATAGTTTTGAGCTCATGTCTCCTTTACCAACCTATAGGAAAGAGCGAGAGGAAAAATCAAAGTAGAGAAATGGAAACGAAGTGCAGGCGCTGTACTCATATTCAGTTCAATTGTAAAACAACTTTTTGAGAGGCCCTAGAGACAGATAATATTCACAGTTTCCGCTTTCAAAGGAGTGCATGAATATAGTTTTGCTGTAAAATTGAATACTTATCTTGCCAGAGACTATCCAACAAGATGAAATCAAACTAAGATCCACTTATTCCTGTTTAACTTTTCCGTATTCTTACCTCTCTCCCAACAAAAAGAAGAGTTACATCTATAGAATCTTGTTGAGCTTCCTTCCCCGCACACTGAAAGAAAACGAAACCAGCCTTAGACTTAAGGCAGTCACATAAATAGGTTATATATTTTCTTATTTTTTTGTTTCTCCTCCATGTGTGGTGGTTGAAAAGAAAGAACCCATGCAAAGAATTCTACATAGAATGAAAGAATTCTATGCAATACCAGTAAGTTTGACCAGCCCCCTTTAGACAGAACAGTCTTGGCCAAATCCTTTGCAGATAGAGTTTGATAATTTACTGCTTCCTTTACTCCAACGCTAGAAAATCTGCAGCAATATAGATAGGAAGAGATTAAAAACATAACAGAGGAAGTGGCAAACAGTGTTCTAAAAGTCGATCATGTTCTAAAAGACAGCAGCCAACTAGTTGGCGTCACCTAGGCGCTAGGTGCCCCTTTTCTGCCCAACTAGTGCCTAGCGATCTGCAGTATAAATCATACAATGATAGTAATTGTGTTCACTTCACATTTCCAAAAAAAAATTCAAAAAGATTCTTTCCCCATCTCTCATTTTCACATTTTTCTCTCTACTCATACCCCTCTTTCCAATCATTATTTTCATTTTTCTCTTTATCTCTCTCCAATTATTACACCTCTCTCTAATTATTACTTTTTCCAAAAACCCATCCAAACACTATCTCAAAAGTATTTCTCAAAATATTCTTCTCAAAATTCTCGACCAAACAAAGCCAGTATGATCTAAACTTGTCTTTCGCAAGATTATACATATCATTGTCTCACTCTAAGTTTCAACAGTTGACACGCAACACAAAACACACACACTATACATAGGATATGGCCATTGTTCACGTTAAAATGGCATGGCATATCTCATGTTTGTTGCCTCCCATTTTCTTTTAAAATCAATGAATAATCTTCCTAGTTCATAGAGTTTCATATATACATTTTATAAATACAAGAGGATTTGGTAAATGTTGAGATTGAAGAATTGGGATTCCCAACATTGGTATCAGCTCTACTGATAATGGTGGTTATTCCTTGGGATGCTTATGGATAAACTTGAACCGAGGAAATAGAATGTGGAAAACCTACGCCAGGAAGTAGTAATGGGGAGATCATGACTTGACTATGGTCCTCGTGTCGTTAAGAAAGAAGGAGAAGCCTGCAGATACAGTTTACTACCCTAATAATGGAAAAACGTGGAAAATCCAGCATCATTACCACTTGTAATGGGAAGGAATTACCATATCTTAAAACGGGTCCACGAGTCCTTTTTTTTTATATCATGTTAGATCTTGGTATGGGGTCTTATTGTCCATACATTCCAGTTAACTGGCGAATAATTGCAAGGGTTACAAAGGCCTTGGCAAGATCCATAACCATATCTCAAACGATATCTTCCTCCAAAGGATAATTGTTATGATACAATAATGTGTATGCTAGTGTGCGTACCAATGTCCGCCCATAATAATGCAGAAGAACATCTCCCAATTGCGGTTGAGAATAATCAATCTAATGAAACTTTTAGATTTTAAATCTTTTCCAAGGGAAAATAAGCTTCTTTGAAAATGTGTGCAACAAAAGATCGACAGCAACTCATTAAAAAACAACAAGTAACAGAAGCGTACCCATCTCCATGGGGCGACCAGAGAAATGCAGGGATGGTGGATGGATGGGTAAACCCTATGGGAATCTGGAGTGCAGCAAGCAAAACTGTCACCACTGTTACTGCAATTTCTCTCATCTTCCTACTAATCTGTAGTGCAAGGAAAATGATAAAATGTCAACAACAAGCCTAAAACCAACAAGCCCAAAGAAAGCCATCATACAGAATATGTAAGACTGGGATCACTAGACAATTATGTGCGAAAACCAAAAACCAATTCTAACAAAGACGCTCCCAATTTCTAAAATTAAGATCCAGAGCTTTAGAACTGACGCAACTACTATTACATAACAAATCGGGTAGGTTTAGCTACCGCTCATGCGAGAAATTTGAACCAGAAGAATTATTGCAAGTTTTAGCCGAACTGGATTATAATTCAACTTTTATTTGGGTCGAATATAACAGGCGACAGAGAACTAGTTGATCGATCTGTTTTTTTTTGCTTCATTTTTTTATACTACTTTATTCTGAACAGTGATCGTATATGATCGATTCAAATACGACGAGGAAAATTACCTTGAGACGCTCTGATCTGATGATGATGGATCGAAAAGAAAAACCCTCCCTTTTTTTCGGTTGAGAGATTGATTGTCGGAGCAGGAGCAGGAGCAGGAGCAAGAGCAGGAGCATCATCCACATGGAGACCGGGAAAAAATATACTATATTTTGCATCTAACCCTCTAACTTTCTTCTAGATTTCCATTTCGACCCTTATCATCTAATTTGACACATTAATCGCTGGACCACGCCTGATTTTACCTTCTTTTCCTTTAGCTCCACTGCTCCACACACCGTGTGAGTGTGTTGGAGTCGAGTTGGAAACTTTTGTTGTGCATATATCATTTTTGTTATTCTAATTGGATTAGACTACACCCGATTAAGATATTTAACCTTCCAAGGTTGTCGTTTATAATATATTTTAACGAAATGGGATGTGCTAATTGTGTGGGCTGTGCTAATATCTTTAATGGCCTAATCGAAATTGAATAATTAAAAAGTTGTCTTATCGACTTTTGGTTACCCATTTAGAACTTGATATAACATTTTAGAAATTTTTTTGGATGAAATTTTTTTGAAGGAATTTTAGCACTATTTTCTCAACCTTAGTAATATCAAGTTTTATATTAGTGTTTTTTGTCCATAATAAAAAATAATGAATCCCAATCACTTTTTTAAACTTGGATACCAATACTTGTCACATCACTTAACTACAAGAAATAGTTTTTCAAAAAAAAAATGTAAAACAAAACAGTTTTTCTAAAAAAAAGTTTTTTAAGAAAAAAAAATTGAAAAGAAAAAATAGTTCTTGAAAAAAATACTATAATAAAAAAAAAATTGATGGATGTACTTGTCCATTAAATTTGGCTATTAGCGAAAGGTTGCTAGTTTTGGTTATCCAATTGCCTAAATTTGGTTAGTTGTTGGGTATCACCAATGGCATAATCAAATTTGAATAACTAAAACTTACCACGTCAGCTTTTGATTATCCATTTACTACATGGCAAAATTAGCAACTCCAAGCTCCACGATGGCATAATCAAAATGAGTTGGCGAAAATTCAAATTTAATGGTCAATTTTGCTTCCGATCTTACAGATAATCTCATCAATAACCCAACTGCTGATAGACCAAAAAATATGCAATAATGTACAACCTTGTATCTCAAAAGTGACAAACAAAACAAGGTATTAGTAACCTAACTTACAAATTCGGTTCACTTGGTTAGTGCAATTTTAGTTGAAGTTGCACTGTGTTAGAGAGTACTTCTAACATAGTTCATCATGATTGGACCTTCACATAGTTCATCATGCAGATACATCACATAAAGGGCACGTTACTTTTCTTTTCTTTTCTTTTTTTGAAAATGTCAAGAGGTATTATAGATCAAAATAAGAATCTCTAGCTACAACAGATTGTAAGGTGGGCGGAATACAACCCAAACAAGAAGCAAATCTATTGTCTCTACAATTCGTTGCAATCCAATGTGTTGCTCTATTACTATCTCTTCTAACCCAATTGAAAGACCACTGCCTACCTCCGGCCAGGTACAAATATCCTTGACAATAACCTCAATACTCCAGTGGCACTCCTTAGAGGAGCCAACAATGCAATCCACCAGATTTTTGCAATCCATTTCGAAAATAACCTGGTTGAGATCGTCATCGTTCGCCACTGCACAAGCGATACAGAGAGCCCATGCTTGGATAGAAAGCGCAGAAGCTACCATAACACTACCACAACGCCACCATATAGATGATCCGCCATTGTCTCTAACAATTATGCCCAAGGGCAGTCGAGCTGCGGGAGGATTTGAATGCTCCATCAACATTGACTTTCGTAAAAGAAGGGGGAGGGGGTACCCACTTGGACACACTAGAAGACCGAGAAGGGACTTGGGTTGAGCTGGAGTAAATAGCATGGAGGTAATCTCTGGCACCCACTGAAGCTTGAGCTATAACATCCTTAGGATTTGGAAGCTTGCTGTTGAAAACATAATTATTCCTGGCCTTCCAAATGACCTAACAAATTTGTAGAATTTCTCTTAAGTCTCCTCGACTTGTTTCTTTGGCAAGGTCCCCACAGATCAGATCCTCCAACCATCTATCCACCGCTACAACTTCTTTGTGGAAAACCTAGTACGCTTTGCTGCTACCAAACCAAACAGCTTTGCTCCACGGGCAATGAAAAAGGAGGTTCCATAGTTTCATTAGAAATCTCGCAAATGGGGCAGAGAGGATTGGAACCACACCTTCTCTTGACTAAGTTAGCACGGCATGCCACCCAATTCTTCAAAACTTTCCACATAAAGATACGAATTTTGGGTAAGGTGGAAATGTTCTAGAATTTTTTCCACATGGAAGGAGAGGGAGAATATGAGCAAGAGGGTTGTGATGTTGAAGCCTTGGGCATATTGGACACCAAGTGAGCATATCCCGATTTGACAAAATAATTTCTAGATTTAGAATCTCACCAAATTAGCTTATCCTTAGAACCAGTCTAGCTGATAGGGATGTTGCAAGCTTCATGGACTTGATCAACGAAAATGCATTGCTCTAGTTTATCTCTGTCCCAATAGTTTGAAATGGGGTTGATAAAATAGAGACTTTCAAGGGTTCACATTGAATATGAGAGGATGGTGTCACCTTGCCACTCGGGATTCCAGGCACCCATTTTTCAAACCAAAAATCTATATCCTCACCATTTCCCACATTCCACTGTAGGCCATCTTGAATAAGTTTTCTGCCCACCAAAAGACTAGACCAAAGCCATGAAGGCTTTGATCCTCTCACAACTTCCATCCCAGATTTCTTGGGAAAGTATAGCCCTTTCAAGACCCTAGCCCAAAATGAGTTAAGGTAGTTAAGAAGATGCCAAAATTGTTTAGCTAATAAGGCTATGTTGAAAGCTGCGAAATCTTTAAAGCCTAACCCACCAAAAGATTTTGGTTCCGTTAACTTCTTCCAGGCTCCCCAATGAATTTTCTTGCCTCTATCAGAATCCCCCCACCAAAAATTATTGATTACCAAGTTCAAGCATGTACACAATGAATGGGGAAACTTAAAACACATCATTGTATACAATCGAATGGGCTGTAAAACGGATTTGATAAGTACCTCCTTACTAGCATGGTTCAATTGTTTGTTGTTCAAGCCTTAGGTCTTACGAATCTGTCTCTTAAAAAGTCGAGAGCTTCCTTTTTTTTTTTTTTTTTATCTTCCCCAGAATATAGGCATCCCTAAATAATGAGTTGAAGTCCCCCTCCCCTCCATACCTAGGATACTCTTAATCTCCTTTCTAGTGTCATCCTTAGTGTTGGCAGAGAAGCAAATATTGGATTTGTGGACATTTAGAGATAAACCAGAGGCCTCGCTAAAACACTTCAAGAGATCTATGAAATTGACATAAGTTTGTGGCTCAGCATCTAGGAAAATTAGGGAGTCATCCGCGAAAAGAAGATGGGATACCATAGGGCACCTTTTCCTCATTTTAATACCTTCGATTGAGTTATTGAGAACAACTTTGGACAGAAGCTTAGAGAAGACATCAGCAACTATCAGAAAGAGGTAAGATGAAAGAGGAATGTGTTTAAAGTTTTGTTGTTATTTTATAATTCTGCATACCACTTTCAGAGGACATCTATGACCTGGAAGATAGGTACTGAATAGTATAGGTGTTGCATTGTATTAGAGATGTAGTCAAACTGTCTAAGAATTAGAAGTGACCCACCTGCAATACCAGTATAGGTCAAATTAAAAAATGACGTCAGCATCTAAACCAGGTGATTTGGGCGATTCACGCGATCTCGGTGGAAAACCCTAATTTTGTGAGCACGGCCTCTTCTCCCATGGAAGAACACGGATCTATACCAGGTGAAAACCTAGTTGGAAATGAGGTTTCTACCATGGGTACTTTCGATCTGGGCTCCAAAGCTTTGGACTCATATCAAGTCAGAAGAAAACAAGTGGGTTTTACCCACTCGAAGAACATCCCGATTTCGGGATCAACATGCAAGATGATTCACAACAACCTGTTGATTCCAGGTGTGGAGTACACTACCCCTATTAAGTTTACTCCCTTTAAACCTCTAGATCTCTATCCCACCAGTCTTCAACCTCTGGACTCCAGCAGTGGTCAAGTACAAATCTCTCCGAAGAACCCTAGCTCAGCCAACAAATTACAACAAATCTTTCAAGGGCCTCACGTTTCCACAATCGGAGAAATTGAGCCTAGGGCTCCCATCCATTCAGTTCTTCACAACGCGAGGGGTGTTCCATATTCTGCCTCTGACCCCAATCTTGGGTATCCAATTGAAGATACTAAACCTCGATATTCTCTCAATAGCCTGAAATTGAACCCTAACTCACTGGTACCTCCTCCTTCTGTTATCCCTCCACTATCTGTCCAAACTCAAGGAGTTTCATCCTCATCTCATCCAGGTAAAGTTCAAGCAAACCAACCAGCTACTTTCCCCAATACCAATCGAGGGAGAAGTAAAAATTGGGCTGCCATCCTTAAATCCCAAGGACCAGCTCTTGATACGAAGTTAGATTACTTCCCTGAGCTTCGTAATGGAAAGATTGCATGAGGAACTCACTGAGGTAGACTCGTGGGATAATTATCTAGTTGGGTATTTTTTGGATGGCCGTATGCCTTTTCCTCTACTGCTGGCTACTGCTAGAAACACCTGGAAAGATCGCCTAGTGTCTCTTAAGACTGATGCCTCTGGGTTTATTATTTTCCAATTTCGCGATGAACAGGCGAAGCAATCCATTCTAGACGAAGGCCCTTGGTTTTTCTCGCGCAAATACCTGGTACTGAAGAACTGGCAAAGGATGATGAAGCCAACTAAGGAACATCCCTCTAAGATTCCCATCTGGGTGAAAATATTAGATCTTCCGTGGGAACCGTGGAACAAGGACTGCATTAGTCGCATCGCAAGCACCATTGGGCGTCCAATTCATTTGGACCAAGCCACGGCTAAGAAAACCAAAACATCACATGCCCGGGTCTGTGTTGAAATTGACGCAGGAATAGATCTCCCAGATGATGTCACTGTCACGGTTGGAGGTGAGCGAATAGTTCTCCCCATTCAATACCAAGTTTTACCTCCAATGTGTAGTAAATGCAAAGTGTTTGGTCACGCCTGTCGTATTGTGCCACTTCCTGCATCCACTCCCCTTGACGTTGGAGAAAAGGTCTTTACTACGGACTCAGGCATTTTTTCTACTAATGCTCAACCTCCTGTTCTGAGAGATGAGAAAGAGAAGCCTTTGTCCATTCCGTCCAAAATTGAGGAATGGCAGATCATTGGTAAGGTTGCAGCCATTAAACTAGGAGGTATAACAACATTAGAAGCCGTTACTAAATCTGTCCCTATTAGTGTTTATCCGGCTCAGAGTGGGGCAGACACTGGTCCTACCCAAGAAGAGGACACTCTGAGTGAAGCCCTGGATGATGAAATTGAGGTTCTTGATAGTCTTGCTATGCAGAGCTCGGGCAAATCACCGGCAGCTGAACCATCTGGTGACTCTGCCATACTACACACCCTGATTTGTTGGTAGATAAAGGTGGCCACTCGGCAAGGGCAGAGGAGTCTATGGAGCCCAAAACCACGGTTCTGTGTAGTTCTTCCCAAGAGGAGGATTCTGAAAATGGGGAGTTTCAAACTCCTAATATCAAGGACCCTACTCCTTACATCATAGCTGGCTCGGGTGGTTCGAACAAAGCGTCATATCCAAGAAGAAGCGGAGCAGAAATGGCTCCAAGCGCAAAGGGAAGTCCTAATCCTCTTAACTTAACTTTATGCTTTTAATAAGTAGTATTTTTGTGGGGCTGTTGTCCCTTACCCCAGTAAATCGTGCGGGTCTCTTTTGTACTACTGCTTTTTGTCTTGAAGTGCTTAAGTATTCTGGTATAGTGCATATATTTGCTTCTTGCTATGCTTTTGGGCACTTGACGTGCCACTATTAGCCATATGTTCTGCAGTAGAAGACTCTCAAGTTTATATATATGTCTGACATTCCACTGCATTTTGGATTTTGGAATCTAAGGGGTTTAAATGACCCTCTTAAGCAAAGTGAAGCTAAGAGATGGGCTAAAAATAATAATCTTGCTCTGGTTGGTCTCATTGAACATAAACTTAAGGCAACTAGAGTACAAAAGATTGTTAGTGTTATGTTTCCTATGTGGCAGTTCTCCACCAATCACCTTTCTGCCCCTTCTGGCAGAATATTACTGTGTTGGGACCCCAAGGTGTTGTCACTACTTGTCCTAGATCAATCCAGTCAACACATCCACTGTGAGGTGCAGGCATGTAATGGGACCTATGCCTTTTGCGCTACCTTTGTTTATGCCTCGAACAATTACCTAGAAAGGCAGAAACTATGGTTGGATATCCAACTGATTGGCTGTAAATCACCTTGGGTTGTGCTGGGAGACTTTAATGCAATCAAGTCAATAAATGAAAAAGTTGGAAGAGATAGGACTTGGACACCTTGGATGAATGATCTTAAGATATTCAGGGTGCCAATTCACTTGGTCCAACAAACAAGAGGCTTTTGGATTAAACTCTTTAGTTGGTCCAATGCTCATTTTCTTAACCCTGGGATCTCTAATCATTCATCATCTGTGATGTATCTCACCCCTCCACTTAAAAACACATTGAAGCCCTTTAGATTCTTTAATTTTCTTACAGACAACTCACAATTCCTCCCAATTGTCCAACAAATCTGGAGGAAAATCATCTTTGGGAATCCCATGTATTGTGTCTATGAGAAACTCAAGCTACTGCAATCTGAATTTAAGAAAATGAATACCTCTATGTACAGTGATATCTCTGCTAGAGTTATTGAATCTAGACAGCAATTGGATGTTGTTCAGTCTGAGTTGGGTTCTGATCCTACTGATATCAACAAACAAGCTAGAGAGAGAGCACTGTGCAAGCAATACTCTTCCTTAGCCAAAGCTGAGGAGAGTTTCGCTCGTCAAAAATCTAGAATTCAATGGCTAAAATTAGGAGATCAGTGCTCCTCTTATTTTTTCAAAGTTGTCAATAATTCTAGAAATAGGAATAGAATTACCAGCTTAGTGCTTGATGATGGTTCTATCACCCATGATATGGCTATCATTAAAGACACTTTTGTTAATTTCTATTCTAGTCTTTTTGGCACCTCCCATACCAAAACCTACTCAGGATCAGCCAGAGTACATCAACTAATACAAAGAAAATTGTCTGATTCTCAGAGCCTTGAAATGATAGCTGATATATCTGATATTGAGATCAAGAACACCTTTTTATCCCTTAACCCACAGAAGACTTCTAGTCCGGATGGATATAGTGCGGGGTTTTTTCACAAAAGTTGGAGTATAGTTGGCCATGAAATAACAGTTGCTATCAAATTATTTTTCAAATCAGGGTGCCTTCTAAAGAAAGCTAACTCCACCTCTGTTGCTTTGGTTCCTAAAGTTCCTAACCCCTCTAAGGTTAGTGACTTTAGGCCCATTTCTTGCTGCAATACCATTTATAAGTGCATTGCAAAAATCTTGGCTAATCGTCTTCAAAGCGCATTGCCTCATCTTATAGACCCTGTCCAATCTGGCTTTGTTAAGGGCAGAAGAATTGCGGACAACATTTTCCTCACACAGGAACTTATGAGGGGTTACCATAAGCACTCCTCTTCTCCTAGATGTGCCATGAAAGTGGATATCATGAAAGCATATGATAATGTGAGATGGGAGTTTCTATGGGATGTTTTATCCTCAATGAACTTCCATCCCCAAATGATCAAGTGGCTTCAAGCCTGTGTATCCACTGCTAATTACTCATTATGCATTAATGGTGAAGTTACAGGCTTCATTCAGGGTAGAAGAGGTTTGAGGCAAGGGGACCCCTTATCTTCCTACCTATTTGTAATAGTCATGGAAGTCCTCACATGCTTGCTTAGAGAGAAGTCTCTCCTACCTGACTTTCATTTCCATTGGAGATGTGGCACCACTAAAATAGTTAATCTTTGCTTTGCAGATGATCTTATGATCTTCCTCAAAAGTCAAGTGAGCTCTGTTTCCCACATCCAAGCCTCTCTGTTTGAATTTGAGGCTCTCTCAGGACTTTCACCTAGCCCTAGTAAGAGCAACATATTTTTCTCTGGAGTGTGCCCCACAATTAGAACCGCCATCATTGAACTCATTGGATTCAAGGAGGGTACACTCCCAGTTAGATACCTTGGGGTTCTCCTATCCACCAAACTCAGATATGTTGATTGCCAAATCATGGTCAATCGTATTGCCCTTAAAACAAAGTCATGGACAAATAGGTACCTGTCATATGCTGGTAGAATCCAGCTAATCAAATTAGTCTTGTTCTCCATGCAGACCTACTGGTCTTCTCTATTTATTCTTCCTAAAAAGGTCATTAAAGAGGTGGAGGCCATACTCAGAGCCTTCTTCTTCCGTCCGGGTCCTCGACCTTAAAAAGACCGGCGCCAAAGTGTCTTGGGAACACTTGTGTTCCCCTTACAAAGAAGGTGGATTGGGACTTAAATCGATGCAAATCTGGAATAAATCAGCTATCTCTAAACATATTTGGTTCCTCATCTCTGAGGGGGAACAATCTATGTGGTGCCAATGGGTAAAGTCCTATCTCCTCAAAGGTAGGAACTTTTGGAATCTTAAAATTCCAAGTGACCCTTCATGGATTTGGAGGAAGATACTTACTTTAAGACCAATTGTCCATCCCTACATTAAGCACATCATTGGTGACGCCATCTCATCTCTATGGTATGACAATTGGCATCCGTTGGGCCCACTTTTCCCTAAGTATGGGCCAAGGGTTGTTTATGATTCTGGGCTACCCTCTGATGCAACTGTCAGCATGATATTGAGGGGTGGCATATGGGCATTACCTGTAACTCAAACATTTGAGTTGAATGAAATCAGAAATTCCCTTCCCACCCTTGGAACCAATACCAGTAATTGTGATACCCATCACTGGACACTCACTCCCACTGGTAAATTTACAATTTCCCCCATGTGGAATGCTCTTAGGACCCATTACCCCCAGATTTCTTGGCACCATGTTACTTGGTTTCCTGGGCATATCCCCAGGTGCAGTGTCATAGTTTGGCTGGCTCTACAAAACAGGCTCTCCACCGAGGATAGACTTGTTTTATTTGGGGTTAAACCCTCCTCTTCTTGCATATTTTGTCTAGGGACTGAGACACATGAGCATCTATTTTTCAATTGCCCTCTGACAACTCAAGTTAGGAATCTATTGTCTCTTAGATTCCCAACTAACTGGAATGTACTTTCATGGACCCATTGTTTGAGCTTATTGTGCAATTTGAGAGGTAAAAGCTTGTCCAATGTCATCACCAAACTCTTATTCACTGTCTTTGTGTACCAAATTTGGTTGGAGCGCAATTACAGGAAATTTCAGAATGTTAGTTGCCCTCCTAACATTATTGCAACTAAGATAATTAATGAAGTGAGATATAAATTGCTATCTCTCTACAATCTGCCCAAGGACTCCCACTTTGATTATTTGGTGTCATTCTGGCAACTTAAGTAACTAAGAGTAGTAGATACATTAGTGGATACGTTAGCCCATAATTGCTGCATCTACAATTTGGTTCCCATTCATATTCCTGTTGGTTACATTAATCCATAATTGTTGCTAATTTAGCTAACTTTGTGATTCGTGCAGGTATCTCTATCATTTTCTGCTTGGTTGAGGCTCATAACACTCTATTACATATGGAGCTTATCACTCATCAAGCACAGGGCTTGCTGCAACAGAGTGGTACTGCTGCCCGTTGGCTGCCGCATCTTACTGGTTGCTGGCAGCAGCTTCACTGGTCTCCATTCCAACTCCTCTCACGGTTGAGGCTCCTAATACTCCTAATACGGATGGTAAGTACCTTACTCTCATTCGTTCTTTTAGTGGCAGGGACCTCTATGTTAGTGTTGGTTCACATGGTTTTGGCTATATAAAACATCTTAGTTAGGATTTGAGTTGTGCGTACCACCATATAAGTGATGCCAGTGTTTTGAGTGCTAGAGCCTCATCCATTCTTTGCGAGTGGAGGTAATAATTTGTGGGGGAGCATTGTGAGGATTAGTTGAGGGAGTTCGGACCCTTAGAGAGTGAACGGAAGTTGCGAGATTTCCGAGGGCGTTGTAGTGAGAGCCACATATAACTTAGGCATCCAGATTGCTCACCAGTTTGCTCTGTGTATGCCCACGCACATGATAGATTTTGTTACGGCTGCACTTTTTTTTTTTTTTTGATAAAACAGCTTTAAAATAAAAGGGGCTAAGCGAATATACAGCCTACAAGGGGCATACCCCAGGGAGGACAAAGAAAGAAAAAAAAGAAAAAGAAGGAAAAAGAAAAGGAAAAGAAAATTGCATGGATTGGAGGCCAAACGGCTACAAAGGAAAGGGAGATAGTGAAGCTCTACGGCTACATGGGAATACAGAAAATAAACAACATGAGAGATTAAGTACGATAACAAGATAATAACAATAAGAGTAGACTATAGTTGAACGCAGCATCAGGCGTGAGAGTGCAGTGACTTTGTGAACTTCAATACGTCTTCCAAATCTTCAGTAGGGAATGGAGTTATGAGCTTGTGCAAATTGGTTTTAAGAGGGCTTCTGTGAACTTCAAAACCTCTCAGCTTAGACAGGTCTCATCACAACGGGATACAAACAGTCCATGTGAATACATAACTTATGAAATGAAATGGGAGGACGCCCTCTCCCCAAGGGGAACATACATGCCAAGGGAAATCCCCCCAAGGCTAGGCAGCTAAGCTGTAGATAAACAACCCGTAAGAGTTTTGAAAATTTGGGCAGCATCTCCTTTGGAAAACTAACATACCAAGCAGACAATCACAGCAAATTATTACAGCAGCATACAATGGCAACTCAAAGATAGCAATAAGTAACCTAAGGAATAAGCTTACATTGGTTGCAAATAAAGACTTGCAACCAAGAATTCAAAAGCAGCAGCAAAGCATTCGGGACAGGACAATTAGTCCGACAACAATAAAATTATAACTCACACTCGCAGGAAACAGCAGGGCAAGGGCAGCGGTCGACGGGCAAAGAATCGCCGTAATCGGCGGCATAGATAAATCTGCAGGCGGCCGATAAACCGCCATCATCCGCCTGAGACCGGCAAAGAAAAAGCATCCATACCAGACCATGAATTTGGCAGTTTGCAATCATAGAACATTGTCCTCAACTAATGCATGATTAGCAGAGACTAAGTAGCAGTAATATGTAATCAGTTGCAGCAGTAGATAGACAATACCACTACCAAAATGATACTATCTAGCATCGACATCGCAGGAGAGAACAAGTGCAACTTTGTTTGACAAGAAACATGACACAATATAACCCATCGGTGTATGGCAGGATACCTAGAGTATAGTGTCTCACCTACAACTCCCTTGGGACCTCACGGCTTCAATATCCCTCACTAAGGTTCCAAACCCCCTCAGCTCACTTTTGTATCCCATACCAATTGTATAGCTCTCTCAAAGGTAAGTGGAGGATCAAACACAATTCTCACCAAGGTTACTCACAGTATAGTAGGTCACTCACTCACAAGCAAATTCATCACAAGTTATACCAAAGTATCCAACAGGACCAGTGCAGAGGTTAAGGAATGAGTTATAAGATAACAAACCTCATACATAAACGTAATGCATACCATTGCAATAAGAGCTGGATTGGGTAGCTGAGTGGAAGAGTTACAAGAATCTGCAGAAAGTGCTAGTTGATACTCCATTTAGCCAACAGCTCCTGGGAATGAGAACCTGATGGAAGGTTACCCAGAGAAAGTAATCTATGCCTTACCATTGAATATATTTTCCCTACCACAACAGATGCAGGGCATGCAATGTTTTGGAATTTGCGAATGTTTCTCTCAATCCAAATATGATAGATCGAGGCAGTGAAAATCAATTTTATGATGAGAGTTTTAAGTGATTTGCCCTTGATAGTTACCATAAGATCAATCCAATTGGCCCAGGGTCTAGGGTGCCAAGAGATGTTGACAAGTCCCAATATCTGATTCCACACAGAGGTGGAAAAAGGGCAATTAAAGAATAAATGAGAGTGACTTTCAGATCCAGAGCAGAAGCTACAGCAGGAGATAGATTTGGTACCAAATAGGACTAACCTATCTTTATTGTAGAGTCTATTCTGGATAGTAATCCAGGTAATAAAGCTGCACTAAGGAATGTGGCCAGGAAACCACACACATTTGTGCCAAGAAACTTTTGGAAATGGGGTTCTCAGATAGTCCACAAGAGAGGAGATGGTGAAAACTCCATTGGATACAAGGGACCAACAATATTTATCATCCATGATGGGATTAGGGTTGGGTAATGTTGTGAGTGTGCTCCTAACTTCAATGAGTTCAAGGGTTTGTGAGATGGGGAAGGCCCATTGTGATCCCCTGATGACTGCACTTTGCTTATGCTATATCGATTTCTGTACGGTTGTTGATGCACCTGTGGTAATTCTCCTCTGCTGTCATTAGTAGTTCCACTTTCCTACTGCTGATACTTCTCTTCTAGCATTTCATATGCTGCTGCTGTTTGTTTGGCAGTTGTGTATACTGCTGTTATTATATATTTGCTGCCATAAATGCATTGTGCCTTCTGTTGCTGCCATACTGTCCATTTAGTTAGCTTCAGTTTGTAGCTGTTGTTTGAGGTTGTTACAGGATATCTTGTTTCTGGGCTACTCAATTTTCAAACGAAACTCTGCCCAAATTTATAAGGAACTGGTTGCACTTTTAGGTTAGGCCTAGCCTTGGGGGGTTGTCCCTAGGCTTAATTGATCCCCCTTTGGGAGGGGGGCGTCCTCCCGTTAACAGGTTACTGGGAAACATATGCTTACTTTGAAGCATATAATGCGAAAGTCTCAAACAGGGAATCATTTCCCTTTGTTATGCAAGTTGGGCTAGGTCCAATGAACCCCAAGATTGACCTCAAGTTGTGCTAAAGTGTTCTGTTCATGCAAGTTGTTTTGGCAAGGTTCTGTCCATGCAAGTCGTCTTGATCACAAGTTGAATTCGTGAAGAGTTCTTTGAAGCAAGTGGAGACATACTTTATGCTTAATGATAATACAGTCTACCTCCTTTTGCGAGTTTCTAATCCATCTTCTTTATGGGTTAGAAACTCTTTCAGTTTTATATTTTGAAGTTGATGCTTTGTAGTTTTGATTATGCTTTAGGTTTCCTAGCCATGTTTTGGCAAGATTCCCGTTTTATTCCCCATGTAGCCTTATGGCCTTCCTCTCACTCTTAGCCGTTTGGCTTAGTTTTTTCTTGTATTTTTCTTTCTTTTGTTTCATCCTCCTGGGGTATGCCCCTTGTAGGCTGTATATTCGGTTAGCCTTTTTTATTTTCAAGCTGATTTACCCAAAAAAAAAAAAATTAGAAGTGAGGATTTTTTCTTTTTCTTTTTCTGAATGGGCTAGCATGAACTATGTTTGTATCAGTGCAGGCTACTTTGAGCTATTCTACCCAATAATATACAGGGATACGTTTTTAGATACCTCATTTGAATTACCGTTTAATAATTAGACATTTATTTCTAATTAGATAAATGCATCGTGTGTAAAAGAAGAGTTTCCCCAGGCATTTAATAATTTATATTGGCTTTCTATAGATCTAAATTAGCTAATGTGAATATTAATTATGTTCTTTCGAAAATAAGAAGTGAAATTTTATTTAGTTTTTGATGGAAAAATTCGACTTTACATGTTTGTCCCTTGGAGTGCGTAGAAAAAAAGTAAAGACACATGGATGGTATCTAAACTAACCTAGAAGGACAACGGAAATTATGAATTTCAAATTATTATAATTATTAATTATTATAATTATTAGTAAATTTATTGAATTCTTTATGATAATTTATTTATTTGTGGAGCTTATGGCATAATTAATGTATTTGATTAATTGCAAAGACAAAATACCGAATAATTAACTCCATACCTATTTGAAAAAGTGTTGAGCGTGCGCAACCTGTCCCAGATCGAGGGGTTCACGCTCAAACTAAGCTCTTGTAGAACATTCAAGGTCTGGTAGTTCGGAGTGTTGGCGGACGAAAATGTGTGCCTATTAACATATCGGTTGGTGTGAGAGGTTTGTATGCCAGCCTGACTATTGATGTGCCAGGTTACAAATGCTTGTGTCGGCCGGTATTCCATAAAAAAAAACTACGGGTTTAGGTCGCTATTTGACGTGTGGATTGGTTATAAATCAACTTCTTTATATAGTAGGCAATTGAGAGCTATCAAATCCACACTTCATTGCTTCTTGATTTACCTTTTGCAAGGCACATCACCACAGAGCAACAAAAAGTAAGGTAGAGCAGCACAAGGACTTGCTATTAATTTCTCTCCCACCTTGGCTCTTTACAGGCCAAATTTTGTGGCCTAAGAAGCATTAGTTGGTGTCAGCCTTCCATGTCAAATCCAGCTACTACAGCAATTCATTAGCAGATTTGTTGGCCAAGTGGTTAGACATTTAAATAAAACCAGCACTTATGGTTTAGCCTAGGCAGATTACTCCTGCTTCAACCCTAACTTTGTTCCACACCAGCTCATGCTCACTTAGTTTCGTTCAAAAGCTATTTGCTGATCAGCCAGCTAGTAAGTTCTATGCAAGATCTAAAATCCTGGGCGATGAATTAAGTCTATATGTCATCTTTTTCTGTTTCGGTAACAATTACTTATTTGCATATTGTTACGGGTAGAATTTTGCAAATGACAAAACTTCTTGGGTTAAACTACCTTGCTCCTACAAGAATAGAACAAGGCATGACCATTGATCAACCATCAGTTGACTTCTAAGCAAATTGTAGAATCTTATGCATTGCTTTGAGTTTATGTGCAATCGTTGTGTATTCCGACGACAGTCACCTACGTGCATGTTGCTCATTATGTTATGTGTGGCAAAGGGAACTAATTTACCTATCTTACTACTGGAAAAAGAGAAACCTTAACACTAACAAAGTTATCTTACCAAACAAATGGGTGATTCATATAGTGCTACAAGAGGCTGTTAAGAGTTAAAACAAAAATACCAATTAAAGTGGACATGTTTGGCTTTGGTACCATGAAGTTAGGCCTACTCAAAGATTGACTTTTGAGAGATAAGGGCATATCTTCTTTGTATCCATAAAGATTTGTTTATATTAAGAAGGACTTTGTAGCTACTTCGTTTGGATGGCTTTGGTTAGGTAAGTACCGACATTGACACTCTTCTTCGTTAAATCCATCTCTAGCTCAATGCAAGTGCTGCTGCCAAAAAAAAAACATCAAGGACATTAGGAAAACATCCCGGTCAGGATAGATTTTGGCTTGACATGAACACCAAACTTGGTCATTTTACCACTCCACATTGAATCATGGAAGATCAGACAAATAAAGCATTAATTATGGGAATTTGATCTTCTTTTTATTTTGTTTTGTCCTCCCTGGAGTATGCCCCTTGTAGGCTGTACATTCGCTTAATCCCTTTTAATTTCACGCTAAATTACCCCAAAAAAAAAATTGATCTCATGAGAGTGAGTTCCCAACTTTGCTACCCTTCATTGCCAATTCGTCATTCAAGTAAGTAGAATAATAATATTCTTTAATTTTTTCAATCAAAATCCTTGATCATAGCTTAGGATCTACCCCTAAGGAATTGATTTGAAACCCTACATAATCTCACCCGTTATCTAAATAGCATACATCAAAATCAAGCAAACATTACATGACTATCATCATCTCCGAACAAATTCAAGAATAGAAGATCAACAAAACACTCACTTTTAAGTTTGAGGTAGTTTTGGAGAGTTCATTAACTAAGTCAACAGTCCGTTGACAAGTTTCCTTGACTGCGCATGAAAAGATCTTTGAGAATGGGTTGTTAGAAAATTTGGTTGTGAATAATCTGGAAGAATAACAAAACAGAAACAAAATAGAATGATCAAAAACTTATTGGACCAAATTCAGTACACCGGAATTTGGCAAAAGACGACTCGAAACGAACCGGGGCAAGTATTATGATACTCTATCCTTAAAACAGATTCGTCCTCCACTAGGTGCTGATGGACTACGCAGACGTCTGTTTCCCAGGACTACCCGGTTTTCACTGCACGGATGTAGCACTCCAATCTTTGCAGTATGCGAACCAGAAAAACTACACAGCAACTCTCAGATATTCTATGCGGAAATGATGTAGAGTGTATGCAAGAAAAACGTGAATGTAATGAAGAGATGAGGGTTCTATTTATAGAGAAATAGGCACCCGAACGAGAGGGTACGGCTTGATAAGGCGCAAATTGCTCGAACGGACGCGAATCGGAAAGTGAACAAATATGTCCGATGATCGCTCATGAACGGATGTACCGAAAAAAAGAAAAACTTTTCGAGGGTACACTGTTTCGGCAAGGAAAAGAAAGGAAAATTTTAATTGAAATGGATCGGTTTGACCCGACCCAGTCCATATAAATTTTCAGTAAAAAGATAAGAACCTATTGGGCCTAAGCCCATCTTATCTAATGACCCAACCCAACCCGGTCGGACGGACGGCGGCGCGCACGTGTTATATGGACCAAAGTCCACTATGTCCATGCCTTCTCCCCCAACAAAAGTTGTAATGATCCAAAGGGCCAACCCATAGTGTCCAACTTGGGATGCATATACCCAATGAAAGAGTTGTTCCTCACTAATGTGGGACAACACATTTTTCCCTCTTCTACCAAAGTTCATGTAGGCACTTTCAAGGTCAATTTCTCATTCACCTTAACTTGTTTTTATCCAACCAAGGGTTCAATCTTAATCTCCTAACTAAGACGAACACAACGGTATGTAGGTCCGGCCACGTGGACGTGTGGGACCCACTTTAAATAACTAATTAAAAACGGATAAAAACTCAAGTTTTTCCAACATGGGTTGCCGGCATTTAAAAAAAATTAAACATTGCAAGAATATTTATTATAACTACCTAATGCTCCGTTCATGTTGTAAAGTCACATATATGCTGTTAAAGGATGTTGATTGAGCTGAAAGGAGAGGATGTTGATAGCTGTTGATAATGGATACTGATAGAAGTATATACTGATTGCTTGTTGGATGTTATTGCTACTGAGGTGATTCTCTACAAGAATGCTCAAGGAATGACTTCTTTTGTGAACGCTTGAAGCTGATTGAGCTACAAATGGTTCAGAATATGCCTTTCTGATGGGTGGGTGTAATTGGCTTTGTACGGTTCTAAATATGCTTTTCTGATGGGTGGGTCTAATTGGCTTTGTCTTGGTCTCATATCTCGACAAGCTATTGTATTTCTTTCTCATTTTCCTTTTAGGCTTTCCATTTAGTTTCTCACTAGATGTATTGCCTTGCCATATCCTTGCTCTTGTGCTTGGGCATGCTTCCTCTATCTCGATATACCATTTGTCGAGTGTCAATAAAAAATTTGCCATTTAAGAAAAATAAAACTAATGCTTTGTTCAGTGCACTCGCACATTATGTGTGGGTACGGATTTGCACCTTTAGAAGTTAGTTTTTTTTGCTCAGCACCTTTAGAAGTTAGATAGTCGCATGTTTGCGTTTTTTTACTTGATTTTGATGTTTACATCTGCATTGTAATAAAATGTATATAGGCTTCTATACTAAAAAAATGAGTTGGCATCTAGCTAGGACCACAATCTATAGCCAGACATTTTTTGCGCCCTCACCATTTTCAAAATTAGGTACCAAAATAAACAAACTACCAACAAAGGCAACGAGCCATATTATTATCTCAAATGTCCACAAGATATGTATCTCTCAACCTCAGTGCTGATATTCAAAGCTTAAACAGCCCAAAACTCAGTTTTCCAAGAATACGAAATTTGAGCTTTCTTTTTCATTTTGTTTTCCATATTCCATTATATCAGATTTGAAGAAACAATAATCCAAAATTTGAAAGACTATAAAATCCTCGTTTAATTACGATCTTCTTTGTTAGACGCTCATGCGTGTGTCACTTTTCAAGAATGCTATTACTGGTATTTTAATGCCGCAGTTGAAATTAAAATTATTATGTTTAACGGGTTCACATTAACGGGTTCACACGTATGTGCATAGCACGGTGTTCCCACGTAGTATATATATAGGAAGGATAGATAGATAGATGGATACAAACACATTAACACAATCCATGTGTAGACGCCCCAATTTTGATAACTTGTGCATCCCCGAGGATGAAAAGAGCACGCAAAATATACTTTGGAACAATCAAATGGATCAAAGGAACCGAAAACCCAAACTCACTTGAACTGTAAGGCCTAAACCCTAGAACTGTATGGCTTAAAATTCCTTTTGCACCGTGCGGTGTTGTTATGTGCACCGTGCAGTGTTGTTATGTGCACCATATGGTACACTTTCGACACCATACGACACCCTTGTCCCATCAACAGGATTCCCATGACTGCTCCAGCAGCTCAGAACAATGATGCAATTCGGCAATGATGTGAATTTCTTGATGTACAAATGTTGCCTAACTTATGAGCTCGTCCAAAGCTTCATCTATATAAGACGAGAGAAGGAGAAGCCAACGGGATCGATTGATCAATTCCTAGAAAAATTCCTCTCAAAAACAAACTTGTCGTCTCCTCGTTACTCTATCTAGTTCAAATCATACATAAGACCCTTGTTCCCATAAGCCTACACCTACAATTTCCAGTCCCCAAACCGTTCCCTTTCAAAGTTTGTGGTCTTAACCGAGCAAACCCCGAAGTATATATTCGCATTCAAATTAAAATAACAATCTTCTGAGGGGAGTTTCCATCGGGCTTGAGGAGAGCTCCATAGCTCCTCCTTGAGTCCAAAAGGAAATATTTCAGTAAAGCTTGAGCCTCTTGGGTGGGCATTTCGTGATATCATCCATTGTTACGGAATATCACCCCAAAAACGATGGACATTCACCCACCCAAAACCATTCTCTAAACCGGTTTTGATCAATAAATAACATGGTTTTTGCATAAAAAAAATAGAGGTTGGTTTCAGTCGGATGAAATTGACTTTTTTTAAAAAAACATAGTTTACAGAGGCACCGTACGGCACTCAAAGTACACTGTGCGGCATGATTTTGGATACTATACGGCATCAGTGGCAACATATTTTGCCTCCCCTGTTTTCTAAAACCCGATGCTCTGTTTTATGGAAAACCAGTGAGGTTTTTTTTTTTTTGGTAAAAAAGCTTGAAATAGAAAAAAGGCTAACCGGATGTACAGCCTACAAGGGGCATACCCCAGGGGGACTAAAAAATAACAACGAAAAAGAAAGAAAATTGTGCAAAACTGGCAAACCGGAATGGGAGGGAATGGGGAAGGCCAAACGCGGCTACATGGGGAATCCTAATATAAGGGGAATGCGATAAAATCAGTCAAAACAATGACAGAGCGGTAGGAGAAGTGTTTCTATGCCATTTATGAGAGGGCAGAGAAACACTCTTAAAGGGTACCAAAATGATCTATCACCGGGAACAATAAAGTGGAATATGGACATCAATGGGGAAACAACAGGATGGAACTTGGAAGCTCCAACTTGCACCTTGTGTTGATTTCGATTGGGCAGATTATTCCAGAGGACACCCCCCCCTCTGGCATAGGTAAACCCACACAGTGGGATGGGGATGATTTACAAGATAATAAGCGGTAGGGACAACCCCCACTACCTAGGTATCCATCAAGAGCAACAAACATTAACAATTGATTAACATTAACAAACAAAGCAGGCACCTACGCGATCGAAAGCATCATCAATGGTCGGCAAGAAAGAATCACCGGCTGACCGAAAGTAATGCCAGTAGATCTGCGACCGGGCAACGATAATAGGTAGACACATGTATACAGCAACAACACGTAGTAGCGTAAAACGTAGTACCGGTAGGAGAGTAACATATGCAAAAAGAAAGACGCGATGGCGAGAATAAACATTACACCTTGGCGGACTAATGGCTACAAAGAAGAAGACTATAGCAAAGAATAGTAACACCGGTAGGTTTATAGACAAGCTGCAAAGAATACAAAGAAAGAAATTAACGTGACTAAACAACCTGCGGCCGCCGGACAATGTTGTTATAGACAATTGTAGCAGTATGACACTAGCAGGAATTGCTTTGTCCAAAAAAGGCAGGACAAATGGTGGAAAATGTATAACATATCTGCCCAGACTTGGCAGACCTATAAGACTAAATTAACATGAAGAAAGAGTGGATTTGCCAAGCAAAAATGACAAGTGAAAAGTGAAACGTGAAACAGAGCCCATAGGAAGTGTCTCACACAGCCGAACACCCTCACTTCTCACCCTCCCTCTTTCTTTTTGTGTACACATGGGTCCCTCTGTGGTAGTCAACCTTACTCCCTCCTCTCACACATGCTCCATTCATTGAGTATCGCTCTGAAGAAAGGATGAGGCTCAAAGCACATCTCACAGGTCTCTCATTTATATACTTTATTGTGCATTACATGAGTTGTTGTCATTATTTGTCTCCTTTAAGCATGTTATTTTTTGATATATTGTTTACGTGAAATAAAGTTTTCAATAAAATATTTTCAGAAAAATCCCATAAAGATTTAGTAGAGACCGGAAAATTTTGGGCACATAGGATGCATTTTTGAAACAAAACCTTCCTCGCAGGTAACCTGGCTCTCGAACCCAAATCTCTATTTTTCGCAGATCAAACCCTTTTTTTAGTGGCACAAGAGTCATTATTTTTCTAAATGGTTTCTCGGATACCTAAAATTTTCTAAAACTTAAACCCCGGGTGGCGACTCTAAATTTTTCTTCTTCTTCCCGGATTGCCCTTTTTCAAAACTCCAAAGTGTGGCCCTCGACGCCCACAAAATTCCCAACTCCATTGGGGATCGATATTTTTTAATTAATCTTTATTTTGACATTTGACACTTGTAAAACAACCCTTTGAAAGCTTGACACAACGTATGTGCTTCACGCTGTACTAGAAAGGAATGATGTCAAGGTGAGAGCCCGATCAATCCGGACTGGAGCTTTCCCGGTTGTGTGCCTGAGTAAAATTTCAAGGTCTTGATTAATTTAAAAAGCGAGCCAAATTTGAAAAATATTTTTGGGATTTTTGAAAAGATTTTATTGTTAAACTTTTGCATTGCATGTGCATGGTTACTAGCCCCGCCGTTGATCCTGGTTACCTTACCTAGCTTGCTGGTGTTAGGACATCCTAGGATTCTCGGTAACCTTGGACGATGATGAGTCAGCCTGCCGTTACTACCCTTGCCACACCAGTACTCTTGGCTCGAGGGAGGCAAATATTTGCTCTAGTCTGGGGAACCCCCTTAAACCAAAACCGGCCTTTGCATATAGATAGTCGTAGAGCCTTCCAACCTAAGACAAGACCCACAAGGTAGGATTACGTGATATACCCTGCTATGTGTTCACTATTTTTCCTATACCCTGTCAGCATGATGTCTGTTTACCACTTTTCACACATACCATGCTACTTGTCTACCGCTTTTGTATATACTGCTCTCATTCTACATGCATACACAAGTTAGATGGACCCTAGGTTATCACTCCACTCATCTGAGGATTGCCCCAACAATCTCTGGTTAGGCTGAATACAAAAAAGAAAAATCCCATCTTTCAAAAATCATTGCAAATAGGCTCCGCTTTTCTCCAAATAAAACTAGTACTCCTCTTGTCAAAAAACAATGGCTAGCCAACCAAGCAACAAGAGACTCAAGTCTACCTTCTCCACTCACCATAACGTCCCTGTCTAGATCATTGAAGAGTGCTAGTCCCCCAAGTTTGAGGAAAAGACCCTTAAAGGTGAAAAGCTCTACAAATGGGTTGACCAGATCATCAAACCCAACCAGTCAGGCACATTAAATCAATGGAACAACACTGAAAGCCATCCAGGTTCGAAGTTCCACATCACGCCAGACAACAGCCCGAATATGCTCCCAGACAAGATTACTGTCATGTACAAAGAAGATGATGAGACTTCTGCACCATGCCACCGGTCAAGTACATTGACGGAAAAAAAAGTACATAAAAAAAGTACATTGACGAAGAAGGTAACCCGGTGTACTACTTTGCTGGCCCAGTCACTGCCCATAAGTACTAGGATGAATGCGACTGTGATGGCTACTAGGAGGATTACCTTCCCGACAACGAGGACATATCCCCCCGCCAGCTCAAGGAACAACATGCTTGGGAGAAACAATAGGAAGAAGAAGCCAAGGCCTGCAAAGGAAAGTAGAAGCTCGGTGAAGCCAGTTCACCATCCACCCCGGTGATCCCAACTCATCCCATCCCGTGAAGCCACAACCTGAACAAGTTGAAGTGTGCGCCACAACCAGATCTGATCAAGCCGTCAAGGGCCCTTTTGGAATAAAAGCTAGCATCAGTTGCCTAGTCTGAATGCCGAGTTTGTTGCAGTTGCTTATCGAGTCTATTGTTGTTTTTTGTACTGGTTATTCACCGAGTTTGTAACAGCCTATACTTTGCTTAATGAGTTCGTTTTTGTCTGTCGGAACCTCTTTTGTATCACTCCATGCTTGGGTGATCAATGAAAAAAGACATCTTTTCATAAAAATTTGGGAGCCAATTTGTAGTCCCGAACTACGTTACGGCTTGATTCCTCTCTACAGGGATACGTAGGCAACCTCAGTCCGGCCATTATTTTCAACATATTCAACAAAATCAAAGGAAATTTGGGCAATCTTGCATCATGCATAACACCTCATTCATGTAAATAGATTGCATATACAGTATGATTTAATTTGTTCACACCATTAGTACATAACCATTGGCAAAAACAAGAGCACTCTTGCACCTGGTTGGGCTTGAACTCCCCAACAGCGATTAATTCAAACTAAGTCAAGAGCAGAACAGTCAAATAGCCTTCCAGTTATGACCAAGACCACAGAGCAAACAAAAAAGATCAAAGTTTACATTCTCAAAGAAGCTTTGGAAGATCAATGAGCCACCAATAGCAAGTAAATGGCTCAGATGATGATCTTAATTCATGATATTACTTCCTGGTTGCCTTCACTAACTGGGGAATCATCAAATAATCATCCGAAAATGGAAACCATGATGGCCAAGGTAGCCAAGCTTGAGGAATCAGTTCAGAAGCAAGAAAAGATCGCAGCTATAGGCATTGATATGGAGATACTATGTCTATTCCCCGATGATAAGCTACCTGACAAGTTCAAGCCAATTGACTGGGAAAAGTATGATGGGAGCAGTGATCCGAAAGTACACCTGCAAACATACGTGGGTACCTTATCCATGTATGATGTGGAGAATAACGTCATGGCTCAAATGTTCTAGCAAACCCTGACAAGATCGGCACTTCGTTAGTTTCTAAACTTAGACAATTCAAAGAAGAAGACCTAAGAGGACATTGGAGCAGCATTCGTAGTTCAATACAACTACAACATCCAGTTGGAAATGACCATTCTAGAGTTAGAATCTACAAAGATGGGAAAGAACGAATCTTTAGCCGACTTTGTCAAACGCTGTAAAGGAAAGGCTTCACAGATGATGGACAGGCCCTCGGAGAAAGAACAGATGAGGATTATCACTTGGAACTAGACTTTGCTAAACACCTAGTGGTCTTTCAGACCTCCACCGACTTCAAAACCTTTTATGAAGCCAGCTTTGCTGTTGAAGACGCAATACACACTGGCACATTCGACAAAGGAGAACCTGTTTCTCGGCCTAAGCGAGTCTACTCTGCTAACAAAAACACCCTCTTCGGACCAAACACCTAAAATCTAGCTCAAGCCAGTTCTTCCAATCCCAAGCCAGTCAAAGCCGAACCAGTTAACCAGATAACCACCTAGTCACCACCTCTCCAAAATACATCCCGGCTAGGAATTTTTTTTTTACCAATTCCCTTTCCCTCTTACCACTATCTACAAAAAGCTTCTTGAGAAAAATGCGATCAAACTTCTTGATCCACCCAAAAAGCTTCCTGTAAACCACAACCCAAATGTCTATTTTGCCTATCACCAAATGCCCGGCCACCATACCAACAATTGTATCCACCTCAAACACATAGTCCAAGACTTTGTTAATGATGAAACCATCCCAATTCCCGAGCAAAATCCCAATACCATTTCCAATCCCTTGCCTAACCACAAACAAAAAATCCAGATCAACCAAATATCCCTCAACTCCACTTCAAAAGGCCAAGGCCTTACTTAGTTCAATCCAAGCCTATACATGGTGCCAATCACTGAATCAAAACCCTTTGTCCCAATGTCAAAGGACCTGGGAATATATGCCATCAGAACTTTTCAACAAAAGCCCAAACTCAAATGGGGTGACCTCGCTGAAGAAGGAGAATGGGCCATGAACGATAAGGAGAGGGAGGATTCCTGACAAGCATTGTTCGGTTTTTTGCTAATCTCTTGGGACCTGAGCCAGTACATCATCCCAAAAGTTCACGACAAGCCAGCTATTTGCATACCAGAGGGTATCAATATCAGCCAAGTTGAAGAGGTGGTAATCTGTGCTGACCCCCTGGACACGATTTCACTTCCAACTTTGTTTGGGGAAACTGAAAATCATTTGAATGGAGAATTACAGTAGAATTCTTCAGGTAGCTATTCGATATCTCGACTTCTCAAAGAAGGAAACCATCAGGCCATCGAAACTGTCTTCAGTGATCACAATGTACTGAAATTAATACTCGGATATTGATACCAAATTACCACATAATGCTGAATTATATTGTCAACATTATGAGAGGTTTAATTTTTTCCTCCATTTATATCAGCACGAATATAGCTAATAATAAAACGGTTCTATTGAAATTAGTTTGAAAGAGTAAAGTTATGAATAATCGAAGAATATTCAAGTGTACATTATTGGAGAATCTCTCCCACGGTCATCCGTGCCATTCCTGCACACTTCCAACATATCGGTTCTGGTCACGGATTCCCATGCAACCACATGGAACAAAGATGAAGTTATCATCATCTAAGTCGGCCTGATGAAGTATGGACAATCAATAAATCCATGCTAGACCAATCATTCTGGCAAGATTCAAAGTGATAAGCACACAAATATGTAAATATTAGTGGGCTTACGTCCTCGAGTTTGATCATATTATTATGTTTATTATTAATTTTTATAAGATATTGCATGTACGGTTTGTTTTGAGAGTTTCAGGAGAAAATAGGATGAATATGGTGCATTCAATGTTGTATGGAAGTGTGACGCGCCACGCTGGACAATTTTTCAACTAGCAATAAATGCATGAAGAAAAAATTAAAGAAAAAAAGAGGAAGTGGAAATTCAGTGGATGCATGTAGAGTAGGTGGGCGATTGGGATTTACCAAATAGAGAATACCGCGGAGTCTAAATGATATCAGATTCTGTCCCACGAAACACATGCCAAACACATAAATGACAAGAGCTACATTGTTCTATCCCTGGGATTAAAAGAAGAAATTTGACTGTTCTTGCACCCCAATCGGACTCCGTTTTGAAAATTAGTCGAGAGCATCGCAAACCGAATCAATATACAAATGGTTCCCAGTGGAGCATCAGTGTCAAGTCTTGGGATATTAAGCCTCCTGTATTACCCAATTCATTGACAAATTGCGTTGTCAGAATCCTCGTGGAAATTTCAATTATGCACTACCATGTGCATCTCAGCGGAGGAATTAATTGGTGGTCTCATGTGTCAGCTCTTGGTTCATCCTTATCACCCCAGCTTGAATCTCAGCCGTTGATCTTTCACATATTCTCCCATGCGCACACAACACTGGATCAAAGTCCAGCCTCTTCTGCTTATAAAAGGAGCAGCTTTGCTGCATGAAAGAGGATCGAAGAGCAGATACCAATCCGACGAATAGGAAACCAATCCAAAGAAAATCAATCTTTCTATACCTTTGTTTTATTTCGTGCATCAGTAGTTCTTCTATTTTTTATTCAGTTGTTATTTCCAAGTTCTTAAGAAGATTTCAATTTAAGAAGTTGTGTTAGGTAACTCTAGTAATTTATTTCTGTTGTGTTAATTTTTGGTTTACCAAATTTTTTTTGTAAGTTTCAAGTTAGTACTTTTTAATTTCTCATTTCAAAATAAATTGTTTCTCAATTACCTAGTTAAAAAATGTCTAGTTTAATTTCTATTATTTTCTTTTCATATTCATTTTCAATGGAGGAGTAGTTGCAAAGGCTCAATTACGATTTTCGCGATCTGTGCAATTCTAAGTGATACCCTAGATATGGAGGAACTACCTACATCTTCCATGGAAGATCTTGGATCTTCACCAAGGGAAATCCTTGCTAAGGGCGAAGTTACTACCACGGATGATCTTAGGTCGATTCAAACGGAGGGCTCATCTTCAATTACCATGGCCGACGGTCCTATATCATCTTCAATTGACCCACTCAAAGTGATCGACTCAAATGTGATCAGAAAGAAGCAGCTGGCTCAACTAGCCACTCCTCAACGATACTCAGACCTAGGTTCTAATGTGCGTGACACTCCTCTCACGGCAACAACTTCGGTGTCCCCGATCTATAGCAAGCTTCTGAAACCTGGTGTGGTGTTCTCCACACCCACCAAGTTTACGCCATTCAAACCCCTCGACCTCTACCCACATTGTCAGATCCCCTCTGACAATAGAAATCCTAATCCCCAGGATTCAAAGCTAGAATCTGCTGCTCTTAACTTCAATCTTGTTCCGGAAAACCCCATCTCCAACAAAACTGAGTTGTACCCAACCTCAGCCTTAACCCCAATTCCAAACTCATTAAAACCCATTTCGTCCGACTCCAGCCCTGCTAGTAAACTCAAAGAGGTCATTCTACGGGAAGGGGAGATCCAGGCGAGTGAGGATCGAATTTCCTCATTGGTTCAGTCATTAGAGGATGAAATCCACAAGACAGGGGTCAAAGTGAGTCTCTCTCAATTCAAATCCCACATTTTACGAGTTCGAGAGGTAAGTTTGACCTTTGATCCGGATACTTCCAGTTATCCGTCTTTAGAAGGGGATTTTGTTGAAGTTGGCTGTAACTCACCATGCCATATGCATACTGCCACTCCAAGCACCATCAACGTTACACAAACCCCTAACCATCCTCAACCTAAAGCAAAAGATTGGGACTCCCTGTTCAGTGCACAATGTCCTTCCAAGGCAATGTCTCTCAATCACTATCCTGAACTACAAAAAGGTAAGTGTGCAGTTGTTGAATTAGATGAAGTTCACCTTGATGATAGAAACTGGAATCACTGTCTTGTTGGGTATTTCCTCGATGGCAAAATGCCATTTGCGTTACTTAGCTCCACAGCTAGAGCAGTATGGAAGGACCACGGTCAGATACGCATCAAACAGGTTGGGTCGTGCTACTACTTCGAATTCCAGGATGAAGCTACCAAGATTAGAGTTTTGGAAGGGGGTCCATATTTCTTCTCTCGTAGATATCTTGTTCTTAAGGAATGGAGAAGAATGCTTATCCCTTCCCCCGAGCATCCATCTTCCATCCCTGCCTGGATCAAAATCCATAAATTGCCCCTTGAGTGCTGGACAACAGAAGGCTTTAGCCGTATTGCTAGCACCATTAGCAAACCCTTACATGTGGATAAAGCGACTGAGAAGCAACAAAGGTTAGATTTTGCTTGCATCTGCATTGAGGTTAATGCTGAATCTGATCTCCCTGATGAAATCCAAATCATGGTGAAGGGTGAATCTATTTTGGTTCACTTGGAATACCAATGGCTCCCTTCCAGATGTGCCAAGTGCAAAGTCTTTGGGCACTCTTGTACTCCAAAACCAGATGCCAAGGCCAACACGTCTAATAATGTTTGGCAAGTTGTGGGAAAGCCATCAAAGGATGAAGAGGCTCCGCAAAAGTCTGCAAATCAACAAGTCACAAGTCCAGCGAATGGTAAAGGACCCCAGCCCACTAGTCCTGATGAGGAATGGAAGAAGATAGGGAAAGCCCTTGGAGGTGGTGGGGGAGTTCTAGAAGCGCTCTCTGAAGTGGGGTCCCAAATGTCACAGGGGATACCTTTATTGTTCAACCAGATGGAGTGATGCAGGAGGATTCTCATAGTGAAGGCTCAGAAATCCTTGCTGATGAATGCCCATTCTCAGGGACAAACTCAGAGGCAACTCCCTGTACACTTATTTCCAACAGTACCAATGCAACAAATATTGCTAATTCTCAACCATTAGAAGTTGATGCCACCAGTAGAGGGGGCAGTGCCAAGCCTCCTTTTAATCTTCACCACAAACCCCCAAATTTACCCTCTACTGCTGGGGATTCAAGAGCTTTTGGGGCTGCCAGATTTTCTGGAAGCAATTCTAGAAAGAAGAAAGGGAATAAGCAGAATAGGGGCTTCCCACAAGCCCATTCTCATTCAGGTAAACACTGATTTCCTTATCTTCCCTTATTTTGGGCAGTATGCGTTCATTTCTATCTCCTGCCATGTTTTGTAATGAATAAAACTCCTCTACATTTTGGTTTCTGGAATATGAGAGGTCTTAATGACCCTATTAAACAAAAAGAGGTTGCATCTTTTGTTAAGTTAAATAACCTGTTCCTTTTTGGCCTGGTGGAGCACAAAATTAAGGAATCCAACTGCTCTAGGATCTTTAATTCTATGTTTCCTTCTTGGTCATTTGTTCATAACTCTACGATGGCTCCTATTGGTAGAATTTGTGTTGTCTGGGACCATTCTATGCTTAATCTTAGGGTAGTTAACATGACTAGCCAAGCCATACATTGTAGCATCCAATCTGTGTCTGGCGACATAAAATTTTGTGCTTCCTTTGTTTATGGTTCCAATCAATATTTGGAGAGAAAAAATCTATGGGATGACCTGATTGCTTGTAATAGCAATGATCCCTGGATCATCTTGGGGGATTTCAATGCCCTAAGATATATAACCATAAAATTGGGGTGATAATGCTTGGCCTCCTCACATGGAGGATTTTAATGACTGCATTAATGCACTTGATCTGGAAGACCTTAGATACTCTGGGTGTCACTTTACCTGGTCAAATAAGCAGGACCCTTCCCACTATATCTCAACCAAAATTGATAGGGTTCTGGTCAATGAGCATTGATTAAGACCTTCTTTGTTCTAGTGCTCATTTTCCGCCCCCCGATCTCGATCACTCTCCTCCTAGTGTGGTCTTTCTTAACCCTGATCCTAAGCGAACTAAGAAACCATTCAAGTTCTTCAATTTCCTGGCATACCATCCTGAATTTATATCTACTGTCCAGAAAGTTTGGAGAAAAGTTATCTTTGGTAATCCTATGTTTGTTGTCTGTGAGAAGCTTAGACTCCTTCAAATGGATCTTAAGAAGCTTAATACTAACGAATACAAAGACATATCCATTGAGTCACCATCTTGCTAGACGTAGCCTTGATAGAAGTCGATTGACTTAAGTAAAGACCCCACTAATGTTGCTTGGCTAGCCCGTGAGAGACTTCTATGTAAGCAATACCTTACTTTAGCTAGAGTCAAGAGAGTTTTGCTAAACAAGTCTAGAATTCAATGGTTAAAGTCCTGGGGACCAATGTACCTCCTATTTTTAAGTCCATCTCACACAATAGGAATAGGAGAAGGATCACCAAACTTGGTCCTCTCTAATGATGCCATTACCCATGACCCCATGGAGATAAAATATACATTTGTCACATTCTACACTAATCTATTGAGTAATCGTGCACTCTAGTGGCTACTCGGGTACTTCTAGAGTCAACCAACTAATCACTTCCGGGCTTGATGATTTCCGAGAGAGATGCCATGGTTTTGAGGTTTCAAACATTGAGATCAAAGAAACCTTTATGTCACTTAATCCCAACAAAGCTCCCTCGCCCCGATGGCTACAATGCTAAGTTTTCCAAAAATCTTGGGATGTGGTGGGCCATGAGGTCACATCTATTTGTTAGAAACTTCTTTAGATCCGGCAAGTCAACCTCTCTAAGGCCAATTCAACAAGTGTGGCTCTTGTTCCTAAAGTCCCCAACCCCTCTAAGGTGGGGGGATCACCGCCCATCTCTTGTTGTAATACAATCTATAAATGCATAGCTAAAATCCTTGCTAAAAGGATTCAAGCTGTGCTTCCTCATCTCATTGACCCTGTGCGATCAGGTTTTTTCAAAGGTAGAAGAATCGCTGATAATATATTTCTTACCCAGGAGCTTATGAGAGATTATCATAGGCATTCCCCCTCTCCCAGATGTGCTTTGAAGGTGGATATTATGAAAGCTTATGATAATGTGAGGTGGGACTTCCTGTGGGACATCCTTTCCTCCATGAATTTTCACCCTAGAATGATCCATTGGCTAAAAGCTTGTGTCACAACAGCCAATTATACCTTGAGTATCAATGGTGAGGCACGGTTCTTCTATCTTGGGGCAAAAGGTTTAAGGCAAGGTGACCCCTTGTCCTCATACCTTTTTGTTATTGTCATGGAGGTACTCACGCAGCTTCTCAAAGAGAAATCACTTACTCCCAACTTCCAATTCCATTGGAGGTGTGAGAAAATAAAGATAATCAACTTGTGTTTCGCAGACGATCTCATGATCTTCTGTAAAGGTAATCTTGAGTCTATTCATTGTATACACGAGGCCCTTACGGAATTTGAGAAGCTGTCTGGTCTATCTCCCAGTCCAGGCAAAAGCAACGTCTTTTTCTCTGGTGTCTCCATTGCTAACAAGCAAGCAATCCTCGAGAAGTTGGGATTTAAAGAAGGTTCTCTCCCTGTGAGATACCTTGGGGTCCCTCTCATATCCACTAAACTTAAATACGCTGATTGTAAGATTCTTATTGATAAAATTATAAGTCGTACCAAATCCTGGGCAAATAAATACCTATCATATGCTGGGAGAATCCAGTTGATTAAGTCTGTGTTGTTCTCCATGCAGACTTATTGGTCCTCCATTTTTCTACTTCCTAAGAAAGTGGTTAAGGAAGTTGAGACCATTCTGAGATCCTTCTTTTGGACTGGATCTGACCTTAGACACACGAGTGCAAAAGTATCATGGGAGAACCTTTGTTCCCCTAGGAAAGAAGGAGGTCTCGGTTTCAAATCTATCCAAATATGGAACAAGGCTGCCATGGCTAAGCACATATGGTTTATCATTTCTGGAGGAGAGCAATCCATGTGGTGCCAATGGATTAAATCATATTTACTCAAGGGTAAGAGTTTTTGGAAAGTTACAATTCCTAGTAGTCCTTCTTGGACTTGGAGGAAATTGCTTCAACTTCACCCTCTCATCCAATCTTTTATCAAGTATAAAATTGGCGATGGTAACTCTACTTCCCTATGGTATGACAATTGGCACCCTTTTGGCCCTTTGGTTGAGAAATTTGGCACCCGTATTGTTTATGACTCTGGCCTCACAGATGATGCCAAAGTCTCTGCCGTCTTGCATACAAATAATCACTGGCACTTCCCCATCACCCAGACTTGGGAGCTGAATGAGATTAGGTTTCATTTGCCTCCCTTAAGCAACCATAATCCCACTGATGCTGACTCGTGTATATGGACCCTTAATCAAAATGGACTGTTCTCCGTTTCATCATTGTGGGATCGTATGAGAGTTAAGTTTCCCACCATTGGTTGGAGCCATGTTGTTTGGTTCCCTTTTCATATTCCCAAGTGCAGCCTCATTAGTTGGCTTGCGATCCAGAATAGATTATCCACTGAGGATAGGCTTGTCTTGTTTGGCATTAAGACCACTTCTTATTGTAGCTTCTGTCACGATGAGGAGAATCATGACCACTTATTTTTTAACTGCGCCTTCACAAAAAAAGTCTGGGATGATTTCTCCCATAAGTCCCAAATTATCTGGCAATCTCAAACTCTGTCTGGGTTGGTCAATCTTCTTTCTTCTCTTAGAAGGAAAGATTTGGAAACTACACTTACTAAATTAACCTTTACTGTCTCTCTATACCACATCTGGATAGAGAGAAACCTCAGGAAATTTCAAAATATCCAGCATAATGTGCCATCCTTGGTGCACAAGATATGCTCTGATATTAGGTACAGAATGCTGTCCCTCCACAAAATTCCAACAGGAGCTATTTCACTTTTAGAGGCTTGGAACCTTTCATAAGGTTGTATCATTGGTCTGTTAGCATTGTCTACTACTTTGTACTTTCCTTATACATTCTTCAAAGAAAGACTGACTTGTTTTACGTGGTGACGTGTCTCCTTTTTAGCTTTCTTGGGTGGCAAAATTTGTAATTCCTAACAGCCCAATTGAGGCAGTGTGTATTGCAGGTTCTCTAATGTCCAAGACAAGTGAGCTATACATCATCTCCTGGTTGGAGCCATTCCCATCACACAGTGAATCACAGATTTCTAGCATAATACTTCTAAATAACAGTGGAGTATACCTTATTCCTTACATCTATACTCTTAATGGCAATATGCATTGGTACCAATCAAGAAGTTAGGAGTTAGGAATTGGTGACAATTGAGTTGTGAGATCTACCATATAAGAGAGCCTTGTGAGTGTGTGTTTGAGCCCCTGAGTTTTTTGGGAGAGGAGGTAATATCTAGAGGGGGAACATGGTGAGGTGTAGGAGAGGGTGATCGGAACCGTAGAGAGTGAATTGAAGTGTGAGGATCCGAGGAAGTTGAAGGGAGAGCCTCTATACTTTTAGATGATGTGCTATGTCAAAACAGCCCATGGTCATTTCTAGAGCAAGAAGCTGGGAGTTCACAAAGCAGCTCATGGTCATCTCAAGAGCAACAAGCTGGGAGTCCACAAAATTCACGGTCCAGGCCAATGCTTTTACTTCTAATTTCATGGTATACGACCCTGATAGCTCACTGTGTTAGCTGCTGCCATCTGCATTCTACTGCTGGTTGCTGTGGCTGGCACCTTGAGGGTGCTCCAATTACGAACGGGTCATGGCGAAATTTTCAAAATTTTCTTCCCCAGTATTTGAAGAGTGTTTCTCCTTAAATTCAAGGTCTTGTTTTCTCCCCTTTAAAGTGTTTCTCCTCCCTCCTTCTGATGGATTAGAAACACTCGCTCCCAATTGTAGCCTTTTGGCCATCCCACTCGAATCCCATTCCCATGTAGCCTTTTGGCCTTCCCATATCTTTCTAGTTTTCTTTCTTTTCTTTTATTTTGTCCTCCTTGGGGTATGCCCCTTGTAGGCTGTATATTCGTTTAGCCTCTTTTTATTTCAAGCTTGTTCTACCGAAAAAAAAAGATTTAAAATTCTCACAACCGTGCTAACAAAGTTTGTTTATGTTTAACCCGGGCGTGTAGGTATCGTTTTAAAACTCAAAGTTGTTATGTTTTTTATTTTGCGTTGACAAAAACATTGGCACGCATATTGCTTAAATCCATGTCACTTTGAGGGTTTAACAAATGTCTGATCAAGCCTTGGTTAAACGAAACACTGAAAAGAAAAAAAAAGTGATTTCATTGAATTATCTTCCGAGAGAGCACACAATTACCGTGTGGCTCGATCGTGTTTAATTGTGAGATTTATAAATTTACTTAGACTATAGGTGATGTGAACCTTGGCCTGAGCCTTCTTAATTTAATTTCAAGCAAATCCATATTTTTAGTCTAAAGTTGGAAATCCTAGTTTTTAAAATTACCAAAAATCAAGAAACAAAAGGGTTGGCTACCTACAGCTAAAAGCATTGTTTAGATCGATAGGCCACTTCACTCCATAAAACTATTCTTTGTGGTTCGACCTCGAACTTTCCGAGTATATACTTGCAATCGACTACGTAGCCCTACACTTGGGGTTAAACACTCTGAGATACAACTTTTGGAGGCAAGCAAGTTTTTGGCGCCGTTGCTGGGGAACGGTGTAATTTGGAGCATTTAGCTGCATCTCTCTATACATCATTATAAGTATTCCGCTTTTTAATTCTTTTGTGTTCTATAAAAATAAAAAAAAAGTAACTAGCAAAAACTTTTAAAAAAAGAAAAAAAACTTGGTTAAAATTTTAAAAATAAAAAAAAAGAGCATAAAATTGTTGCAAAAAAAAAGGTTAGTAGGAAACTTTTACAGTATTAATTCAAACGAACTTTGAGGAGTAGGAATAAGTCTTTTGTTATTTGCCGTGAAACATATATTCGTAGAGGACATATTTGAAAGGACTGTGGACTGAGGACTTTGGACTACTAACTTCTAACTTCTGAGGTTGGTTTCCACCCCTCCTTTTTATTTTCTTTTTCTAACTGCTAACTTCTAACTATGGAGGTTAACCCCTCCTGTCTAATCTAACTTCTAACTCCGGAGGTTAATCCCTCCGATTTACTTTCTCTCTCTCTCTCTCTCTCTCTCTCTCTCTCTCTCTCTCTCTCTCTCTCTCTCTCTCTCTCTCTCTCTCTCTCTCTATATATATATATATATATATATATATATATATATATATAGGGTAAACTTCTAGTCCAGACTTTTAATTTCCGGACTTTTTATACAAAATTTTTTTTGACGATCCGATCCGTCCAATGTGTTCAGAAGGTGTTTTCAAGGGCCATCGCGGAAAATTTAAAAAAAAACACCGGGAAGGGCTTGATCCAAGCAGTTTTAAAAAAATATATAAATACGCTTTTTATGTAAAACTGCTTGGATCAAGCCCTTCCCGGTATTTTTTTTTGAAGATTTCTCGCGTGGACCCTAGAAAACACCTTTTGAACACATTGGACAGATCGGATTTTCCAAAAAAAATTTGCAACACAAAAAAACCCCATTTTTTCCTTAAATCTGGGAGTGTGGACTAGAAAATCCACCTATATATATATATATATACACACACACACACACACACTTTTGTGTGGAAGTTAATCCCTCCTACTTTTCTTTATTTTTATTTCTTTATGGCCAGTCCAACCGCCTAATTATTACTTTTGCTCACTAACATTTGTTATTGCAGCGCTCGCAAGCGCTAAAAAAAAAAAAGAAAAAAGAAAAGGCTCGGGATTTCATCACTCATTCCTTAACCATAGTTTGTAGATGTTGTGTCTAGTTGTGTATGTTTGCTAGTCGTTGGGTGCAAGATCTTAAAAATGCCGGGTTTGTTTTTGAAACTACTAAAAGGTTATCAAGTTATTTTGAGATGGCTGAACAAGAACTTGCTAATGTCCCTCCTGCAAGGACAATGAGGGACTATCTCAATCCAATTCGTGCAACTACTCCGTCATGTATAGTGTTACCAGCACCCTCAGTTGACAACGCTAATGTGTTTGTGGTTAAATCGGGGATGTTAAATTTGTTGCCTCATTTTCTAGGTCTAGATTCTGAAAACCCTTACACACATGTGAGGGAATTTGAAGATGTCATTGGAACAACATGTAACAACCAGGTAGGTAAGTGCAAAACAGATATGGTTGACGTCAGCTTCTTCTCTGGCGATTAGGCGATTCTAGACGACACACGCGATTCTGCTCTTCTCGGTGAAAACCCTAGAAATTGGCGGCCATAGCAGGTTCTCACGAGTCAAATCTGGGCTCCAAGGCTCTAGATATGGCTGAATCTCCCACAACAACTTCGGTTAACCTAGGATCTACGGCAGTGGATTCCAACGTCCTTAGGAGGAAGCAAGCGGAGAACAATCAAACACCACAAGTCCATAGTACATCCACCAAATCTACCCCTTTCCAACCTAACGATTCTTACCAATTTGGCCTCAAACCATCAGACTTCACACCAAACCCTAACTCTTCGTCGTCTACTAACACTAAAGAAAGAAGCTCCACCTTCGGCCCTCACAGCCCCACTATTGCAAGCCCTAAATCTGGTCGGAAGCTGCAAGAGGTTTTCCAGCTTGAAGGCGAACGACTACATAGCGAAGAGAAAATTACATCTTTGGTTCAGTCTTTCGAAACAGAGATGAGGAAATCTGGTCTGGAGGTCGACTTCTCTCAACTCACTGCCCAGCTCAAGTACCTACATGAAGGTCTCCCTATTTCGAAACCTCTTTCTCGGTATATTGAAGGAGACATCGTGGAGGTTGAGGATCCTCCAGCGTCTTCCCAACCCAAGGTGGATTTAAACCCCACACAGAGACAAGGTAAAGCCCCTAATTGGGCCTCGTTATTTCAGGCTCAGGCCCCCTCTAAGATGATGGAACTTGAGCACTTCCCAGATATGCAAAATGGTAAAGAGGCAGTGGCTGAACTAGATGAATCAGATATTGATGCTAACTCTTGGAATCATTGCTTGATAGGGTACTTCTTAGATGGGAAGATGCCGTATAATTTGCTGTGCGCTACAGCTAGAGCGGTCTGGAAAGAGAATACTCCCACCTCTATCAAGCAAATCGGCTCATGTTTTTTCTTTGTCTTTAAAGACGAAGCTACCAAACTACAGGTCCTAGAAGGAGGGCCATATTTCTTTTCTAGGCGATATCTGGTACTCACGGACTGGAGAAGGATGTTAATGCCCAATACAGCTCACCCTCCTTCTATCCCGGCATGGGTTAAGCTGCACAAATTACCCCTGGAATGTTGGACTGCGTTTGGTTTTAGTTGCATTGCCAGCACTATCGGGAGACCAATCCACGTGGATAATGCTACAGCTAGTAAAAAGAGATTGGATTTTGCACGCGTGTGTGTTGAGGTTTCTGCAGGGGATGATCTTCCTGATGAAGTAGTGGTTAAGGCTAATGGGGAATCAGTAGTTGTCAGGGTGGAATACCAGTGGCTTCCTGCCAAATGCTCAGAATGCAAAGTTTTCGGCCACAAGTGCAAGCCAAAACCAACCCCACCCACCTCAATTCCTGAGAAAGCAGATGTAGTTGGGGGGAAACAGCCTAATGTGGCTCAGATTTTAGATCAAGACCCTTTGGTGCAAAGTAAGGTGATGGAGGCTTTGATGCAAGGTGGCAGTGCAGCCTTAGATGCTGTTACTGCAGTAGTCCCCGTCCCAAAAGTTGTTTCAGGTTCCCCAGCAACCAAGGAGGGGACTTTTGTGGGTAATCCTGCAAAGTTGGTAGTTACACCTCTGATAGGTGGGATAGGGATTGAACCTGACCCTAAACCACCTCATGCTCCTGTCTATTCCCCTAACTTTCAAACCCCTAACTCTTCTAGCAGTGGCAGTGGAGGGCAGGAATTTGAGGTTGAGCATGGAGGGGATTTCAAACTGGTCTCAAACAAGAAGAAAAAGAAGGGTAGGAGTAATCAGAAAGCTCCTCACCAAAATAAAGGGCAGTAACTCATCCCCTTTCATTTTGATAGCAGTCAATACTTTCTATATCATGCTATGTAGTTTAGTTTCATTAAATTTTCATGTCGAGCTCTTCTATGCATATTGGGTTTTGGAACTTGCGAGGTCTTAATGATCCTCTCAAACAGAGGGCTGCTAAAAACTTTTTAACAAATAAGGATTTGTCCCTTTTTGGTTTATTAGAACACAAGATCAGAGAACCTAATGTTAACAGAGTAATGAACTTTATCAGTCCTCACTGGCAGTCCATAAACAATGGAGCCTTTTCTTCCAATGGTAGAATCTTAATCTGTTGGAACCCAATCACCCTCTCAATCAATGTTTTAAGCATGTCCTCTCAATACATCCATTGTGAGGTCAATACTATTCAAGACAAGTTAACCTTTTTTGTCACTTTTATATATGGGTCCAATGATCATGTGGAAAGATAGATTCTCTGGAGAGATTTGGCAAGCATAAAAACACTTTCCCCGTGGGTTGTTTTGGGGGACTTCAATGTCATCAGAACTCCTAGGGAAAAATCTGGGGGTTCCTCACTATGCCCTTCCTATGTGGATGCCTTTAACGATTGCTTATTTTCCTGTGAGATTGATGATCTGCGATTCTCTGGGTGTTACTACACCTGGTCTAATAGGCAACAATCTCCTAACCACATATCTTCAAAGATTGATAGAGTGCTTGTCAATGATAGGTGGAATAGGTTCCTGCCCTTTTCCTCTGCTTTCTTTCCTACTCCAGGAATTTCAGACCACTCCCCAGCTGTTGTGTTTTTGAATCCATCCCCCAAACCTACTCCTAAACCTTTCAGATTCTTTGATTTCTTAGCAGAGCATCCCACCTTCTTGTCCACTGTCCAAAAGGTTTGGACTAATGTGGTCATTGGGAATCCTATGTTTTGTGTGTGTGAAAAGTTAAGATTGCTTCAGCATGAACTTAAAAAATTAAACTCTAAAGAATTCAGTGCTATCTCCGATAGAGTCCAACAAGGAAAAGCACAACTTGAGACTTTGCAAATTAAATTGGGAGCTGACCCTACTAATCCCAACACCCAGAGGGATGAAAGAGAGGCCTACAAGCATTTCCTTAACCTTTCTAGGGCTGAGGAGAGTCTTGCTAGGCAAAAATCCAGAATTCAGTGGTTGAAATTGGGTGATCAATGCACCTCTTTCTTCTTTAAGTCTGTAACGAATAACAAAAATAAGAGCAAAATCACCAACCTTGTCTTAGATGATGCCTCTATCACTAACGATATGGCTGTTGTTAAGGACTCCTTTGTCAACTATTATTCCAACTTGTTAGGCAAACCTCATTTGTCCCACTACGCGGGACACGACAGAGTTAGCCATCTTATTACCAGGAAATTGACTAATTCCCAAAGGTTGTCTATGATTCAAGATGTCTCTAACTCTGAAATCAAAGACACTTTGTGGGAGCTTAATCCTAATAAGGCCCCTGGGCCTGATGGATACAACGCTGGGTTTTTTCAAAAAGCTTGGCTTGTGATCGGACATGACATACTTGCAGCAATTCAGAACTTCTTTAACTCTGGTCAACTTTTGGGTAAAGCTAATGCCACAATTGTTGCCCTTGTTCCTAAAATTCCTAACCCTTCCAAGGTTAGTGATTATAGGCCCATATCTTGCTGCAATATTATATACAAGTGCATTGCCAAAATTCTTGCCAAGAGAATTCAGCATGCTCTCCCTTCCATTATTGACCCTGTGCAATCTGGGTTTGTTAAAGGAAGAAGGATTGCTGATAACATTTTTCTTAGCCAAGAGCTTTTAAGAGGGTACCACAAATCTTCTTCTTCTCCTAGATGTGCTATGAAGGTGGATATTATGAAAGCATATGATAATGTGAGATGGGAGTTATTATGGGATATATTAGATTGCATGGAGTTCCACCCTAAGATGATCAGTTGGCTTAAAGCTTGTGTTACCACTGCCAACTACTCACTTAGCATCAATGGTGAATCCACTGGATTTATTAAAGGTAGGAAAGGTCTCAGGCAAGGAGACCCTCTCTCTTCCTATCTTTTTGTCATTGTCATGGAAGTTTTGACTTGTATATTGAGGGAAAAAGCTAATCTCCCGGACTTTCAATTCCATTGGAGATGTAGTAAAACTAAGATAATCAATCTCTGTTTTGCTGACGATTTAATGATCTTCTGCAAAGGAGATGAAAGTTCTGTCAAGCACATAAAATCCTCACTTGAGGAGTTTGAGATGTTATCTGGTCTCTCCCCAAGTCCTGGGAAGAGCCATATATTCTTCTCTGGTGTACATCCCACTACCAGAGATAATATACTCCAACTCCTTGGATTTAAGGAAGGTTCTTTGCCAGTTAGATATTTAGGCGTCCCACTATTGACCACAAAGCTAAAGCATATTGATTGCAAGAACTTGATTGACAGAATCACAAATAAGACCAAATCTTGGACAAATAGGGATTTAACTTACGTTGGCAGGTTGCAGTTAATCAAAAATGTGCTTTTTTCTATGCAAACTTATTGGGCTTCCCTATTTATCCTACCTAAGAAAGTCATTAAGGAGGTTGAAACCATCCTCAGGTCCTTTCTCTGGTCTGGTCCTGAACTTAAAAAAACAGGTGCAAAGGTCTCATGGGAGCACCTTTGCTCCCCCAAACAAGAAGGAGGTTTGGGTCTAAAGTCTTTGCAAGTCTGGAATAAATCTACTATTTCCAAACACATTTGGTTCCTCATATCTGGGGGGAACAGTCTATGTGGTGCCAATGGGTCAAATCCTACTTAATTAAGGACAAAAGCTTTTGGGAAATTAAGATCCCTAGCAACTCTTCTTGGGTATGGAGGAAATTGCTCACTATTAGGAGTATAATTCATCCATTTATCAAGGTTACCATTGGTAATGGTTTGTCCACCTCACTTTGGTTTGACAATTGGCACCCATTAGGCCCGCTGGCTGATAAAGTTAGCCCTAGGATCATGTATGACACTGGTTTACCTAGAAACGCTAAAGTTGCTTCTGTTATTAGGGGCTCGAGTTGGGTTTTTCCCGTTACACAATCTCTTGAGCTCATGGAGGTTAGGAGTTCACTTACATCATTACCCAATCCTAACTCCAATGTAGAGGATCAGCATAAGTGGTCCCTTGCTTCAAATGGAGTTTTCACTATTTCCTCCTTTATGGACCAACTCAGAACCCCATTCCCAAAGGTCTTTTGGCACAAATGTGTGTGGTTTCCTGGTCACATTCCCAAGTGCAGCCTTATTACTTGGATTGCTATCCAGCATAGGCTCTACACTGAAGATAGGTTGGTCCTTTTTGGCACCAAATCTACCTCCTGTTGTAGCTTTTTCCCTGGGCAGGAGAGTCACTCTCATTTGTTCTTCAACTGCCCCTATTCCTCCCAAGTGTGGGATCAGATATTGTCCTTTGTCAATACTTGTTGGCATTCTAGGTCCTGGTCCAATTGGGTTGATCTTATGGGTACCATCAAGGGCAAATCTATTAAAACTCTCATTACAAAATTGGTTTTTACTGCTTCAGTTTATCATATTTGGATTGAGAGGAATCATCGCAAGTTTCAAAACATTTCATGCCCATCATCTGTGGTAGTGGGCAAAATACACTCAATGGTAAGGTGCAGATTGTTATCCATGGGAAACCTTTCATTAAGTTCTCAATCTCAAGGTCTATTAGCTAAATGGAATCTCAACTAATGATGTCTCTAGTCTGCTTTTGTGGTTCTGTGGTTCTTTACAGGTTATTGGCTCTCATTCATTCAGTCCAGGTCCTTCAACATGGGGAGTTTATACTTCTATATATAAGGTTTGATATCCTTAATCCTTGCTCTCATTCTGCACTATCTGTAAAGGATGGTTGGAGAGAGTGATCTACTATAATGTGTGAACCCTTTGTGAGTTGTGTGATTAGTCCACTACCACTTCCCTTTGTGAGTGACATGGTTGGGGAACTAATGGGAGTTGAGGGAGTTGGGAGCCGTAGAGAGTGTTTTGAAGTTGTGAGGTCCCGAGGGCGTAGTAGGTAAGACACAAATATTCTAGGGTTATTCCATCTTGTATGCTCTCGGCAGTGATTTTTAGCTACTGCCGTCCAGAGAGGTAGTTATGTATAGCTGCCGATATGATCCAATCGGTTTTACCGCCGCTTTATGTGGCGCTTTACGATACACTGGATTTTATTTTCTGGGTTGATATTGCCACTGCCTTAGCTACTGCCGTAGGCTGGATTTTAATATTCTGATGTGTTTTACAACTGCTTTAAGTCTGCTGTGTATTGTGAAGTGCTGTGATTACAACTGGATTACTCAAAATTCAAACAAGATTCTGTCCAATTTTAGAAACAATCCCATTTTGCGAGCTTGTTATGATTTGGATTCAACATTTGCATTTTGTGCCTAGCCTCGGGGGGATGTCCCTTGGCATGTGTGATCCCCTTGGGGAGGGGGCGTCCTCCCATCCAAACAGCTAAGTTTCTACTCTGATCCGTCAAGGTTGGATTTGTCATTTGCTGCCAAAAGGTTCGGTCCAGGATTAGAATCTAGACATAGCAGATTGTTGTATGCTGCCCAGATTGATCGGCCCATTTCATCAAATGTTAAAGCCCATGCTTCCTCTAATGTTGTGCTACCCTTTCACTATGATTTTGCCCTGCTGTGTTGAACCTACTGGAGTTCTCAACTCACATTAACGTGCTTGCATGCATGGAACTTATATTAGTAGATTTACCTCTAGCTTGCTTTCAATTACCTTGTAGCCACCTGGCCTCTCTTAAGTTGTTGCCTCTGGCATGCTTTTCTTTCTTTTCTTTTCTTTTCTTTTTGTTGTTTGTCCTCCTGGGGTATGCCCCTTGTAGGCTGTATATTCGTTTAGCCCCTTTTATTTTAAAGCTGTTTTATCCACACAAAAAAAACATGTAACAACCAAGCCCAATTAGAGTCAGTGCATCTTAAACTTTTTCCATTCTCGTTGAAAGAAAAGGCAAAAGACTGGTTCATTTCACTGAAACCACAATCAATCCCTGATTGGAATGAGATGAAAAAAGAGTTCTTCCTTAAGTTCTTTCCTACGCACAAAACCAACGCCTTGAAAAAGGTGATCCATTCTTTTAAGGAACAGGAAAACGAACCTTTTCACAAGTGTTGGGAGAGGTATAAGGACTCTTTGAATGTAGTGCCATATCATGGCTACGATGATTTCCAAAAAGTCACCTACTTTTATGAGGGAATCTCTCCTCGTACTCGTCAATTCATAGACATGATGTGCAATGGGGAATTTTTGAGTAAGTTACCTGCAGAAGTACTTGAGTATTTTGACTTTCTGGCTGAAAGCACTAAGTCATGGGATTACTCTAATCCGAATTAAAAGACTAACCAAGTGGTGAGTCATAGCCAAGTGAATCCAGGGAAGTATATTTTGCGGGAGCAGGATGATCTTTCCCAGAAAGTTGCCCAACTTACTCGAAAATTAGAAAAATTGGAGATGACAAAAACCGTTGAGGTAGTGTGTGTTATCTGTGACACACAAGGGCATTCAACTGATGATTGTCCAATAATGCCTGCTTTTCAAAGAGGTACTGCATGGTTCTAGTTCCAAAACAAAGCAAGTTGAAGTAAATGCTCTAAACCAAGTTCAAAACCAGAATAGGAACCCGACCAATTCTGCTTACTCCAACACTTACAACCCAAAATGGAGGAATCACCCAAACCTTAAGTGGTGCACTAATGAAAACCAAGGACCTCCCCACGGTCCACCTTAGCAAAATTACCAAGTCCAATACCAACAACGCCCACCCAATTACCTGCAAGCTCAGGGACCTCCCAAGTACCCACAACAGCAACAACAACAAGCATATGCACCGCAGGGAAACTTTGCAAATAAGCACAGTATTGAGGAAACTTTGCAAATGTTCATGCAAAGCCAAGTTGCAATTAATGAGCAAAATAAGGAAGTCATTGGAGACATTTGCACCCAATTGACTAAATTGACCTCTTCTATGGGCGTCATACAACAAGAAAAGGGCAAATTTCCTGCCCAGCCTCAAGCCAATCCTCAGGGCCAACACTTCGTGAGTAGTTCACTTGGAACTAGCTCCAATGTTGAGGAGGCAAAATCAATCACCACATTGAGAAGTGGTAAAGAAATTGATAAGTCTATAATACTAAAGCCTAAACCTGTCCAACCTTCACCACCACTCCTGCCTCCTACTGAATCACCAAGTGGTGATATACCTGACACTCATGAGAATGTGGAACCAATTGTGACAGCTGGTCCAGTCCCAGCTCCGTACCCTCAGAGATTAAGGGTAGTGCCACCATCATCAAATCCAGAGATTTATGAGTTGTTTAAGCAAGTCAAGATCAACATCCCTTTGTTGGATGCGATCAAGCAAATTCCGTCATATGTGAAATTCTTGAAGGACTTGGCATTGTCGAGCGTAAGCTGAACATGCAAAATAAAGTCTTTCTCACTCAGCAAGTGAGTTCCATAATTCAGACGGATGTTGCCCCAAAGTATAAGGACCTAGGGTGTCCCACAATTTCTATTGTGATTGGGGGTAAGAAAATTGAGAAAGCCTTGCTTGACTCAGGAGCAAGTGTAAACCTATTGCCTTTTTGTGTGTATGAGCAGTTAGGTCTGGGAGACATGAAACCAACTCCAGTTACTCTTCAACTGGCTGATAGAAGTGTTAAAGTGCCGAGAGGTTTGGTTGAGGATGTCTTAGTTCAAGTAGATAATTTTGTCTACCCTGTGGACTTTGTTGTACTAGACACCCAGCCAATGGCTAATCCTCAGGCTCAAACTCCAATAATTCTTGGGCGTCCCTTCTTGGCGACATCCGATGCGATTATTCATTGCCGAAATGGGTTATTGAACATGACCTTTGGTAACATGAAGTTGGAGTTGAATATTTTTAATATCAAAAGCCAAATGGGGGATGATGATGACATCCATGAGGTGAGCATGATTGACACTCTTGTGCAAGACCAAGTGCTCTCACTTATGTGTGACAATCCGCTAGAGAAACTCCTCACACTTGAGAAGATGGATGATGAGTTTGACTATCTTGCCCCTTTAAGTTCGGAAGAGGAGGAAGTTCGTGGGATCGATAGTTGGTTCCCTATTTTTGAGGAGCTGCCTCCTAAGTTGGACTTGAAAACCCTCCTTGATACATTGAAATATGCCTTTCTTGGCGTTAATGAGACTTTCCCAGTGGTGATTTCTTCATCTCTTGAAGAACACCAAGAAACTGAATTGCTAAAGGTCTTGAAGAGACACCAGAAAGCAATTGGTTGGACCATTGCTGATATTCAGGGAATCTCTCCCATGATTTGTACTCATCGCATCTATCTAGAAGATGATGTCAAGCCTTCCCGCCAACCACAACGTCGATTGAACCCTATCATGAAGGATTTGGTTAGGGCGGAAGTTCTTAAATTACTTGATGTTAGAGTCATCTATCCGATAGCTGATAGCAAATGGGTAAGCCCAATTCAAGTGGTACCCAAGAAAGCTGGAGTCACAGTTGTCAAAAATGACAAAGAAGAGTTAATTCCTACTCGTGTTGCCACAGGTTGGCGAGTGTGCATTGATTATCGGAAGCTTAACGCTTGCACACGGAAGGACCACTTTCCTCTCCCGTTCATTGATCAAATCTTGGAGAGAGTGGCTGGTCATGCTTTTTACTGCTTCCTAGATGAATATTCAGGATATAATCAAATTGAGGTCGCTCTTGAGGACCAAAAGAAGACAACTTTCATGTGTCCTTTTGGAACATTCGCTTACAAGCACATGCCTTTTGGTTTGTGTAATGCCCCTAGCACCTTTTCTAGGTGCATGATGGGCATCTTCAGTGACATGATTGAGAAAATCGTGGAAGTGTTCATGGATAATTTCTCTGTGTTTGGCGATTGCTTTGAGTCTTGCCTTGAGAATTTGGAGAAAGTCCTAGTTAGGTGGGAAGAAAAGCACCTTATTTTGAATTGGGAGAAGTGCCATTTCATGGTGACACAAGGAATTGTTTTGGGGCACATTGTTTCTTCCAAAGGGATAGATAAGGCAAAAGTCGAGTTGATTTCTCACCTCCCTACCCCGAAAAGTGTCAAGGACATTCGTTCTTTCCTTGGACACGCTGGATTTTATCACAGGTTCATCAAGGACTTTAGTGCAATATCAAGGCCATTGTGCAATTTGCTGTCGAAAGAAACTCCTTTTGTTTGGACGAGCGATTGTGAGGAGGCATTTTCCAAGTTGAAATTAGGCCTAACTACTCCCCCTATTACGCAAGCACCTGATTGAGCCTTCCTTTCGAAGTTAATGTGCAATGCTAGCGACTATGCAATTGGGGCAGTGCTCGGTCAAAGACGGGATAAGCACCCATATGTGATTTATGATGCGAGCAAAACTCTTAATGAGGCTCAAATGAATTACTCCACCACTGAGAAGGAGTTACTTGCTGTGGTCTTCGCTTTGGACAAGATCAGGTGCTACATCATAGGTTCACCTATTGTTGTCTTTATCGACCATGCGGCACTGAAGTAGTTGCTGACTAAGCAAGACGCCAAGGCGTGTCTCATTCGTTGGATTCTCTTACTCCAAGAGTTCCATCTGGTTATCAAGGATAAGAAAGGTGTGGAGAATGTGGTCGCTGACCATTTGTCACGTTTGGAGTTTGAGGATAAAACCTCGAATCTTCCAATCCTAGATACCTTTCCAGATGAGCAGCTGCTTGCTGTTTCTGAAATCCCGTGGTTTGCGAATATTGTCAATTATCTTGCCATGGGACAGCTGCCTAGTCATTGGACTCCTCAAGAGAGTAGGAAATTTCTTGTCGAGGTGAAAAGATTTTTCTTTGATGATCCTTACTTGTTCAAGTATTGCCCGGACCAATTGTCCGGAGGTGTGTGCCCAATTCTGAACAAAATGGTGTCATTACCTTTTGCCACACAGAAGCATGTGGAGGCCATTTCTCTTCCAAAAAGACCACTACCAAAATTTTGTATTGTGGCTTCTATTGGCCAACTATGTTCAAGGACACGTTCGAATTCTACAAATCTTGTGAACGTTGTCAACTTCTGGGAGGTGTGACCCATCGTAACATGATGCCGTTGAACCCCATTTTTCAATTGAAGTCTTTGATTGTTGGGGTATTGATTTCATGGGTCTGTTTCCGTTGTCCTACGGGAATCTCTATATTCTTTTAGCAGTGGACTACGTGTCCAAGTGGATTGAAGCAATCCCCACTCGTACTAATGATCACAAAGTTGTGGTCAATTTTCTGAAAGAGAATATCTTGTCTTGGTTTGGGATGCCATGTGCCATAATCAGTGATCAAGGGACCCACTTTTGTAACAGGCCTTTCGAGGCCTTGATGAAAAAATATGCTATCACGCATAAAGTGTCCACTACGTACCATCCCTAGGCCAATGGTCAGGCTAAACTTGCGAATCGAGAGATTAAGAATATCCTAGAGAAAATGGTTAATCCAAACCATAAGGATTGGTCACTTCGATTGATCGATGCCTTGTGGGCGTACCGTACTGCATATAAAACTATTTTAGGGATGTCTCCCTACTGGCTTGTTTATGGCAAGGCTTGCCATTTGCCGGTTGAATTGGAACATAAGGCATACTAGGCAATTAAACAGTTGAATTTTTGTTTGCCTGCCGCCGGTGTTCACAGGAAGCTCCAATTGAACGAGCTTGAGGAAATTAAGAGAGATGCTTATGATAACTCGAGCATTTACAAAACTAAGGTCGAAGCATTTCATGATAAAAACATTCTGCGTAAGAACTTTGAAATTGGTCAAAAAGTGCTCTTGTACAATTCTAGACTCCACCTATTTCCTGGTAAATTGAGATCTCGTTGGACTGGCCCCTACATTGTCAAAGCTGTTTTTACTCATGGGGCAGTGGAAATTGAAAATCCTACTAATGGTCATGTTTTCAAAGTTAATGGGCAAAGGCTTAAGCCATTTCTTGAAAATCTTGAATTGAAAGAAGTTGAGGAGGAGTTAGTTGATCCTATTTACACGGATGACCCACCTGTTTGAGTTTTCATCTGTTTCGCTAATGGAGTCTTTGTGACTCCATTTTCACGGGGAGCTAATGCGTACTTTTTGGACTTAATTGTTTGGAGGGCCCGGTCCTTTGCACATTTGCATTGGGTTACCCATCATTGACTTAGGTCTAGTTTGCACGCAGCAAGTAAAACAAGATCGTGTGCCCAGCCCTAGTTAGAAGGGTCATTCTTTTATTCTTGTTAATAAAGTCTTGGAGACCAATCACACTTGAGGAGTAAGATAACACAAATGCGTCAGTGACATAGGGCCCTATTGATATAGCTTTTCTGATAGGAGTAATTCTCAACTAAACGCCCACACTCTTTAGATAAGCCCCTTTTGGAGAGTGAGTTTCTGTGAATGGGATAGGTGTTTGATATTCCCATGCTTATGGCGATAGGCCCTTTCTTGTACTTCACCCTGTGCAGATTCTTAGGGGACGTTGGACTTAATTGTTTGACGTGGTATAGTGTGCAACTTGGATGCTCCAAGTTCTGACGTAACAACTTTCTAGGAGAAATAAAATCCATGGAGTTTGAGATAACTCCAGTGTTTGCCGTGCTCGAACGATGTTTGGACGGTCTGGTATAGCCACTCGAAACTTGAGCTACGTATGGGTTATCCACAGTCTCTAGTTTGGGAAGAAAAATAGTACTCGTGTGATCGTGTGAAGATCGTCGGTGGTTTTCCTTCTTTTTTTTGGGTAAATTGGTTTTCCTTTTTCATTATATATACTATAAATATTGTTCTTTGTGGAGCCCGGATAACACGAGCCAGGCGGTTCTAATCTTGTTTCTCTTAGTAGGTAGTTGGTATTTCAGTCTTGACAGGGCAACCATGCTTACCACACCAGCCTTTGTAGTTTGGATCTAATTTGAGATGAGTGAGGCATGGGTACCACTATGTGTGGTGGTTGTCAGTCCAATAAAGTCTTGAAGATGATTCTGTGTGACTAAGTTGTGGTTCCAGTTGGAGACCGAAGGAGGGAACTCTGCAAGCAGTCCCAATGACGAAAGGAGAAGTGATGAAAAATTCCTCAAACTTGGTCGAGGTATTGGAGGTTGACATTCCTCCCCGTCAATACATTTCATTCCTCCCTTGTTTTTCATTTTAATGTTGTCTTCATGCCTTGAGGACAATGCACATTTTAAGTTGGGGGAAGGGATAATATTTATCTATGTATTTACCCAAAAAAAATATTTATCTGTGTAAATATTTAGATTTTGTGTTGTAAATAATGTGGTTTAAAAAAAAAACTCACCATATGCTCATTTTGTGTCTAATTAGCAAAGGTTTTGCATTAATTACCAAAAAAAAAAAAAGATGCTTGCTTAGCTCGTCTCTGGTGCATATACATAAAAAAATTATGAACAAACCGAGTTAAAATGTGTTTCTAAGTGAGTTTTGTCCATATCCCATTTCATTTCTCAATTTTCACTCCTAGTTTAGGTGAATAAGTCTCTTGTTCATGTCTAGGTGTGTGGATATCTTATGTGCATTACATTGGAGTTTATGGCTCACTTAGGAAAGGATACAAGGCATTTTTGTGTGATTAAACCACATATGAGTCTCCTAAACCCTTCTTTGAGCCATGTCCGGAGCCTTTTTATTTCATAACCCTAAGAAACTGGATGTGTGGTTGAAAATAAGTGAGATCAAACTGGTGGTTTGGTAGACCAAAATAATGATAAAAGTAAGTTCGGGGGTGTTAGCGTGTTTTTCCCCTACGGAAGGTACCAGATGCAAAAACAAAAAAAAAACAAAAAACTAAGAGGGGGACCCCCCTCTCATGCCCTCTCTCGCACCCTCTCTTATCCTCTCCCTATCTCTCTCTCTTCTCTTATTCTTTGTCTTCCTTTCGCCAACCACCCATCTCCCCCTCTCTCCCAATCTCTCACTCAAACAGCCACCCAAACCAACCTCTCAAATAGCAAATACCCCACCGAATCTCTCCATAATCCACCATAAAAATTTCATTCAAACCCAAATCTAAACCCGAAAAGCCCAAGACTCCATTCTAAAAATGGTAGATTACGTACCCAGGTTACCCGATGGGTGGATAGCCCAAATCAATGATAAGTATCGGCGGATCCAAAGAAATATGTAAATGGCGGAGATGGAGCTGTTTTTTAGCTCCCAATGGAAAATATGGGTCATTATCTTTTTAGTTTGTGCTTTACTTTCACTAATGCACCCACCTTGTTTCGGGCTTAGGGTGAACTTGCGTAATGTGTGGGGATTCATCCTCTCTTGGCTTGTCATACATGCGGCCATCCTCACAGAATACGAGAACCAATTACGCCGTGATTATGAAGCCACTAGTCAAAGGTGGTTTAGAAGTGGGGGAGTGTGGTGGTGAAACTAGGGAGGAAGTAGTAGTGGAGGAGTACTCGAAAGGGGTAGTTTAGGATTGCAATAACGGCCAATGGGTAGGTGAACCGAGCTTATGTTAGGCTGTTATTCATGTTGTTTACCCTTTCTTTTGTAACCATGGTTATTATAAGCTAAATAAAGTCCTTAGTTGATCTCTAGTGCGCCTCTACTCCATTATGATGCATTTTTGCTTATCTTGCACATTTTAGTTCATGTTCATGTTGTTTTCGCTCTTATTTTTACTCTTTAATTTGAATACAAGCTTCTGTCTTGCAACACTCTACCAATAAAATGCCTAGCATCTTGTTCTTGCTAGTGCACAATTCCGGGCGTTGATTGTGGATATGGCTTAGTTGTTTTATTGTTCAGCATATTTTCATTGTGAGAGTTAGCCATGTAAAAATTGAATAAAGCTTCCTTGTGTGACTTGCCTTAAATAGGTTTTACCTAGTTTTGCTCATTTTGTTCATGTGCATGTGTTGGAGTTGAGCATAGCTTATTTTATATATATAGGTGGATTTTCTAGTCCACACTCCCGGATTTAAGGAAAAAATGGGGTTTTTTTGTGTTGCAATTTTTTTTTGGAAAATCCGATCCGTCCAATGTGTTCAGAAGGTGTTTTCTAGGGTTCACGCGAGAAATCTTCAAAAAAAAATACCGGGAAGGGCTTGATCCAAGCAGTTTTCGCAAAAACTGTATTTATATATTTTTGCGAAAACTGCTTGGATCAAGCCCTTCCCGGTGTTTTTTTTTTGAAAATTTTCCGCAAGGGCCATTGAAAACACCTTCTGAACACATTGGACGGATCGGATCGTCAAAAAAATTTTTGTATAAAAAGTCCGGAAATTAAAAGTCTGGACTAGAAGTTTACCCTATATATATATATATATATATATATATATATATATATATATATATATATATATATATATATATATATATCTCAATTTTGACCTCAGTTGGTTGGATTTAACATGAGTATATGGTGAGCAATGTCTATTTCAAAATAAAAGAAAATTAAAAAAATGAAATCAAAAAAGAAATCATGGTGTTTTGTGGGTTATCGCTATTGAAAACCTTGACGAGACTTCACTCGTCCTACCGGGGCCGCCCGGGGGTTTAAAAGACGTATCCATTTTCGTTTATTTTCACTAGTTGCATTTATTTAGTTTGCTAGGGACTAGCCTAGCAAAGTTCAAGTTGGGGATGTGATAAGCACACAAATATGTAAATATTAGTGGGCTTACGTCCTCAAGTTTGATCATATTATTATGTTTATTGTTAATTTTTATACAATATTGCACGTAAGGTTTGTTTTGAGAGTTTCAGGAGAAAACAGGATGAATATGGTGCATTCAATAATGTATGGAAGTGTGACGCGCCACCCTTGATAATTTTTCAACTGGCAATAAATGCATGAAGAAAAAATTAAAGAAAAAAAAGAGGAAGAGGAAAGTCAGTGGATGCATGCAGAGTAGGTGGGCGGCTGGGATTTACCAAATAGAGAATAACGCGAAGTCCGGATGATATCAGATTCTGTCCCACGAAACACATGCCAAGCACATAAATGACAAGAACTATACTGTTCTATCCCTGGGATTAAAAGAAGAAATTTGACTGTTCTTGCACCCCAATCGGACTCCATTTTGAAAATTAGTCGAGAGCATCGCAAACCGAATCAATATACAAATGGTTCCCAGTGGAGCATCAATGTCAAGTCTTGGGATATTAAGTCTCCTGTATTACCCAATTCATTAACAAATTGCGTTGTCAGAATCCTCGTGGAAATTTCAATTATGCACTACCATGTGCATCTCAGCGGAGGAATTAATTGGTGGTCTCATGTGTCAGCTCTTGGTTCATCCTATCACCCCCGCTTGAATCTCAGCCGTTAAATCTTTCACATATTCTCCCATGCGCACACAACACTGGATCAAAGTCCAGCCTCTTCTGCTTATAAAAGGAGCAGCTTTGCTGCATGAAAGAGGATCGAAGAGCAGATACCAATCTTACGAATAGGAAACCAATCCAAAGAAAATCAATCTTTCTTTACCTTTGTTTTATTTCGTGCATCACTAGTTCTCCTTCTATTTTTTATTCAGTTGTTATTTCCAAGCTCTTAAGAAGATTTCAATTTAAGAAGTTGTGTTAGGTAACTCTAGTAATTTATTTCTGTTGTGTTAATTTTTGTAAGTTTCAAGTTAGTACTTTTTAATTTCTCATTTCAAAATAAATTGTTTCTCAATTACCTAGTTAAAAAATGTCTGGTTTAATTTCTATTATTTTCTTTTCATATTCATTTTCAATGGAGGAGTAGTCGCAAAGGCTCGGTCTAAGGTGATCATCATTCTATGGCCTAAGCAGATTTAAAATTCTAACAACCGTGCTAACAAAGTTTGTTTGTGTTTAACCTGGGCGTGTAGGTATCGTTTTAAAACTCAAAGTTGTTATGTTTTTTTATTTTGCGTTGACAAAAATATTGGCACGCATAATGCTTAAATCGATGTCACTTTGAGGGTTAACAAATTTCGGATCAAGCCTTGGTTAAATGAAACACTGAAAAGAAAAAAAAAAGTGATTTCGTTGAATTATCTTCCGAGAGAGCACACAATTACCGTGTAGCTCGATCGCGTTTAATTGTGAGATTTATAAATTTACTTAGACTATAGGTGATGTGAACCTTGGCTCGAGCCTTCTTAATTTAATTTCAAGCAAATCCATATTTTAAGTCTAAAGTTGGAAATCCTAGTTTTTAAAATTACCAAAAGTCAAGAAACAAAAGGGTTGGCTACCTACAACTAAAAACATTGTTTAGATCGATAGGCCACTTCACTCCATAAACCTGTTCTCTGTGGTTCAACCTCGGACTTTCCGAGTATATACTTGCAATCGACTACGTAGCCCTACACTTGGGGTTAAACACTCTGAGATACAACTTTTAGAGGCAAGCACAAAGGTAACAAACCTGAAATCAAAGTTAGAAGAAGTTAATATCAATAGTCAATATACTCCAAATAGTTTGATAGACTTATGGCCCGAAGATCAAAATAAAAACAAAAGAGGGAAGCCATCAAAGTTGGCAAGCGCAAATTCGGTGAAGGATTTGCAGACTTCTGGGGTGAAAACTAGGAACTCTGGGAGGATGCAGTCAATGGGGTGACGAGAAGTGGCCAAACCTATCAACCGGTCAATCTTCAAAGGAACATCTCACACCGAACTCAGCCAAAAGAATTCATTTGGAACAATCCCGTTCAGGAAAAATCAACTCCGATTAAACTAGAAAGTACTACTCAGCCACCTCAAAGGAACTTAGCAACAGCAGAAGACTTGGTTCAGAAGCAGCTCAAAAGAACTCCAGCATCAGTCTCAATCTGGGGCTTGCTCTCCTCCTCCCTAGAACATCGTCAAAAGCTAATCAAAACACTCTCCAACATGGAGGTGCCACCTGATACTCCCCCCCCCCTGTACGAGGATAAAATTCACGTATGGTCTTGATCGCGTGCCTTCTTGCCGAAACCCTGAATCTGCAAGACATATAAGGGTTAGAGCACCTCTCGTTGGCAAAGGCCCTCCAATGCTTAAGTTAGTACTAGGTTACTAATTAAGCAAAGAACACAATGCATATAACTGGGTTATTAATTAAGCAAAGAACACAATGCATATAACTAGGTGTAAACTCTTGAAACTAGGTACGATGTACTCCAAACCCACCAAATTTACTCCATTCAAACCCCTAGACCTCTACCAGCCGCACCAGAAATCTTCCGATCATGAAGGAAACCTCACCATCTCTTTCGATGATGGAACTCAGCGCTCTTTGAGCGACCCTAAAAGGCAATCGTCCCCTGTATCTAGCAAGTTGCTTGGTATTCACAGCCCTCCTTTGCGGGATGTAATCCAACAAGCTGGAGAGCGGATGGAGGAAAAAGAAAGACTAGTAAGTAACCCTAGTTCATTCAATCGAAGCCGAATTGAAGAAATCCGGAATTCAGGTGGACTACTCAGAGCTCAAGTCTCAACTCCTCCGTCTTCAGGCGAAAGAAATCACGGTTGGGGCTCAACCAGCCACCACAACAACTGCAATGGATTATCTAAAGGTAGGATTTCATCTCCTCTCTACCTCCTCAGGTTCTCAACCCCCTCAACAGCCTACTGTTAGCGAGAATCGTATCAAACCCGACCCTAAACCCCAACATACAGCTCCGCAGACAAAACCTAAGGATTGGGCTTCTCTTTTCCATACCCAAGGTCCGTCAAGAGTCATGAAGTTAAGTCACTACCCGCACTGCAAATGAGGGGATAGTGCGGGCTAAAATTGATGAGGCGGACCTAGATGATAAAAATTGGAGCAATTGCCTAGTGGGTATTTTTTTGATGGCAAAATGCCATTTCCCTTACTTAGTGCCACGAACTAATGTAATCTGAAAGATTATGGTACGATCAAGATCAAGCAGATTGGGGCATGCTTCTTCTTTGAATTTCAAGATGAGGCAACCAAACAAAAGGTATTAGAAGGCGGCCCATACTTTTTTTCCCGTCGTTATTTGGTTCTTAAAGATTGGCACAGGATGCTTGCGCCATCTACTGAACACCCTTCCACCATTCCAGTTTGGGTTAAAATCCATAAACTCCCATTGGAATGTTGGACAGAAGAGGGCTTTAGTTGCGTTGCTAGTACTATTGGCAAGCCCTTCCATGTAGATATTGCTTCAGCTAATCAACAGAGAATAGATTATGCTAGGATCTGTGTTGAGATTTCAAATCTGTTCTTCCCAATGTTATACAAGTTCTGGATGGGAATCACTCCGTAAATGTATACAGAGAATACCAGTGGTTACCCCCAAAATGTTGTGTTTGTAAAGTTTTTGGGCACTCATGTAAACCCAAGCCAGAACCCCAGCCTTCTATTTATGATGAAAAGTGGAAATTGATTGGGAAGGACCTTGGAGGGGGTGGAGGTGTTCTTGAAGCAGTAACAAAAGTTGTCCCAAATGCTACAGGTCCTTCTTTCACTATCTAGCAAGATGGTTTTGTGGAGGAAGACTCACCAAGTGAAGATTCCCGAGATTCCCCGCCTATGATCCCTTAGCGTGAGCTACTAAGATCAAGCTTTCTCCAACTCGGCCCTATTAAGGTGGTAGCCTCTGCAACTTTGATTGGCGCCTTCCTGCTATTATGAAGCGCCGAGCTTCCCCGAAGCCGCTCCTCCCCACTAGCTTGGCCTCCTCAAAGCATTGGAGGCCCGGAGAGATTAAATGGGAAGGGGCCTAGTGGACTCTCATAGTTTCAAGCCCCCGGACCCTCCGCATTCTTGGAGCAAATCGGGGAAGAAGAAGAACAAAAAGAAGGCACGCAGCCATTGCTCAAGCCGCTTCACAAAAAAAGGGGTACTCTAAATGCCCCTTTGCAAAAGGGAGGTAATTCTTGTCTCTCCACTTTTGGTTGGCTTTTACTAATACTTCCTATACTTGCCATTTTGTTAGCATTTATTTATGTCCTTATCAATAAACCCTCTACACTTTGGTTGTTGGAATATGAGGGGCCTTAACGACCCCATCAAGCAAAAAGAGGTTAAAGCTTTTGTTAACAAAAATAATTTGTCCCTTTTGGGTCTGGTGGAGCACAAATTAAAGGACATTAACTCTTCTAGAATTTTGAGATCAATGCTCCCCTTTTGGGATTTTGTTCATAATTACATTCATGCCCCCAGTGGTAGAATTGTTGTGGCTTGGGATCCTGCTATGGTCCATGTGAATCTCCTTGGTCACTCCAGTCAAGCCATTCATTGCCAAGTTCAGTCTCTTTCTGGAGACACCCAGTTCCTTGCCACCTTTGTCTATGGCTCCAACTATTATATTGAGAGAAATGAACTTTGGCAGTCTATCACTTCTTGGAGTAGTTCTGCCCCCTGGATCATTTTGGGTGATTTCAATGCACTGAGATTCCAATCTGATAAAATTGGTGGGGATAGTCACTAGCCTCCCCATATGGAAGACTTCAATAAGTGTTTAGCTCTCGATGACCTTGATGACTTGAAGTACACTGGTTGTCACTTTACCTGGTCTAATAAACAAGACTCTTCCCATTTTGTGTCCACTAAGATTGATAGGGCTCTAGTCAATGAGCATTGGATGAGGACCTACTCCTATTCTAGTGCTCATTTTCTTGTCCCTGGTATCTCTGATCATTCTCCTATTGTGGTTTCATTAAATCCTGATCCTAAGAAAGCTAAGAGACAGTTTAGGTTCTTCAATTTCTTGGCTGACCATCCTGACTTCATTCCTATTGTCCAAGGAGTCTGGACTAGGTTTATCATTGGCAATCCTATGTTTGTTGTCTGTACTAAACTCAGGCTCCTTCAAGAGGAACTCAAAATACTTAATTCTAATGATTACAGTGAGATATCTTCCAGAACCTTGGCAACTAAATATCAACTAGATTCTATCCAATTAGAGTTAAGCACTGATCCTACCAACACCTCCAAGCAAATTCTTGAAAGAGAGTTGTATGGGCAATATATCCAGATGGCTAGAGGGAGAGTTTTGCCGCATTTAAATCTAGGGTTCAAAGGGTTCTTCGGACTTGGGGACTAGTGCACTATTTTTTCAAATCCATAACTAACAAGAGAAATAGGAATAAGATCACAAGTCTTGTCCTCTCTAATGACAGTCTTACTCATGATCCTATAACTATCAAAACTACCTTTGTGGAATTCTACACTAATCTACTGGGTAAATCTCACTCCTCTCAGTATGATGGCGCTGCCAGAGTGAACCATCTGGTAGCTTCTAAGCTATCCAATGATCAGAAAGAGGCTATGGTTTCAGATATCTCTAACCAAGAGATCAAGGACACCTTCATGTCTTTGAATCCTAACAAAGCCCCTAGCCCTGATGAGTATAATGCTGACTTCTTTCAGAAGACTTGGCATGTTGTGGGGCATGAGGTTATTGCTGCGGTCAGGAATTTTTTTAGATCTGGTAGGCTTCTCACCAAGGCAAACTCCACCATCATCGCTTTGGTCCCTAAAGTCCCTAACCCTTCCAAGGTTGGGGACTATAGGCCTATCTCTTGCTATAATACAATATACAAATGTATTGCCAAGATTCTTTCTCATAGGATTCAAGTTGCTCTCCCTCACCTTATTGATCCTGTCCAATCTGGTTTTGTCAAAGGGAGGAGGATCACTGATAACATTTTTCTCACACAAAAGATCATGAGGGATTATCACAAGCACTCTTCCACTCCTAAATGTGCGTTGAAAGTTGATATCATGAAAGCCTATGATAATGTCAAATGGGAATTCTTATGGGATGTCCTTCATTCCATGAATTTCCATCCTACTATGATCAATTGGATCAAGGCCTGCATTACCACTGCTAACTACTCTCTGAGTTTTAATGGTGAGGTCATTGGCAATATCATGGGGAAAAGAGGTTTAAGGCAGGGAGACCCTTTATCCTCTTATCTTTTTGTTATTGTCATGGAAGTTCTCACTCAGATCCTCAGGGAACAGTCTCTAAGTTCCACTTTTCACTTCCATTGGAGGTGTGACAAAACCAAAATTATCAACCTTTGTTTTGCTGATGATCTCATGATCCTCTGTAAAAGTGAATTGAGCTCCATCAAATGCATTCAAGAGGCCCTGACTGAGTTTTCCTCCCTTTCTGGTCTTGTTCCTAGCCCAGGGAAGAGCAATGCCTTCTTCTCTGGGGTTCCTTCCACTGTTAAAGCTTCAATTTTAGCCACTCTTGGGTTCAAGGAAGGTACCATTCCTATGAAATACCTAGGTGTCCCACTCATTTCCACTAAGCTGGAATACTCTGATTGTCAGGTTCTCATTGATAGAATCATTGGACGTACCAAATCTTGGGCTAACAAGTACCTCTCCTATGCTGGCAGAGCTCAACTAGTCAAAACTGTTCTGTTTTCAATGCAGACCTATTGGTCGTCCATATTCATTCTTCCTAAGAAAGTTATCAAGGAGGTTGAATCCATTCTCAAAGCTTTCTTTTGGACTAGGTCTGACCTTAAGCACTCTGGTGCCAAAGTTTCTTGGGAACATTTGTGCTCTCCTAAAAAGGAGGGTGGTCTTGGTTTTAAATCCCTCCAAGTCTGGAATAAAGCTGCCATGTCCAAGCACATTTGGTACCTTGTATCTGGTGGGGAGCAATCTATGTGGTGCCAATGGGTCAAATCTTATTTACTCAAGGGTAAGTGCCTCTGGAAGGTTAAAATACCTAGCAACCCATCCTGGACTTGGAGGAAGTTGCTGCAACTTCGTACTATCATCCAACCCTTTATTCTTTATAGGATTGGTGATGGTAACTCCATCTCTCTTTGGTATGACAATTGGCACCCATTGGGCCCTTTGGTTGAGAGGTTTGGTCATTGTATCATTTATGATTCAGGGCTTCCTCATGACTCCAAAGTCTCTGCCATTTTAAATACCAATTCACAGTGGAATTTTCCCATCACCCGGACTTGGGAGTTAAATGAGATTAGGAGGGCTCTTCCTGTGCTTGCCAATCCTTCTTCCATGCATGACTCATGTAGTTGATCCCTTAGTGCCAATGGCTTGTTCTCTGTCTCCTCTCTCTGGGAACAACTTAGAACTCATTTTCCCCCTATTGAGTGGAGCCATATTTTATGGTTTCATGCTCACATCCCCAAATGCAGTTTAATCTGCTGGCTTGCCATTCAGAATAGGTTGTCTACAGATGACAAGCTTGTGATGTTTGGTATTAAGGATTCCTCTTGTTGTAGCTTTTGCAATGAGGAGGAGGACCATGATCATCTTTTTTTCAATTGCTCTTTTACCAAAGTAGTTTGGGACAATGTTTCTTTAAAGTCACATCTTACTTGGCAACCACAATCTCTCCAAAGTTTGGTCTCTCTTCTGTCCAACAACAAGGGCAAAGGACTTCGGAGCACCTTAATTAAACTTTCCTTCACAGCCACTCTCTACCACATTTGGCTTGAGAGGAACTACAGGAAGTTTCAAAATGTGCGAAACCCAATCCCAACAGTGGTGAACAAAATTTGTGCAGATATCAGATATAGATTAATGTCCCTTTCTAAGCTCCCCACAGGCCCTTCCTATTTAAATGATTCCTGGAATTTAAATGCTAATTTCACTGATTAGATGGCAATAATAGGACATTCTCTGAGCTATTATCTTTGTTGGTTGGTTTTAATGGTTAAATTTCCAGTGGCAGGTTGGACGAGCATGGGGCTAAGGTATTTGTTGCTTATGGTCCATTTGGACAAGTTGTTTCTGCAGGTAGAAGGGGTTCAAGATGGGATGCAGGTCCTAAGCCAGTAGCTTCAGGAACATATTTTAATACTAACATCCCATTTGGGAGATTTGAGTGTAGGCACAGGCTCTATGTCCCAAGGAGGGACTTGTATTACTTCTACATAAGAAGGTTTGGGATTTTATGCTTTCCAAGGTTCACTGGACCTAATTGATCCTTCTCCAATGCAGAGTGTGAGTGATCTACTAAATGTGAGATACCCAGTGAGACTAGATCCTCTTACCTTTTGTTGAGAGGACTGCTTGCGAGGATCCCCATTTCTCAGGAATGTGCGAAAAGTGAGTGGGAGGTCAGGTTTTGAGGGAGTAGGGGGTGAGGACTAAATCCTGAGATTTGTTCTATCATATATTTTATTACTTTGATACGTGCATTGTGCCCATTTGCTGTCTACACCAATTGTTTGCACTTGCTGCTGGTGTTAGTTGGTTACTCTTTATACTGTTGATAGGTGGTAGTTGCTCATTGCATTCGCTACTTTGACTGCTTTAATCTGCCACTACATGCACCTGGCAGGTTCTGTTATGACCACAACTGTAATCTACCACTACAACAGAAGGGTATTAGTTTCTGCTGCTCCTAGACTGCTGTTGCTCCTGTTTACTACTGCTGCAGTTCTGCTGCACACTGCAGCATGCTGCTGCTATGTTCCATGTTTGTTACTTCTGTTACTGCTGCTGCAGTTCTGCTGCACACTGCAGCATGCTGCTACTGCATGCAATTGCTGTGTTCCATGTTTGTTACTTCTGTCACTGCACTGCACCACTTTGCTGCTGCGCATTGCACTGGATACACCACAACACTGCTACACACTACTAACACATTTTGTTCCTGATCTTCTGAAGCATGCTTAGCCTATAAAAGAAGAAATTGTTTCTATAAATTTGAAAGATGAAAATAATCCACGCATGGTTCAAATTGGTTCCGGACTATCTCCAAAAGAGTTCAAAGCCCACTCGGATCTCCTGAAAGAATTTGAGGACGTTTTTGCATGGTCACACGCAGATATGCCTGGTATCGACCTCGAGATCGTGGAGCATCGAATCCCACTTTATCCGGATGCAAAGCCCGTCAAATAGAAGCTGAGGAAAATGAGGCCTAATTGGGTGTTGGAAATCAAGAAGGAAATTCAGAGCCAGATAGACGCTGGGTTCCTGATGGTAAAAGAATACCCTCAGTGGGTTGCAAACATCGTTCATGTCCCCAAGGAAAACAAAAAGATTCGAGTCTGTGTAGACTTCAGGGATCTGAATAAGGCCAGCCCTAAAGATGATTTCCCATTGCCGCACATAGATGTACTTGTGGGCAATACTGCAAGGCATGTGTTCCTTTCTTTCATGGATGGTTTCTTAGGATACAACCAGATTCTCATGGCTCCCGAAGATCATGAGAAAACTACTTTCACCATAGAATGGGGCACTTATTGTTATAGGGTCATGCCCTTTGGATTGAAAAACACTAGGTCAACCTATCAGAGGGCAGCCATGATATTACTACATGACATGATCCACAAGTAAGTCGAAGTTTACGTAGATGACATGATCGTCAAAGCCAAGGAAAGGGAAGGGCACTTATCCACACTCAGAAAATTCTTCGAAAGGATTCTCAAGTACCAGTTATGTCTCAATCCTAAGAAATGTACGTTTAGGGTCACAACTGGGAAAATGTTGAAATTCATGATCACAACGTGAGGAATCAAGATAGATCCTTCCAAAGTCAAGGCTATTCTCAAAATGGAGCCACCCTGGACAAAAAAGGAAGTATGAAGCTTTCTTGAGAAAATTCAGTTCATCAACAGATTCATCGCCAAGTTAACCTCAACTTGCGAGCCGATGTTTCAATTACTCAAAAGGGTGTGTAATTCAAATGGGACGACAGATGCTAGAAAGCTTTTGAAGCCATCAAGAATTATCTTTAGAATTCTCTAATGCTGATGTCACCAATACTAGGGCAACCCCTCATGATGTACTTATCTTTTACCCCATCAGCAATGGGATGCATGCTCGCGCAAGAAGGCGAAGGTGGGAGTGAGAAAGCAGTCCACTACATTAGCAAGAAAATGGCGGGATGCGAAGAGCGGTACACCTCCCTAGAAAAGGTTTGCTGGGCTAAAATATGGGCTTCCAAGAAATTGAGGCATTACATGTTGGCCCACTCGGTAAGGTTGATTTCTCAGATGGATCCTCTCAAATACCTGTTTGAGAAACCGGCACTCGTGGGTATGCGGGCACACTAGTTGCTCTTGCTAACTAAATTTGACATCAAGTACGTAGAAGGTCTGTCGCTAAATTTTTGGCCAATCATCCCATAGAAGGTCTAAAAGATGTGGAGTTCGAATTTCCCAATGAAAATGTCATGAACACGACCAACGATGTATGGTTGTTGTATTTTGATGGGGCTACTAACCAGAATGGATTCGGGATTGGAGTTCTGCTTATCTCACCAGAAGGGTCACACATGCCTCTTGCTTTCAAGCTAAACTTTGAGGTCACCAACAATCAGTCAGAATATGAGTCATGTATCGTGGGAATGAAAGTTGCCCTCAAAATCAGTGTCAAAAGATTTGAAGTGATTCGAGATTCCAACTTGGTTGTTTCACAAGCAAATGGCGACTGGAGGGTCAAGGAAGACAAGTTGAAGCCTTACCATAGGAACCTCGATGATCTGATCCCTTGATTCCAAGTTGTCACTTTCACTCATGTGACCAAATTAAATAATCGATTCGCTGATGCCTTGGCAATATTAGCTTCAATGTTAGAGATACCAAATGGAGTCAAGCTCCAACCAATTATGATTGAACAAAGGGACAAGCCCATTTATGATTATGTCATGGCTATTGATGAGCCTGACGATGGTCTTCCTTAGTACCACGACATCTGGAACTTCATCAAAAAAGGCTAATATCCGACCGGAATCGACAAGAAGGATCAGATCACTCTCCGAATTTTATCTTCTCACTACATTATCTATGGGGGTAGGTTGTACCAAAGATCCCACTACAGAATGCACAAGCTATGTGTAAACGGCGAAAAAGTAACCAAAATCGTGGAAATACACAACGGAATCTGTGGCCCTCACATGAATGGAACAATGCTTGCCAAGAAAATCTTGCGACAAGGGTATTACTGCTCTACCATGGAAACCGAGTGCATTGAGTATGCAAGACGGTGTCACAAATGTCAGATTCACACCAATCTCATGCACATACCACCATCGAAGCTACATTCTATGACTTCACCTTGGCCTTTCTCTACCTGGGGCATCAACATCATCGACAAAATCACCCCAGCTGCTTCAAATGGGAACAAATTCATCCTGGTTGCTATCGATTTTTTTTAGGTAAAGCAAGCTTGAAATAAAAAAGGGAGACAAAAGAATGTACAGCCTACAAAGGGCATACCCCAGGAGGACAAAGAAAAGAGAAAGAAAAGAAAATTACGCCGAAGGGCTACAATGTTAATGAACTAACCAATGAAACCTAACCTGCTACAAAAGAGGTAGAGGAATCACAAGTCTTAATACAAGTGAACGACTAAAATAAAACAGCTAAAATCTAGAAACTTGGAACTTGAACACCATATGCACATGATACTTGGACTTGAAAATGATACTTGGAGCTTGGTTCCCACATGAACTTGAAACATGGACCGTGGCTGACTCGAGCAGTGAAGATCTATGGTAGCTTGCATGAATAACTTCAATTCTCGTGGTTGCTTGGAATCAAGAAAATTTTTTTAAAAATTTCGCCATGACTGTTAAGAATCGAGCACCCTCAGGTGCCGACCCATCGCTATATAATAGCAAAGCAATGAAAAAAGAAAAGAAAAGAAAGAGGAAGAGAAGAGCAGTAGCATTGGGCATGACCCATTACAAATGGGGGACCACGACAGTAACAAATGTAGTAGAGCAGAACAAGATGCAATGGCAGAGATTGAATAGTCAAGCAACAATGCTGCCCAGAAACTTGGCTCAAGCTAGACACAGCTGACATTTGTGACATGGAATCCTTCTCATTTAGCAGCAATCAAGCAAGGCACTACGTAAATGGGAGGAAATTCCCCCTCCCCAAGGGATACCAAAAGCCCTAGGGACAGCCCCCCTAAGGTAGACCAATAACCAGCGGGAGGAAGCCCCCTCCCTGAAGGGGATCAAACAATGCCAGGGACATCCCCCCATGGCTAGGCTGCAATTAAGTACTGCCCCAGCAATCAAAACAAACTAAAGGGCTGAATATTCAACAGTGAGTAATCTGAGATCCACTAGGTACCAACAAACTGTGATCTACTAAAGGGGTCAATAAATACAAAGAAGAATAACAATAGATGGCGGTAAACCGCAAAGAATCACAATTAGTACACCAAGGAATGCCTCCTTCCAAGGAGACAACTAATAGAATAATGATTTCCTGCATAAACACCAAGGAATGCCTCCTTCCAAGGAGACAAATTATAAAGTAATGATATCAGACAAACACCAAGGAATGCCTCCTTCCAAGGAGACAAATAAAATTAATGAATTCAGAAAAACACCAAGGAATGCCTCCTTCCAAGGAGACAATGAACCTGTACAACAATATATAATTGAGGAAGGATAAGGGTATCTAACCATACTCCTTAGCTCAATTGGTGGCTCAACAAAACCAACACCTTGAACCTTGAACCTCCCTGAACCTGGGCCTCTCTTTCAAGTATTCCAAGGATGCAGAGACCCCTTGCATTCACACCTTGATCCTTGATCCTTGAAGCCCTCTGAACCTGATCACTCTTGTGCCCTCCCATGAATGAACCCTCACTGCCTCTTGATCACTCTTGTGCCCTCCCATGAATGCACCCTCAGTGCCTCCTAACTGAGTTGCCCCATTACTGATGATGATTTGCTAATGGAATGAATTTATGGGTAGAACCTACATCCATCAACCAAGAACCAAGATTACTAGCATCAAGTCTCAAATATATAACATACATTAGTTAATACCCAGACTGTTAAGATTCCAGAAGATTGAGATCCTTTGGGAAGTTTTTCAAAAGACAATAGTCTATATCCTATCATTGAATAGATTTTTCCCACAACCACAGGAATTGGACATGTTTTGTTTTGAAATTTACGTGCATTTCTCTCTAACCAAATGTGGTAAATTGTGGAGTTAAAAGCCAATTTGATTACCAGTGCTTTCAGAGTTTTGCCTTTGATTGTAGAGATGTGAGCAACCCAATTATCCCAAGACCTAGGGGCCCATTTTATAAGAAAGACATGCAGAACCTGGTCCCAAACTTGGGTAATGAAGGGACAATTAAAGAACAAGTGATCATGGCTTTCACTACCAGGACAAAATGAGCAGCAAGATACTGATTTAGTACCAAACAACACTAACCTATCCTCAGTGTAGAGTCTATGTTGGATAGCAATCCAAACAATAAAGCTACACTTATGAATATGCCCAGGATACCATATACTCTAGCTCCAAGAGACCTTGGGATAGGAGGTTCTGAGATGGTTCCAAAGTGAAGATATGGAAAATTTCCCACTACCATTAAGAGACCAGGTGCGCTGATCCTCCAAGTCCTCAATGGGATTAGGGAGAGAAAGAATGCTGCCCCTAATCTCGTTGAGATCAAATGTCTGAGTTATAAGGAAGAACCAAGATGAGCCTCTAATAATACTAGAAACACAGGCACCTCTTGGTAACCCAGAATCATAGATTATTCTAGGACCATATCTGGGAACAAGAGGACCAAGAATGGTCCAATTATCGTACCAAAGGGAAGTAGATTTGCCATTACCTATTGACACTTTAATGTGTGGTTGAACAAGAGGTCTAAGATTAAGTATTTTCCTCCAAACCCATGAGGGGTTACTAGGTTCTTTGACCTCCCAAAGACTCTTGCCCTTGAGTAAGTAAGACTTTACCCATTGGCACCACATGGACTGTTCACCCCCCAGAAATTAGGAACCAAATGTGTTTAGCCACAGCTGCTTTGTTCCAAATTTGAATGGATTTGAACCCAAGTCCCCCTTCCTGCTTAGGAGAGCACAAATGTTCCCAGGAAACTTTAGCTCCAGATTTTTTAAGATCTGGCCCAGACCATAAGAAGGATCTGAGAATGGCTTCAACTTCCCTAACAACTTTCTTAGGTAAAATGAACATGGAAGACCAATATGTTTGCATGGAAAATAAGACATTTTTTATCAATTGAACTCTACCAGCATAAGTTAGATCCCTATTAGTCCAAGTCTTAGTTCTAGCGGTAATTCTTGCAATCAAATTTTTGCAATCCTCTTGCTTGAGTTTAGTGGTGAGGAGAGGAACTCCAAGATACTTGATAGGTAGAAAACCTTCTTTAAAGCCAAGCACTTGAAGAATGCTTTCCCTTGTGGAATGTTCAACCCCAGAGAAAAAGACATTACTCTTTTCCCAGGACTAGGAGATAGGCCTGACAGAGCTTCAAACTCAAGTAGGGAATCATGGACATGCTTAATAGAACTCAATTCACCTTTGCAGAAGATCATGAGATCATCCGCAAAGCATATGTTAATAATATTGTTCTTACTGCACCTCCAGTGAAAATGAAAATCAGCGCAATTAGCTTTCTCCTTAAGGATACAAGTTAGAACTTCCATGACAATGACAAAGAGGTAAGAAGAGAGTGGGTCCCCTTGCCTTAGCCCCCTTTGGCCTTTAATGTTACCGGTTGATTCACCATTGATGCTTAGGGTGTAACTCGCAGTGTTGACACAAGTTTGTAACCATTTAATCATTTTGGGATGAAAGTTCATAGACTTGAGTATATCCCATAAAAATTCCTATCTAACATTGTCATAGGCCTTCATGATGTCAACTTTCAAGGTACACCTAGGGGAAGGGGAGGATTTATGATAACCTCTCATCAGTTCCTGTGTTAGGAAAATGTTATCAGCTATCCTCCTACCCTTCACAAATCCAGACTGAACAGGATCAATGAGAAGAGGAAGAGCAGCCTGAAGCCTTTTGGCTAAGATCCTGGCAATGCATTTGTAGATTGTGTTGCAACAAGAGATAGGTCTAAAATCACCAACCTTGGAAGGATTGGGTATTTTAGGAACCAAGGCTACCACAGTTGCATTAGCTTTACCTAGAAGCCGTCCTGATCTAAAGAAGTTTTTAATCGCTGAGATGGTCTCACGACCAACAACAGGCCAGGCTTTATGGAAAAACCCAGCATTGAACCCATCGGGACCAGGGGCCTTATAGGGATTAAGCTCCCACAAGGTAGTCTTGATTTCAATGTCAGTAATATCCTGGACCATAGCTAAACTTTGAGTGTTGGTCAGCATCCTACCAATAAGCTGATTAACCCTATCTCTCCCAAGATAAGGAGTGCTATGGGGTCTACCTAGCAGACCAGTGTAGAAGTTGACAAAAGTGCTTTTAATGACATTGATATCCTGAGTGGTGGAATTATCACTAAGCACAAGATTGGTCAACTTGTTCTTATTCCTATTGTTGCTAACATATTTGAAGAAGAAGGATGTGCATTGGTCACCTAACTTCATCCAGTTGATCCTAGACTTTTGTCTAGCTAAGCTCTCCTCAACCCTTGTAAGAGTAAGAACTTGTTTGAAGACAAGTTTTTCCTCTCTTTGAGATACAATATCATCGGGGTAATTCCCTAGCTTACACTGGAGAGTTTCAAGAAGGCATTGAGATTGGGCTACTCTATCAGTTATATCACTGAATTCTTGTTTGTTTAATTTCCTAAATTCAGCTTGAAGGAGCCATAGTTTCTCATAAACACAATACATAGGATTGCCAATAATTATCCTACTCCAGATACCCTGAACAATGGTCATGAACAGAGGGTGATCCGCCAAAAAGTCAAAGAATTTAAACGGCTTGGGAGTTGGCTTAGGAGGAGGTGTTATATGGACCATTGCTGGAGAATGATCAGAAATACCAGGTGGTGGAAAATGAGCACGGAACTAATATGTACTTCCAACTCTCATTAACCAGGACTCTGTCCAGCTTAGATGAGATGTAGTTTGGCGATCCTTGCCTGTTAGACCAGGTATACAGACAACCTGTGAATCTGAGATCATCAGTCTCACAAGAGTACAGACAATCATTGAACTCATCCAAATGATGAACCCATTGATTATTTCCACCAATCTTTTCTCTGGGAGACCTAACCACATTGAAATCGCCAAGGATCACCCAAGGGTTATTAACAGAGAGAGATAGAAGATCCCTCCATAATTCTCTTCTCACAACATGGTCATTAGCACCATAAACAAAAGTGGCAAGGAAGTCATGCCCCTCCTGAATAGCACGAACCTCACAATGTATGAACTGACTAGACATGGATAGCATCAGAACAAACAACTTAACACCGATCCCAAGCTAGTAGAATTCTCCCTATAGGGGCATGCAGACTATTGTTTGTGAAATGCCACTGAGGGCATATATAGGTGACAATTCTTTTAATGTTGGGTTCTTTGATTTTGTGTTCAATCAATCCAATCAAAGACAGATGGTTCTTACTCACAAAAACTCTTGCAGCTTTTTGTTTGATTGGATCATTAAGACCACGTAAATTCCAACAACCAAAATGAATAGAAGAGCTGGACATAGATAACTAACAACAAGACACACATAACATGCATGAATAAAATATATAGTAACATAGCTATATACATGCAAAAGGAATATATTAGAATCTCCCCTGATTACGAAGCTTGCGCTCCTTTTTAAGCCTTTTTTTTTCTGAGTCGCTTGATTCAGGAATCCCAATCCTCCCTGAGTTGGCAATAGCTGGCCCTTTGCTGGAATGTGTTGGATAACCCCCTTTATCTTCCTTATCCCTAGCCTGCAAGCTTGATGCCTCTAGAACATCCGTTTCTATCTCCTCATCCAACTCCTCACTAGAAGCATCATCTAGCACATGAGAAGGAGAAGAAGGGGGAGGAGGTATCTTAACATCAGTGCCTGCTGAGTGAGAAGAACTGGCTAAGCCTGATGAACTAGAATTGGCAAGTGGGTTCTCAACCCCTGATAAGATAGCTTCTTGGGATGGAATCGACTTGAAGAGAGGATCACCGGTCAAAATCCCCGATCTTCCTCGATTGATTAACCTGAGGTGGAATCGCACCTTTAGTAAATCACGATAGGTTTGAAGATAATTTACCCTTACCCACAACTACCCATTCTTGCCCATTGGTGTTAGCTTTGGGGGCTGATTTAGGGTTGCAAGAATGACCAAATACTTTGCAGGTTTCACACCTCGGAGGAAGCCATTGATATTCAATCCCCACCATGACCGATTCTGCGTTTACTGATATAACAATATCAATTGGAAGTTCATCTCCAAATTCTATTTCTCACGCAAATCGAAGGCGTAATCTAACCTTCTTCGCTTTCTTTGTAGCCGTCTACATGAATAGGTTTACCAATTGCACTTCCAATTTTCTTTGAAGCCAACCTTTGTGTCCGTAATTCCAAAGTGGCAATTTATGCGGAGTTTAATCCGTGACGATAGAAGAGGGATGATTCTTGCTAGGCACCAAAGATCCTTTTCCACTCTTTTTAGGACCAAATATCTATGAGAGAAGAAATACGCCCCCCTCTAACACTCCCATTTTGGCGATTCATTCTCAAATTCAAAAAGGTAGCATGAACCCAAATTGCTTTTACCGTGAACGCCCCATGATCTTTCCATACTTGCCGAAAGCGAAAGTGCAATTAAAAGGGTAGAGCCATTTTCCCATCAAGAAAATTCCCTATCAGGCAGTGCTTACCCACCTCAACATCAATCTGTGACTCATCAAAATTTACATGGGCTTCCTTCCCCTTCTGAACATCCGGGTAATGCTCCAACTTCATGGATTTGGATGGGGCTTGAGCTTTGAACAGAGAATTCCAATTTCTTGGTTGGAAGCCTTGAAGTGGTGGAAACAATTTGGGTTCTGGAGGAACTTCCACTTTGGCATAATCCCCTTCGACCTCAATTTTTGTAGACATACCTGGTCCAACCTCTTGAAGTTGGATAAGATGATCTTTGAACTTCGTAAAACTTACATTTACCCCAGATTGAAGCATCTCCTCCTCAATAGTGTTGACTAAGGAGGCAATACGGGTAGAGCTATCCAATTGAGCTCCTGCTAAATGGAAAACCTCGTGTAATTTGCGCGAAGGACTCGAACCAGACGTGGTAGAGCCATGATGGCCAAGAGTGGATTTAGAGGTAGCATCGTGCTGCACACCTCCAACATTTGAAAGCGCTATCTCTGATGAAAGAATTGGATTGGTGGAATGGATCTGGGACGGGAAATAAGGGCTTTTTGGTTTAGTGACTTTAGGGATGTCAGGAGTGGGTTCAAGTAGGTTATGGTTGTGGAATAGATGATTCTTATCTTGAGGGAAGGAAGATTTGATCAGGGTGACAAGGTTAGGAATAGGTGTGTACAAAGGAGTACCTGATTCGGAAGGGGAATCCCGATTGTTGTGGCTCAGATCTGCACAGGCTTGGGGAGTAGCCAAAGAGGGAATCGAGGAGACACCCCCCTTCGGAGTTCTCTCAGACCAAACATCAGATTGGAGTTGCAAACCACTGCTAGATTTCAAGACAGAAGATAACACTCCCTCTGACGAGTAAGTTTGTCGTAGAGTCTTGTTCCTTTTGAGTAGTTCAACCGAATCAGTTGTAAGCATACCCAAACCCTCTTCTGCCATGGATGATGCAGGAGATGGTCTTAGCCACCGTCTCGAGGGTTACCCTTGGAATCGATCGAATCGCACTCTTGGAGTCCTCCGCCCTAGATCCCATATCTTCCGTGCTTGGAATAGACTTGATCTCGGAACCAGATCGCACTCTAAGTGGATACACGTTGGATTGCTGAAAACCACCCGAAGGAGAAGTGGTACTGTCGGCCATGGTTGGTAACGGCAAAGTTCAAGCTGGGAGTACACAGTGATCGAGTGAATCGCCAGAATCGCCGGAGTATGCTGACGTCATGATGTTTTTTTCTGGCCTTGGCAATTTTTGCTATCGATTACTTCACCAAGTGGGTTGAGGTCACTCATTTCATCAAGCAGAACATCATCTACCGGTATGGCATACCTCACGCATTAGTGTCTGATAATGGTGTTCACTTCATGGGTTGAGGCACAGAAGTTCTCGAAGATTTTGGGATTCAGGTCCACAAGTCAACCGTCCATCGACCACAAACCAATGGAGCTGTGGAAGCTGCCAACAAAACCATCAAGTCGATACTAGAAAGAACTATTCAATCTGTAAGAAATTGGCATGAACAAATACCATTAGCACTTTGAGGATACTGGACATCTATCCATACTCCAACAGGGGCAATAGCCTATTCTTTGGTTTAAGGTATGGAAGTCGTTCTCCCCATTGAACTTGAGGTACCATCGCTAAGGGTCTTGAAAGAAGCTGACATCAAAGAAGCTGAATGGCAAAGCGCAATATTTGAAGAACTTATGTTGTTCAACGAAAGAAGGTTCAAGGCCTTGTATCACATTCAAGGGTATCAACGTCAAATCGCACACGCTTTTTAACAAGAAAGTCAAATCCAGGAATCTACAATAAGGAGATATGGTTCTAAAAGAGATCCGAGCTCCAGTTTTTGATCCACAAGGGAAATTTCGACCAAAGTGGGCAGGGCCATACATCATCAAGAAAATCTTGTCTGGAAGCGCAACTCAACTCATTGATCTCGATGGCAACGAATTCTCTACATTTGTCAACATGGATCATCTCAAGAGATACTACCCCTTAGAGAAGCTTGCTAGACTGAAAACCGCAGGGGTGGGCAGTGCCAAGCAAAAATTAGAGCAAATCTGCTAAGTCAGAAACCCACATCGGGCGGCTTAGGCAAAATTCAAGACAAATCAATCAAAAGTGTTCGCTAGACTGAAAACCCAAAAGGACAGTACTGCTAGGCAAAAATTAGAGCACAAAAGGAGAGTAAAAATACTCGAGTGAACCCTAGCCAAAATTGTATGCATGAACTACGTCATGTCCTGATTCCTTTTTAAGGATACATAGGCATCCTCACATTGAGGACCAGTCACAATCTTTTGTAAGCATCTCTTAAGTTGATCCAGAACCGTCATTCACGCTTACAAACACAATCAATGAGAATCAAAGTGGAAAACTTTATATTTGGTCAAGGGTTGAGAGCTTCTCTCTCTAGATTCTAGAGAGAGAATGCACTCCCCTCCCTATTCCATCAAAATTTTCACAAATTTATCAACAATCACCCCTGATTCAAGGGCGTATCCATCTCCATTACTTGATTTGATCAAGTAAAATGGCAAGTTACAAAAACAAGTGGGATCTATCTCCCCGTGAGATCATTTTCATCAGATGGGTTCTCTCTCTGGGTTTCCCACTTCCCATCTGTCTCATCTTTAATTATCACAACAAAGTCGGATGGGCACCATCTGTATGGCTTCATCTCATCTCACATGTTACTTATCACAAAGGGGATCTGCTTGATTTATTCTCTCAAATGTCAGATTGAAGGATTGATCTTGCTCATCTTATAATCTATCATCATCTGGTCGTATGGGTTCCATTTGGGGGTCCTTTCGACTATCATTTCACCAACAAAAATCAACAAGATCTTTGGAAGTTCGGTCCCTCAACAGGTGAGCACTGGGTTTTAGCAAGGCATCATACACAAGCAGCAGCTCCTAAGAACGGCTACACATTGAAGGTTTTGGGATTCCGGGTCCTAAAACAGGCTCTTTCACGGCGGCTATGTTCCTCCCGTTAGGTGTCGCCCATGTCACAGCGGTGAGGGTAATACCACACTTGGTCTCTGGCTGCTAAGGTGAGTCTGTGACGTAGGATCTAGTCTTGGGGGCAGGTCGGTGCTTTTCCGTTCACTGGGGTTCAACTGGAAAATCAATTTTTGAAGGAAAGAGTGAGATCCAGCTCTCCCTCCCTGCAAGTGGGCTCCTCTTGATTTGCACTTGGAAAGAGTAACGTGGGTATAGCTGTGCAAATGGCAGTGTGCATAGCTGAATTTTGAATCTTTACACGCAAAAGTGGGTTGTACGTCCACCAATGTTATGATCCCACCGTCTACTTCCCTTAAAGTGGTTTTCAAGTGACCATAGTTGTCCTTGTTGAAGGGGTTGTGGGTCACACCTTGGTACATTTTTAAATCAAACTCACGTGAAGACAGATTGAGTTGAAACAAGGCCAAGCGGTGCAAGCTGTGCATAATTACTCGGTCAAAAGGGGTCCCCCTCATCACATTTCTACAGCAGTCCATTCAGTGGACTTTATTAAAAAAAAGGGGCTTTAATTGTTTATTACCTTCAATCACGTAAATTGTATCCACGTAAATTGCATCAACAAAGAGCAAAAGGGTACTCTTGTACTCCTTACAATAGGAAGTGAAAATTGTGTGGGTCTTTGTGCCCGTAAAATTTTGTTCTGCTAGGATCTCTAATTGCCCACCCCGGCGGGTTGTGCCGGGGAGTACGCACCTTTTTTTCTTTTCTTTTATTTTTGCTTTGTCCTCCCTGGGGTATACCCCTTGTAGGCTGTACATTCGCTTAATCCCTTTTAATTTCAAGCTGAATTATCCACACACAAAAAAAAAGTGGAAAACTTTCACAATTCACTTTTATTCAAACTAATTCCTTCAATTACATGGTTAAACATGATTCTTTCACACAACAAGACAACACAACAAAAGCAAACCATTGGCCCACATTAAACATGTCATGGGTCAGCAATTTATTTCGGGTACGTTAAGACCGCGGATGTCAATTTTGATTTCCATTTTCTCTTGCTTCAACCTCTTGTATCAACCATCTCTTGTAACGCCCCAGAAGCATAATCCTAGGATACTGATCTCTAGGAACAGTTGCACGCTCCCTCCAAGTACGTTGATAAGCCTGGATAGTTGCATGGTTGAAATTTGGCATGACAAAGATTTCAGGATCCATGAGTGGTATTGTTTGACCAACACCGAGCTGACAAAGAATGCGGTTAGAAATGTAAAAGGTCCAGCAAGTCAGACCTGCCAAAACAATCCTATGGCGTCCCATGTTGCTCATCATCATAGTCAGATTATCCAACTAGTTCAACCGCCAAGAAATTGTGTTCTCTTTAAGCTGAGAAAGCACATGAATCCAACCGGGAACACTCCTGTGAAACTCCTGGTATTCCCTCTGAATAAAAACTTGTGTCTCATGAATCCTGTTCCACGGCACCGCCTCCAGAAGAGCAGCCTCATCACAAAGCCAAGTCTATATGAGAGGAAAAAAAAGTAAGGAGCCATAGAAAGCCTAAAACTGAGCGTTGAGGTAAAAAGAGAACGAAAGATAAACCAGAAAAAGAAGAGCTGAGTGAGAAACATACATGTAGGAGCAAAACACTGCCTTCAAAAGCATTGGTCTACCCAGCATGGACTCCATCCAAACCTATCAAAGTTTTAGCCAAAACCATTGGAGCTACGTCTTTATGCTCCTCAACTTGCCTAGCCACTCCCACCAATGTTGCACTTGCCTAATTGTCTGAGCGAACAAACAGAAACACCGCAAGAATGACGAGACAAGAGGTTTCCAAGTCAAAACTGGTTGATCAAGCGCAGATTGTTAAGCACGCCTCCCTGGAACATGGACCTTGCTGCATTTTTGCTCAAACCCAGCTTTGACGACAACACATTAGCATAATTCACTCCCTAAAAAGGAATGACGGGAGTCTCCAGGTCAAAACCTCTGAGGTACGCGTGAAACTCTTCCACCGTGGGGCACAACTTTTGAAGGCCAAAGCAAAACACATGCACATTAGGATCCAAAAAGTGGGCAGCAGCATGTAGCAATTCAGGACATATAGTTACATCTCGAATGTAATGCATAGACGCCAACCTATGGTCCTGAAAGTTTAGCCAACCCAGGCCATTGAAGGCGTTAAGCCAGGGATGAACTAAAGCTGAGATACTAACGGCCATTTGGAGGATAAAGAGGAAGATGAGGAGCACGATTTTTAGGATGAAAATATTGTGGAAACAATACCATTTATAAGCATTCAGGGAAGAAAAGTTCAAAAATCTTGAAAAACACCCGCCTCAGGAAGTGTGCCACATCGAAGAAAAGGCAAAAGTTTGTAAACTTTCCCAAGATAAGCTTTGGTTAAGCATTTCAAGGATATAGGATGTGCAAACATGCATTGGAAAGCCAAAACAAGGGATCAGAACTACAAAGAACAGTGCTAGAAGTGGGGCATCAAAGGTCGGTGATGTACAACATTATAGTTGCATCGTGCGGTGCCATTTCTTGCACCGTACAGCATACTTGGCTATTTTTCAGCTAAAATTCCAATTTTAACCCTTTGAAACCCATTTCGAGCTTCTTTTGGCCACTTTTCTTGTACATACAGCTAAAAATGAGTACCAAGGGTTTAGTGGAAGAATTGTTTGACACTTTCAAAGATGTCTCAATAGACGGATACGCCGAAAACCCCGAATACGAAGATTTGGGTGAAATTTTGCAACTTTTCCACAACTCCTCAAGATATTCACTTCAAGCAAGGGCGTGTCATGCATTTTCAAACTCAAGAAGAGTGTATCAAGTATGTTTCATGGATTGGTCAAATTTCCGTTCATATAAAAGGCTCGAAATTGCCAAAAATCAAGTCTTGGCACGCTAGATTATGGTTTTTCAAGATTTACTTAGCTTTACAAGTATTGTTGTATGCATTTGGGATTTGTTGGATCAATCAAGTCAAGACATCAAGCACGGGGTGCTTTCACTATAAATTCCCCTCTCTCATCATTTTTTCCAGTTCTTCCCACAAAAAGTTAAAAGTGTGAAATCCTATCGAGTCAATTCACATGTCTCTCCCTGTTTCAAATTCATACACATTAATTTCCCCACAGTGTCCCGTGTCACATATTCTCAGTGCTAGGTTTGGTTTTGAAAATTCAAATCTTTGTTAATGTAAGTCATTCTACATAACGGAAATGCGAGTTTTTATAAAAACCAAATCAATATCCATGTCATGAATAAAAAGTGCATCTATCCAGGGGCAAATAGGCCCAACCTCGTCAAACTACTATCACGGCACGTAGGCCATATCCATGAAAGAAAGAAAAGAACGGGCAAACAGACGCCCAAATCAAAAAGGAGGCACACAGGCCTGTCCTACCTACTCAAATACGGGGCCTCTTCTGCACTTGTGACTTGAGCTCCTCAGACTTAGATGGACCCGTGTCCTCCTCCTCACTACTCTCTGCCTCCCTGAAAGACCACCGTGACAATGGAGCTGAACTCCCTAGTGCACTACCTCCTGGTCTCTCAACTGAAGGCTAGCGGCCTCGAAGTACTTTATCAGAAGAAGAAATCGCAGGGCCACCTCCAGCCCACTTCATCAATGACGTCCTACGCTTAGTTTTTGGAGGAGGGGACATACTCTGTGCAAAACAAAGAAATTCCATCAGTATCCGAGGTTGATATACAAGTCTAAAAGCACACAGTTGAAATAACAAAGCATGAAGATTACATGAGAACTCCCTCTGCCAGGAGAAAGGCCACGACTAGCTCTATGCCCTCCTCTGCTGGGTCCACCAGCCCCTCTACTAGCACCTCTCTCAGCCGTGCCTGCACCTGCACCACCAACTTTGGCTCCATCACCCTTGTCAGCCCCTCAGGCACCTTAGCCTCTGTCGCCACCACTTCCTCTCTCAGCATCGCCACCACCGCGGGCTCCACCTCCAGCTCCCTGAGCTCCTCTACCACAGCCTGAACCACCTCTACCAGAACTGCCCTCTCTAAAAACCACTCCTGGCTCAGCTCAGGGGGCGCACCTCTAGAACGTCACTTATCATCAACTGGCACACTAAAGCCTCAAAGTCTAAGTTCAGCTGATAGGAATCAGACGCCCAACTGGCAGGAATCTTCGAAACAACAAGAACATTACATAGGTATTTTCAATAATGTTCAAGGAAATAGAAACTGAAAATGTGTTTTCTATCTTTTATAGGTTACCTGAACAGAGGTAAGGTAGAGCGGGGGTGCAACACGAGGAGCCTCCAACACTCCCATCATCCCTCCAACCATCTGCACCTCTATCTCTTTCCTCAATACTGGCAAAGCTTTCTCCATGGCTGCTATACGAGTCTCCATGTCCAAGAAGTTAGCCAAGTGGCTAGCTAGAAAGCCCTCGTAGTCTGGAGAACTTCTCAAAGGAAGCATGGTGTCCAGCACGGTGTATCTTTCTATCTCTACCCGCATGTACTCGTTAGTCTGCTATATGCCAAAGGGTATACGCCCTGGTATCCTGAAGTGCACCAACTTGAGGGACTAACGAGCCACCCTCCTCCCAAGTACCACTGCCAACCGTACAAGGTGCACAAACTACAAGCTTGCGAAAGACCACTTAAGTCACCTTGGGTAGGTCTTTGCAATACTCAAAGTGCACAAACTACAACTCAATGCCAAAAAATGCACCTTTGGAGTAGGCTCGGGGAAATTCCTAGGGTACCTTGTTACTCAGTGGGGAATTGAAGTGGATCCTAATCAGATCACCGCTATCTAGAGGCTCTGAGCCCCCAAAACTATCAAGGAGGTCCAGAGACTCACCGGAATGGTGGTGACCCTTAATTACTTCATCAGCAAGTCCTTCGATGCCTGCCGCCCATTCTTCGAGTCCATCAAGACCGGCAAGAGGGCATTTTAGTGGAACGTTGAGTGCAACAGACCCCTAGCCGAGCTCAAGGGATATATGGCAAAGGCTCCCCTCCTGGTCACCCCGAGAGAAGAGGAGGACCTCCACCTGTACCTGGCAATATCAGAGCACACAGTGAGCTTGACACTGGTCAGGTAGGAGGGATCAAATCAACAGCCCATTTACTACTCAAGCAAGACCATGCTCCCAACCGAGACGAGATACCTGCCGCTAGAGAAGTTGACACTGGCCCTCGTTAGGGCAAAATGAAAGCTTTTCCCCTACTTCCAGTGCCACACGATCATCATAATCACCGAGTATCCACTCAAGGCCATACTTCGAAAGGCAAACATATCAAATAGAATCTACAGGTGGTCTATGGAGTTGGCCAACTTTGACATTCATTATGATCCTCGAACGGTGATCTATGATCCTCGAACGGTGATCAAAGGGCAGGCTTTGGCCAATTTTATAGCCGAGCTTACCCCGACGATAGATGTCGAGGCCCAGAGGAGCGAGGAGGCCAATCCCACCACCGACGAGGCCACCCATGCGCAGCCGGGCTTCGTCCTCAAAAGGTCACCCCTGAGGACGGCGACCTTGTATGCTAGCGACTCCTGGCATATGCATGTCGATGGTGCCTCCAATGGCCGGGGGGCGGGGCCTGGTATAGTTCTCATATCCCCCGAGGGCACCCTCCATGAATGCGCTATGAGCATTGGCTTTTTGGCCACCAACAACGAGGTCGAGTACAAGGCTCTCATTGCTGGGCTTCGCCTCGCCTTGAACCTTAGTGTAGAAGAGTTGCAGGTGTATAGCGACTCTATGTTGCTGATCAACCAGCTCAACAACGATTATGGCTCTGGCGACATCTGAATGCTTAAATATCTAAGCCATGTCTTAAAGTTGCAAGAGGACTTTAAAAAGATAGACTTCTGGCATATTGGCCGAGCACGTAATGCACACGTTGATGCCCTTGCAGCTCTTGGCTCGGTTTGCTTTGAGGTCAGGGGATCTCGGAGAGTCATCCTAGGTGATATCCCCACCCCAAGCTTCGAGCCAGGACTAGAGGACGTCATGTGCATCACTCTTTTGGGGCCTAGCTGGGTGGGCCAATTAATAGCCTACCTCAGGGACGACAGGCTCCCAGAGGATAGAAAGGAGGCCCACCGAATTAGGTGCCAAGCTACCTCATACCTTCTCTCAGCAATTGGCCAACTCTACAAGAGTACCTACATAGGCCCTGGCTTGTGAGTGCTCCACAAGGAGGAGATTCCTCGGATCCTCCACAAACTTCACGAGGGCAGTTGCGAATGCCACTTAGGTGGCTGCTCCTTGGCCGAGTGCGCCGTAACGCAGGGCTATTGGTGACCAACATGAGGAAATCTGCCGAGGAGTATGTGAGGAAATGTGAATCTTGCCAGAAGCACTCTCCTATCATCCACCAACCCACCCTCTCTCTTAACCCTGTCACTATTGCGTGGCCCTTCATGTAGTAGGGGCTTGACATCATCGGCATACTACCAATTGCCCCTGGCGGTTTCAAGCACCTTATCACCGCCATGGACTACTTCATGAAGTGGATTGAAGCCGAGCCCTTCATCCACGTCACAGTAACTGAGGTGGAGCACTTCATTTGGAAGAACATCATTGCCAGATTTGGTGTTCCCTACGCCATCATTTCTGACAACGGTACCTAATTTGTGGTCGAGGCCATCAAGATGCTTTGCAGAAAGAAGAACATCCGTGTCTACAACTCCACGGTGGCATACCCTCAGGGGAATGGCCAAGACGAGGCCTCAAACAAGTCTATTTCTACCAGCCTTAAGCGGTGATTGACCAACAAACGGGGGAAGTGGGTCGAGGAACTCCCCAAAGTCCTCTGGGGCTATCAAACCACTCAACGCTGAGGCACTGGCCGAACGCCCTTCTCGATGGCCTACGGCATGGAAGCGGTCCTCACCATCGATGCCACTACCCCAACGATTCGCATTGAGGTCTTCCATCCTGCCATTAACGAAGAACATATTGCATCCAAGCTTAACCATGTCGAGGACCTCCGTGATGAGGCCAATATCATGTACGCTGCCTACCAGCAAAAGGTTGTTTGAGGCAACAATAAGAACGTTAGGATGCGCCCCTTCAATGTTGATGACCTCGTCCTTCGGGAGGTGATGCAAAAGAAAAAAAAGAAAAAATTCATGCCCAATTGGGAAGGTCCATTCAAGATCACGGCCAAGGCTGACTATAGGGCTTATAAACTGGCCGAAATGGATGACACCGTCATGAGTAACCCACGAAACACCTCCAAGCTCCGGAAATTTTACGGATAGCTTCACTTTTTATATACCAGCTTCGCCATTGGTAAATCTATGTACACCGAGTGGGCTTACTTTCCAGTTTCCATGGATAGATCATTTCCAAACCCCATGTATTGTCTTAAGTCTTTCATTTTGTAATCCATACCCTGTGTTTGGTGGAACACTATTCATGTTCATCAGAACATCACCGTCATCCAACCCCTAATTTGACGCAGGGACACGCGCAAACGGGCTCGGGGAATTTGCAAACTGGGCAGTGCTCAACTTAAGAGCCACCTCGGCATAGGTAGGGGATAGGGGCTATCTCGACAAGATCCCCAACCTAAGCCAAGAATCTTTTTTGCCGGATGGGATACCTGCGTTCGGTGGAATGCTATTCCGCTCTGTGGAACCCCTGTGCTCGGTTGAGTACATGGGCATGTCGGTTGGTCTCAAATGAGCTATAGCGTTGAGTGCCTCAAGTTGAACTACCAGGCCTCGCTATCATCCTTCCCAGCTCGCCGCAAGAAAAATGCGGGCTCGGGAAATATGGACACTGGTTAGTTTTCAGCCGATTGCCACCTCGGTTTAGGTCTTAGATCGGGTAATTTTCATCCCCAACCTAAGGCAAGGGTTTTTCTAACACTCATCTTCAGTAGGAAGCAAACGTAATTTACCTTCCTCCCGAAGAGGGGCTATAATATTTGCTAAGTGCATTTATTGAGAGATCAGCCTAGCGCCTACGCACACTCAGTACAGACCATTTGTAATCAAAGTTGGAAAAATCAATCATTCACAACAGACATGTAAAAGAAAGGAAAGAACATTCACTCAGGTGAATGTTCTTTCCTTTCTTTTACATGTCTGTTACATATGACATGTCTGTCATTAAGAACTCATTTGTCACTTATTACACTGACCTTCTTGGCAAGCCCCCATGTCACATTATGCTGGCTCTGATAGGATTAATCACCTTATAATCAGAAAGCTAACATCTGAGTAGAGTGTGTCCATGATCCAGGATGTTTCCAACTCAGAGATCAAGGACACAATCTGGGCTCTTAATCCCAAAAAGGCTCCTGGGCCTGATGGGTACAATGCTGGATTTTTTCAAAAAGCTTGGCCTGTGATCGGCCATGATATAACTGTAGCAGTTAAAACTTTCTTTAGATCCAGCCAGCTACTTGCCAAATCCAATGCTACAGTTATTGCTCTTGTTCCCAAAATTCCTAATCCTTCTAAGGTTAATGATTACAGGCCAATCTCATGTTGCAATATTGTTTATAAATGCATTGCTAAAATCCTGGCTAGGAGACTTCAGCTGGTCCTTCCCTTCCTTATTGATCCTGCTCAATCTAGATTTATTAAAGGGAGGAGGATTGCTGATAACATCTTCCTATCTCAGGAATTGTTGAGAGGCTATCACAAATCTTCACCCACCCCCAAGTGTGCCATGAAGGTTGACATCATGAAGGCATATGATAATGTTAGGTGGGAGTTCCTCTAGGATGTCCTCACTAGCATGGACTTCCATCCTAAGATGATTAATTGGCTCAAAGCTTGTGTTACCACTGCCAATTACTCTCTTAGTATTTACCCAAAAAAAAAATTACTCTCTTAGCATCAATGGGGAGCCTACTGGGTTTATCAGAGACAAAAGAGGTCTTAGGCAAGGAGATCCTCTCTCCTCCTACCTCTTTGTCATTGTTATGGAAGTTTTGACCTACCTCCTAAGGGAAAAAACATCCCATCCGGACTTCCACTTTCACTGGAGATGTAGTAAGAACAGGATAATTAATCTATGTTTTGCTAATGACCTTATGATCTTTTGTAAGGGAGACATGGGGTCTGTTCAGCTCATTCAAAACTCTCTCCAAGAATTTGAAGCTTTGTCTGGGCTTTCTCCTAGCCCTGGCAAAAGTAATATCTTCTTCTCTGGTGTTCACCCCACCATTAGAAGGGACATCATTCAATTACTTGGCTTCAAGGAGGGGGGCTTGCCTGTGAGATACCTTGGTGTCCCTCTCTTGACCACTAAGCTTAGACACATTGATTGTAAGTATCTGGTTGGCAGAATAACTTCCAGAATCAAATCTTGGACAAACAGGGATCTAACCTATGCTGGCATATTGCAATTACTTAAAAATGTTCTTTTTTCAATGCAGACTTACTGGTCCTCTCTCTTCATACTCCCTAAGAGAGTCATTAAAGAGGTGGAATCCCTTCTCAGATCCTTCCTGTGGTCTGGTCTTGACCTTAAGAAATCGGGGGCCAAAGTATCTTGGGAGCATCTGTGCTCCCCCAAACAAGAAGGTGGTCTTGGTCTCAAATCACTCCAAATTTGGAACAAAGTTGCTGTTGCAAAACACATATGGTTCCTCATCTCTGGTGGGGAACAATCCATGTGGTGTCAATAGGTAAAATCGTATTTACTCAAGGATAAGAGCCTTTGGGAGGTCAAAGTCCCCTCTAACCCATCTTGGGTCTGGAGGAAACTCCTCTCTCTCAGGCCCATCATCCAACCCCTCATTAAAATCAAAGTTGGCAATGGCATATCTACCTCTCTTTGGTATGATAATTGGCATCCCCTAGGCCCCCTTGCTACAAGATATGGTCCCAGGATCTTCTATGACTCTGGCCTCCCCAAGGACTCCAAAGTCTCTGTTGTCATTAGAAATTCCAATTGGGATTTTCCATGTACTCAAACTCTCGAGCTTATGGAGGTCAAGGACAATCTCTCACTCCTCCCTCCTCCCTCTAGTAATGTAAGAGATCTTCCCATATGGTCTCTCACATCCAATGGGATCTTCACTATCAACTCGTTGTGGGACCATCTTAGAACACCTTTTCCCAAGATACTTTGGCAACAAGTGTGTGGTTTCCTGGTCACATTCCCAAGTGTAGCCTCATTACTTGGGTTGCTATCCATAACAGGCTCTACACAGGAGATAGATTAGTCCTTTTTGGTTCCATTCCTATCTCCTGCTGTAGTTTCTACTCTGATGAGGAAAGCCATAATCATTTATTCTTTAACTGCCCTTACACATCCCAAGTTTGGACCCAAGTGCAAGGTCTGGTTGGCAGCTCTTGGTCTCCCAGAACCTGGACCAATTGGGTTATGCTCATGTCATCCTTTAGGGATAAATCTCTTAAGTCACTTGTAACTAAACTGGCTTTTACTACTTCAATCTATCTCATTTGGATTGAGAGGAACACTCGCAAATTCCAAAGCTCACCAAGCCCTAGTTCTGTGGTGGTAAGCAAGATTCATACTATGCTTAGATGCAAACTGTTATCCATGGGAAACCTTCCACAAGATCCCTACTCTCAGTGGCTCTCAACAAAATGGAACATCTCTTGCTAGCTGTTGGTTGTTTATTCAACTCACTTCCCCTTCCAGATATTTGCCCACTGAGCAGACCTAGGATCTATTGTTTTGCACTTGTTGTTGATTAATTGAGTGACCTACTATATGTGTGTATCTGTAAGTTGAGTGCTTGGGCCCCTACATTTCTTCTGAGGGGAGGTAATAGTGAGAGGGAGTTCTTAGTGAGTTATAAGTGGAGGGAGAAAGGCAGATTCTTCACCAAGGACCCATTGTATATATTAAAAAGTTGGAGAGGGAGAGTGAGCTTTTGAGGGAGTTGGTGAGTGAGGACTTTGAACAATGGGTTCTTACACAATCACACACCTGTACCCTTATTTTTATTCTCTTTCTCTGGTTTTATGATTAACTACTGCTACTATGAGTTATTGCTGCTACTTTGATTCTCTTGCTTTGCCGAGGTCTTTCTTCTTCTTTGAATTAGCTTGACTTCATTGTTTTCTTTGCTACTACTATTACTATTCTTTGTTTTGCCTTACTATTTTGCTACTACTTACTACTTCTGCTCCTACATTGTGTTATGTTATGCTGAGTACTGCTATTGGAAGCTCTGCCTCTATCTCTCCCTCTTTCTTTTCTCTTTTTCAGCTGCTGCTATTGTAGACGCAGTGGCTCGCACCTTGAGGGTGCTCCATTTACGAACGGGTCATGGAGAAATTTTAAAATTTTCTTCCCAAGAGAGTATATGGAGAATGTATCTCATGGCCTTGGGCCTCTCACGTGCAGTGACAAATTTGTTTTAAACTTTTGAATCCCTATCCCGGTAGTTGTCTTTGGATTTCTTATTTCCCCACCCGGGTTGGTTGTCTTGGGGTATGCAATTTTTCTTTTTCTTTATTTTATTTTGTCCTCCCTGGGGTATGCCCCTTGTAGGCTGTACATTTGCTTAGCCCCTTTTTATTTCCAGCTTAATTATCCAAAAAAAAAAAGAACATTCACTCGTGAACATCGGGAACTGGGGACTCGGCGATGGTGTGTCGTTCAGTGCTGCCCCCGGGATACCTGTTTTAATACTTACAAAATTCGAGATCTGGCTTGATGCCCTAACAATTAAACGAAATTGAAATGACAAACAAGAAAAGAAAAGAAAACTTAATCATCCAGGGCCTCAGCGTCTTCTCCATGTTCCTCTTCGTCTTCCCCGCCTTCCTCGGCATCATCCTTAAGGTCCATGGGCATTTCAGGGATCTCGGGCTCGGGGATCGGTGGGATCACTCTAGCCTTGGAGTCAGAGGGGGCGTTGCATGCATCCTCCCCTCAGATGTAGGCCAAGGGGAAGCAGTCGGTATGGGCAAGGCGGTACCCCTTTTTGAATGCCACCAGCTCGATCTCTTCGAATTCCTTGAATCTTTGCCGCTTTCGGTCTCGGCTTCGCCCCTCTTTGTAGCCATTCTTGTCTCTTGCGGTCAACATGTCTGCTTTGCTCATTACGTAGATCTAAGTAACTTGTCCTCGGCGGCCAGCGCTTTCAATGGCCTCCACGGCCTTGTCCTCAAAGCGCCTTGGCGATCCTCGATTGTCACGGCATGGCGGCCTCAGAGAGCCACGGTCTCGACAACCTTAATCTTGTCCTCAATGCCTTGTTTCTCAAGGCTAAGGTTTTTGAGCTTCTTCCCGAGGCCCTCGACCTCCGTTTTAAGCTGCTCCTTGCCTTGCACTCCTCCTTGAGCTTAGCCTCGGATGCCCTGGTGGCCTTAGCCAGTGCCACAGCCTTCTTGTGAATGGCAGTGGAGGCTTGACTCTCCTGTAAGAAAAGAAAGTCAGTACCAAACGTAAAAACTTCAGAAAGGGAAAGGAGTGGTTGAGCAAAGATTTATACCTTGACCAAGCAGCTGTGGAGCTCTACGAAGTTGTCGTCGATGGAGGAAGCATCCAATGAGGACATGTCCACGAGGAGGGCCATCCCCTTCAGTAAAATGTTGGCCATGTTAGGGTCCATTCGGACATTGTCAGCATGAGTCAGGAAAGCCCCCTGGCAGCCCATGAAGGAAAGGGCCCAGACCTTGAGAGGAGGAGCGACATCAGACCCGCCAGCCACCTCTCGGTTTGCCATGACTGGCCTCCGGTCAAGGGCTCAGGGTTGTGCCTGTTCTCGGCTTTGGGTAGAGGGCTGAGCAGCAAGGGTGGTGGTAGGGGCTCCGTGGTCAGGCTCTGCCTTGGGTGTCTCAGAAGTCATCGGGGGAGATGCAGGAGGAGAGGTCTCATCTTCCCAAAGCGTCTTCTCTGCAGGTTCTTCCTCCTCCCTCGACAGCTCCTCCATGTGCCTCCTTTTTCCAGCCACAGGGGCAACTGAGCCGCCCCGGGCTTGAAGTTTGGCGACAGCCCTCAGTTGTTGCAGTGTTGGCCTCTCCCCTATGCTTGCTGCCATCTCTCCCCTCGATTGCCTCTACTATCCCCACAGCTGTTCTAGCTCTTCGTCCGGGAGGACTCTCCTCTTCATCCTTCGACGATTACTAGCCCTCGGCAACTTGTTTCGGTGCAAGTAACCATGCTAGCTCGACTCGTACTTGAGGAGGAGATGGGCTTGCTGCTGGCCATGGGCAAAGAGAGCCCGGATCACGTCATCGTCTGAGAGCTCGAGTAGCCTCTTGTTAACGACGCTGCAGACTACAAAGGAGAAACGAGAAGATATGTCAGTACATGGCAAGAATCAAGCATGAATCAAGTGAATGCAAGATAAATAAAGGAAAAGGCTTATTGGGCTCCCCTCGGCGGTGGTTGAGGAGCCAAGTGTGTGGCTCCTCGGGGGCCCATGTGTAGTTCCCCCTCACCGTCACGTAGTTGTATTGGTGCTCCTTAGAGTTGTACAAATCCCTGATTAAGTGGTCGTACTCATTCTGGACGGAGAAATAATGTCTCTGTAACCTTGAGCTGAGGCCCACAAGGTAGATCCCGAGGACGTCGTACACCGTGATCGGGATTTGGTGCCTCTCAACCAACTTCAGCACTGAGCACAGAACTCGGTACACGTTCACCACCACTTGATGCGGCCCAAGGTCGTAGTAGTAGAGAAGTTGTTGGATGATCTTCAGGAAGGGAAAGCGAAGCCCTCCCTCAGTGATGGCCATCAGGGGGACCACGATGTGGTCGCCCCTATACTAGATCCTGTCACCAAAGTGGAGCTCTACTTCCACATCCTCCAGGATCTCGTACTTCTCTCGAAATGCCACCAAACGCTGGGGGTGCTCGGGGTCAAACTCCTTTACGTAGGGGCACTTGTCGTCTCCAAACTGGGGACCTCCTCCCAGTCCTTTCCAAGGGTAGGAGTGGGTGTTTTAGCACGTTGACCCTTCGGGGGTGGGTCCTCTCCTTCCCTTCTCTTGGGAGGCACCGGCTCAGAGGAGCCGCGAGGTCCTACCCCCTCTTCCCCGTTCCCTAGGTTGACAATTTCAACTGGCTCGACGATGGGTTCGAATATTTCAACTTCAGGCGATTCGGGGTCCCTAGGGAACTTGGATGTTCAGGGGCTCGGGATGTTGAGGCCCTAATGATAGGGTCTTTTCTGTCCCTCTCCATTCTGGCGAACTCCTCGGGGTATACGGTTTGAAGGGGAGGGATGTTGAGCGCGCTCGGTGGTTGATTATGGTATTGGCTACTGAGCTCCCTGAGGTAAGCAACTGCCTCCTTGTCAAGTTCCTCGTCGCTGTCTGAGGTGACAAAGGGCTCGTTGCTCATCCAGCCGAGAACCTATAGAACGCACGGAGAAACCCATCACTATATGCATAGGGGCGTAAGTGCAGATGCAGATCCCTATGTGGAGTATGCTCGGCTAACTGAGGGGACCATCCCACTCGGGTGACTCTCAGCTAGACCTTAAGTCGTGGTGTGTGCATTCAGGAAAAAGCTCACGAGCCTCGGCTGAAGCAGCATGAGGCCTCGGAACCTGTCCTCTGAAGAACACGTTGAATACTCAACCTACCCAGAAAAATGGCGGCGTACACCACCGTGAATCTTGTCGAAAAACTCAACCAAAACAGAGGCAGACTAAAAAAACACTAAAAATGGGCCAAAAATGGTCCAAAATGCATGCAAAAGGTTAAAAAAAATAGAGAAAATGAGAGGAAGCGACTTACCTCAAGTGTTGGCAGTGAAAGTGGTTGAAATGCGAGATCTAGGTCTGGGACGCTTGATATTCCACGGCGGCGTGAGATTTTCCAGTGGGGAGCGAAAATGGTTGAGTCATAGTGATGTTTCTCTCTCCCCGAAGTTGTATTTATAGGGGAGAGGGGGGTTGTCACCCGTCGCATTAAATGGTCGTAATGATGCGTCGGCTCGGGAACGGCGTGGCGGCTCAGCCGAGCTAATCAGGGCTTGACACTTGCCCCTCGTTTGAATCATTTTGGCGCAAATCCCATGCAACGACCCTCGGACTAATCCGAAAATGACACGTGGCAGAGGACATCATGTCACATCATGAAATCTCTGACACCAGATAAGCCCAATCATCACCTTTGAAACAACGTCACACCACGCGTCCTTTCAGCTTCAGAGCAATGTGACGTTCCGAATATAGAGCTCGGCTTGACTCTTCTGCCCTCGGTCCGGGGTGCTCGTGGTGCCCTCGGCTCCGATTGGCCGCTCGGATTGGTCAACTCCCCCAACCGCCGAGCATTGGTTGATGAAGTTGAGGGGCTATTGTAGCGACTGGGGTCTAAGGGACCTCCCGTACCCAAGTAGTTCACTAAGGCCAGGACCTATGTCTTGGGGGAGGGCCGCATTCACCGAGGGAGATTGTCCTCGGTCAGGATGACTAGGGCAGGAACACCTCACCTCAGGGATAGCTCATGAAAGTATCGACTCAGGTCTTGGAGAGCCAGGGGGCCTCAGATGCGCCCCTCCGAGAGCCTGCTCCTTGAAGCTCTACAGCTGCCCTTAGAGACTTGGTTCCAAGAGTCGCTCCATGGCCGAGTCGATTGACCTCGGTGCCCGGGGGGTCACGTCAGATGTTAGGGGCTCGATCGAGGCACATCTGATAGTCTGAGCGGCTCATCAATGGGCTCAACCACCCCACCTGCATCGCATTTATGGTGAGCCACCAACCCTGCAGCCTACGCCTACATGGGGGAGGGTGGGGGATTTGATTGATGGGAATATCAGTGTCAGGTGTCGACTCTAGGGAGCGGCCGAGGCGCCACTTGACGAACATACGTCAATCCATGCATTCAATGTGATGATAGGGATGGGGTGCTTGAGGCCCCCGAGGGGCGTATGGGACATGCGATCCCTCGCCTATAAGAATGTCCCTCACTACCCCCAGGGAGGGGACTGGGACTCCCTCTCTCTCTACATAAAAGATTCAGCTGCACTTTCTTTCTCTAGTTCTCTACTAAACTCCTCCCTCTGTTGCTGAATTAGCCATTAGAGTGCCTTCTCGGACCACCACCGTTCGGGCTAGGCACTAACGTGGTTGCTCCCTTGTGCAGGTCTCCTCCGGGGTACTCCAAGAGCTCAGGTCTTCCTTTCCGATGAGCCTCCAGGGTTCTAGCGCAGTCCATACCAGCTCCCCTCTCACAATATAGTATCAGACGTCCAAGGAGGTCATTCCGATGAAGCGCCCCCTCCACATTTACACACATATGTAGTTGTATATACATATATCGATGATAGAAGGGAGGGAGGGTACCTGCTGGTTGATGGGGTGGTCGCCGACTATGTACTCTTCATGTTGTGTGGTTGTCATACTCTGGGCATGGGAGGAGAGGCACTAGTTGATGAACTTTGACTGATATGAGTGAGGGAGGGAGAGTTGATTTCAAATTTGGGAAAAAAATATTATAAGGATATTTTGGGAAGTTTATTGGATTTTGCAAATAAGGGGATTTGCCGTATTAGCTGGGTTGTATATAAAAATCGGGTTGCATATAGAAAACATTGGGGCCACTTAAATAATCATCCTCCACCCACCTCAAAATTAAAGTTTCATTCGGAAGCTGGGGGGTGCTACGCAGAATGCTGTGTAGCCAAGTGCTGCATGGCAGGGCCACGTCGACCACTTTTTAGCGATCTGAGACGTTCACTGGATAGCCCTTGTCAAGTACTGTCAATGTACCAAAAATCAACTTGATTGGATATCGTTAAGTGCCTAATCAGAACACAAATAGCTTGAAAAAAAATGGGTTCAGTGATTTGAATCCAGTAGTTCTGTACATTTGTGTTCCATTTCATTTTGATCTATTTGTATTCCGATTAGGCACTTAATGATATCCAATCAAGTTGATTTTTGGTAAAATTAGAGTACTCTACGAGAGGTATCCGGTGAACATCTCCAATCGCCGACACGTGATCGGTGCGGTCACGTTGTGTTGCGTACCCCCCCAACTTCCATTTCATCCCACTCTATTGTTGGAGTTATGTTTCTATCCCAAAATTCAAATAAACCCACTTTTGCCCATTATATATATATATATATATATATATATACTAGGAGATTAAGGACTAAAACGAATGTTTTCATCCAAAATTCTTTATGTTTTCATCCCAAAATTCTGTTTATAGGGTAAATTTTTTTTAGATGAAAACATAGATAGTTTTGGATGAATTTTTTTTAAAATGTTTTCATCCAAAAATCCCTGATCTACCAATTATGGTTACAATTTTCAAGGGAAGCCGCATGGGCATGCGTGCATGCCAAATTCATAAAGGAAAGTAAAATAAAAGTTTTACCATGGTTCTTGAATATACTCTAGCAATCATGGTTAAAATCAATCCAGCAATCATGTTAACAGTTTTTGACATTTTTACAATGATTCAAGATGTTAATTAAAAAATACTATTATTATGATTACAGGTCATTAAGTGTTTATTACCATAAAACTGGGATTTGTTTTAATATTTTCAATCCTATAGCAAAAAACATGGTAAACAAATATATATATATATATATATATATATATATATATTTTGTAACATGATTAATTAATGGTAAATCTTATAGGATACTATAGCCATTGTGTGGACCTATATAGATAAGGAGTATGTACACTGTTCTTGTAATACCCCTTATCTATGTAAACCTGCGCAACGACTCTCTAATAAAAGGTAGAAAAATCAGAAAAGCAACAAGTTTTATCGACATAAGGAAGACTAATATAAATCACGGTAAAAATAAAATAAAACAAGTAATTTTTATTTTTACCATAATGTTATTGGTGTGAGTTTTACCATGATTATTGGAAGTTATTGTAGCCACATCTTATTCCATGATTAAAGTTCTAAATCAATAAATATCACCGTGTTTATTATTCCTAGCATGATTTTTTATCATAATGGGAATATCTTGTGAACATATTTTTACCATGAGTATTGTTATTGACTTATTTTACCGTAATGTGCAAGTGATCAGTCCCACTTATCTTCTTTATCGAAAATTATGGGACAAGTCACTTTGAATTCTCCCACTCATTTCCCCTGATTTTCTCAGTAGAAATCATCTCCATTAGAATAAAATAATCCAACTCAAACTAATAGAAAGAATGAAAACATAACTATTGAAACTAATAGAGATGAAAACGTACGTGGTGTCTAAAGAAAAGATGATTATTTACCTCAAAATATTGGGTTGCTAATAGAATTATCGTAATTATTATTATTTTTTTAAAAAGAGCCTTGAGAGTGTTCTATTAAGATATTTTTATGCGATGTATCATGAAACAAAAGCCTGCCCTTTAGAATTGTGGAAGTGTGGAACACCTAAACGTTAATTGTCCCCCGTATTGCCTCCTCCCCCACCGAGCCACTAAAGATAAAGATATGGAGATAGAGGGAAGATGGAATTCTCGTTTGGGCGCCAATTCGAACTTGCTCCCCCCCTCCCACAATTTTAAAGCTCTTGGCTGACAAACCTCTCTCTCTCTCTCTGCTGCCTGCGTATGTGGATCGAAGCTCTCCAAATCCAGCGACCGACACCAACCTTGCACCCGTATCTGATGAACTCAATTTCATCCACATTCAGGTCAACACTCGTCTTTACTTCCGTTAAACTCAGGGGCTTCAGTGCTGGTTCGTCTCCAAATTCGACGACCACCCATGCCCTAACTCTTGTCCCAACTCGCAAAAAGGGTGTGTCGGGTAGTAAAAACGGTAGAGGAGGAGTTAGGGTTTCTGATTCTCAGCTGAAAGAGAAGTGGCTGGATTCTCTCACTTGTCCTTTCCCTGAGGACCTCTTGCGTCCCAATTGTGGAGTTTCCGGGGTGCTCCGGAGCGATTTGGACTCCCAATGGGTGATTGGCGTCGACCCTGATGTTTCTGGAGCTTTGGCTCTCTTGAAAAATGATGACTTGGGTTGTTCTCCTCAGGTAATTTTGCTTTTATCTCCGTATATAATATTTGTTTTTTTGTACTAGGAAGTATAATCAATTCTATTGGGCGTCCAAGTCAGCTTACGCGCAGCTCATTAAAATCATCTAACCCTTCCAAATTTCTGTGAAAGTTTGAGTATAAGCTTCATTTTGTACGATAGATAAACCAAACCAACGGAAAAATCCAAATTAAAGCACAAATTTCAGTAAAAGTTTTTTTTTTGGGTAAATCATCTTGAAATAAAAAGAGGATAATGGAATGTACAATCGGCTTTTGCTCCCATCTAACAGAGAAGAGAGAAACACCAGACAAAAATATGTAGAACATTGAGAACGCTGAGAACAAAGTACCCTGGGAAATGTGCTGCCAGCAAAAACATGAGGAAGCCCAAGTGATCCAAATGACACTATGATAACAAGCCGCTGAGGCCCCAAAATTGGGCCTTCAACAAAACAGCCTTTGAAAGGTCCAAATGATCCGAATGAGCCAAATGAGCCAATTGATCCATAGCCTTGCTGCTCGTCCTGGTGGGAATTCTATGAAATTAGCCTACAGCGACCCATGTACTGCTGGGTTTTAGGTTTATGCCTAATTTTACACACACGACTAGCTTGAATAATACAACCAGCTAGAGAACAACCCCCTCTAGATAGGTGATACCCAACGCAGTGGGATATTACAACCTGAGAGATGTTGCCCAGAATTAATGAAATAACGAGTAACAAGACACACCAAGAACAACAATACACATGGGTGTCTCCTCTTTTAAGGGAGCAGCCACACAAGCCTGGGAAAATGCAGCGATACATCAACACATTAGTGAAAAACACATTGGAACTGGAACAGCTGGCTTGTAGAACTTGTTTGGAGTATCCATAACCCTTGCAGAAGGCAGCAAGAACCCAGATTTGTGCTGAACAGAAGCAGCAACAGAGCTGCGAACGCTAATGGAAATTGTAGCAGTACTTTATCAAATTTAACCACAATGTACACACCCAGAATCCATATGAGCAAATATAACAAAAGTAGAAGAAGAAAAGAAGTCCCAAGGCTGATATGAACTCTCACTTCATACACCCTTGAAAGACTCACTCTCCCTCTCTTCTTTTTTAAATATAGCCCTCGGACCAAAAGTGGGTACTTTAACTCCCTCAAACTCACACACCTCCTGACATAGATATTTCACTCACAAGAATATGGCTTAAACACAGAGCTCGCATGGAGGCACACAATATAGCAGGTAATGACTCTCAAAGTGAATAGTGTCCCAACTACAGCAGTAGATTCAAAGTAAGTTAAAACCTGTGTACTGGCAGTAATAGAAGCCAAAAGCATGTGAACGTGATCCGCAAAGGGAAGAGTAACATGGCCTCCCCATTCTGATAGCCATGGTCAGGATACCATTCTGTATCCATCATTTTTGCATATGCATCGTGATGAGCACATCCTTACGGACATTTTCATTCAGCAAACCACCATAAGTAGGAGTACTAGTAGAAAGCTCCAAATGGCCAGTAGCCAGCAACCTCTGTGAAACAATAAAAACAGCCATACGGCTTCCCTCCAGAGAATTGAAACTTTTCAGAGAGATCATTAGAAGCACTCACACATGAATATCAAATGAATGCAATACCCAGTTCACTGGCCAACCTACCAGATTGGGATTCTTGGGGAAATTCCAAGGATGCTAATCTGGACTTCATGACTAAACAAAATTTATGCACAACCACAGAGAATGGTGCAGATGTGGTTTAGAATTTTCGTAGATTTCTTTTCATCCAGATATAGTATACAGTGACCATGAAAGCAAGCTTGATTAGTGATTTACCTTTAAGAGTAGAGAGAAGAGCAACCCAATCAGACCAAGACCTGGAACTCCAATTTTCAAACACTTTGGCTGTAATGGCAGTCCCCACAAGGGATGAGTAAGGACAATTAAAGAATAAGTGGTCACGACTTTCAACACTCCACAGAAGCTACAGCAAGAAATCACCTTAGTACCAAACATAACAAGCCTATCCTCAGTGTAGAGCCCGTTTAAGACAGCAAGCCAGGTGATGACACTTCACTTTGGAACATGGGCGGGGAACCAGACTAATTTGTACCGAGGAACAACCGGAAAGTGAACCCTAAGATTATCCCACAATGATGAAATTGTGAATTTCCCAGAAGGAGTAAGGGACCATCTGCAGTGATCATTTTGCTGCAGATTGGAGACCATAAGAGTGGGTAAGTGACTCCTAATCTCATTGAGTTCCAAGGTTTGGGTAATAGGGAAATGCCAATATGAATCTTTAATGATTTGAGAAACAAGGGAATCAGTTGGGTAACCAGAATCGTAGGTAACTCTAGCACCAAACCTATGGATGAGGGGGCCAAGAGGTTGCCAATTGTCATGCCAAAGAGTAGTGGATTGCCCATTCCCAATAATGTATTTAATGTGGGGTTGGACAATAGGCCTAAGATTCATAATCTTCCTCCTAACCCAAGATGGATTACTAGGCATAGGTGCACTCCAAAACAAGCCTTCAAAACTTTGAGTAAAATTTTGAGTCTCCTTTGATTTGGTTAAAAATTTGAGTAAAACTCAATCTGGTATGAGTCTGAGTCACAGACTGAAGCGAGTTTAGTAGGCTTTTACCTCAGAATTTGGTTATGAGTTAATTAAAAGAGTAAGGGCTGGAGATGCTCTGATCCATGAGGTCCCACTGTCCACAAGTATACGTATAATGCACAACTCATGTGCTGGCTGCTTGCATTGCTATAATTGGGCATGAATCCACTGTTTTTTCATTGTATCAACAAATAGTTTCATGTATAAACGAAAGAAATACAGCGAAGGTATGTGTATATCCACAAGAATTCACACAAAAAGTGCTTGCAGTTCTTTGTTTGCAATATTTATTAGTGAATTCTCATTATATATTGAAATGCAGATACTTTTTCTCTTTTGGTAGTCCACATTTCACATTTACCAGTTAATTATTGGGCCACCCCTTGAGGTTCAAACCTGAGACCTAGAGAGTAAGCTAGCCGAAGTGGTGGACTGCTGGATTTTTGATGATGTGAAATCACAATCTTTGGTGTAATCAGTTTAGGATTCTCCCCTTTAAGCTTTTTGTTGAGTTTAACGACATTTATGTAATTTGTTTTGATGTTTGGTAATTGATAGTCATCTATTTCTATACTAACAGAGCAACATGGTTTTGTTGTAACATTTTTCTACTACCCCCATTGAATATTTTGTTAAAGAGGTTTTCTTGGTTAAAGATTGAAACTTGATAGCATTAAAGGTTCTTCAATTTTGTTCTCTCTTCATAAGCAGGTAGGGCTATAGTGTATTCACGGTCATTAACCTCTCAATCGAGGAAGTCAGGATACCTTTCCTTGTAATATTACAAGTGGTTTGGCATAATGAGAGCCACTCTGGGTGTGAGACACTTGCTTAGTACCTATTGTTTGAACAATGACTGTTTGTTTTGCAAAAAAAAGAAGTATAGTCGTGGATCTATATCTAGATTGCTTGAGTTTAGTTTTGAATCACCCAACCCCTGTGGCCAAAATACAGGCTCATGGGTAACCTTTAGGGGGTTCTCTATGCTAATCGGTAGGGGAAAAATTATGATTACCGTGAGAAATTACATGTGATATCCTGTCATGGGTTTTTAAGTCGAGGTAATGTCGTAGGAGGACTACTAAAACTTGTCTACTATAGACATAGAAAATATAACTTCTTAGAAAGAATTTAAGATTGCCGTCAAGACTTTCAATTATCCTTTTCATACCACATTATGCTAGTTAAGGTTTTAAATTCTTCTCTCTTGTTGTAGGTATTTGATTCTCCTCACTTACAATTACTGGTAGGCAAAAGAACGCGCCGACGTTTGGATCCTAAGTCCATTATTCAGCTGCTTAGGAGTATTGATGCTCCAGTGGGTATGCTATATTATTATTTCACTGTATCTAAAACTCTCCCTCCTTTATATTTATCTTCTTATCTCAACAAATTTTGCGGACTATTTAACCTTATGTAATGAGATGCCGGTAGATGCCACAGTGGATATTTACAATTTTGTGCTCGGGCAGTTCTTAAGGGTGCAGATGCTTCTTAGATCCCTTTCGGCTATCAAGTATCAATAAGCTGAAAAAGTACAGAGCTGAGTACTGCATCAAAAGTTTTGCAATTACTGGGCTATGACAGTGCCCCTTATGATTGCTTTGAATTGCCTGACGGAGAGAAATTGCAGGAACTTGGTTTAAATGGTTCCAAAAAAGGGTGCAGTTGTTGCACTAGATAACATGATCAGCAGTCCTTGTTGGTATCTTTTCTTTCAAACAAGTTACTTAATTTAGAGTTCCACAAGTATTGAATGATTGAAACCCATGCAACAGTTTGCATAATTTAGTGGTCCCAGAAGCCAGAGGTAGAGTCGGAGGTTCACTGGACTAAGAAGTGTTAAAAGGTGAAGTTCATCATTTGTGGTTGCGATTTGACCGAAAATTTGTGTAGTTGGCTCCCAGCCATCTATGCAGTTAGTCCATTACTCTTGGATGCATATGTACGTATGTTGTCCAGCCACCAATTGTCCCAAAAGCTTAAGTTATTAGGGAATAGGCCCAACCAAACCCTTGTATCAAGCTATCAAACACCAACCTCCCGTGCAACCCTTTTGCATGTGGAGGCTCAAATATCTGTACATATGGAGTATAATACTGCAAAATATTGCTTGAGACTCTTGAAACTAAGACCTCGCAAGATACAAAACTTTTTTACCATGCCAAGTCACCAATTGTCCCAGAGGCTTTAGCTATTTAGGAGATGAGTCCCATAATGTATGTGAAGCTATTCAACAAGTGTGTGGTTTACCTATGAAACTGGCATGTGTGTGTTTGTGTGAGCATGTGAGTGTGATTCTCTAAACCCCTTGAATTCTTTCATTCATTCTTTGTTTTGGGACTTCTGGAGGCATAGATCCTAATGTTTTCTATTCGCGACAATGAACAAGTTTAAAGTAAATATTGGTTTAAAGGATGAACTCTACACAGAGGTGTCATCAATTTGCTTGGGTATCCTTAACGACTCCTGAAGGGGAGAACAGAAACCACAGTTTCCTTAATCCTTTATGTGTTATTGTTCTTCTCTTTCTTTTTTTCTTGAAGGACTTAAAATGCCTACTCTTAGTGTGGTTGTTGGGGGGTTTGAGAGATGGGGTGGGAGTGTTTTATTGATCAAACGCCTTATTAACCTGAGGGAAGATGATTCCCGTTCTGTACTATTCGTATGTGTTCTATGCTAAACATAAAAATGCTGAATCGAAGTTCTCTTCATTCAGGGACCACTGCATATGTAGAACAATCCTTACCTTATCCGCAAGATGGTAAACAGGTTAGCAAGATCAATATCAGCAGGAATTGCAATTGCTTCTCTTTTAGGAATTACTCCTGCTTCACAATTGTCTTTCTTTGTCAATATCACCATGGTTGTTGCAATCAATGCTGGTCTGTTATTCTTTCCCTATCATACTTTGCATGGGCTTGATTTTATGCTTTATGCTGACCAGTTTGGAACATTTTGATCCTTCAACTTTGAACTATTTTATCCACTGATTGTATAGGCAATATGAAATGGGATGTATTTCATCCCTTAGGAGGCGAGGTGTAGGCCTTGGGGAATTGAGGTGTAGGCCTCGAGGAATTGAGGTGTAAGCATTTAGAATGTTTTCCTTTTGTAATGTAAATACAAAAAACCATTTAACAATCACTAAAAAGAGAGATTGATAACAATGCTAAGTGGAAGTTTTAAATGTTTTGCTCTTTTCTCCTCTCAAAAAACGCGTCTCCAAATTTTTTGACCACTTCGTCATTCATGTTTTTTCATCCTTTGTGATTTCTTATCAAAAATTTTAATTTGTTTTTTACTTATTAGATGTATATAGCTTACTTCTATTCAAAAAGCAAAAAAGTTTGTTAAAATGTTAAAAATTTGGTTGGAGACAAAGAAAATACATAACTATATACTCCCTCCGTCCTGTGAAGTTGGTACCTCATTTCATTTTTGGCTGTCCCAGTATACGTGTCCCTCACATAAATCTATGTCCAAAATTTTCTTAACTTTCCCTCTTTGCCCTTTGTCATTTTTTGATGAGATATATGACGCTTCCAACTAAAGTAAGGCAGTACAAGAAACTAAACACAGTGCATAGAATTTTCAAACCACACGTCACATGTTGTCATTGCTCGTGGCTGCACATGTCATTTTTTAGTCCTTACATCTTCATTCAAAATAGCAACTACTTACATGCTGTCAAGGGAATTTGGGAAATTAAAAGTTTGTACAATGCAATAATTGTGTCTCTATAAAAAGTTGGAATCCCGAAGAGGGACCAACTTTGCGGGATGGAAGGAGTAGCTTTTTTATCTCAAAAACTTATCTCAAAATTGACAACCAAACTAGGCAAAATCTCCTATGAATCTAGAAATATGTCTGCAAATACAAGTGTAAGCCAGTCCTTGTAAAAAAAATAGGCGCTCTCACTGGAAGCAAAGATTAACAAGTTAAGAGAGAGGGTGAAGATCTAGAGGCCATGTTGTTTCCAAAATCAGACTATCCGCCTCACATGAACCTCACATGAAATGTTTAACAAAAATGGCTGAAGACACACCTTGTGTGAACTCCCATGGACAAGGTGTAGGTTTTTGAAGGGTAAGGCACAAATTCGAAGGGTTTGAGGAGTTTTTTGATAGCCTAGCCTTGATCTGAGCCTTAACTTAGCCTTTTGAAACATTGAGTTTGATTAATAACTATGTTCTTGTAGTTGGGTTACCAGTTTTTAGACATTGTTCTTTTGCCAATTTGTGCATATGCCAAAAAGTAAGTATTCCTTTTGCGTTCTATTCTTAGATGCCCCATTGCTGTGGGCCACTTTCCCCAATAGTTAGGTTGTTTCGAAAAACATGTGTAAGCAATGTAATTCCAAACTATGTAGCAAGGACATAGATACAGATACGGATATGGGACACAAAAATGGACATGGCGGGGAACACGACAATGGGTGTGTGTGTGTGTGTTTTATAAAGAGATGTTTTTTCCCCCTCATATTTAAGATATACACATTGTTATACACACTCCCACTCATGCATGTAAGATGTACTCCCTCCGTCCCATTTTCATAGTCCCACTTGGGGATTCCAATTTTTTAACTGGACACAATGATTACATCAAAAAGTGTTCAATTTTCCATTTATGCCCTCTCAAAAGGTGATTTGATTGATGCAAGTAGTAGTACTTTAATTTAAACAAAAGGGTACTATTGTAACTTTATTAAGTTTCTATTGCTTATTTTGGAAAGTGGACATAAATTTGGGATGTCCGAAAAAGGAATACTGGACTCTGAAAATGGGACGGAGTACATTGATATATATAGTCCGGATCTAATCCGGGATCCCGAGGTCTGGGACTCATAGTTCCGGATCAAATTTTCATGATTCGAATCATCCAATGTGTTTAAAACGTGTTTTCAAGGGTCCCCACGAGAAATCATCCAAAAAAAAATATCGGGAAGGGCTTGATCTAAGCAGTTTTTCACAAAACTGTATATGTGCAATTTTTGTAAAAAACTACTCGGATCAAGCCCTTCTTGGTATTTTTTTTGGACGATTTCTCCCAAGGACCCTTGAAAACACATTGAACGGTTCGGATCATGCAAAAACATGTTTTAAAACCTTCAAAACATCAAAAAACTTCCAATCCGGGATCCCGGATTAGATAGTTGGCGTATACACACACACACACGCATATAAGAAGTTTCCTATGAGGGCTCCCTCACCAAAAAAATGTGGGAAAACGATTGTGTCATTTGATCCTATGCCCTTCACTCGATCCAACGGCTCACAACTGTTTTCCCGCATTTTTTTCCGTGAGGGAGCCCTCATAGGAAACTTATTACACACACACACACACACACACACAACAATAGAGTACGTACATAGGACACTCACCCACCCACACCCACACCCACACCCACACCCATATATATACATGCAGCGACATGCACACACACACAGATATCTTTTTCTTTTTTTATTTTTATTTTATTGATCTGTGAGGATTGATTAGATAAGGTTAAATCTATGAAGCACAGACACGGCTCCTGGTTGCCGTATTGAACACCGGGACATGCCGGGGAAACGTACACTCCTTAAGACGTGCCTCTATTTTATTTTATTTTATTTTTTGAATTTTCCAAGGGGGACACAGATCGGGACACGACTGTTGTTGCTGCTCTAGAGAGAGAGAGAGAGAGAGAGAGAGAGAAGGGGTACTCACCGTTGTATTTGATGATGAGGCTGCTCTAGATCTGTTCAGAGAGAAGAGGAAGGAGGAGGTCGACAGCTGCCTTTTGCGAGAATCCAAAAATAATGGATGTTTGGTTACAGGAGTACCCAACATTATTATAATGGTGTTTGGTTACAGGAGTACTAGAGTTACATCATTATTATAATGGATGCTTGGTTACAGGAGTACTAGAGTTACATCATTATTATAATGGATGTTTGGTTACAGGAGTACTGGAGTATATATTTATATATGGGTGACTGGGTGTTTAATTGCATTACAAACCCACTATTTTGAGTTATAACATCTTTACCCCCCAAATTAAATAATCTTACAAATATACTCTTATTTTTACATTCTGCAACAAAAAATATAAATAAATGAACATATATTTTCCACGTGCCGTGTCCGTATCCCCAATTTTTTAGAATTCCCGTGTCTGTGTTTTGTCCGTGCATCATAGGGTTTAATTACACTAAAGGCCAAACATTTGAGTAATAACATGTTTACCCCCGAAAAAAGTAAAAAAACTACGCTTCTTCCCCCACTATGTCCCCAGCTGTGTTCCCGCGCGGTGTTTTAAAAAGCGCGTGGCAAGGTGCACCCTTTGCGCCATGGGGGGTCAAGGTGCATGTCACAAAAGCACAAGTATGGTGCCATAGCATGCACCTTAGGAGGAATATTTTAGTTATTTTTTATTTTATTATGCCACAATCAATCTCAACCATTCATTTTTTTATTTTTTTATGAGGCATAAAGGTGGGCAATGTACTGGATAATTTCCTTGAATCTAACACTAGAAATCAGACGACCTCTATCTCTCTCTATATCAAATCCATTAGCAGCAACAAGTAGCAAGCATCTTCAAGTTTGAAGTTGATTGATCTCTTCTCTTTTTCTTGTGCTCTGTTTCTGTTCCTTTTTCTTCTTCTCCTTCGTCTTTGTTTTTTCTTTTTCTTTTTTATCTGTAATTTTTTTTCTTGTCACGTCTCCTCTGTATGTTAGCTTTTTATGGATAATATGTTTTGCCTAGCATTTAGTGGTTTAAACGTTGAAAAGGTTATGCTTTATGACATTTGAAAGTTTTATAAGTGTTTGCTTGTGTTGAAAGTTATGCCTATATTAGAATTCTATTTGTTATAATAAAGTACGCCCTGCTTTGATATAGCTCATGCTGCGCCATGTGCTATGGCTCCAAGGGACCATTGCACCTCGGTGCGCCTGAGCCATATAAAACACTGTTCCCGCGGGTCCCCAACCAAAAATTAATTAAAATTATGGTACCCACCATGTCGCGTGTCCCATATGTATCTGGGTGTCTCCCCTCCGTGTCTCCGTTTTTCTACATATGGATACGGTGATCTCTAGGAGTGTCAGTGCTTCGTGGATCCCAAACATTCAGATTTCAACTAAGGTTCTGTAAAAAGGTATCATGCCTTTCTGGCTTTGGCCACCTAAGAAGCACGGACACTAAAAAATGGTGGTGTTTGTGTCATACACATGTCGGATGTCCACACTCTTTGGACACTCGGACACGTGTTTGATACTATTTTCCTGTGTCCACTATTAGACAACCAAAATCTTAATTTGGACATGTAACCAACACTCTTTTTGTGACGTATCCGACACTTCTTAGGTGTCTATTTTATTGGCAGAATTATTCAATACTCCCTCCGCCCCATTTTGTTCGTCACTTTTAATAGACCATGTCCAGTTTTAATTGCTTATATATCTTTTAAAATAAATTTCAAAAAATATTCAATATAGATCTTGTTTGATAGTTCTCGATGAGTTTTATTATAAAATCATGAAAAACATTACAAATTAAAAGTTACAAGTGTTTGACCGATGACACGATCTTCGAAAATTGACAAACAAAATGGGACGGAGGGAGTATATAGAAAAAAACTCGATAAGGGTACATTGAGAAGGTCGGAGTAGATTGGAATCCAACTAAAGATTGAATGAGAAAAAAGAAAAAAAGAACAAAAAAGAGAAACCACCCAAGCAACAGCCACCTGTTGTTGTCAGCTTCACTGCCGTCATCGGTCAGGTAGAGAACTACACCATGCCACGGCCGCAGTCCACCACCGCCAGCGATTTGGGAGAGGTCACGCCATGCCACCGCCGCCCATAGACAATGAGGCTGACACCGAACAGATCACTAAGAAAACACTACCTGGCACCAACTCCCAGCAGCACCCAAAACCACTGTATCCTCTAAAAATCCACACCCAATCACTGCCTAACGAAACTCCAGCGGTGACCTCAAGGACACCCTTCCTCCACTGGACCCAAAATTCCTTCACTCTGAACCGCCAAATGCTGTCGGCAACCAGATTCAAACACCCCGCTGTCACTGAGCACTCAACTTCCTGCTGTGCAACCTGCTTCAGAGGACATAAAAACTAACTTCTTTGTCAATCTCATATTTATTTCTTCTTCGGTGTCCATGACTAAGAAATAAAAATTGATACTTCTTTGACCCTTGCTATCATATGATCATCAAATTTCGGAATTGGACATGTCACTATAGGAAAAATAATATATATGTTAACACTGTATTGGATATACAAAATTGAAAATATCCCTAACGTGTCCTTGTCCTACATTTTACAGAAATAGTGTATCCGTGTCCTGTGTCGATATACATGCTTCTTAGCTTGCCGGAAGCCAAAAAATGAGATAATAGTCAAAACTTTATACGTAGAATAGAAGTCCTTAATCCGTTATTGTTAGAGATCCTACCAATGAAGATGTGCGATCCTTTTCCGTCTCTAGTCTCTCTCAGTAGTGTAAGAGAATAATACGAGCGTGCAAGCCAATTGGAATCTTTTCATTACCTCATAAGTAATGGAGATACAGACCTTTGAAAAAGTAAAAAGAAGGGGAATTAGGAACCTAAACATATCCATGCAGGATCTGAACTTTATGCATCACTTCTAAGATGTCATCCTTTCCAATTTCATTGAAGTAGCTTAAGATAATGTTTTGTCATTTCATTTAGGCATTGATTGGTTTGTCATGGAAAAAGTACTCTACCTGTTCTCCACTTGTCTGATGCAGTACAATTTAAGGGTACTATTGTCATTTCTAGTCTCTTTAGAGTTTGTAGGGTCTTGAGTCTATAAATAGGGGTGTGTGAGTCTTTCATTTGGTAGCTTTTTTTTTTTTATTTTTTATTTTATACTTTTAAACATAATTATCAAGAGTATATCTTTTTTTTATCCCATTTTGGGAGTTTCTCCCGCTAGAAATCTCAATGGAATATTCCGGTTGCATCATTTTGGTATCAGAGCTTTGAGCTCAGATCCTAACCATCCATCTCGCCTGAAACCTAGACCTCGCCGGAAAGCGGCACCGGAAACTTCGCCGCTGCCTCGCCGGAAAATCCCAAATTAATCTATTCCACTCCAAATCCCTAGATCTACCCATTCCCAACCCATTTCAGCCTTAAATCGACATACCCAAGCTTTGAAACCCTAACATAACTCTGTAAATCATGGATCCTGGCTTGAGAACCTGTCAAACTTCATTTCGGCTCCTGTAGCAGCAGTTTTGAGTTGAATCGAGCCGGGTAGGCCACGAAATCAGATCCTGCAAAATGCTCAGAGCAGTTCCCAGTCGATTTCAAGTAGTATACCCTTCGATCTAGCCATTTTTGAGCTTGACCCAGCTCATTTTGGCCATTCCAGCACTCGAACAGCCTTTGAACCAGCTTACCAGCGCTCGAATCTTGATTTCGAGCATCAATTAGGCAATTTCGGCACTCAAAATTGCTTTTCAAGCTTCCGCGATCCCATTCCGGCCCTCAAAAGCACTGTTCAGACTTCTAAACAGTGTCTCAGACCCTCGAAACGGTGATTCAGGCACTCTAATTTGTGATTCAGCCTTCGGATTCAACTAATCACCCCTTATTGACACTCAAAACAGTGTTTCTGACGGACAGAACAGTGTTCTTACGATCGAAACAGGTCCAAGCAGTGGTAAGGGTCCTCTATCTACTCTTCTGGCACTTGAATCAGTGTTTTAGGCTTGATTTCACTTGGGTTACTGTTGTTTGTTGCGATTTTGCTTTGGTTGCTGCAAATTGTTGCTGTTTGTTGTGGATTTTTATAGTATTTGGGGTTCATTAGAGCTGATTGCTGTGATTTGTTGAAGTTTGGGGTCCCAATCAAATGGGTATTGCTTAATTTGGGGTGATTTTTGTGAGTGTTGTAATGGCTCAAAGAGGAGGTAGTGGTAGGAGAGGAATTAGAGGTAAAGGATTTATGGTGAATAAATGTGAAGATGTCGAGTTTAGCAACCGAAACCATGAGATCGATGAGTTGAGTAAACAATTTACTACTTTGATTGAGGGAGTGCGTAACTTGAAACCTCCAACCAAAGGTAGTGGTTATGTTAAGAATTCTTGAATTCAATTTGAGGATTCTTTGTTAGCTCCGCATTGGCGTAGAGCAATGTTGGGTGATAATGAACTTCCCAAGTTTTGTGGAAGTCCACCGAAATTCGTTGATTGGTTGAACTCTATTAAGAGTATTTTCGAGTATTATCATGTTACCGAAGAAACAAAGGTGACATTGGTATCTAGTTGCCTTAAAGGGAGAGCTTCGGATTGGTGGACACAACTCAAAGTTAGTCGACAAGGGAGAGGCAAAGAAAAGATTAGAGATTGGCTAGGAAGCACGGGTACAGGTAAGCAGTACGGGTACGCGATACGGCAAAAACCTAAAAAAGTAGGGTACGGGTACGGTTGGGGACGTAAGTGTAAATTTTTTTTTTCCCCCTATTTTACTATGTTCCATTGTACAAACTAAATAAAACACTCATTTTACCAACAAAAAGAAGCATAAATAAGAGTTAAAGAGTTCATAAGTGCATAGATGAAACAAGTGCAATGTCATTTTAGAGTTAATACTTAATAGTTACCGACTTTTCACACTTTTTTTACTGACAAGGTTGTGAGAGGGAGTGTTCCGAGTCTTCTGACTTAATGAGTAACAGATCTGTACAAAAAAGGGGAAAGAAACTATTTCAAAGGGAAAGAAATTGAGAAATTGATAGTCAGATGGGAGGAGAGAGAGAGAGAGAGAGAGAGAGAGAGAGAGAGAGAGAGATACTAACCAAATTCATAGTGGAGTAGTCGTGAGGAGCTCAGAGCTCTCGTATGCCTGCTGCTGCTGTTGTAAAAGATTTCAAGCCCTAAATCTAAAACAATACGTCTGTTTGTGTGTTAAAAGGCATGAGAATTGCACATTAACCCCTTAACTTTTGAGTTTTTTTCATTCGGGCCCCTAAAAGTTTTTAAAAAATTACATTTTCACCCAAACGTACCTAGTTCTGTACCCAATCAAAGTACCCAGGTGTACCCAGCCGTACCAGGAATAGTGCAAAAATAGCTGGTACGTTTTTGCCATACTCGGTACGTATTTTTCCATACCTAGCCGTACCTGTACCCAGTACTCGTACAACAACATTTTCGGAGTACCCGTGGTTCATAGGAGATTGGGATAAGATGAAGAAGAAGCTCAAGAAGGAATTCTTTCCTTTCCATCATCATCCCAAAGCCAATTTCTAGACTAGCTTTGCTAAGAGAGTCTTTGGGGGCTGTTCCAACTGAAAATCAACCTTTGATTGGCACTTTGGTAGTTAGAAATCCATCACCTAGTGGACTATTCGAATGCTTCAAGTATGGAGAACCAATTCTCGAGTTGCAAGTTAGTGAAAAAGCTTGTGAGTGTGTTTTTAATTCCCTCTTTGTTGAAGAGGTGAAAGAATCATGTTACAATGAAGAGTCGGGGTATGATAGGGTTCCGATCTTTGATGAGTTTCCAAGAGAAGAGTTAGAGCAGTTTGAAGATGGATTTGAAGAATTTTCCATCTTTGGAGGTGACTATGAAGACCTTCCCGTTTATGATGAGTGTTCAAATGAGGACATGGATGTTAACAATGAAGAAGAAGGATTTGAGAAAATTGATAGTCATGAAGAACAAGAAATGTCTAGTCTTTTGATGTATGAGCCTTGCATTTTTTTGGAAGATAGTGAGCAAGTCTTAGAGGAGAGTTATGACATGAAGGTTGAATAATTGTGACTTTGAAATTGAAGATGATGCACAACCTTATGAGAGTGATTTAGACTCTCCACAACTTGATGAAGTGTTTGTTGAAGATGGTTCGGAAGTGTTGCCTCAGTTTGCCCTAGATGTTCAAGTTTGTATTGCATTGGTACCCAATCTAGTTCAAGAGTTGCCAAAGAAGGGTAAAGAGTACTTGAGGCAACTTATTGATCCTTTAGGCATGGTCTTCATCAAGCAAGTTTTGAATATAATGTGGAGATGCCTTCTTTACATTCTACAAGGAATTGCTTGAGGGATGCTTTGGGAGTATGTGTCGAGTGCTACATCGAGGATATTGTGGTTCATAAGGGGCTAGCCAAATGGGTGATCTATTCGCACACGACTATGGATGCGGTGAATGATCATAAAATGAAGCTCATATTGAAGATGGGTTATTGCGAGAGGATGACGCAAATCAAGGAAATGTAGCCACATGCCTACTTCGGATCTGCACATAGTTGTCAAAGGCGAAAGGCGCACCGAGGCGCAAAATCCTGTGGGGACTAAGACGAGAGGCGAGAGGCGAGGCGCGCGCCTTTTTGAAGCGAGGCGCACCTATGTAAAAAAAATTAGAAAAAATAGCATATAACAATACTTCAACTAATAACACTAAGCCAATGAGTTTTAGATAGCATACCATCCAAAAGATACATAAAAACACCTACCAAATCGCACATAGTCTCTGTCTCTTAGACCTCTCTTTTTTTTTTAAATGAAACACCAAATTAGTCTCTCTCTGACCTCTCTTTTTTTTTAAAATGAAACACCATAGCCAAGTCAGATGTAGTTCACGATTCTAATTAAAATTGGACTACAGCAGCCTACTGCCTTCCTAGCTTGGACAGAATCACGAATCAAGGTCTGATCAATTGATGATTATATGGTCGAAATAGTCACAAATCCAAACTCCAAACACTTCAAATATACTAATTAGTAATTATTAAATTACTAACACGTGGAAATAACAACATTGGAAAGTTGGAATATAATAGCATATAATATATAGTAATAATAATAATATAATACTAGTTAGTGGGTTACTGGTATGGGTATTAATTTATTATAACTTGCATAGTGGGAATATAATAATAGTTAACAAGTCCACCGAGAGAACATAAAAGAGCCACGTACGTCACTAGTTGCCTATTTATTACAGTCTTCTTCATCTTCTTCTTCGGTTCTTCAGTTCGACCAAGAGCTTCGCTTTAGTGCTTCATTCTTCGACGATCAACAAAATCGAAACCCACGGATGAAGCTCTGTTCTCAGTTGAAGGCTTGAAGTCCTCTTCTCACTTCTCAGTTAGAGCTCTGTTCTCTGAGCTCTGTTCTATCGAAACCCACAGGTTGGTTTAAACACTAATTTTTTTTACGAAGACTGCTGAAATCCAAGATGGATCGATTTATGTAGGTCTAATTACACTCTCGACTCCTCGTATGGCATAAAAATAACATTATGGCGTGAAATTTTACTTTAATTACGACCCAACCGTAATCGAAGTATGGGTTGAAAGAGGCGCCGCTTTTGTAAGCCTCTAAGCCTTTTGCGCCTTTTTAGCCTTTTGGCGCCTTTGTCGCCTCTTTCAACTTCGCCTGCGCTGGGTGTACCCCAGCGCTAGGGTCGCCCTCAAGCGCCTCTCGCCCTAGGCGGCCTGGCCCAGCCTTTGACAACTATGGATCTGCATAATAAATACTTCTAGAGTTCTATGTTTTTTTTATTTAGTTGTTTGAGTCGTGTTGTTCAACTTGAGGACAAGTTGTTTTCTTTGGAGGGGGATTCCTGATGATGCAGTACAATTTAAGGGTACTATTGTCATTTCTAGTGTCTTTAGAGTTAGTAGGGTCTTGAGTTCTATGAATAGGGGTGTGAGTCTTTCATTTGGTGGCTTTTTTTTTTTTAAAAAAAAAACATAATTATCAAAAGTATATCTCTTTGTATCCCATTTTGAGAGTTTCTCTCACTAGAAATCTCAATGGAATATTCCGGTTGCATCATTGTCTCTTCTAATATTGTGCTTTGGACTGATTTCATTCGTAACATATAACCCTTTGATTTTGTGGGTTCCAATCAAAACTTGATTTCCATAAAAGCTGAATATTTATTTCATTTTGTGATGAAGGGATGGTGGAGTGGAGGATTTGGATATGGATTATGGATTGGGATCTTGGTCGCCTCAGGATTTTCTGTCATTCCCGTGCCATCTTCTGTGTGGAAGAATGAGTTCAAACTCACTGGAAACGGCTCAAGTAAGGTGCGCTTGATGCTTCACAAAGTGGCATAAGTGATAAGCCTGTCTCGCCTGTCCTTAAGGTGTTATATGGGCTTACATTTTAGAACAGGTGCATGCATATGTGTTTTTTTTTTTTGAATAAAAGTTTCTCATTAAAAACTGAAGTAGCTTTTGTAAGGTTAACTGGGAACTTATTAAAGTTCAATTCATGGGTTTTCAAGAAACCCAGAAAATGGCTTTGCTTAAACATCAATCTAATTTTAAGAAATTTACTGCAGATGTAGGGCCCAATATTTATCTAACCTGTGTTTTTGAAGCCTTTATTATCACAAGGCAGTAAAGGAAAGAGAGGTTCCAAAGTGAGAATCCTAATGCAAGCAGCTAGATGGCGTCTTCTATTTGACCCACACTTGCATCTAAAAGGTTTGAAGTGCAAGTGCCTGCTTGTATTATTTGCCTTAAATATTGCTTTGAACTCTGAGCTAGTAAATGCTTGGAATAACAACAGTAGGGTACAAATCGGCCCATTCTTCCTTCTTCTAGACTGGGGCTATCATGGACGTTGCAGCTGTCCTTGACTCCATGTTCCAAATACTTGTGTACAGGATGCTTACTAATGCGGCAGGACTTGATTACTTAGAACCTAGCAGTGGGTATGTGGACATAAATGGCTCCAATCAAGAATTTAATAGGGACAAAACAAATCTATTTTTTTCAGGTTTGAGTTCAAAACTCAATGAGATTATGGACTGATTCAAGTCTACTAGAAGTTCTAGAATATATGTCTCCATCATGTGGCCTGCTGATTTCCAAAAGCATGCTAAAGCACGGATCTATGTGATATCTTTATCTGCTGAAACGTAATGACTTCTTATTGTTTTTTTTTGGTAAAATACTTCTTATTGTTCTGGACATGTTAATGGTATTAGGCTACGCTATATGCTTGGCCAAAAAAAAATTTGTTCAAAAAAATCAGAACAAAGAATACGGAGAAGGACATGAGGGTAATTTTATGAAAGTGAGGAATTATAAAACGTATACCACCGGGGGTGGTAGCCTAGTGGTAAATGGCGTACTCCCTAGGGGCTGGGGCTCCGGAGGTCACAGGTTTGAGGCTTCAGGAAATGTCCCCTTGTACCTTGTGAACTTGCGCTCCTGTGATTGACTACCCTTCGAAGGGTTGGAGGTGGTAGAAAACCATGAATGTTTTATCCATCCATTGTGTTTTGCTTCAATTTCAACATGTTAATGTACCTTGGGGAAATGGAATTCATATTTTAAGAAACCTCAATTTTTTTGTTAAGATTGGAAAAAGTTCAGTTAAGTTTTTGTCCTGGATTTGATTTGACCTGTTTGAGAACTAGGTCGGTATTTGGAGGGGGAGATCACCGGAGATTTAAGAAACTTGTTGCTGGAATTTTGTACTGCTGATATGATATGGTTGGACTTTGGAGTTAGTCAGAAGGTAAGGGAAGGCTCAAGGTGTATTAAGCTTGTTAGAGAAGATTTTTCTTGGTGCAAATGTTAAAAAAGTTTTTAAGCAGTGAGAAAATGGACTCCACATCACGTATCAGCTATCTTACACCTTCCCTCAAATTCAACCCCATCTTCCACAAGAAGCAAAGTGTTTCCAAAACAAACAGAACAGCATGGACGACAACAAGCATACAAATCTAACTTCAACTGAGGATCTTCTGGAACATGTTCCTAAGATTAAGTAGTTAGGAAATGTGTCCAACAATGTATTTCAAATTACCCAACTTAGAATCTATGCTCTTTTGAGGTTGTGAATCGTAACTTGTGATTGCAATTGACATACTTGTGTAAGATGAAAAGGAGCAACACAGGAGAATGTAGATTCACCTTTCTAGAAAACCTTCGCTAGTTATCCACACAGGTCTATACTGCACATCACATAAAGGTTAAACGCCCATTATGTTATTTCCAAAGTGAATCTAACCAAAAAGATTAACCTCCTCCACTGTATCTTTGGCTCTAGTGGTGGTTGTTACTTCTAAAACAATTCATACAATAGGAAGCAGTTTTTGTTTGTCAAAAAATATAATGAGGGCCTGGCAAATGGCGGTCCAAATAATTGATGTTGAATTTGTCTACATACTCCATTTTGTACATGCCAAACATTTTAAGCTACAGCTCCTTGTTTTGATTATAAAAGATTTTGTGTCGTTCAACAATCTCTTACTGATATATTGAAGGTTCACGGTGAGAAAATATTGTCATGATCTCTCTCTCTCTCTCTCTCTCTCTCTCTCTCTCTCTCTCTCTCTCTCTCTCTCTCAAGAGTTCATAAAGTTGTTAACTGACCCTATGCATGACGGCTCTTGCATTTTTTGATTGCTGCAATCAATTTTTCTAACTAGTTAAGAGATATTTCTTTTGAGATATTGTGAATATTTTATGAGTGGGTGCTTGGGGACTCAGGGAGCCACATCTCTGAACTATCTTTGGATCTTGGTGGGAGACATGAGCCATCTCTAAATCTTCCTAATTTATCTCATAAAACATTTTTCAACATGGTATACATATTATATCTAGAAAACAGATTCATAGCTAATCCCAATTGATTGGGACTTAAAGCTCGGTTTGGCACAATTATTATATCTGATGCTTGATATTGGGCAGGATGACAGCAGGGAGGCTGCATCTGCACTATTTCCATCAATGAGTTGCTTGTTGAGGAGGAAGAAAGATCATGGTATGCAATATATCCTAGCTACTTATTTGCTCTTTTCATTAAGTTCTGTTTGCTACAAAAAAAATAAGTGGAATACCTTATATTGACTGCTTTTGTAGCAGTTATCCTAGTTCTCTAATCGAGAATTGTTCTTAAATCAAAACTAAAACCATCTACTCCTTCATCCCCTTTTTAAGTGTGTAGCTTCGTAAGTCCAACTTGTTAAGGAGACATCATCATTCCACCGTTCACATCATCACATCAATTTTTTCCCAACTTTTACCTACACTTCTTAAAATATTATCATCCACTTTTACTCATTAACTTTTTACCCATCAACTTTTCAAAAGGACAATAATAATGATTGTACAAACTTTTACCCATTGATTTTTCAAAATGAACACTTTTCAAGGGACAATCCAAAATGGAATACTACTCTCTTATTTGGGGACGGGGGGAGCATAATTAATTTAACTTAGTCATTTGTCATTTGTATGTTGGAAAAGTAGGATCAGAAAATGGTGATTTCCTTTTCAAAACCCCAAATATGTTCAAAATAGTGAAGACGAGATGGCCTGAGGAATCCCGCCGTCCCCCCCCGGGCAGTCCTGCTTAAGTTTCAGTAATTGGACGTCTGGATTGTGGAACATCTTCGGTTCAACAGTTTTAACGTCGCAAAACACAGCTAGGAGTTACTGCTGCCTCCGTTGAATTTTTTTTTCAAGCCATGTGGTTTCCCTCTTTTTTCCCATTCTACAATACTTTTGACAATCATGTCAAAGGGTCATAGTGCGCCAATCAAAAGTGTACGCAACTTGAGTCACGTAAATCTTCCTAATAGGAGCTTGTTTTGGGGTTCTTTAGTTTATCTGGTACAGTGTGTAATATCTGGGGCTTAAGACGGAAAACTGAAGTCATAATGAGGGAAACCACTTTATGAAAACAGTTCAAAGATTAGCCTTCTACTAGTGCACTTCTTATCTATGAAATATGGATATGGACATTTCATGGATATGCCTAGTCCATCGAGTTTTTAAAAAAATTAGTACATGGACACGTTGGGAACTGGTTCAATGTAGACTATATGTTTCGTTACTGATGTATCTTATGAATCGATATAGAAGTCAAAAACATCTTTCCTATCAAACTAGGATAAAAACAAATTTTATTTGGTGTTACATATATATCAACAGTATTTGAAGAAGTATTCATGAGCTAAACATTCATGGAAATTTATTATGGGCCAACTTTCAAAATTGCATTTTAATGTCTTAAGCTCATGAATGCTTCTTCAATTACTGTTGATATATAGCATGTCCTTAGTGTTTCAGACTTAAATCACATGACGAAGAAAAACGGATATGTAATTAGTCATGTCCATACCTACGCATCTCAAACATGGATGCGCCAAGCCGGTAGACTTGTATGTGCTTCGTAGCTTCTTATGGTAAACAAATGATAGTAGCTCACATAAAGAGCGTTATTTATGCTTGTCTTCTTCGCCATGAGTACTTCCGTCCTCGATAGCTTTTCTTCTCCATGAGTGCTTTCATCCTTGCTAGCTTCTCTTTATGGGGGATCTAATACTTGCAGGTCGAGCTGAGGCTCTACTCATTGCTGCTTATGGCAAAGGCCTGAAGTTGAGCTTTGATTCATCGTGCACCTCCGACATCTACTCTTGACCCATAAGACCGATAGAGGAGCGTAACAATTAAATGTTTGATTTGCCACAACCTACTTATTCTTCTGTCACCTCTTTCAGTTTTTGGCTGACATGCTTCGAAATGAAGATCACAAAAGAAATAGGAATGAAAGGAAGAGTTGTTGATGGATCTGTCTAGAAGGTTTCTCTGATTTGACAGTTATCTAATTTTTGGTTTTAAAGTTACTACTATTGTTGGTTTGCTTTTGGGTCTGCTGGTTGGTCTTCTTCGGCTTTTGCTCTCATTGGTAGAGATTGGCGCAACTGGTGCTGCTATTGAAACTTTCTGGTGGGACTTTTTTGTTGCCCATCTTATGCAATTATCTCGATGATCTAAATTCCAATGGAAAGTGGTAGTGTGGCTCGTACTGATTAATTTGCTTATGTTGAGCTGTATTGAGTAGTCTAAGTGCTCACTTTTTATTTGTCTAGGCTATGTTTGGATCCTTGCTTGCCAAGCTAGAGGGAAAGTATAGAGGGATATAATTTAGGAAAAATTGCTTAAAAATGGAGGTAGGGGCAAGTAATGGCAAAATCATGGTGTGCTTTTATTGAAATTGCTCAATACATGAAAAGGAAAATTTTAATTGCACATAAATGGAACCTATTATTCTATGGACCAATGTATCCTCCTTAGAAAAGGGATCCCCTAAACCCACCCCTCCCTGACTCTCCATTCTCTGTCAAACACTTAAACGTAAAAAAGAGGGGGAAAGAGAGAGAAACGGCACACGGAAGAACAGACGACAGAGAGGAGAGAGAAACCCTAGATCTGTTCTACCCTACCCTCTCACTCTCCTCGTCTTCTCCTACACTTTCACAACCGAAAGAAGCAAGGCATACCAGAAGATCAACAGGATCAACCATAGTCGTACAACAAAGCAACAGGTATGAGAAAACAAAAAATAGTCGAGATTTTCAATGGGTTTGTTCAGTTCATATATGCTCAGTCGATTTTTGGGTTTTCATCCCACTTATCTGACATTTTGTTCCGCAAATTTGTGCAAATCTCACACAATTTCTCTCTCTCTCTCTCTCTCTCTCTCTCTCTCTCTCTCTCTCCCAACAGGGTTGAATCTTTGAAAATTTTAAGTTTATAGTTTGAGATGATAGTCTGAGTTGTAGGAATCAAACAAGGGCCCCATCAAACAATGGTGTTCCTTGGAAGTGAATCTAATAATTTCAGAAATGGATGAAATACAATTTGTTGCAATGAATATTCTCACTCTCACCATTGCACCCTTTCTTGTAGTTTGTTTAACCTGTCATGGACAAGTATTGCACTCCTCTAATGTTTGATTTCACCATACTTAGTCCAAATTGGGTTCTTTTGAAACGATAATCGTAGTTGAACAAAAGTTGGTTCAAGGTGGTTTGTTGGTGGATAGTTGGACTAACGATGAAAGTTTTCAAAGGATATGTCATCGGGTTCTGTTAGTTCAAGTGGCGGTAGGTGGTGGCGGCCGAAGTGCCATTGCGGTGATCAAGCCGTTCTTAAGCCTTCTAGAACTGAGGAAAATCTTGGACGGAGGTTTTTTAGTTGTCAAAAATATCTGGTAAGTGGCTAAAATTTTCTTGAATTGGTTGAATTGATAAGTGTAGTGGCATAGCATAATTTCATTCTATCATTGTAGGATCCAAAATTGTGCGAATTCTTTGAATGGTTTGATGATGAGAAGATAGTCAATTTAGAGAGGGAGATTAAGTTCTTGAAGGAGAAGACCACCTTGTTGGAGGAGAAGGCAAGCTTGTGGGAGGATAAGGCAAAGGTGTTTCAGAACAAGTACAAGGAGTGTGAGAAGTACAATGCAAGAGAGATTGCCAACATGGCTTGACTCTATGAATTGAAGATTAAGGAAGCGAGGAGGATGGAAAAAAAAAATTTGGGTTACCTTGTTGGTTGCATTGATGGTGCTTGTTGGTGCTTGTGTGGTATTTGGAATAGTTAGCCATGGTTTAGGTAGGAGGGTTTTGCATTTCGCACTACCTCGTTGACTTATGTAGTTGATATATGATAGGATGGTTGACTTGTGAAGTAGTTGTCGATGTATTTTGTAAACAAGCGACAGATAAGGTGGATGTATTTTGTTAATGTATTCGTAGGGCATGCGAACAATTTCATGTATGCTAATTTGATATTATGGATGTTATGACATCAATGTACTATGTACTTTGAATTGGTTCTATCTTTGTTTAATGTATTTAATGTAATTTACTAAATATTGCACTCTTCCTGCACCTTTGTTGAACTCTTTATGGTAAACTGTTGGACTCTTCAACAACAGCTTTGCACTCATGTTCCACATTTTTTACTCAAGTCAAACTTTAAGGAAATATTTTTACTAAGTATTGCACTTGCACTGTTGCTACACTTTTATTGAACTCTTCATGGAGGGATGTTGCACTCCTCAACAATTAGTTTGCACTCATGTTGCAAAATTTTTACCTCAGTGTATGAAAATATTTTACAATTGCATTGTTCCTCCACATTGGTTCAATCCTTCATGGATAGATGTTGCACTCCTCAAAAATTGATTTACACCCATGTTGCAAGTTTGTTACATTGGAAATATTTTACAATTGCATTGTTCCTCCACATTTGTTGAATCCTTCATGGAAAAATGTTGCACTCCTAAAAAATTGGTTTGCACCCATGTTGCAAGTTTTTTACTTGTCAGTGTCTGTATGATAATATTTTTACAATTGCACTAGTCCTCCACATTTGTTGAACCCTTCATGGAGAGATATTGCACTCCTCAAAAATTGGTTTGCACCCAAGTTGCAAGTTTGTTACTTTTTTTTTGGGGGTAAATAAGCTTGAAATAAAAAGAGGCTAAACAAATGTACAGCCTACAAGGGGCATACCCCAAGAAGGACAAAAGAAAAGGAAAAGAAAAGAAAGAAAATAATGCGTAAACCCGACACAATCCGACGAGATAGATGGCCATAAAGGCAAAGTGATAAACAAAAGCTAGACTACTGGGTGTTTCGCTCTCATCTAACAGAGGAGAGAGAAACACCGCACAAAATATGACAATCTAACAAAATACAACTTGAACTTATGTACAATAAGTAGAGTATTCTAAAAAATGTTTCACTCCCATCTATCAGAGGAGAGGAAAACACCATACAAAAGGACCTTGAGATAGGACCTTGGGATAGGACCTTGAACATGAGACTTGAAGCTTGAACATGACACTTGGAATATGACTTGGAGTAACTTGGCAAAGGACCTAGGAATAGGACCTTGAACATACCACCTGGACATGACTTGATGCTTGAAGCTTGCTTATGGTACTTGATGCTTGGGATGTGACTTAGGAAGTACACAGAACATCAGGTGTCTGCCCAGAGATTGGCAGCCCAAAAATACAGAGTTTCATACAAAATAAGCCACAAAATGATGAAATAACAGTATGTGTAGCAGGCTAGTGTAGGGAGGAAATGCCCCCTCCCAGAAGGGACTAATACACGCCATGGGACATCCCCCCAAGGCTAGGCCAGAAATGTCAACATTGTGGATCTTGTCGGACACCTACGCCAAATCCGGGTGATATCAAACAACTTTAAGCAAATTAACATTCATGTTCACTTTGGATTTCACGGAAATTTGGGCAAATATCTCCTTTGAAACAGGTAAGTAACCCAGCACTTTCTCAATGAATACAATGAACAAATGAGAGCTCTAATAACAGATAAGTAAACAAGAATCTATAGCAACAGCCCTTGCTATAGTTTAACATGGAGGTTCAATTGCAAGCAAGTATGTAGATTGCAACAACCCTTGCAACCCACTTAATGAGCTTAATCCAAATGCAAGCAAGTAAGCAAATATCTATAGCAACAGCCCTTGCTATAGAATAACATGAAGTTCAAGTAAAATGTACGATTACCCAGGTATTAGCAAGATCCTCCCCAAATAATCACATCCGACCAGAGAACCGTGGCCAGAAGAACTAATCTGCCGACTACATCCAAAGAACAACATTTGCGGCAGAAGCCCCCTCGATTAAAGCAACTTTGCAAGGTGGCAACACTCACAAAGCAGCCGAGAAATGTACAAAGAACCTTGTTAAGCTTAGAACATGTATAACCAAGAATAATGCACAACATACGTGACCATATTCAAAACCAAGGGTTGCCTCCCTCTTGGAGGCATAAGAATTGTTCAAAATAATGCACAGACCCAAGTATATGATGTTCAGCTAATTCTCCACTTAGTTAACAACCTTAAAGATTGAGGTCCTTGAGGAAGGTTACCTAAGGACATCAATCTGTATCTAACCATTGAGTGTATTTTACTTACCACACAAGGACCAGAGCAAGAAATATTTTGGAACTTGCGAACATTTCGTTCAAGCCATATCTGATAAACTGTAACTGTGAAAATGAGCTTGATGATCAAACTTTTAAGTGATTTACCTCTGATATTTGAGATTTGATTGATCCAATTGGCCCAAGACATTGGAGGCCAATTCTCATTGACATGTGTAAGGATCTCAATCCAAATATGTGATGTGAAAGGGCAATTGAAAAATAAATGGTCATGGGACTCAATACCATGGCAAAAACTATAGCAAGACACAGGAATGGAACCAAAGAGGACCAACTTGTCACCTGTATAAAGCCTATTGTGAATTGCTAGCCAGGTAATCATACTACACTTTGGGATATGACCAGGGAACCAAATACTAGAGTGCCAAGGAACCTTAGGGTAGTGTGTCCTAAGTTCATCCCAAAGGGAAGAGATGGTGAATATGCCTTTAGGGTTAAGAACCCACTTGTGATGGTCCTCTATGTCTTGGTTTGGACTGGGTAAGGATGTAATAGATTCCCTAATCTCATTGAGCTCTAGGGTTTGAGTAATGGGAACACACCAATTGGATTCTCTTATAATTGCATTCAATGTGGCACATTTGGTGAGTCCAGAGTCGTAGATAACCCTAGGACCAAACTTGAGGGCAAGGGGACCAATAGGATGCCAATTGTCAAACAACAGAGAGGTGGATCTGCCATTACCAATGGCAACTCTAATGTGGGGAAGGACAAGGGGCCTAAGATTGAGAAGTTTCCTCCATACCCACGAAGGTGAACTAGGTACCTTAATTTCCCAAAAATTCCTTCCCTTGAGTAAGTATGATTTGACCCATTGGCACCACATAGATTGTTCCCCACCAGAGATAAGGAACCAAATGTGCTTTGCAATGGCAGCCTTATTCCAAATAAGCATGGATTTGAACCCAAGGCCACCCTCTTGTTTAGGGCAACACAAGTGTTCCCAAGAAACTTTAGCCCCGCATTTTTAAGATCGGGGCGAGACCAAAGGAAGGATCTAAGTATGGATTCCACTTCCTTGATGACTCTTTTAGGAAGTATAAATAGGGAAGACCAATATGTTTGCATTGAGAAAAGAACATTCTTGATCAACTGGACTCTACCAGCATAAGTTAGGTCCCTATTTGTCCAGGTTTTAGTTCTAGAACTGATTTTGTCAATCAATATATTTTAATTTGGTGGACAAAAGAGGAACCCCAAGGTATCTTACGGGTAAGGTACCCTCCTTAAATCCTAACAATTGTAGGATCTCATTCCTGGTAGAGTATTGAACCCCAGAAAAGAATACACTACTCTTACCAGGACTAGGGGATAATCCAGAAAGTAATTCAAACTCATTTAATGAATTTTGAATATGTTTGACCGAATTAACTTCACCCCTACAAAAAAGCATAAGGTCATCCGCAAAACACAGATTGATAATCTTAGGATTATTACATCTCCAATGGAATTTAAAGTCAGATTCTTTGGACTTCTCTCTTAAGATGCATGTGAGAACCTCCATAACAATTACAAACAGGTAGGATGATAAAGGATCACCCTGTCTAAGGCCTCTAGCACCTTTAAAGTTTCCAGTAGGTTCACCATTAATGTTCAATGAATAGTTAGCTGTGGTGACACAAGCCTTTAACTAGGTGATCATTTTGGGGTGGAAGTTCATACAAGTCAGCGTGTCCCAAAGGAACTCCCATCTGACATTGTCGTAAGCTTTCATAATGTCCACTTTCATGGTACACTTGGGAGTGGAAGTGGACCTATGGTACCCATGCATGATTTCTTGGGTGAGGAAGATATTATCTGCAATTCTTCCGCCTTCACGAATCCGCATTGAATCAATCAATAAGGTCAGGAAGAACACATTGAATTCTCCTAGCAAGAATCTTGGCGATGCATTTGTAAATTACATTGCAACAAGATATGGGTCTATAGTCACCTACCTTTGAAGGATTAGGGACTTTGGGAACAAGGGCTACAATGGTGGCATTGGCTCTGCTCAAGAGCTTCCCGGACTTGAAGAAATTTCTCGATAGTCAGCAGCGAATAACCGTGCCCAACGATGTGCCAAGTCATATGAAAAAACTTAGCATTATAACCGTCAGGGCCAGGGGCCATAGTAGGATTGAGTCCCATGAGTATATCCTTAATCTCAGAGTTGGATACCTCCTGGACCATGGATATACTTTGTTCATTAGTAAGTTTCTTAGCAATAAGCTGGTTAATTCTATTATAACCAGCATAGGAGGAGGAGTGAGGTTCACCAAGTAAACTAGTGTAAAAGTTTACAAAGGTGTCCTTGATTACAGTCATATCATATGTAGTGCTTGAATCACTTAACACTAGACTTGTAATCTTACTCCTGTTCCTATTATTGTTGACTGACTTGAAGAAGAATGAGGTACATTGATCACCAAGTTTCAACCATTGTATCCTGGATTTTTGCTTGGCCAAGCTCTCCTCAGCTCTAGCAAGAGTGAGAAATTGCTTATAAACCTCTTTTTCTTCTATTTGATTAGCAATGTTTGTAGGATCAGCTCCCAGTTTGGTCTGAAGAGTCTCAAGATGGTATTTAGTGGTAGAAACCCTACCAGAAATACCATTGAACTCCTTGTGATTCAACTCCTTAAGGTCAGTTTGGAGCCTTTTGAGTTTCTCAGTAAGACTGAACATGGGATTCCCTATAATTATCTGCCTCCAAATCCTTTGGACTGTGGGGAGAAAGGAGGGATGATCTGCAAGGAAGTCAAAAAACCTAAAAGGTCTTTTAGGATGCTTAGGAGGGGGAGCAATGCGTACGACTGCAGGTGAGTGATCAGACACCCCCGGAGTGGGGAAAAAGGCTGAAGAGAATGCATGTGTTCTAAGCCAAGTATCATTGACAAGGACTCTGTCAAGCTTGGTAGATATATGGTGAGGAGGGTCCTATCTATTAGTCCAAGTAAATAGGCATCCATTGAACCTCAAATCATCAACCTCACAAGAGTAGATACATTTATTAAGATCATCCATGTGGGGGGGGCCAGAGGTTAGACCCACCAGCTTTTTCCAAAGGTGTCCTAATTGCATTAAAGTCACCAAGGATGATCCAAGGTTCACTGGTCTTTAGGTGGGAAAGGTCATTCCAGAGACCAAGTCTCTCATTGTGATCATTTTCCCCATAAACAAAAGTAGCCACAAAATTATACCCATCAAGGTTGGAAAGAACCTCACAATGAATTACTTGACTAGTCATGAAGAGAACCTTCACATCAAGAATGTGAGGATTCCAACAGACTAGAATTCTTCCAATGGGGGCATGGGTAGAGTTATGGATATGTTTCCAGTGGGGGCAAATAACCTTCATGATTTTATCCATATTAGGTTCTTTAACTTTATGTTCAATCAAACCCATTAGAGATAAATCATTATTTTTCAAAAAGTGTTTTGTTTGCTTTACTTTTTGAGGGTCATTTAAACCTCTCAAATTCCAAAACCCAAAATCAAATCGCGATTGAGAACTAAGCATAGGAAATTGTAAAAAGATAACAGAAATAAAAGTTAAATTAAAAGGTAAGGATACTGCTCAAAAGGATATAGCAATTCTACTGCCCTTTAGAAGGGTCTGGTCTCCAATATCTCCCCTTCTTTTTGTTCTTGTTCTTCCTTGTGTTGCTCCCCGCAGATTGTGGACAAGAAGGAGTGGGGGAGCTTGCCGTAGTTTGGGATGGCGAAGCTTGATTGATGGGAGAATGGATTTGACATTTAGAACCCTTAGTGGATGGCTGAGCTTCTGCCAATATCTCCTCACAATCCTCAGAGGACTCAACATCTTCATTTGGGTTGAAAGGAACCAACTGATCCTTCAGAGTACCACTGGGAGCTGCTGATTTGTGAGACTGTGAAGGATCAACAGCTATGGTCACAACATCCAGAGCTAAACTGCCTCCCTGATCTAAAGCCTTAAGGACCTGTTGTTGAACAACTGGATCCTTGTTGGAAATGCAACCCTTGTTTCCAACCGTTTGCCAAGACTCCACTGGGTTAGCAGGTACTGGAGCTGGTTTTGGAGTACACTTGTGGCCAAACACTTTACACACTGAACATTTTGAGGGGAGCCATTGATAGTCCACTCGATTGTAAACAGCCTCCCCATTTGCCTTTACCACTATTACATCCGGTAACTCATCATCTGCAAAGATTTCTACACATACCCTTGCAAAATCGAGTCTCTTCTTGCCAGCTGTAGCTTCATCAACATGAATAGGTCTTCCAATAGAGCTGGCTATACGACTAAAGCCACCCTTGATCCGGCATTCCGTGAGGCTTATGTAGCTTGACCCATGCTGGAATAGAAGAAGGATGCTTGGTTGTTGGGACCAACATTCTTTTCCAATCATTAAGAACTAGATACCGCCGGGAGAAGAAATATGGGCCCCCTTCTAGCACTTGTAATTTAGCAGTCTCGTCTGAAAACTCAAAGAGGAAACAAGCCCCAATCTGTTTAATAGACTTCGGAGCATTGTTTTTCCATACAGATCGAGCAGTGGCACACAACAAGTTGTATGGCATTTTGCCATCCAGAAAATATCCAATCAAACAATGGCCCCAGGAGTTTGAATCAACTTCAGACTCATCTAGTTCTACTACCGCATCCTAACCTTGTTGCATATTTGGGAAGTGCTCTAGCTTCATCATTTTTGATGGGGCTTGGGCTTTAAAAAGAGATGCCCAATTTGAGGTTTTACCTGTGTTAATCGTGTTTGCCGGTTTTGCAGGGTGCTCCTGATGAGGGGGATTGACCCCAACTTCCACAAAAGCCCCCTCCAGGATTATTTCAGCAGCGGTAGTATCCTTATTAGGGTTAGAATATTCCTCCCGCACTTGAAGGATGTGATTTTTGAGCTAAGAAAGGTTGATGCTAACACCTGATTTGATCATTTCATCTTCAATCGATTGAACTAGGGAGGAAATACGGTCCTCACTCGCTTGGTCTTCTTCCTCACACTGGAAAACAACCGGATTGGGGGTTAATGGGTTATGGGTTTGGACGTGTAGTGCCACTGTACTCGAATCTAGATCCCGTGCTAATTGCGAAGAAGGCTGGCCCGAGCCAGATCTGGACCTTTGCGGGTAGACACTCGACTGTAAAAAGTTGGGTTTAGGTGAATATTGGATGGTAGGCGTAGCCATGGAAGAGACTTGAATGTCGGGACCCAAATCTGTAGGTTTTCCTGGAGTAGATTGAGACAGCGCGCCTCTGTGTTTCTGCCGTAGTTCATGAGAATCTAGGGCTTTGGAGCCCAGATTAAACATGGGGGAACCGGGAGCATCCACCATGGGAGAAAGAGAATTGCTAGACATGATTAGGGTTTCTCTGAGCTCACCAAAATTGCCAAAATCGCCAGAGAGAAAGATGACGTCATTCTCCAACGGTTTTTCTTTTTTCCCATCGAAGAGTTATTGCAAGTTTGTTACTTGTCAGTGAATGTATGAAAATATTTTACAATTGCACTGATCCTCCACATTTGTTGAACCCTTCATGGAGAGATATTGCACTCCTCAAAATTGGTTTTCACCGAAGTTGCAAGTTTGTTACTTGTCAATGTATGTATAAAAATATTTTACAGTTGCACTGTTCCTCCACATTTGTTGAACCCTTCATGGAGAGATGTTGCACTCCTTAAAAATTGGTTTGCACCCATGTTGCAAGTTTTTTACTGTGGAAATATTTTACCATTGCACTGTTGCATGTATGCTGAACTCTGAATGGTGATTATTACTTTTAATTTTGGATTACCGTTGCATGTCTTGTTTTTTATTGCTAAGTTGTATAAATGCGTTGGATTATCGTTGTTTACTCCTACATTTAACGTCTTAGTAGGTATGGCGAATGCTGATAAGAAGATATTGAATTGTTTTTGCTATTGGGGTGGCGAACGGATAGTTAACACCAACGGCACGTTCTTGTACAAGGGTGGAATATGTGCAGCTGTTGTAATCGAAGATGGTATCTCTTTGAATGAATTGTTTGAAACGGTTTGTGATGCCCTCAAGACGAGTTTGGAGGATAAATTTTTTTTCTACAACACCAAAAGGGACAAGACAAAGCATATTATATTGAATGACGAAAAGGTGGTTACAATGCTGTTTCGCTTGAACGAAGATGAAGTCGACGTGTTTGTGGAGGAGACGGGACGCACTCACCCTCTGTCGGACATTATTCCGTCAGGCAGGTTAGTAGCATAAAATGATTTATGTAATTCAAGTTATCATGTGTTTGACTTGTCGAATTCAGTTAACTAATGGCATTGAATTGTTTGAATTTATATGTGTTGTAGGGATTCAAATGTCATTGACCACAATGCTACCTCTATTGTTGGAAGAACAACGACAACTTCTAGTTCCATGACTATTGGAAGTGCTTGTACCCAAGAGATGGGTTTGGTGCCTTACTTGCTGGAGAATGCAAATGAGGTATTGTGGTGGAAAGGTCAATTGTTTGAGAGCCCTGACCTTTTCAAGCAAGCGGTCACCATCTTTGCGGCCTTGAACAAATTTTCATTCAAGTACTTGGACAATAGTAGATCCTACTACCGAATAGTGTGTGTCGTTAAGGGCTGTCCGTGGAAGGTAACGGCAAAGTGTGACGGGGAGTGTGATCTAGTCCGTGTGATTGCGTTGAATAATGAACATGTGCACAGTGCATTAGATGGAACAACTTATAAGCCGACCATTCGCACTAAGCAAGTTGGCTTGATTTTCAAAAATAAGATTTTGGACAAGCCCCAATTTCTCTCGAGGGATATTTGCAAGGAGTTTGAGGTTGCCTTGGGGTGTCGTTTGACATACAATCAAGGATGGAGGGCAAAGGAGCGGGCTAAGGAAGCCATCAACGGTCCTCCTTCGGCTTCTTTCCACCTAGTACCATGGATGTGTCGGCGGCTTGTGGAATCCATCCTAAACACTATTGCAAAATGGACGTCAACAGATGAAGGCAAGTTCAAGCAACTTTTTGTTTCTTATGGTTGCTCCATTGCCTGGTTCAATAGAGGTTGCAGGCCGGTGCTAAAATTGGATGCTTGTTTCTCGACCGGATACTATAGGGGTCATTGTCTCTTGGCAAGTGCGCACGATGCCGACGATGGATTGTACCCACTGGCATATGCCATTGTGTCAAGTGAGAATGACGAGGATTGGTTGTGGTTTCTGGAAAATCTCAAAGAAGTTGTCGATGGACGTCAGGTTGTGTTGGTGACTGACCGGAATACTTATTTGCTCAACGGTATCATTAAGGTGTTCGGGGGGGAGTGTAATGCGTGGTGTCTCCGGCATCTAAAGGAGAACTTCAGCACGTTTGTTAGTAGCAAGGGCCTGAAAAATGAAAGACAGAAGGAGGCTTTGAAGGTGTTTACTGATATTGCATATGCAAGGACCGAAGTTATATATAAGTTCCATTTGGGAAGGATGTCTGCATTTCATCCAAATCTGGCAAAGTGGGTGGAAGACAGCAATCCGAAGCACTGGGCAAACGCTTATTTCCCTTTTAAAAGGTGGGACAAGATGTACACTAATCTGGCTGAATGTTTCAACAATTGGATACTGCCGCTGAGGGAATTGGACATCCTCCAATTTATGATTGGACATGTCAACAAGGTGACTGATTTGTTCGTACGTAAGAAGGCCGTGGTTCTTTCATGGAAATTTCCTGTTGGTCTCAATATTGAGAAGGACATTAAGGAAGTCCAAATGGTTGCACGAAAATATATGCAGCGGGCTACCTCGCCTAATGAGTTCACGGTATGGAATACGGAGAGGAAGAGTTTTGCGATAAGGCTCACCCACCCCAAGACGTGTAGTTGTCTTGCTTGGCAGATGTTTGGAGTCCCATGTGGGCATGCTTGTCGAGCTATCATAAACTCGGGTTTTTCTATCTACGATATGGTCGACCCGATGATGATAAAGGATATGCAAATAGTGATATATGACAATTCCATGTCCCTTGTGCCGTTGCATGACATGCCTACGGTATCATCATTAGAGCCAAATTGCATGATTGTTGATGGTGTTGCTTGTACGGACCTTGCATTAAATCCCCCCGCCGTAAAAAGACAGGCAGGATGACCAAGGAAGAGGAGGATTGAGTCACAGACACAAGAGAAGGCCACAATGACATGCAATCGTTGTCGTGAGCCAGGCCACAACCGTAGCACATGCCAATCCGCTATACCGGGGTGATTGGGTGAACCGTACTGACATTTGGAGTACTGTCGCAGATTCCATTATTTCGGTATGTGTCGGTCTCTCTCTCTCTCTCTCTCTCTCTCTCTCTCTCTCTCTCTTCTGTGGTGCCTATTCTTGCAAGTGATGTTTTACTAAAATGGGATCATGCATTAGTTTAATCGAATCTATTGTCTGCTCTTTAAATTGTTGTTGATTGATGACCATTTCGAACACTTTGTTAAATATATTGATTGCTTCATTTTTCTTAATTTTTTACTCACCACAACAGAGATGCATATTATTCGCACAATAATATGATGAAGACCCTCCAGTAGCATCCCTTCTGGAGCCTTCAAACATTGTTGGTTAAGTTTGTTGACTGAGATTTTTCATATTGCACATCACCTTGTTTCACTTTGCACCCTTGCTTAACAATATTGCATCTTACAGAAAAAAGCATTGCACGGTGACTGCAACTAAAAAAATTTACACACTAAACTACAATAGTAGTATGGAATTTATTCATAGTTTCTTTAGTTAATTTATTGTTTATATCTTTTTCTTTTTCTTGGATATCATTTTGGTTTTTTTAAGTTTTAATTATTTTATTATCATCCGTTATTACTCATGCCAAAAGAAATGAAATTGACAATGTGGGAGCGGTGTCTAATATATGTTTTCATTCGTTGTACCAGGTATTTTGTTTGCGGTGGATCATCTAGTTCTCTTGATGTGGACACAGCTCTCTATCTATCTTACTTACGCATTTGGGCCGCAGTACTGTTCCGAACACTCGGTTGGAAAATATCAAAACTGCTATTAGACATTTGTATTGCTATTCCTTTGAGACGTACGGCGTTGGGATATTTCTTTGTAATGTTAAATCTTTATCTTTTTAGGTCGCCTTTATCAAAACTGCTATTAGACATTTGTACTAATCACAAGTGCATGTCATTGTCATTGGCTTGTTAATAATCAATGCAGAAGTTCACTATATACTCAAAGAAATTTGTTGGACTTTAAAGTCGACATGAACTATGTAGCAACCACCGACGCTCACCAATGGCATAACTTCGAATGACTCTCCTGGATTAACACGTCCAAAGACCACGGAAGATAACATACTTGCTATTGAGAGGTTCACTATAACATTGTCATTGACTTGTTAATAATCAATGCAGAAGTTCACTATATACTCAACTCCATATACTAGTTAATATTGAAATATAAGTTATAACATACATAGTTAATTACTAGTACATAGTTAATTATTAGTACAACAACCACCACACGAATTTAGGAAGTCCATTATAGGCCAAATGAAGCTGTTGACTCAACGTGTCGCCCTTTTTCTGAAAACGTCGGCGATCCTTCTGCCATATCCTCTACGGCTTATTGTCACATTCAGCTATTCATCCCCAATCATGTTCATATCCACGTTAAAAAAAGGGACCTTATGGAGCAACCAAACATAGCCGCTCGGTTTGCAGTCTACTTGACTATGTCTAATGAACCCCAACTCCCTCAAGTAGTCCCGATGGCTGTCAATGGTATTCGGGGCCTCCACAACCATAATCACCCCCACATCCACCATACCAACCGTCGTACGCAAGTCCTCATCAATTTTTGGGTACATACCGCAGCAATAAACTACGACATTAAACCCTCCAAAATTAGAAACCGGTAGAACATCATCATTGTTGATACCCAATATGCGGTGAATTTGAAGCTCGCGTTCTTCTGCCGTACCTTCTGCCTCCATTCGAACTGTGTGCCACCGTGGGTTCCAATTTGGTGCCATATTCAAATTCAAATAAATTTGTTAGACTTTAAAGTCGACATGAACTATGTAGCAACCACCGACGCTCACCAACGGCTTAACTTCGAATGGCTCTCCTGGATTAACACGTCCAAAGACCACGGAAGATAATATACTTGCTATTGAGAGGTTTTTTGACAAAATCTAGAAGACTGAAGATAAAACATATTGGATGGGTTTTGTGAGGTGAAGAGAAGATAAAACATATATTTATAGCAATTTCCTGCTTCATATTTCTATTTAAAAAACGTGCATCATGGGAAAGATATTATCGCTATTGCACTGTTCTTGATACAATATTGCACCATTCATGGAACGCGGTTGCACGCTTCATAAAAATAATTGCACCGAACTAGGTCCAACCGGGATTGCAGTGTGTGGTCAAGTCACACTGCAGGGGAATATATTCTCCTATTTGCACTCTTCCTGATCCAAGGTTGCACCCTTCATGAACTTTTGTTGCACGCTTCATAAATTTAATTGCACCCTAGTATAGTAGGTCCAAACGGGATTGCAGTGTGTGGTCAAGTCACACTGCAGGGGAATATATTCTCCTGATTGCACTCTTCCTGATCCAAGGTTGCACCATTCATGAAACTTTGTTGCACGCTTCAGAAATTTAATTGCACCTTAGTAGGTCCAACCGGGATTGCAGTGTGTGTTCAAGTCACAGTGCAGGGGAATATATTCTCCTGATTGCACTCTTCTTGATCTAAGGTTGCACCCTTCATGAACTTTTGTTGCACGCTTCATAAATTTAATTGCACCATTAGTATAGTAGGTCCAAACGGGATTGCAGTGTGTGGTCAAGTCACATTGCAGGGGAATATATTCTCCTGATTGCACTCTTCCTGATCCAAGGTTGCACGTTTCATGTAATGTGTTTGCACAACTCAGAAACAATAATTGCACCCTTCAAAAAATTAATTGCACCCTAGCAGGTCCAAGCGGAGTTGCAGTGTCGTCAACTGATTGCAAAGGGGAAGAGTTTGTCGGGTGCAATAGCCATTTTGCAGGGTGCAACGAGATTCGACGAAAGGTGCAATCTAAACTTATGAATGGTGCAAGGTGGAGAATATATTCGACTTTGACCATACACCTTTCCAAATACAAAAATAATTGGTTGGTAATGATTGCCCTGGTAAATAAATGCCATTGCACTTGCACACTATAAATGAAGGAGCTACCAATGTTTGTTGATTGGATAACTCATTTTGGAAGTTGGTTTAAGGGAAGAAAGAAATGAACAGAGATGACCCTAAATGGAAAGGAAAGGGCATCGCTAAAAGCACTTCTGGCGGTCCAAAAAAACGTAGGCATTTAATTCCACATAGACATATAATTCCAGGGCTGGCCGGTCTTGTGCGGTTAGCATTGGAAAAAAGAGAGGATGGAGAGGGTGTGTTGGAAATGAACACACAAGAAGCAATACATAGAGCCATTATTGTTCCAAGTGAGGACAACACATTCGTTGAAAACAAAGCTTGTTAGTTGTTGTGCATGGTGGATACATGTTTGAGCCGGGATACACAAACTTGGTGAGTGTCAATGAAATGCCTAATTTGCATCGGCTCAAACTGGTAAGTTGTTGTACGTGGTTTATATATGTCAATTATTTATTTAATGATAAAATCGTAAATGAATGACTATGTTGTTATTGTTTTTCAGGTTGTTGCATTGGTAAAATCATGTGTGCACGACGCAGTACATGGAACTATGCTTGAGTTGGAGGTGACTAACTATTTGTCTTGTTTAAATTTGGACGAACCGAACTATAATTTTTGTCTTGTTTGATTGATTTAAACCAGGATCCCACAGGATTGATTCGGGGGACTGTGAGTGAGAAGGCAGCACAAGTGTACGACGGATGCTTAAGGCTGGTGTATGCATCGTACTGAGAGAGATTGTGTTGTGGCAACCAGGAAAAATCTCCTACTTAAATATCACCAGTGCAAACATTGAAACCATTTATGGAAACTAAAAAGGGGTAGTCCCACATATGTTATCATTCGGATATTGAACTTTGTGTAACTTAGATTTTTAAGGTATTGAAAGAAAGATGAAAGCCAAAGCTGCATCGGTCGGAGATTTGTCGCTCAGTTTTGAGTGCACCGGTTGGGAGCTTTGGTTCTACGTCTGCTTTCGTGACTTGAGAGAGAGAGAGAGAGAGAGAGAGAGAGAGAGAGAGAGAGAGAGAGAGAGAGACCTACTGTGGGAAGATCAACAGTAGTTGTTGTAGAGAAGATTGGTGGGTGTGTGTGTGTGTTTAAATCATGTTTTCTATGGGTCGACGCGAGAAATCAAAATTATTTTTTTTTTATCATAAACGACTTGAATTTGAACTCTATACAATTTTTTAGGGTTATTTATTTTTACGCCATTGTCAAAAATTGGGAAGCCCCAATTTTGAGAAAACTAGGTTAACTAAATGCTTTGCCAAAAGGGGAAAGAAGCCCTAAATAAATTCTATTCCAATGAACGGATCACAGTTGCAGCTTTTTGCAATCACCATAACCAAGTAATCAAAATAATGATTCTACAAGCTATCCAACATGAACCAGATGTTTTGATACCCAAAGGCAACCAAACACATGACAAACACTTGAAGAAGTAATAATTTCAACCAAAACAAGGCAAGTATTTGTCTGATTACAAACTCATACTACATACATCAAGACTAATGGCAAGAGACTCATACTGCATACATCAAGAGTGCCGATATCAAATGCTAGTTCGTTTATGCACACATTGCTTGAAAGTTTAGACTCGCTAACAGAAATTAACGAGTACTCAAAATGATTCAGAGTGCGGCTCAATTCACTCCCAAAACAAGGCAGAGAAGAAACATCTTATCAACCTGCTTTCAATCGATGGTAAACATGCCCAAATGGAGAAATCCCAAATTCCAATATATAACACCTGTAAGACAAGGCCTTAACTTTATAAGATTTTCAAAATCCCAGGTTCTATGCTAAATACACAACAATTTCACCAAAAGGGGATTATTTAGAAGCATATGTGAAGCTGGATACAACTCTCATGTAGAAGTATGTATACTCCAAACAGTGCATCATAAGAGGATTTGCCTAAGGCTACAACCAAGAAATATTACTAGTTAATATATCCAAAGGATACAAGCAAGGATACATCTATTGCATGGCTCATAGCAAGAAAGGATACAAGCAAAATATATCCAAACAAGAAATTTAGATATAGTTGCAGATTACCTCTGAGTCCATATTACTTGTTAATTGCGGCTAGTACGGAGTCCCGTTGTTGATTCCTCTCATCCATAAAGAGTGCACACAATACCCTTCTCCTAATATTATTCATATTATCACTCTCCAATTCTGCAGAGACCATTCGTCCCTTCCACAACTCCATGAATTTGATGAGATAAATGCCACAGTCATGGCTAACCATGTAAAAAAAACAAACATATAATTCAATAAGCAAATTAGATACGAATTTCGGATAGGTCTGGTTTCGGAAAAACAAGTTAATTCTTGTAATGTTCACTCACCCATTGTCTTGTTGTGGAACCTTTGGATATACAATTTGAAACTCCTTCGATTTATGCCTTGCCACCGCTTGACCATGGTTGAGTAGTGCGAACAAGTTATTCCACTACAACCATTAAAGGCAACAAGTTAAGAGATATACAAAGATTATGTAGTAAATGGTACAAAAATGAAAAGATAATAGCCCAAGATAATATTCAAATAAGGTTTATGGATGGGGGTTATGTTACAATTTTAACGGATCGTGGATGTAATGATTTGTTAGGTCAGCCGGCCGCATTGAGTCCAAAACCTCTACCCGCAAATCAACAAGGTTTATCGTTACACAAAACCAGTGACCAGTCTCACCATCTCCGGAAAGTACAGGTAGAATAAGCTGCAATATTATCCATCAAGGAAATTATGAGTCAGTAGGACAAGATTTTCCTAGTACGTAAAATGGTCAAGCTGAAATGTGAGGCCGAAGTAACGTACTGTGCTGCATTTTCGTATGTCATAATGAACTTTATTCACATCACATGCATCCCTCATATACACATTAAACTTCGAATTAGTGACCTTACCCAGATTTATCTGCAACTCAAGTTGAAAATAAGACAAATTATGTTTTCTCCCAGTAGGAAACTTTATTCACATCACTTGCAAGTATGGACCAAACAACGTACCGCAAAATCAGGATGGAAAATGTGGCGCTTCGGATGCAACTTTCCTTCTTCCTTCTGCTGAAGTTCATCCATCATGATCAATTCCCTTACAATATGGATAACCTGTTGGTGGTTGGAATGGTTTCATTATACATAATTGAACCATTAATAATTCCAAATTTTAATGAGAATTCTGTAACTTAGAAGCTTTGACACAAGGCCCCTTGGCCTGAATGAGCGGAGCACATCGTTGAAAATCAACGGCCATTTTGCACCGACAATTTTTATACAAGTCTCACTACATCAAATAAGTTGTTACGAACATGTCTATTAGATATTTTTTAAAGTAACTTGTTAACCTCAAATAACAAGCATAAAGGTGGAGTCCTTACTCGGCACTAGTAGGTCCGTCTCTCTTTGGCTGGCGAATTAGAAAGTCCACAATCTTCTTCTGCTCATGTGTCATCTTTTGTACTTTGAAGGGTGGGGCTGCAAGGTAAGGAGCTGCAGTTGATTTACTCTGTCTTGTTTCCCGAAACCCTCGTCTACCTGTAGGCTCAGTAGATGCATCCCCCCTTGGACGTCTACAGTAACGTTTCACTTGTTTTTTGTCACCTAGACTTTGTGCTTCAATATGACCTTGTATAGGTGTGACTTCTTTATCACCTTTTTCTCCTCCGTCGTTAAATGGCATTTCCTGCAAATCAAAATCAACTCACTGAAAATTCTGAAATCTTTTTAAGGGGCAGGGCAGTTCTATACCTATGTGAAAGGAATTAGGACAATAAAACTATAAATACTACTTTCATAAGTTTGTAACATACCGCTGTTTCATCAAGTTGACCTTCTTTGGGGCTGACATCTTTATCATGGGGACTTTGGTAGTTGTCATCGAAGACATCGGGTTCGTTAGGGGCCTACAAAAGAACAGATACATAGGTAAATGCATAAGGAGTTTCTTTAGCTGGTCAAACCCAATCGGGCTACGAGTGAGGGTATTATTCATAGTAAGTTAAGACTTTGTATTTACTATGGGGGATGTTTTTGTAACATACCTGATTATGAATGGAGGGACAGTCTTCCTTGCAAAACAATCTCTCACAACCGTCAGGGATCCGAACTTCAACATCCCGCAGCGTAGATAAGTCATCATCCCATTTATGCCAAGTTCTTTAAACGCTTTAAGAAAGCGTGTATCTCGTCATGGTATGCTTTAATAGGTGCCTATAAATGGTACATTATTTTAAGTAAGATTTGTGTGCTAGAAAACAAAATCACACTTTATGGGAAGAATCAATATTTACAACCGATACACGAATTCAGATATACATCACCTCATTCTTCATGTTAGGGGGGGTGAGTACACAGACTCCTTCGTAGGTTTGTCCTCTGCTCAACACTTATTCTGTCATCAATCAACTCCTTCGTCCATAAGCCAATGGGAAGGTCACTTTCTTCGCTGCCAATCTCAACATTCATCGGAAAATGATGAAAGTATATTATCTGCATAGTGAGTATAAATGACATTATCTTTCACGACAAAATATTGAAATCAATAAACTTACAAATAATTAAAGCACAAAAAAAATTTACACACCATCAATATAAACAAAGCTCTGCCAACACCTTGGGCACTAGAAGAAGGGCCTTTCGACGCTCTTATCTTATAATTTCTTATTTCTTCTACCAACCAATTGAGGACAAATTCAGGCCAGTTGTACCTCTTTATCTTCTCCATTTTGTCCGTGACCACACCCGGAAACAACAGACTACCGACAACATCCTTTTGTGTGGGACACAAGAAACATCCCAAATTGGATTGTTTAACTTCATTTACACAATATTGTTTTCCCAGTGGCTTACTCTGGGAATCATTTCATTTTAGAATTTTGTCTGCCCACTGCGTTGGGTTGTTAGCCTAGCTAGAGGGGGCTGTCCTCTAGTTGGGTTTCCCAAGTTGGTCTATGGCCCAAACTCATCCGGACATAATCAAGCTCCTCGGGAAGAATCATGCAACCATTGTATATGCTGATGCACACTTTGCGGTTCATGCTGGCTCTACTTCAATGCTCGACATCTAGTACTTATGGCTCTTATCCCTCTCTTAGAGGGCAGTGAAACACAGTGTTTGGCTTGTTGCCCCATTTCTTTTGAGTTTATGTAGCCACTTGGCCACTTTATTTTTGTTTCTTTTCTGTTTTTTCTTTTCCTTTTCTTTTGTTCCTCCTGGGGTATGCCCCTTGTAGGTTGTACATTCGTTTTTCCCCCTTTTATTTTCAAGCTGAGTTACCCCAAAAAAAAAAAAACATCCCAAACAAAACAACAACATGTATGCGAGTGAGTGTTTGAGCCCCTGAGTTTTTTGGGAGAGGAGGTAATATGTAGAGGGGGAACATGGTGAGGTGTAGGAGAGGGTGTTCAGAACCGTAGTGAGTGATTTGAAGTGTGAGTTTCCGAGGAAGTAGAAGGGGAGCCTCTATACTTTTAGGATATCTTTATAATTCTTGTTGCCCCAGGTTCTATTAATTTGATGTTGTTCATCTGGATGACTATTCTCATGAATGCTGCTGTGTGCTACTGTTTGTTTCTGCAATCTGTAGCTATTGTCACCAATGGTGCAATGTCATGTCTGCCACCCCTATCACATCGCGATGCCGCACCGCATTCTGCAATGACCCATTGCCTCGAGATCTTTTGCAATCCGCCACCCATGCGATCTTTGCAATCATGTCTGCCATAGCTCTATCACTGATGCTGCAATATGTATTCTGCCTCAGCTACTATCGCTATTGCTGCAATCTATTTTACTTCTATAGCTGCACCTGCTCGTGCGTTATATTAATACTGTTTCTGCATTCGGTTGCAGTCTGTTTTACTTTTGAGCATTAGTCATGCTTTGTGGTTGTTTTATATCGTATAGCTGCATGATTAATCAATAGTTAGAGGGTTTTGCTCGTTGTTTTGGACTGACATCTAGGGGAGTCATCTGTTTTTTCTGGGTTTGTCAAAAAACAGGCGAAATGCTGCCAAATTTTTCTCAGAAATCTTGACCTATCAGTGGGGGTTGTCCCTGGGCTCTAGACCTATTGTTAGTACTTATCCATTTAGCCTCCTTGGCTTCCCAATCCCATTGTAGCCCTTTGGCCTTCCTAATCTTTTTCCTTTTTGTTTTCTTTTCTTTGTCCTTCTGGGGTATGCCCCTTGTAGGCTATATATCCGTTTAGCCTCTTTTTATTTCAAGCTTGTTTTACTGGAAAAAAAAATGTGTATGCCCTTTGGAATTTGTCATCACATTTCTTCTTCAACACTACATCTCGCAACACACTCAATTTTATACCTTTAAATTCCTTAAAATAGGTATTCATCTTGTCTCTGTGCATGCCTTCACACACAATCGGCACGGGTATATCTCCAATCGGCAATCCTGAAACCCTCGCGACATCTTCCTCCGTTATAGGGCACACACAACCATTTATAAATTCCAAGGTTCGGTTGTCGGGATTAAAGCGGTCGGCCAACTTCATGATAAAATCTCTATGCAAAGTTGCACATCTCAACAATAGAAGGTTATGGAATGGATTACACTTGTTCAATGCTTTCTTTTGTGATTGCGTCAATTGCGAATTCAACTCCACAAGTTGTTTTGGAGAACAACGAGTCCTAAACTTTGTCTGTAACAATAAAAAAAAGTAGTGTCACCAATCACAGCAACGGCAAAAGAAGACTACAAAACACGTATGAAAGAGTTGCCAAGTTTTTGTACTTTTTTTCCGGTAAAATAAGCTTGAAATAAAAAGAGGCTAAACGAATATACAGCCTACAAGGGGCATACCCCAGGGAGGACAAAAGCAAAACAAAGAAGGAAAACAAGAGAGAGGCAAAACGGAAATGGGGGAGGCCAATTGGCTACAAAAGGGAAGGGTACAGTGTTTCCTTCCATCAACAAGATGGGAGAGAAACACCCTTAAGAGGATTACAAAAGGACCAAACCCAAAAGTTTACTCCTAAAACAAAGCTACATACAGTACCATAGGCTTAACTTAGACTACTACAATATGAATTTAGACTAATACAAAAAGTAAACTGGAAATCGGACTTGAATTGAACTTGTGGATTTTTTAGGCCTGATGATGCCTGATGTGCAGTACCGAGGGACTTGGAAGCACAACTGCCTTGTGCTTGGATGGACATTGAGCTTTGGACAAGCACACCTGGGAGGAAGCCCCCTCCCCAAGGGGATCAAACATGCCAAGGGACAACCCCCCAAGGCTAGGTCAAAAACATGAGATTTTTGAAAAATTTGGGCAGCACCCTGTTTGAAAATGCAGCAGCCCAGAATTTAACTTTGAAAGCACTAGCATCACAACAACCAATAACCAATATCATAATCTATACGGCAGACATGAGTAATCAATACAACAGCCCTTGTACTGAGTATATATAAACAACGGATTGCAACAGCCCTTGCAACCCACAAACTATCAAAGATGTATGGAAATGTGAGAAGTACAACTAAACTAAGCAGCACATGTATTCCAGCATGTATTCCAGCAGAAGCAGTACCCAATTGCCGTAGAATAAACCAATCAAAGCAAACAACTAAGCAGCACATGCCACATTGGCATTCACATGAATCCAGCAGGATAACATGGGCAGTAACATGACTATTACATTAGTAGAAACCAAGTCATTAAAAGGAATGACGTCACTATTCCTCTTAGGCGATTCTGGCGATCTGAGAGATTCCAAGTGACACCCTAGAGATGGCGGCTGAGCTCATATCTCTGGCATCATCCATGGCGGAAGATGGGCTGGGTAAGCTAACAATAGATTCGGTTGATCTACACAAAAGGAACAAGAATTTACAGCAGACTTATTCGATACCAGGAGCGTTATCTATATCGAAACCCGGAGGAGGTTCGCAATTCCAAATCGATGTACGGTCCGATCAAACTCCAAAGGGGGGTGTCTCGTCTTCCTCCTCCTTGGCTACTCCCCAAACCTATGCAGATCTGAGCCAAGATTTTCGAGATACTCCTTCCGAATCTGGTACTCTTCTCTACACTCCAAAGCCTACCTTTGTTCAGTCAAGCGTCTACCCCTGCAGAAATTCATCTAAAACGGATCTTCATCCTTCACCATCTCTACACCCTACCCCAGAAAACCCTAACCTATTATACCCGAAAATATCTTCTTCCAAGGGAAGCCTCTCAAATACCATGCCTCACCAACCTAATCCGTCCAGCTTTGCTCGATCGGGATCAAGTCCAGCGCGTAAGCTTCAGGCAGTATTCCAGAAGGAGGGGGAAATTCAGGCTAGTGAAGATCGAATATCATCTCTTGTTCAATCAATCGAAGATGAAATGCAAAAGTCTGGTGTAAAAATCAATTTCTCTGGACTCAAATCCCACATTCTTAAGGTACGTGACGAGTATTCTATTCTTGAACCTGATTCCACGGGTGTTGATGTTAAGCTTGAAGGTGAATTTGTTGAGACTGGGTACGAACCCCCCCCATCAAGAGCAGGTTACTAAACCAAATAATACGGCCAAGGCAAACTCTGCTACAAAATGGTCTTCATTGTTAGCCCAAGCCCCGTCAAAATCTATGAAATTAGATCATTATCCAGAAATGCAACAAGGTAAGGAACCTGTGGTTGAGTTGGAGGAAGATCATGTTGATGCTAACTCCTGGGATAACTGCTTAATAGGGTATTTCTTGGATGGTCGGATGCCGTACAACCTCCATCGTGCCAATTTGCCGTACTATTTGGAAAGATAATGTTCTGAAGTCTATCAAGCAAATCGGGGCGTGTTTCTACTTTGAATTCAGAGATGAGGCTTCCAAATTGCAGGTTTTGGAAGGAGGGCCTTATTTCTTTTCGAAATGCTATTTAGTGCTTACCGATTGGAGAAGAATGTTGATCCCTTCAACAAAACATCCCACTTTGATCCCTGCATGGGTCAAACTCCATAATCTGCCCCTTGAATGTTGGACAGAGTCGGGCTTTAGTCGTATAGCCAGCGCTATAGGAAGACCTATACATGTTGATAAGGCTATAGCAGGGGAAAAAAGACTGGATTTTGCTAGGATATGCGTTGAAATCTCAGCAGAAGATGAACTACCAGATGTGGTTATAGTGAGGTCTAATGGAGAAGCAGTTATAATCAGGGTGGAGTATCAATGGCTTCCCCCCAAATGCTCTGAATGTACGGTATTCGGGCATAGATGTCTCCCGAAACCAACCCCAGCACCTGCTAAACCTGAAGAGCAATGGAGAGTTGTGGGGAAAAAGCCACACATTTCCAATCAGGACCCAAATGTACAGCATCAAGTGTTGATGGCTTTGGAGAAGGGAGGTAGCACTGCTTTAGATGCTGTAACCAATTCGGTGGAATCCTCTTCAAATCACAATGAGAACAAGGTTGATGATTCTTCTGAGGAAATTGACGAACTAATAGCTGATCCATGCCCCCCCGCTAAAGACACTCCTTTTGAGAAGGTTTCTGAAGTGCTGATTGCTCCACCCACTTTTCAGTTGGGTAGTAAAACTATCTTGACCATGGAAGCAGCAGTCACTCCTCCTCCCTCCTGCCCTCAGTCTGCAGGAAGTAATACTAAGAAGAACAAGAACAAGAAGAGAGGAAACCTTGGGAGATTTAGCTCCTCCAAGGAACATTGGGAGAATCCTTGTATGCTGGAATCCTCACATCTTAAATGTGAAGGTTCTTCATATGACTAGCCAGCTTGTCCACTATGAGGTACAATCTTTACAAGATGGCTATGAATTTTTGGTTACGTTTGTGTATGGAGCCAATGATCACTATGATAGACTTGACCTTTGGAGGGACCTTTGCAAGCTCAAGAGCCTCGAGTCGTGGGTGATACTTGGGGAATTTAATGCCATTAGAGACCCCAAAGAAAAGTACAGTGGGTCTACACACTGGCCCTCCCACATGGATGATCTCAACAATTGCCTCTACTCCTGTGAGCTAGATGACTTGAGATACTCTGGATGCCTCTACACCTGGTCTAATAGGCAGGACCCACCAAATTATATTTCTACTAAGCTTGACAGAGTTCTTGTCAATGATGTCTGGCTGAGGACACACACCTCATCTTGACCTACTTCCCCACGCTGGGTCTCGACCACTCTCCCAGCTATTGTGTACATTACTCCTCCTCCTAAACCACCTAGAAGACCTTTTAGGTTCTTTGACTTCCTTGCTGACCATCCCTCCTTCCTTCACACAGTCCAGAAGGTCTGGAGGCAAGTCATACTTGGTAACCCAATGTTTTGTCTTACTGAAAAGCTTAAGAGGTTACAAGTTGAACTTAAGGAATTAAACCGTAAGAAATTTAGTTCTATTACTGACAGAGTGGCTGTGACTAAATTTCAGCTTGAGACCTTACAGTCTAGCGTTGGGACTGATCCTACTAACCTGGCTATCCAGAAAGAAGAAAAATTGGTATACAAGCAATTTCTCACACTCACTAGAGCTGAAGAAAGTTTAGCTAGACAGAAATCGAGGATTCAATGGCTAAAGCTTGAGACCAATGCACTTCCTTTTTTTTCAAAATCACAACAACAATAGAAATAAAAGTAAGATTACTAATCTTGTTTTGGGTGATTCCACCACTACCCATGACTTGAATGTAATCAAGGACTCCTTTGTCAGCTTCTATTCTGGTAAACCTCACACTACTGCCTATTCTGGTCTTGGTATTATCAAACAACTCATCAATAAAAGGCTTACAAATGACCAGAGTGTAGGCATGGTTCAGGAAATATCTAACTCTGAGATTAAGGATACAATCATGGGTTTCAACCCCAGTAAAGCCCCTGGCCCTGATGGGTATAATGCCAGATTCTTCCAAAAGGCTTGGCCCGTTGTGGGGCATGAAGTCACAGCTGCTGTAAGGAATTTTTTCAAATCTGGAAAACTTTTAACTAAAGCCAATGCCACCATTGTGGCTCTTGTGCCCAAGATCCCTAACCCCTCTAAAGTTGGTGACTTTAGACCAATCTCATCTTTGCAACACTTTGTATACAAATGCATTGCAAAAATATTGGCTAAAAGGCTTCAATGTGTCCTTCCTACTCTTATAGATCCAGTTCAATCTGGATTTGTTAAAGGTAGAAGAATTGCTGATAATATCTTCCTCACCCAGGAGATCATGCAAGGATACCATAGGTCCTCATCCTCTTCCAAATGTGCCATGAAAGTGGACATTATGAAAGCCTATGATAATGTCAGGTGGGACTTTCTTTGGGATACTCTTACTTGCATGAATTTTCATCCTATTATGATCACTTGGTTAAAAGCTTGTGTCACCACAGCTAGCTATACTTTGAATATCAATGGTGAACCCACTAGCAATATTAAGGGGGAAAGAGGCCTCCGACAGGGTGACCCTCTTTCTTCTTACCTCTTTGTCATAGTCATGGAGGTTCTCACCTGCATTTTAAAAGAAAAGTCCAAAGAGCCTGATTTTAGATTTCACTGGAGATGCAGTCAAACTAAAATTATTAATCTATGTTTTGCTAATGATCTTATGCTTTTTTGTAATGGTGATGTGAAATCAGTTAGACATATTCATGACTCCCTTTGTGAGTTTGAATCTCTATCTGGTTTATCTCCTAGCCCAGGTAAAAGCACTGTCTTCTTTTCTGGGGTTCAGCACAACACAAGAAAAGAGATCCTTCAGTTGTTAGGTTTCAAAGAAGGCTCCTTACCTGTGAGATACCTTGGCGTTCCTTTGTTATCCACCAAATTAAAGCATGTTGATTGCAAACCAATGATTGATAAAATCACTACAAGAACTAAAACTTGGACTAATAGGGATTTGACTTATGCTGGTAGGGTCCAGCTTATAAAAAATGTGCTTTTTTCAATGCAAACCTATTGGTCCTCCCTCTTTATACTGCCCAAGAAAGTCATAAAGGAGGTTGAGACCATTCTTAGATCATTTCTTTGGTCCGGTCCCCACCTCAACCTCAAGGGCAAAAGTTGCTTGGGAGCACTTATGTTGCCCCAAGCAGGAAGGTGGATTAGGCTTTAAGTCTATATGTATTTGGAATAAGGCGGCAATTGCTAAACACATCTGGTTCATTATCTCTGGTGGTGAACAATCTATGTGGTGCCAGTGGGTTAAGTCTTATTTACTCAAGGGGCAAAGTTTCTGGGAGGTAAAGATGCCCAGCTCTCCCTCATGGGTTTGGAGAAAGCTTCTCAACCTTAGACCTCTTGTGCACCCACACATTAAAGTTGTCATTGGCAATGGAAAATCCACGTCTTTATGGCATGATAATTGGCACCCTCTTGGTCCCATAGCAAGGAAGTATGGGCATAGAGTCATGTATGATTCTGGGATTGCTAAGGATGCCACTGTATCTGTCATTATTAAAGGTTCTGAGTGGCATCTCCCTATTACTCAAACCTTAGAAATTAATGAGCTAAGGAATTCTATCACCCTCCTTCCCAATCCTAATCAGGATGTTGAGGATCGTCATGTATGTTGTCTTAGTTCTAATGGTGAGTTCACAATCTCTTCACTTTGGAACGAACTCAGAATTCAGTACCCCAAGGTGGCTTGGCATAGAAGCATTTGGTTCCCCAGGCATATACCCAAATGTAGCCTGATCTCTTGGCTTGCTATCCACAACAGACTATGTACGGGTGACAGATTAGTCTTGTTTGGTACCATTTCTGTCTCTTGTTGTAGTTTCTGTTCTGGTGTGGAATCACATGACCACTTGTTTTTCAATTGTCCCTTCACTTCCCAAGTTTGGCTGGAGGTTCTTACACATATCAATTTAAATTGGCCCTCCAGATCCTGGGCTGATTGGATCATTCAAATCTCCAATATTAGAGGCAAAACACTCACTACTTTGATTACCAAACTTGTGTTTACAACCACAGTTTATCAAATTTGGCTAGAAAGAAATACTCGTAAATTCCAAAATGCATCATGCACCTTGCCCTCTGTGGTGAGCAAGATTCATTCTGTTGTGAGATATAGACTTCTGTCCTTGGACAAACTTCCCCAAGGGCACAACTCACAAATGTTGTTAGCGTGGGGGATTAATTGAATTTTAATATGTTTCTCCTGTTCTTACTATATCTTATATCTCGCAGGGACTTGAATGGTGGACTAACATTAAGGGCTGCAGAGAGGGCCTGGTTATCTTAGGCAAGAGTCCCAATCATATCAAAATATGATAAAGGTTATATCTTACAGCCCATCTGGGTAGTGGTTTTACAGATCTATTCGCAGATTGCATTCAATGCTAGATACAATCAGCTCAGGTTGGGGTAATTGATACAATCAGTTCAATGCTAAGCAAGCAGGGGTCTCTGGATACTACTTCTCCTAGTATCAGATACAATGGGGAACAAATTAATTGGCAAACCATTAAGTTTCAAGCTCCAAGGCCTTGGAGGTCCTTTCATCCTTATCAAAGACGCTTTAGGTTCGGTGATAAGCACACAAATATGTAAATATTGGTGGGCTTAAGTCCTCGAGTTTGACTTTATTATTAAGTTTATTATTAATTTTTATAAGATATTGTGCATAAGGTGTGTTTTGAGTGTTTCAGGAGAAAACAGGATAAATGTGGTGTATTCAATGCTGTGTAGAAATGTGACGCGTCATGTTGGATTATTTTCCAATCAGCTAGCAATAAATGCATGAAGAAAAAAAAAGAAAGCAAAAGTGGAAAGTCAGTAAATGCAGAGTAGGTAGGCGGCTGAGAATTGAAAAATGGAAATGAATATCGCGTCCAGATGATATCTTGTTTTGCCCCACGAAACGCATGTCAAGCACAAAAATTACAAGATTTATACCATTTTATTCCCGGAATTAAAATAAGAAATTTGATTCTTTCGACGCTTGAATCGGACACCGTTTTGAACATCAGTCGAGAGCATTTCCGCGAACCCAAATAAGTTACAAGTATCACAAATCGGTGGCTCTTTTCTCGTAGCTTTTATTAGTGTTTTTCTTTGACTTTTTCTTACTTTTCTACTACGCCTCTTTTCTTTTCCTATATAAGGTATGTAGTATGCGTTGTAAACAAGACAGTAGTTTTAGAACACATTTTTGGATAGTAAAAATTAGCAATCTTTTTCTCCTTTTTTTTATTGTTGTTCTTTTTCTCCTTTCTGTCTCACTTTCCAAAATTAAGAAGCCAAGAGCTTCTTTTCTTGACTTTCCATTCCCCTGTGTATTGTATTAAGTTAAAATAATTGTTGTTTGCAGCTCTTTAATTTTAGTTCCAATTTCATCTTATATTTTTAGGTCTAATTTAATTCTTAGTGTAACTTCGGCTTAATCAAAAGATTGAGGTTTGGTTGTGAGTATCATAAAACTACTTCCTTTATTTCTCACACCAAACTCGAATCTAAGATTAGTCTTACTTGTGGATTCCTTTGAGATTGAAAGGAGGACACCTTTGGTCTACCCTCCTGTACACATCTCATCGGTACATTCTTAAGACCGATCTTTTTAATCACTTAAAAAAGCCGTAATGTTTAGTATAATTTTTAGCTTTTCCTTGGCGAGTTCTTCGTCAATGGAGGAGTAGTCATAGACTCGGCCTAGGGTGATCACCACCCAAGTGGCCTAAGTGGATTCGTGATTCTCACATATGTGCTAACAAAGTTTGTTTGTGACTAATCCGGGCTCGTAGCTATTGATTTAAAACTCAAGGTTGTTAAGTTTTTGATTTTGCGTCGACAATAAAATTGGCACGCACAATACTTAAATCGATGTCATTTTGAGGGTTTAACAAATTTTCGATCGAGCCTTGATTAAATCAAACACCGAAAAAAAATATAGAATTTTATTAAATCATCTTCCGAGAGAGCGCACAAATACCGTGTGGCTCAATCGTGTTAAATTGTGAGAATCATAGATCTATTTAGGTTATAGGTGATGTGAACCTTGGCCCGAGCCTTTTAATTTAATTTTAATCAAAGTTATAGTTTCAATTTTAATTTGGTAATTTTTCAGTTTTAAATTCACAAAACAAACAAGAAACAAAATGGTTGGCTACCTACAGCTACAAAACATTATTTAACATCGATAGGCTACTTCACTCAAAATAACCGTTCTCTGTGGATTCGACCCGGTCTTACCGGTTATTATGCTACCGCTGACCTAGCCCTACGCTTGGGGCGATCATCTACGATACAATTTAAGGTCGCAAGCATTCGGGGTTCAATCAACTCAAAGTTCTACATGGATGCTGCAGCAAATGCCCAACTGTTCGAGCTCTACTCCCAAACTTTGAGTTAGTATGGATACTTCTATTACCAGGGTTTAACGAAAAACAGCAGATATGATGCTCAAATTTCCAGAAATGTTGCTGCTATTGTGCCCATATATGATTTGCTGATTATAGGGTTTGTTCCCTCTGTGTTGACCTATCCTAGGGGGGTTGTCCCTAGGTATATTGTTCCCCTTTCGGGAGGGGGGCGTCCTCCCATTACCCAGGGTGCACTGCCCTCATGGGTTGATATTTCATTCCAAGCATTCACAAGATTGGATGCTACTCATGTGGAGATCATGTTATATTTACTGCTGCTGCAATCTGTTTCTGTTACTCTATGATGTTGGAAGTTCTATCTCTTCTCTTCCTTCTTCTTTTCTTTTCTTTTTTCAGCTGTTGCTGTTATATTAGCAGTGGCTGGCACCTTGAGGGTGCTCCAGTTATGAATGGGTCATGGCGAAATTTTTAAAAATTTCTTGATTCCAAGCAACCACGAGAATTGAAGATATTCATGCAAGCTACCATAGATCTTCACTGCTCGAGTCAGCCACGGTCCATGTTTCAAGTTCATGTGGGAACCAAGCTCCAAGTATCATTTTCAAGTCCAAGTATCATGTGCATATGGTGGTCAAGTTCCAAGTTTCTAGATTTCAGCTGTTTTATTTTAGTCGTTCACTTGTATTAAGACTTGTGATTCCTCTCCCTCTTTTGTAGCAGGTTAGGTTTCATAGGTTAGTTCATTAACATTGTAGCCCTTCGGCGTAATTTTCTTTTCTTTCTCTTTTCTTTGTCCTCCTGGGGTATGCCCCTTGTAGGCTGTACATTCTTTTGTCTCCCCTTTTTATTTCAAGCTTACTTTACCTAAAAATAAAAAATAAAACTATTCACCAGTGCATGAAGGTAGCAACAGAGGATCATATACAGCCTAAGGATGATTCTTCAAGGTGCACACAATATTTAGGAGTACAAGAACAATGCAAGTAAGCCAAGTGAATTATCCTAATTATGTGTCTCTCTCTTCACCTCCCTCAAAACCTCACATCTTCCATTTCACTCTCTAAGGTTCCAAACTCCCTCAAAGCCTCACATCATATGATTCTCCAACAATGCATAACACACCACTCAACAGGAAATCTGAGGTACAAAGCACACATCTCACTAGGTCACACAAATTATGGTGGATTCACTCTTACTCCGAACATAATACCAGCAATGAGAATGTTACCACCCTGCATAAAAATTCCCAGATGGGATGTAAGTATAGAAAATGGTGAATTGTGTCCCTTGAATGTACCTCTCGATCTAATACCCTGCAAAACACTCTGTCCCATCTGGGAAATTAGAAATTCTCAAGTTCTCTGCAACCTAAATGGGCAATGGGAACCTTGCCACAGTGGTAATATATCAGTTTTGCACAAAAGGGAACAGGTCAGTATGCTTGTTATTCAGTTTAACAGAAAAGTTTTCAAGTAGTTGGGATGTTCCAATTCTTAAGCAATGCATCAGCTCCTTTTGGGATTTTGTGGTTGGACATTAGTTTAAACCTAATCTCAGTGCATATCATGTTCTCTAAATCAGGGACACGACACTGGATATTCTGGAACTTTCTGAGATTTCTTTCAATCCATATGTGATATATGGTGACAGTAAAAGTCAGCTTAATCAAAGTGCTTTTCAAGTCTTTCTTCTTAACAGCAGAAAGGAGATTGACTAGATTTGCAAGGGACTGGGGCTGCCAAGTAAGCTGAGATTTGTGGGAAACAGCATCCCAAACTTGGTTTGTAAAAGGGCAATTAAAGAATAGATGGTCATGATTCTTGCTGTGTTGAACCTACTGGAGTTCTCAACTCACATTAACGTGCTTGCATGCATGGAACTTATATTAGTAGATTTACCTCTAGCTTGCTTTCAATTACCTTGTAGCCACCTGGCCTCTCTTAAGTTGTTGCCTCTGGCATGCTTTTCTTTCTTTTCTTTTCTTTTCTTTTGTTGTTTGTCCTCCTGGGGTATGCCCCTTGTAGGCTGTATATTCGTTTAGCCCCTTTTATTTTAAAGCTGTTTTATCCAAAAAAAAAAAAAAACTGCAGCAAGAAGTGGTTTTAATGCCAAATAAAACCAGCCTGTCCTCAGTAGCAAGTCTATTCTGAATGGCAAGCCAACTAATAAGACTGCATCTAGGAATATGGGAAGGAAACCATACCACATGACTCCACCCAATGGTGGGAAACCTAACTCTAAAATGGTCCCATAATGAGGAGATGGAGAACTGTCCATTCTGTGTGAGAGTCCAACTGTAAGAGTCAGTGTTTGTGGAGTTAAATTGAGGTAAATGAGTTCTGATCTCATTCAAATCCCAAGTTTGGGTGATGGGAAACTTCCATTGATTAGGAGTACGTAAAATGCTAGAGACCTTGGCATCATCTGGTACACCAGAGTCATAAACTATACAATTGCCATATTTCTGCACTAAAGGACCAGAGGGATGCCAATTGTCGTACCACAAGGAGATAGATTTGCCATCCCCAATATTGTATTTGATGAAGGCCTAAATGAGAGGACGAAGTTGAAGTAACTTCCTCCAAGTCCAAGATGGGCTACTAGGAATTTTCACCTTCCAAAAGCTATTGCCTTTGTGTAAATAGGACTTCACCCACTGACACCACATGGATTGCTCGCCACCAGCAATGATGAACCATATGTGCTTGGCCATAGCAGCCTTATTCCAAACTTGGATGGATTTAAATCCTAACCCTCCTTCCTTTCTGGGGGAACAAAGATGATCCCAAGAGACTTTGGCACCTGTGTGCTTAAGGTCTGAGCCAGTCCAGAAAAAGGATCTAAGGATGGTATCCACTTCCTTAACTACCTTCTTAGGTAGCAAGAAGATGGAGGACCAGTAAGTCTGCATGGAGAACAATACAGACTTAATCAGTTGAATCCTCCCAGCATATGAGAGGTATTTGTTTGCCCAAGACTTAGTACGACTAGATTTTGTCAAGGAGAATTTTGCAGTCCGTGTACTTAAGTTTAGTGGATATGAGTGGAACACCAAGGTATCTCATAGGGAGAAATCCCTCATTAAAACCCAACTTCTCAAGGATTGCTTGTTTATGGGAAGTGGAGACCCCAGAGAAGAATATGTTACTCTTGCCTGGACTAGGTGATAATCCAGACAAGTTCTCAAATTCAGAGAGGGCCTCTTGAATGCATTGAACAGACTCCAAATCCCCTTTACAGAAAATCATGAGATCATCTGCAAAGCACAGGTTGATTATTTTTGTTTTCTCACATCTCCAATGAAAGTGGAAATTGGGACTAAGAGATTTCTCCTTGAGAATTTGGGTGAGTACCTCCATGACAACAACAAAAAGGTATGAAGACAAGGGATCACCTTGCCTTAAGCCCTTCTTCCCCATAATAGACCCTGTGGCCTCACCATTGATGCTCAATGAGTAATTGGCAGTGGTTATACAAGCTTTAATCCAATGGATCATTTTGAGGATGGAAATTCATGGCCTGGAGGATATCCCAGAGGAATTCCCACCTAACGTTGTCATAGGCTTTCATTATGTCCACTTTCATGGCACATTTGGGGGAAGGAGAATGTTTGTGATAGTCTCTCATAAGCTCTTGAGTCAAAAATATGTTATCAGCAATCCTCCTTCCCTTTACAAATCCTGATTGCACAAGGTCAATGAGTTGAGGGAGTACAGCTTGAATCCTTTTAGCAAGGATTTTAGCTATACACTTATAAACTGTGTTACAACAGAAAATGGGTCTGTAATTTCCCACTTTGGAGGGATTGGGGACTTTAGGAACAAGAGCCACACTAGTAGAGTTAGCCTTAGTTAAAAGTCTGCCAGATCGGAAGAAGTTTTTTACCGCAGAGGTGACTTCATGCCCAACAACTTCCCAGGATTTTTGGAAAAAACTAGCATTGTACCCATCAGGGCCAGGTGCTTTGTTAGGGTTAAGTGACATGAATATTTCCTTAATCTCAAGATTAGAGACCTCAAGAACCATAGCCTCACTCTGGGAGTCCGCAAGTTTGGAAGTGATTAATTGGTTAACTCTAGAAGTGCCAGTGTAGCTAGTGGATTGAACAGTGCCCAAGAGATTAGTGTAAAAGGTAACAAATGCAGACTAGTTATACTCCTCCTATTCCTATTATGTGAGATGGATTTAAAGAAATAGGAGGTGCATTGGTCCCCAGACTTGAGCCACTGAATTCTAGATTTCTGTTTAGCAAAACTTTCCTCAGCTCGGGCTAGAGTAAGGTATTGCTTACACAGAAGTCTCTCTTGGGCCTGTTTGATTGAATTACTGGGATCCTGTCCCAGCTCACTCTGAATTATGTCAAGTTCCTGCCTAGCTGCAGCAGTTCTCATTGTTATTTCACTGTATTCTTTTGTATTTAATTTCTTGAGATCCAATTGAAGTAGTTTGAGCTTTCCACAAACTACAAACATAGGATTACCAATTATTACCCTTCTCCACACTTTCTGGACAGTGGATAAGAAAGCAGGATGATGAGCCAGAAAGTTGAAGAATTTAAAGGGTTTCCTAACTCTCCTAGAATCAGGATTCAGAAATACCACTGCTGGGGAGTGATCAGAGATTCCAGGAGAGGAGAAATGAGCATTAGAGCAAGGAAAAGATTTAATCCATTGCTCATTAAAAAGGACCCTATCAATTTTGCATGAAATGTAGTGGGGGGGTCCTGCTTATTAGACCAAGTGAAATGTTGACCGGAGTACCTAAGGTCCTCAAGGTCATTAGTAACAATGCAATCATTAAAATCCTCCATGTGTGGAGGCCAATGACTATCCCCACCAAGTTTGTAAGACAAATATCTCAGGGAATTGAAATCTCCCATAATTATCCAAGGATCATTTACATTGCAAGCAATCAGGTCAGCCCAAAGTTCTTTTCTCTCCATATAGAGATTGGACCCATAGACGGCTGGTAGCGAGAGAATTTAATATCTCCAAAAATATGTTGGACATTACAATGAATAGCTTGATTTGATGACTAACAACGCCGAGACTAATCAACAAGAGTCCCAAACCACACATAATCTACCATTAGGAGCTAATGCAGAGTTATGAACAAAAGACCAGCCTGGAAACATGGTATTAATGATCCTAGAATAATTAGCTTCCTTTATTTTGTGTTCTACAAGACCAAAAAGTGATAAATTATTAGTTCTAACAAAGGATGCAACCTCTTTTTTCTTAATAGGATCATTAAGACCCCTCATGTTCCAGACCCCAAAATGAATAGGAATTTTAGACATCACAAAACATGGCAGAAATTGGGAAAATAAGCATACTGCCCAAAATAAGAAAGGAAATTACCTTCCTTGATGCCCTCCCTTCTTCTTAGGAGGAGTTTTCTTTTTGCTTCCTGAAGATTTACCTCCCTCTCGATGGCGGTTTGGAGGATCAAAGGATTTAGGACTCTTAGGGAAAGCAGTGTCCTTGTTCTTAGAAGAAACAAGGCATACCTTCTCCCCGTCTTCTTCTGGAACGGGCACCTCCCCAAGAATAGGATCAACACTAGGACCAGCAGTGGGCTTTATAGGCAATGTGGTAGCAAGTACAGGAGTAAGAGGAGGGTCATTTGGAGGGCATTCAGAAGAGAGAATCTCTGTATCTTCACTTACAACATCATCCTCAACAGGGTCAACTGCTTGCATTGTAAAACTAGATCCTGTGGCATTAGGAACTATTTTGGTGATTGCTTCTAATGCATCCCCTCCCCCTCCAAGGGCTGTCCCTATCATATGCCAAGCTTCATTAGTATTAGAAGACTGGGGTTCTGAAGTAGGTTCAGATTTGGGTTTACAGGAATGCCCAAACACTTTACATGAATTGCATTTAGGTGGCAGCCATTGGTATTCCACAACAATCGTAACAGAGTGATTCCCATGAGTGATTTGGATATTTTTGGGAAGATCAGAGTTAGCTGAAATCTCCACACATACTCTAGCAACATCAATTCTCTGTTGCTTAGCAGTAGCTACGTCTACATGAAGAGGCTTACCAATAGTACTTGCAATGCGGCCAAGCCTTCTTACATCCCAAAGATTCCAACGGAAGTTTATGAAATTTGACCCAAGCTGGTATGGTGGATGGGTGCTCAGTGGATGGTACTAGCATTCTATGCTAGTCTTTAACTACGAGATATCTCCTAGAGAAAAAGTAAGGGCCCCCTTCTAGCACCTTAAGTTTGGTTTCCTCATCCTGAAATTCGAAAAAGAAGCATGCCCCAATTTGCTTGATTTGAATTCTCCCATGGTCCTTCCATATTTTCCTGGCTGTGGAACTAAGGAGAGGAAATGGCATCTTGCCATCCAAAAAATAGCCAACAAGGCAATTGCCCCAGTTCTTATCATTTAGGTCAGAATCATTGAGTTCTACCACAGCAGTATCACCTTGTTGTAACTCAGGATAATGACTTAGTTTCATAACTTTTGACGGGCCTTAGGTTTGAAACAATGAAGCCCAGTCCTTAGGTTTAGATGGTTGTGGGTTATGTGGTTTTTGGGGAACTGTGTTTATGGGTTTGGAATCAGCTAGAGGTGTATCAGTAGATGGAGAATGGAAAGCTACCTTTAGATAATCTCCAGCAGAGGAACTAGAAGACGGATCATCAGGAATGATTTCTTTGTCCCTGAGTCGATTAAGTTGGGTATTGATCTCTGAGCAATCCACTTTAACCCCAGATCTCTGCATTTCAGCTTCAATGGTTTGGACAAGGGCTAATAGTCTCTCTTCACTATCCAACCGCTCTCCTTCCTGGTGAAGAACTTCTTATAACTTTCGAGCAGGATTCACACCTGATCGAGTCGGACTTGTGGGTTTGGCTAGAGTGGAAATGGGTCTGATGGGACTTTCAACGATATTTGTAGGGCTAGTTTTAGATGAGAGTATTGGGTTTGATTGTTCACCAATTTGAGGAAAGTTTGGATCGTGTTGGGTTTGAGGTGAGGAATTATTGGGTGAGAGAGTTGAAGGATTGGGGGAAATCCAGGGGTTTTTGCTTGTTTTGGGAGCTTCTGGGAGCTTCAACTGGGGAAGACGACCCAGAGGTTGTACTTGGGCTGCCAAGTGTGGTGTTCTCTGAGAAATCAGAGGGTTTGAGACCAAAAGGGTACAAATCAAGAGGTTTGAAGGGGCTAAACCTGGTTGGAGCCGAGTATGTAGTCCCCGGCTTCAATAACTTGCTTTGGATCTGTCTTCCTTGCTTTGCTTCAGACATAGAGTTGGTAGGATTGATGGAAGAAATTGTGGTTGGGGTAGAGAATACCATACCTGGAGCTTCGAGTACCATTCGAAGGTCAGCACTAGGTATGCCTCTTTGAGGATAGATGTTTGACTGAGAAAAGCTAGGGCTTGGTGAATAGTGAAGAGCACCTTCTACAAGAGGTGTATCTCGCATAACTAGGCATAAATCTGAAGGAATTGGAGTGGCTATAGTGGGGATCGAGCCCCCTTTCTGAGAAATTTGTTGAAGGTTTCTGTTCCTTTTGTGTAGATCGACTGAATCTACTGCTTGTTTACCTAAACCACCCGAGAGGGTAACGGTATCATCGGCCATGGAAGTTGCAGGCTCCTCCATAACTAGGGTTTTACTTGGAATCGCTCGGATTGCGAAAATTGCCTAAGGTAGATGATGATGTCATCCATTACTGTCCTTCTTCATCTTCCTCGGACGAGGGGGAAGTTTTTGTCACTCTTCGACTGCCTTTTTGCCATAATTTTTTTCCAATTCAGTTCTTTATCTTGCCAAACTTCCCGAGACCTGTACATCAACTATTTAGACAAAGAAGAAAAAGTTAGTTACATAACATACAAATAAAAGCTAAACAAGACTAATGTGAACATTGAAATAATAAAAATCATGATTACCACTTTCAGACGAGGGAAGAGCTTCAAATATTCTAGTTCCCCCAACGATTCCTTCAAACCCCATCCGAAATCCTTCTTACATTAAACCAAAAGTTGGTAATTAGAAATAAGCAATTATGCAATACTAATTATCCATTACCATATGGGAGTTAAATTTTGTTTATGTACTCACATAAAAATAGGAAAACCATTGTCCTTATAGTCCTCATCAGAAGACTCTCCATCAGGTTCCAAATTCCGTGGACGCTTTTGTGGACGTTCGTCGGGGTCCAATTCTACGGCAATTTGTGAAGGGCCTGCCTCATCGGGTACGGGGTTTTTATTTTCTGACAACCATTCTACCTGTACTACATCTCTTCGAATGTTTGCCTTAGAAAATGGCATCTTTACCTACAACCAAAGGATTAAACTTTTAGAATATAACAACACATGCACTTAAGATGGATTAAACTATGATAGTTAACAAAAAAGACTCACATCAAGAACCACCAAGGAGGTAACTAGATAACATAGATTTCCTAATTTCACAAATAGGAGTTTTCAATTGTTCACAACAAAATGCCCTAAAGATGTCAAGAAAAAGTGCTAATCTTTTGCTCTAAACATATTATCCCATTAGACCTAAAAAAAAATAGACTATCCCATGGAGATTCTACAAAATATTTAACACTAACAATTGAAAAATGCAAATCCACTACTTTCTTTAGTAGGAGTATTATTACTACTCGTATATTTTCTTGCATTTTTCTTCCAAATCACTTGTTCAAATCACATAATGATAACATTATTACTCTACTTTCAACAATTGTTTTAGAACAAAATTTTCTTCTAGTTTCCGCCCAATGGACCGACGATAAAACTACTTTCGACCATTCCTAAAAGTGTACTCTTACCGGTTAAAGAGCATAGAGATGTACTACATTTGGCACTATCTTATAAAAAACAACCTAGTGAGTAGCTCGGATGCGATGTACACAGACTTATACCCAATAGAAGCGCAAATTTAAGTTTTCTACCTCGAAAATTGATCTATTACTAAATGGGACAAACGATATATGACATTGGACTATTCATATCAAGTGATAATTCACGAGAGCAATTTTTTACACCCTCCGATTATTAAGTCAGTTTACACCCTAGCACAGACAGTTTCCCCACTGTTTGGAAGATGACCATCCCTAGCCATTTCAGAATTAACTTCTTCATTGGTCCAAACCTTAATTTCTCCATTAACAAATAAAACTGAGCCCTTCGATTGCTCATGAAAAGATGGACAATGCAAAAATCCCAATACCAGCAAGGCTCTTGTGAGGACGTGCAACATCTCTCCAAAAGCGTCAATAATTCCACCAAAAATTGATGGATTGACAATATTGTAGAACTTCAAAAAAAATATCTACAACTAATTGCAGGGCTAATAATAATCTCAAAGTATAACCACGTTAAACATACTCAAAACCCTAGGTTTTTTCAAGGCAATCCGCCCACCTTAATCAAATAGTCGAGAGAGAGAGAGAGAGAGAGAGAGAGAGAGAGAGAGACCTTACTCGATGTTGGAATAGGACAACCTTCGAAGCTCGTCAATTGGTTGAAAATCCCCTAACTTTGTCTGTGTTTCACCTCACTGTAATGGTAACAAACCAAGAGACGAGGAGACAGATATCGGGCATGTTGGGGAGAGAGAGAGAGTGAGACGGAGGGAGAGACAGAGAGGGAGAAGCTGGGTTTGACAGTGAATTCTTCGTTTTGTTTGAGAAGGAGAGAATGTCGTTTTGGGAAGGGTTGGTGTTTTGTTTGGAAAATCTTGTTAAGGGTATTTCGGTAAACCTCTATTTGCCTTTCCATGTATGTGCAAATAATTTTCTCCTTATCATGTTTTTATAATTCAGTAAAAGTACACCATGATTTTGCCATTACTTGCCCCTACCTCCATTTTAAAGCAATTTTCCCTATAATTTACTGGGATACAATTATTTTTTGTGAATCACTTGCGTATATCTATTTATTTGCTGTAGTTTAGCTGAACAATGAAAAGAAATGGATGGGCAATATTCAAATGGGGGACAAGTGATTTCCACACCCTATTTTGATGAATGCACTTTTTTTTGTCTATTAGTGAGATGCATTTATTTCCCAAACAATTTTTTATCTGCTGGGAGATTTTGTTCATTAATTTAGCTTCAGAATTTTTTTTCCCTCATGTTTTCCTTCATTCCGATTTTTTTTTTTTGGGGTTAAATGAGCTGGAAAAAAAAAAAGGCTCACTGAATATACACAAACTACAAGAGGCATACCCCAAAGGAGGAAAAGAAAGAATCCCTTCACTCCATGTCACAACATATTCCAAAATGACAATACATACTGAATCAGTTGAAAAAAGTATGCAAGATTTCAAATACATGTGGATTTTGTGTGTAAGCATAATGGTCTAGCAAGTTTGCATGATTCCATATATGCGGATTTTGTGATCATTAAACTCTTATAATCGCTTCACTAAGGGCAAAGCTACCTTGTTTTTCAATGATCACTCAATAGATGAACAATCCAGCAATGAAAACCCTTAAAAATTGATCTCTTTGAGACCTGATGATGATAATTAGTATCCATCTTACTGAACATTTGGCTCAAGCAAATCTATCAATGGCCCAACTTGTGGTTCTTCTGTCCTTGGTGGTAAGAATTATCATTGTTTGATACACAAATACATAAGTTTATTCTGCTATTTAGAAGGTGAAAAGAGAGTAGAGCTGCTTCTACTGAAGGGTGATGTCAAATATAACTCCTTGAAGATTTCCTACCACTGACCGGCTCCCGACAACTTCTATTATCTGCAGTCCATGCCTAATAGCTTCACTGACAACCATTGTATCCATGCTGCACAAAAGAAACTGTTTAAATGCAACACAAAATAGGTCATGCACAGAAAACATGAGCCTGCTCAGATTATATCTCAACTCTTTATCATTCTTTTAATGGCAATGAGAAGTAAAGCTAGACCGAGTCCTCATAGAAAGGACAAACAAACAGAAGTTACAAGTTAGCCATGCTCTCCAGTCCATACTAATAAAAACCAAATCTTCTACGTTCATCATCAATTCATTATTATATATTTAAGAAGCCTTATTCTTAAGGCATATGGTGAAGTAAAGTATCCAGATAACCAAGGGAAGCAGTTTGAAAGTTCTTACGGAAGAATTTCATACCCCTATGTAGACACTATAATAGAGAGGATAGATAATACCGATAGAAATGAAAGTTCAATTGTGTGATATTACATTTTCAATATATTTAACGCTATGTTTGAGCTGGAACTACATCCACAGACCCCACCTCCCACTAGTGAAAATTGAGAAAGAAAGGAAAGTCAAGCTTTTAGTGCAAAATGAACTTCATTTTTCGGTGTGACAAGGAACCACAAGAAGAGCGGGCCAATTTGGATCCATCCTGCTGGGTAAACTCTGGATACTTGCAACTACCCACTAGCCACAGAAAATCTCGAGAACAAGGGAACAAGAAAGAACATTTTCTAAACAACCCACAAATTTTTAGGGAATAAGGCTATCCAAACAATCAAATCAACTTCCAGATTATTTAATTTGCATATTGGCCATGTTCCAATATTCATGTAACTTTGACTTGTTGCAGAATGGTCAATAAAATAAGAAATATCTGGAAAACAACATTTGTGTACAACCCAGAATCCTAGATTGGCTCATTATTATTTTTGAATTTCAATAAGCTCAAAAAATATATATATCGCATTAAATGCAATTACGAGAAGGAAAATATGCATAATTGTTCTGGTCTTCCTGGGGAAGGAACCATGAAACTTACTACACTTTTTTTTTCTTTTTCTTCTTGTGAAATTCCCCAAAATTCTTAGTATTACATATGAGCACTCCTACAAACCATGATGACATGTAATAGAGAGATTTCGAGAGAAACATTTATGTAGTGAATAATGAGTCACTTACACTTTGGCTCGGGAAACATATGCCAGCAGGAATTTGCAATGGCCTCCCTCACGAATGCGGAGCAGCTGTAGCACGGTATCAAAAAGGAATGGGATACTAGACTGTTGAAAGCTTGCATGCTGTCAAGGCTTTCTTCTCTCAAATTTCTTCCAAGTTATAAATTGTAGTGAAATAGGATTTTTACCAATAAAAAAAATAAATAGTGAAATAGGAAACCACAAAAATACCAAAGAAACACGTCATTGATTACTATAAAGTAGAAGAAGCAGCAGTGGCACTAATAGTCATAGTGCTTCATAAAAAAAAAAGTCATAGTGATAAGAGAAATAACACTGTTTTATTCTTATGGTGGGTTATTGTCTTGAAGTTCCAAATACTGATGAAAACTGGGAACTAACCTCCAAAGAAACAATTAGTCATAATAACAAAGACACATTTAAAGTACAAGAACATACCAATGAAGGGTTCAAAAATTACACCATATCAGGCTCGTCCACAGCTTGTAAAATCCTGAATCAGAGTTGCAGAAAGCTGTTCCTGTTTATTTTGGAGAGATGTCCAGCTCACATGCGCCACATACGATATCAGAAGTCTACTCTCTGTGGGCCATGGTTAATTTCCATAAGCATATCTGTTTATGTGCGTCACTTTTTCTTATTTTTTGGTGTTTATATCATATATATGTGTATGTCACTTTATCTACACTTGTATGTACACAAGGTTTCCATGCATATAAGAAGGATGAGAAAACCACAATGCGGATATAAATATCAGCTCCAAGAACTAGATCAAATCCTTCGGAATGACTTTCTAAAATTTGGTTTAGGTGATCTGGATTTCCCCATTCTAACTTTTCAGCTGTTAGCCCTGCACAAAAGGCATCAAAAACAAGATAGCATCAAACCAAAAGATAGATCAATAGTTTTCAGTACATAAAATGAAGTGCTTGATTTAAGAATGCTGAGATGGATAAATGGCGGAAAAGAAATACATAACGAAAATTGCATCCTCTAGGATAAAGTCAAAACATGATCTAATTTAAGAAAGATGCTGGAATGACATTTGAGATGGCATGTCATCTGCATCTTTAGCTAATTAATGGGCCCGAAAGGGCAGCGATAATGGCTAAACCAAGGAGAACTTGGGCTGTCATGATAGGAAAGTATGACTATCCTGAACTTATTTGCACCAAGGCTGTCAAATTGCAAATCGTATCGAGAATCGAAATGACCCTTTTCAGAATTGCGAATTGTGAATTGTAACGATTTAGTCAAAATTTTAAAAATGGATTAGAAAGTAATTCTATGCATTCGTATTGGAAAGATATATTGTGATTAAGCTTATAGCACTATAGAAGCATGTTTTCTATCATGAATTGATGATCATATGCAGGGTAAATAGGTGCAAAACCCTTATTTTGTTTAAAGAGTAAAGTATGAGGTTTTAAAAGTTATGAATAAATATAGAAGTGGTAGGAAAGGAAGAGTAAACAAGTCTAAGAGTGTTTTGGCAAAAACAAACTACTATTATAGCTTTGAAAGGGGGAAATATTATTGAACTTCTTGTCATGGTCTTAGTGGAGTTTATTAAGGAATAAAAAACTTAGTCCAACTTATTATATAATTCTCAAGAGTGAAGTTCACGTGTGAGGTGAAAAGCTAATTGTTAAAACGCTGTCGCAAAGCACCTAGTCAAAGACTAGTTGAAGCACCAGGCTTGCAAAGTGTGAACGATGATCTCCGATAGAAATCAGTCCAGTTGGAGCTCTCTCTCGATGGCAGAACCAGCCCAGTTCAGTTGAAACCCAAAATAGATGAAACCCTAGCCTAGATGATGAAATCAGGTATCTATTATTGAAATACCCTTTCAATAAACACTGCTGAGTGTTTCTGGGTGGGTTTTGACCCATTTGAAGTCTGAAATAGCAGGGAAATAAAATAAAATAAAATACAGTGAGCTTCCAATCAGGACTCCCTGATGGGAAGCCCATTAGGAAGCCCTCCAATTCTCCTATTTCCCGATCAAATTTTCATAATCCGAATCGTCCAATGTGTTTAAAAGGTGTTTTTAAGGGTTCACGCGAGAAATAAGTGAAAAAAATACCGAGAAGGGCTTGATCTGATCAGTTTTCAATAAAAATGCATGTATACAGTTTTTATCGAAAACTGATCAGATCAAGCCCTTCCCGTTATTTTTTTTCACTGATTTCTAGCGAAGACCCTTAAAAACATCTTTTAAACACATTGGACGGTTCGGATCGTGAAAATTTGATTGGGAAATAGGAGTCCCTAATGGGCTACTCATCAAGTATACCTGATGGGAAATATTTCGTATATAGAGTTTTATCAAAAACTGCTCTGATCAAGCCCTTCCGAATATTTTTTTTGGCCAAATCCACGCGTTGGACCTTAAAAACACGTTTTGAACACATCTAACGGTTCGGATTTTCAAAAAAAAAATTGGGAAGGTGGAGGTCCGGACGGTAACAGAATCTGGGAGTTTTCGGATCGTCAAAATTTGGTCCGGAACTATGAGGAGCGAACGGGTCTGGATTTTAGTGGTTTGTATGGGAAGCTCTTATATATATATATACAGTGAGCTTCCCATCAGGGAACCCTCCAATATATATATTTGACCCTTAAAAACACCTTTTAAGCACATTGGAAGGTTCAGATAGTGAAAATTTGATCGGGGAATAGGAGTCCGTCCCCATCAGGAAAACAAATCGGATCAAGCCATTCCCGGTATTTTTCTTCACTGATTTTTCACCAGGACCTTTAAAAACACCTTTTACACACATTGGACGATTCAGATCATGAAAATTTGATCGGGAAATAGGAATCCCTGATGGGAAGCTCATCAGCGAGTCCTGATATATATATATATATATATATATATATATATATATATATATATATATATATATATATATATATATATATATATATATAAACTTCCAATAAGGGCCTCCGCGAGGATTCGTCCAAAAAAAATACCCGTAAGGGCTTCATCCGATCAGTTTTGGTTAAAAACGTTATATATAGCATTTTAAACCAAAAGCGATGGGATGAAGCCTTTACTAGATTTTTTGGACGAATCCTTGCGGAGGCCCTTAAAAATGCATTTTAAAAACATTGAACGGTTCGGATTGTCAAAATTTGGTCCGGAAACACAAAAAATGGCTAGGTCTGCATGTTAACTTCAATAAGTGACCCTTATTGGAAGCTTATTCTATATATATACGGAAAATTTCTAGTCCACTCCTCTCGGAAATAAGAAAAAATTGAATTTTTTTGTGTTACAAATTATTTTTGGAAAATTCGAGCCATCCAATGTGTTCAGAAGGTGTTTTCAAGGTTTCAAACGGGAAATCTTCAAAAAAAAAAACCAGGAAGGGCATCAACCAGTTTTCACAAAAACTGTAAATATGAAAATTTTGCGAAAACTGCTTGGATCAAGCTCTTCCCGGTATTTTTTTTTTTGAAGATTTTCCACGTGGACCTTTGAAAACACTTGTTGAAAACATTGGACGACTCAGATCGGCAAAAAAAATTTTGGATCATGGAGGTCCAAAAACGGGATTCCCTTTTTAGAAGCTCTCCCTATATATATATATATATATATATATATATATATATATATATATATTAAATTTTGTCTTCCCCCGATTTGGGTCAAACAAATTGACAGGGCCTGTCAGCAAACTAATCGCAATTGAATCGTACAATTCATTGATTCCAGTTGCGATTCTCCGATTCCGAGTACGATAACATGTCATTTGCAATTCTGGGTACCATTTCAAATTGTTTTATGTAGGAATCGAACCGAATTGTACAATTCGTATTGGGGATCGTACGATTTTGACAACCTTGATTGGCACTATAAAATAAACCAAAATTAGAGGAAATGGATCCCAATTGAAATTACAGCACCATGAGTTGAGTTGCTTTACCAGCATAACCATTAGAATTCACAGAAGATGAGTGAAGCTCTATGTTTTTCTTCAGGATCTGAAAATGAAAAAGAGGTTACAACAAAAGAAGATGGGATATGAAATGATTACTGTTTTCTTTTCAAAACTATACTAGCGAGTAGTATCTAATCCCATGACCTTGCCTTGAGGACTTCTTTGTTATGGTCAGTTAATACAACTTCTTTGCAAAATCTGCTGGAGAGGATTCCAGTAACACCTGCACTTTGGGAGAAAGCTTTGGTTAATATACGTATCAATAAAACAATTCTAACACGTACCACCACACATGCAGTGCCTCCAGAATAGAGGAAAATGTGGGCTCACCATTGTTCTTGGAAAGTTCATTTTCATTAAGAACCAAAAAAGAGGCCAAGGGCAATTCGAACCTAAAACACAGATTGCACAACTACCAGACTTCTAAACCTGAAAAGAGGAAACCCAATCCCACTAAGTACAATAACATAGGAAAAGGCAAAACCACCAACACATATTCATGCATACACCAGGACTACCCAACTCTCTCTTATACAACCTGCTCTATAGTCAGAACTTAACTTGCAAGATGCCAAAGAGGCCTAACAGCCTGCTCTATAGTCAGAACTAAACTTGCAGCATCAAGAAATTGCCTATAGTATAGCGCATTGAAGACCGAACACATAAAGTAGATCGTGGGGGAATAAGGTGCGCCCTTGACGCATCTTGAGCCAGTACACTTCAACTCCAAGTCTCCAACATCCACCCCAGCGTCATTACCCAACGAGATATATTAAGTATCTGCTGGTATTCTTCTCTGGCTACGTGCCTGGTTGCTCCTATGTCTAAAATCTATCCCGGAGAGAATGAGCAACAAATACACGCATAGAAGCACAAGCAGCTAGAGATTTGTGTTTAATAAGGTCTACCTTCTTTGGCTCCGTGCATTCACAAGCGAAGCGACCCAGCTTTCCACAATTATTGCATTTTATTTTTGACATGTCTTTCTTCCCGGCACACTTGCCTCCAGGGCACTTTGGTGTATTGCCTTTCTTGAGCCCATGGTTACCAACTTTCCTTGTCCTTTGGCTTAGGTCAAAAGCTTGGCGCTGCCCTACATTGGTGACATGAAGGGCACCGAGCCCTTGAAGCACGCCCAAGCGCTCTGCTTCTAGCTCAAGGCGATGAGAAATATCAATAAAAGTTTAGAGATAGTCATTGTGTCATCACAGGCTTCATTTGCGGCCAAGTTTGAGGTAATAATCGTATGAGTTGTAACATGCTGCTCATGAGTACGAGTTTAACCATTGACTTCAATGGTTGAGCCTGAGGAGGCACTAGAAGGAAATAATGTCTCGCAAGGAAGCTTACATCACATGGTTCAAAAAGCATCATTCTGCGCGTGTTATCATGAAACTCAATGGACGATGCTATCCAAGGGAACTTTGTTGACTATTAAACTACAAAAGTAATGTGGGAGCTGGTGAAATTGGCAATTGAAAAACATCAGCAACTAGGTAACAGGCTCTCACTTTGAATTTTGAGTAATGAGAGCAATGTAAGCAATGATTTGTGATTTGAAAGGAGCTAGTTGCACTCTTTACTGATGGGCAGCAGGTTACAACTGTCATACGATCATTACCTCCAACTTGGAGCAAATGAAGCATATGATGACACATAGTGAGAATATCAAAACTTTTGTTGATATTTCTCAGCACCTAGAGCTAGAAGCAGAGTGCTTAGGCGTGCTTCAAGGGCTCAGTGAGGATCGCTGGAGTAGAGTGAGGATTCAGGGGGGCTTGATGTTGTCAGAAAGACATCGGACAGGCAGAGAAGTGGCAGATCTGGGACGTCAGAACAAACCAGACGTTTCGTCGGAGGTCAAGGAAGGTCGCCAGAGGTCAGTGTAGTCTCATTGGTGGTTGGCAAGGGGTTGACAGTGGTCAGATGGAAGCTATTTGTGACTGGGTATGATATTGGGTGAGAAGAAGATCGACTAAGAGAGAGAAGAAGAACAAAGATCGACTAAGAGAGATTAAGAGAGAGGAGAGGTTGACTGATTTACTGCCAAGGTTTGATTAACCTTGCTTTGATACCATGATAGTTTCTAGAGAAACAGAAAACTTATTGTATTTCTGAATGAATAAAATCATACAAAGGAATACGTTTAAATAAAAAAGCCTAGACTAGAGAATCAAATCATGATAGTTTCTAGAGAAACGGAGAACTTATTGAATATGTACTTTGTGAAAAACCGCTCGGATCAAGCCCTTCCCGTTTCTCGCGGGGACCATTAAAAACACGTTTTAAACACATTAGATAGTTTGGATTACACAAAAACACATTTTAAACCCTTAAAAACACCCAATTGCCTTCACTCCGGGATCCTTGACTGGATAATTCGTGTGTGTGTGTGTACACACACGTGGCGTGTCCCCTGCCGTGTCCATATCCCCATTTTTTTAGAGTTCCTGTGTCTCCGTGTCCATGTCCATTTGTCAATCTTTTATGTGAACGGTTATTGCAGGATACGTAAATGTTGGGGAAAAGAATAGCATAAATGTCAGCATCTACTTTTGAAGAAAGCAAGACAAAGGGTATGATCTTTGGTTCGATACATTATGCAATGCAAGCAGGAATATGTTTGTAAGAGAAACTAGAATTTGAATCCGGCATAAAGATATAAATGGTTGAGGAATATGTTTGTTGATGTGATATTTTTAAAACAAACAATGTTGTAATCCAGTCAGAGTTGCGAAACCAGTTCGCAAGGACACCAAAACAAATGAGAAGAACATCAAAGCATCATTTAAAAGTGTTCTAAGTTTTGCATCTATACGCAAATGGGCGGTGGTATAGGGCCCTCAACATTAGTCAAGGTGCACACGTAAACTGGCCCATACGTTATCAAAAAAAGTTTCGTATTTTCATCTATCTTATGTTATCATGTGAAGGTCAGGAAAATTAATGAAAATTAAAAATAAAAAAATTCTTACTTTGAGAAACTCCATGTGCAATGCAAGGCACGTGCAACATTTTTTTTCTTTTTTTTATTGGAAAGGCAAGTGCAACATTATTAGTAATACAAAAAGGCCAAACTACTGTAAACATAAAAGATAAATAATAATAACCTTAGCGAAATCCTAATAACATAAAAGGACTAAACTACCCTAAACATAAACACAGTGTTCTAAAAGAAGATCTGGAAGGCCGAGTACTCGCTGCCTAGGCGCTAGAAGGCCCCTCACCAACTAACCCATCTAGACTGGCTATCCCGACTAATTGCCTGACTAGGTGTCAAGTACTCAACCCTGGAAGCTAGAAGGTACCTGGCCGCCCTGGGAGCGCCTAGCGAGTTTTAGAACCTTGCATAAACATAAATAACAATAAAGTAAAATCCCTAAAATTATACTTCACACAACCAACACAAGCAAACGTTTTTAAAACGTTTAAATGTCATAAAACATAAACATTTGAATGTTTAAACCACCAAATGCTAAGCAAAACATAAAATCTATAAAAAGATAACATATATGTTAGAATATGTAGTTTGTCCCACATTGGTTAATTACAACTTGTAACAGGCTTATGCCTAATATAAATAAAACTTACATGTGTTAGGGTTGTTAACACCTTTAACACTTTTCTTCTCTTTCTCTCTCTACCAAACAACATGGTATCAGAGCCAAACCCTAATCCACCTTAGCTACGTCTAAACCCATCGATCAACAAGCTGCCGTCAGCCGCCACCACCACATCCCACGACAGCCACCACCACGACAGCCAACAGGGAACCCTCCATCGATTGATGCCCAGTAAAACCACGACCTGGAAACCACATCAAACCCTTAATCGATCCTTCTTCAACCCTTCAAACCCTAAATTGACTCTTCTCCAGTCCTTCAAACCCTAAACCGAGCCACCTAGACCTCAACGAAATCCACTGTGACCTTCGACATCCACTAATCGATCTCGAAATCCACTGCAACCTGGTCGAACCTCTAACCCACTACTCGTTTCAGTGCTTTACTCCTTTAAACTCGAGTCTAGTGCTCGAAATCCTAAACCTGGACCTTCACAGCCCAAAACGACCCTCTACTCACGATTTCCATACACAATCGATGCTGCCAAGGTCGATCTTCGTCACCCTCTACTCACCTTGATCTCGCTTGGACATCTCTGATCCTGTTTATCCTTTGTTCGGTGCTTGTTCTATTGCTGGATGTCTGCTGCTTATTTGTGGAGGCCTTCATCTCGTATTCTGCTGATCTATTCTCTAGTTGATATGCTCATGAGTTATGGCTGTCTGATTGCCGCTGTTTTGCTTCGTTTCGCTGTCGATTATCTGCATCATTGTCTCTTGGTATGATCATCAGTTTTTGATTGGATTTGCTGATTATTATTTTTGGGTGATTGTTGCCTGCATCCTTATTATTGGCCTGGAGCTTTTGCACTGCTCTTTGTGATGACTTCCAGTGCTTCCTCTAGTTCGGTTTCTAGTCCGGTCACTAGTTCAGCCTCTAGTGCCTCTGCTGATGTTTCTCACCACTGGTCTCCTAACATGCTGTCCATCACTGCTATTCGTTTGAATGGCAACAACTATGCTACTTGGGCTAAGTCTGTTGATTGTCTATGTGGATGACATTATTATCACTGGTGATGATCAGAAAGGTATTAATGAGTTGAAAATCTTTCTATAGCAGCAGTTTTATACCAAGGATTTGGGAAAATTACGATACTTCTTAGGCGTTGAGGTGGCACGCTCTAAAGATGGTATTAACTTGTCTCAGAGGAAGTATGTGTTGGATATTTTGCAAGAGACTGGATTATTGGGAAGTAAACCTGTTGAGACCCCCATGGATCCTAACGTGAAACTATGTATTGACCAAGGGGAGTTACTCCCTAATCCAGATCAATATCGTCGCCTGGTTGGTAAGTTGAACTATGTTACCATCACACGTCCTGATATTTCCTTCGCAGTTAGTGTAGTGAGTCAGTTTATGTCTGCACCTCGTCTTCCACATTGGGAAGCGGTTCTTAGAATTGTAAAGTATCTTAAGGCTCATCCAGGGCGTGGTCTATTTTATCAAGCAAGTGGACACTTGCGTGTTGAGGCATTCACGGATTCTGATTGGGCCGATTCTCCATCTGATAGGCGATCAACCACAGGATAGTGTCTTTGTAGGTGGAAATCTTGTCAATTGGAAGAGTAAAGAAATTTGTTGTTGCTTTCGATCTAGTCGCGAAGCGAATACGAGCCATGGCTCATACTACGTGTGAAATTGTGTGGGTGCGCTCTTTTCTTGAGGAGATAGGATTTAATGTGCAGTTGCCTATGAATCTATTTTGTGATAATCAAGCAGCGATCCACATTGCATCTAATCCAGTTTTTCACGAGCGAACTAAGCATATTGAGGTCGATTGTCATTTGGTTCGTGAGAAGTTGACAGCTGGTGTGATTGCTACTCCTTTTGTGTCTACTGGTGCTCAATTAGCTGATATGTTTACTAAACCATTATTTAAGCCACAGTTAGAATTGCTGTGTAACAAGCTGGGACTGATTGATATTTATTCTCCAGCTTGAGGGGAAGTGTTAGAATATGTGGTTTGTCCCACATTGGTTAATTACAACTTGTAACAGGCTTATGCCTAATATAAATAAAACTTACATGTGTTAGGGTTGTTAACACCTTTAACACTTTTCTTCTCTCTCTCTCTACCAAACAACAATATAAACGTTTAGCTTTGGAGAGTACCAAATTAAGGATACAGTAATCTAATTTCAAATCATGCATGCATGCCTATCAATCATCCTCATCAACACCAATAACTTCAAATCCATCTTCATCTTCTTCATCATCACTTGATTTGTATCCTTCCACGTCTTCTTCTTCTCCCTCATCCAAATATCCATAGTCCCAATATTCCCATAACAGGGCAGAAGAAGAAGAAGAAGAAGAAGAAGAAGAAGAATACAGTAATCTAATTTCGAATCATGCGTGCATGCCTATCAATCATCCTCATCAACACCAATAACTTCAAATCCATCTTCATCTTCTTCATCATCACTTGATTTGTATCCTTCCACGTCTTCTTCTTCTCCCTCATCCAAATATCCATAGTCCCAATCTTCCCATAACAGGGCAGAAGAAGAAGACTGAACAGAGACACAGAAGAAGAAGAAATCCATCTTCATCTTCTTCATCATCACTTGATTTGTATCCTTCCATGTCTTCTTCTTCTCCCTCATCCAAATATCCATAGTCCCAATCTTCCCATAACAGGGCAGAAGAAGAAGACTGAACAGAGACATAGAAGAAGAAATACCCGGACAGAGGAAGGAGATCGATGGGAGTGGAACAAAAATCGATTGTAGAGAAGAAGAAGAAGAAGAAGAAGAAGAAGAAGAAGAAGAGATAATACGCTGCTGTTGCTGGCTGATGCTAATGAATACAATAGATATCTCTGAAGAAGAAGAAGAAGAAGAAGAAGAAGAAGAAGAAGAAGAAGATAATACCCGGATAGAGAAAGGAGATCGATGGGAGTGGAACAAAAATCGATTGTAGAGAAGAAGAAGAAGAGATAATACGCTGCTGCTGCTGATTGATGCTAATGAATACGATAGATATCTCTGATTTGTAGGGTTAGAGTTAAGGAATTTATTCAGTACATTGCCCACCTTTTGTGCATCATAAATCAATGGCTGAGATTGGTTGTGGCATTATATGATAAAAAAAAAAGGCTAAAACATTTTATAGCACGCACTATGGTGCCACAGTGCATCGTCTTATGGCGCGCGCCATATGTGCGCTTTTGTGTTGTGTGCCTTGCCATGACCCCCCATAGCGCAAAGGGTGCGCCTCGCTATGCGCTATTGCGAAATAGCGCGCGCCATTTAAAACACTGAGAAGAACCGATGTCGAACAAATGCAACTAGGAGGAAGAACCAATGCTGAACAAATGCCAACAAGATGCCAAATTTCCGATGCAAACAATACCAAGAAAGAGAAGGGATGCAACCAAGAGAGGGAGAGAGAGGGGAGATTTAGATTTCAGATTGACTTAGGGAAACTGAAGTACAGTAGACTGATTTTCTAAGATGGAGAGAACAGATAGCTACAGAAGGAGTCAGGTCTAAAGGGTTCAGATTTCTGAGGTTTTGGAGGGTGCAGATTTCAGATGGTTCAAAGGGTTCTAGATGTGCAACATAGGTTCAAGAGGTTCAAATAAAGGAGACTACTAAACTAAGTAGTGCAAATAACAAATCCAGAGATGACCCAGTGGATTTCGAAGTTCAAAAGAAAAACAGAGGTTGCTGGAGGCTGACGTATCTTGACGGAGCACCGGCGAGAGTCACTGGAGGCAGGTGATGCTGCGTGCTGCTGACATTGAAGGAGAACCCAGAGGGAGAGAGATCATAGGGGAAGAGAGGCAAGGGAGATCAACTGATATAGAAACAGAGAAGAGGCTTGGCTCGATACCATGATACAAACCAAAGGGGAGAGAAACAAACCAAGCCATTGCATATATCAGATGTATCAATTACAATGATAGAGCAAAGCTTAAATAGACAAAACCTAAGAAATCCTAATAATACAAAAAGACTAAATTACCATAAACATAAATGATAAATAACGATAACCTTAGCGAAACCCTAATAACACAAAATGACTAAACTACCATGAACATAGACATAAATACCCTGAACATAGACATAAATAACAATAAAGTGAAAACCCTAAAATTATACTTCACACCCCTTACACACATACTTGGCATGAAGTACATGTGTACATACAAGCGTAAGACAAGATTGGACAAGAACTTACAAGTTTGCCAAAAGAGATACATCTGGGTTAAGAGGTGGATTTTTGTCAGCAACCCCACATGGTTGTTGACTTACATTTACAATTCCTTTATCACCAGATTAAGTAGACAAAAGAAGAAAATTCTACCTCATAGATTGAGACTGATGCCACAATGTTGAGCAGCCCAAGCCACTTCAACATATAAGGACTTAGGAGGTCTATTGACCCCATAATTGAGAAGCATGTGCTCCCACAATCAGGAAGAGAAGTGGCATTTGAAGAAAATGTGATAAGTGGCATTCGAAGAAGATTTGATCATGGGATACAAAACCTGATTCACAAAGCAGAAATCCCTTCTCACAAGTCACCCTGCATCTAGCTAGTCTCTCTCTTGTTGATAGTCTCCTATGGTAATCCATCCACATGGTAAAAGTCCACATAGGAACATGACAAGGTACCATACCAAATTTTCCAGGGAACCTTAGCTTAAATAGCCCTTAGAGCCCCAAAGCATAAGTAGCAGTATAAGTTAGCAGGGTGTCTAATAACATCTTGAATCACAGAGTTCCTTTCCCTAGGCTGTCTCCAGCTCCCACTGCTAAGAAAATTTCTGAACATGGCTATCGATGATCTGCCCAGGTTACACACAATCCTTTGCCCATATGTTTGATATAAGGGCCCAACAGGATGCCAGTTGTAAAGCTTTAGATTGTCCATTTCCAATCACATACTTCATAAACTATTTAACAATGGCCCTCATTGAATATCTTTCTACCAGTCCAGGAGTAATCACTAGGAGTGTCGTATAACAATAGTTCTTGGTAACAAAGGTATGGATGTATCAATCAATTTAACTCAAAGGGGGTCAGCCTTAAAACAAACATCTCTAAGATGCCTTAACATACATGCCCGATCCAATCATTGAGCCTTCTAAAGTCTAACCCACCTTCTTTTCGGGAACAGAGACTGAGACCAGCGTATCTTGGCACCATTAGATTTGAGACCTAACACCTATGTCATTCAAGAGTGACAATTTGTTTTTCAATTAATGACCAGTGAAAAAGAAAGGGGGGCTAGAGTGCCTTGAATATGACAAAATAAGTCCAAGCAGTTACCTTGCTATCCCCAATGCCTTTAAGATAGACTGATCGGTAAGATGCATTGGATAACCACGCCATGTAAATTAGAAAAATATAGAATGCTGGTGTTTCAAATTAATTCTTACCAACACCAGAACCTAATTCTATGACGGAACGCCCCCGGAGCACCTCTGGATTCTCAGAGAGGTAATTATTCAGAAGCATTGCACCAGGCCACACCAACTGCCCCGTCAAATCAAAATCAGCTGTAAGAAAATAGTTCAATCAACACGTAAATAATGTCATGTGAAAAGCCATCACATACCATTTTGACCAAAAAGAGCTTAAAGAAACAGCAGATGCTTATTCCACACGCGATTATATTTCAGGCTCCAGCCATATCAACTAAAAAGCTAATGAAAATGTTCTAGCAGAAACCGAACATTCCCCGTTAAAGTTCAACATTTTTACACGCATTGGAGTTTCTGATTTAAAGCAACTCTTACAAAAGAGACACGATCCCAAAAATGTAGTGACGTATAACAATGTACTTAACTATCCTCTCTAGCAGATCTTCTTCTGTTATTCTCTCTGATAAGATTCCGTGGCTTGGAACAACCCACATAATGACGCAAAGAACACGCTTTCACAAATTCAATATCCCCCAAAGTACTGCTCATTCAAAAAAGTGCTTACTCAGCCTAGAACTGCACAAAGCGGATAAAGTTTACAACCTTGTTTCCATACGGGTTTTTTTTTACCACCTTAATCTTAATTCAACTAACTATTAGTATTCAATTCCCAACATTTCGTTTCGTCCTTGCATTTTGTGATTTATCAGGCATTCACTGCATTTTCTTTACCTGAACTTGCAATGCGCATGCACATTAGAGTCTAGAAGTTGTAACTCTCTCTCTCTCTCTCTCTCTCTCTCTCTCTCTCTCTCTCTCTCTCTCTCATTTAATTTGTCCTTGTCACTGATTAAGCAAGCAAAAAACCACGAGCAAATGAAATTAGAGGCACTGACTTGAGGCTGATTGGAGACAGAGGAGCTGAAGGACTTGAGACCCAAATTTGAACGTAGTGAGCTGATAACTGCGAACAAAACCAAACCCACAAACCCTTCTTCCATTTAGAGACAGTAAATCAGTAACTACAATTTTGAGTCTCTGACAATCAAAAAATAGAAGGAAAAGAAAGAGCAAACATATTTGAGAGGGAGGGTTGCATACTCATCATTGATGAAGAAAGATTCGTCTAAACAAACAGTATCGTCTTCTTCTTCTTCTACTACTTCTATCTCAGCTGCGGCCGATGCCCCATTTTCCATCTCCACGCCTCGGGGACTCCGCTGACTCTCTGTTTGGAACAACGGGTAAATGAGCAAGGAAAGGAAAGAAAAACCAAGGCATAATTTTTCAGCCTCGCAATTTTCACCGAGTAACTTATCCCCTCTTATCCAGATCAAAAAAAAAAAAAAAACTTATCCCCTCTTATCTTCAGAACAGGTCAATTTAACCCCCTCAACTATCTTATACTCCTTGTCTCTCCTTTTTTAAGTGTTCTAACTTTTTATTTTGAGTTATCTCTAAATAAGTGTATAATTTAAAAAATTAATAGATAAAAATTTGTACAATTATCATTTTTCCCTTTTGAAAAGTTAGTGGATAAAAAGTTAATGGGTAAAAATTGAGGATAATTTTGAAAAGTAGAGGTAAAAGTTGATATAAAAAGTGTAGAGTAAAGGAAAAAGTTGATGTGAAATGTGTAATGATGATATTTTTTAATAAGTTGGATTTTCGAAGTAACACATTTAAAAAGCGACAGAGGGAGTATCGTCGTAGAAAAAATAAACATATCTAATAGAATGGACTGGACTATTTCATTAATGGAGTGGGCGAAATGAATATAATATCCTCCATCAACACATATAATGCTTGGAGACTCATTCAACACCCACACACTTCAAACATATGTCTTTTCTCTCACTTGGACCGAGGTTGGCCATGGGCATAAGCCCACCAGTTCATCGCTTAGGGTCCTCATTTTTTGCCCAGTAATTGACTCGCATACCTGAATATATATATGTTACTCCCTCTGTCCCTTTTTAAATGTAGACATTTCCATTTAGTATGTCCCTAAATAAGTGTGTGGTTTGAAAAGTTAATGGGTAAAAGTTTGTATAATTATCATTTTGTTCTTTTGAAAAATGTTAGTGGGTAAAGAGTTAATGGGTAAAAGCGGAGGATAATTTGGAAAATAGAGGTGTAATGATGATTTTTTTTAATAAGTTGGATTTACAAAGTAACACATTTAAAAAGGGACGGAGGGAGTAAAAATTAGGTTAAATTCCTAAAACACCCCATAACCTTTGAAAACGTCCACAAACACCCCCTCATCTATTACCGATAGCAATCTTCACCCCTTCTTTTAAAGATCCGTTTGAATTTGAAAAAAAAAATTTAAGACGACATTGCCTAGGGCTATATATGCATACAACCTATATATATTCTCTTCCATTTCTACTCCATTTACAGGTACGATCGATCTCGATTTCTCTCTCTCTCTCAAGAAGCCATGGAAGCTAACAGTAGCTTCAACAGCTCCAACTCGTACCCAACCCATAACTTGGTTGATGCGGACTATGGTTGTGGGGTAAGAGCTCCTGTGAGGACTTCACATTCGTATGCCAACCTAGGAAGGAGATTCCAAGGGTGTGTGAACTACCAAGTAAGTAAAATAATAGTTTGACTAGGCATAAGTAGAGGATTATAAGCCCTAATTTGTAGCATTTTTTGGTGTTAATGTAGGATCCAATGGGTTGCAAAATTTTCAAGTGGGTTGATCCTCAAACATGCCCTAGAGGATTAGTCTATGGTAGACATTTGCTCAAGAAAATTGGCCAGATGGAGAAGAGGGATGAAGATTTCAAGAGGTTGCTCGAAGTTGCAGAAATGGATAAGGAAAAGCTGATGAAGAAGATAGACAAGCTGTCTAGGATGAATGAGGCTTTTAGGAAGAAGAATGAAGCCCTTGAGAAGAACAATGAAGTGCTTAAGAAATGCATGCTTGTGTTGGTGATAGTTGTAGGTATCTGTGTCTCACTATGTCTGTGCAACAGGAAGCCCATGAGTGGGAGTAAGATGAATTTGTACCTACCATGAAATGTAATGGAACTTTTATGTACACCTAATGCGATGCTAATATTTCTGACCTAATGCAATGCCAATATTTTTTTAACTAATGACAGAATTTGATTATGTTTTGTACATGTATCAACTAATGGCAACAATCCATATGATTGCAATATATATGCATCCAAAATGTCACCCAAATACATCACAACTACATAAACCATACCCAACTGCAGCCATCAAAGTACATAAACTAATACATGAAGTAAGCCATACACAATGGCATTCAAAAGCTACAAAATCCATTAAGGTTGTAGTCAAAGCCACACACAATGGGCAGTACAAACTATAAGTCACTAGTCAAAAGCCATAGACAATGGCATTCAAAGTACTAGTGGAGAATTAAGACTACAAGTTACTTCTCTGGATCATTTGAGGCTTGAGATGACTTCGCAAAAGACTTTGTACTAACAACTCTTCCATTCCTGATGAGGGGAGCACTTGGATTGTAAACGATGGTGGGTTATGAGCTTGAAAGGTTGTGGAGTGCTGACTGGAATTCCATCCTTCACCAACCTTTTTCAACCTTTTCAAAGCTTGCCATATTTTACAAGTTTTCATAAAAATTAAGTTATCAACTTTCAATCAAGTCAACTAACTTTTACAAGTAAATTAAACACATTTGTTACCCTTTGTGGCTGTGGTGGATCAGCTGCCTTGGCTTTACCCCTTGATGTAGACGTTGTCCCAACACCTTTGGTCCCACCTCCCCTGGTCCCACCACCTCTGGTCCCACCTCTTTTGGTACCACTGGATTGACCTGAATACTTGGTTTTCTATTTCCCATAATAGGTATTCTTAACCCAAGTCTCTTGTGGTTTCTTACAAGTTCTTTTGTTATGTCCAAAGGTCCCACATTGCCTGCACCTAAGTGTAATGTGATGCTTCCTAACCTTGAGTGGATTATTGGGCGCATCCTCTCCTTTCCTCCAAGCCTTCTTTGGCCTACCTGACTTTGCTCTAAATGGAGGAGTCTCTATTGGTTCATATGGTTGTTTTGGCCACATTGTTTTATCAGGTAATGGATTTATCCTATAACTGTAAGTCTTAATGAATGTCTCCCTTGTGTAATAAGGATGTACATAGTCCTCAGGCCTCCCCTTGTGAGCCGCACATGCATGATTGCAAAGAACTCCACCAACATCCCACTTTCTACCGGTGCAAGTGTGCTCTCCAATGTCAACCACACAAGTTTTGTCTATACCAGTCACTTCAAACAATGTCCCGCCACAAAAAATGACTTGCATTCCTCTTGCATTTACTATTTTATACCCAAGTTTCTTCCTTATATTAGGACACAAGGGTCCATTGAACTTGCTAGAGTACTCAAGCCTTGCTACATACCTTGCCATAAACTGTCTCTTAATTGTGTCAAGCATGGTTAGTATGGGCATGTCCCTTGCTTCTTGGATCCAGTTAGTAAACCCCTCACTCATGTTGTTGTCCATTCTATTGACCTTGGACCTGGGGTAGTAGAAAGATCTAGCCCAAACTTCAGGAACTTCCCTCACCATCCACTCATGTGCATCTTTGTTGGCACTCTTCAGAATCTCCATGTGCCCCTCAAACTCTGGCTTTGTGTATGCAGATGTTGCTCCCCAGAACATTTCTTTAAACTCTTTCCCTTTGTAGGTCTTGCTGAAATTGGCATACATATGCCTTAGACAAAACCCGTGCTCCACATCAGGCATAAGCTTCTTGAAAGCTTCTATCAAACCCAGCAATAGTAGAGCAAGTCATTACTACTTAAATGATGTCAATAACAACACATGACAGTAACTACAAAGTCAATTTAAATGTACCTTTTGCCTGTCAGACATGAAACACCACCCCCTTTGTTCAAGTCTTCCTACAACTGTCATCAAGTTCTCTAAAAACCATACCCAACAGTCCTTCAATTCTGCCTCCACCACTGTCCAAAAAAAGGACCTTCAAGGAAGCAAGCATCTAGGCCAATAAAGGTCTACACCCAACTAAGAAACCCTTAATCTGTGCATTAAATCTTATGAATATCCTTTGGAATGTCATTGTGGATCCTAACCAAGGCCTGTTCACCTTCACGATTGCATGGGTTCCAGGGTTATACTTCCTCAACAAATCACAATAATCCCATAACACACAGTATTGTTCTTTCATATTCCCATGTATCACCTCTAGAGTTGTTCTCTTAGCCCTCCATGCTTTCTTTCTAGACACATCTACCATCCATTCCCTCTTCACATCATTTTTCAATGTCTTCGCCTTTTTATCAGGTTCAACGTCAAATGTGTCCTTGTACTTGTTAGTTATCCACCTGTGGGATGCCAATCTGTTTGTGCATTTCCTAATAGAACAATGTTGAGCATTAATTTTCTTAATTTGGAATGATTTCTCACCATGCATTGGTGAGGCATGCGGCCTAAAGCTACAGTTGTCCTTGCAAATGACAGTCACCCTTGTTGATTCATTCTTCACATACTCATATTCATACCCTTCCCTAATGTGGTACTCTTTAAGGAATTTTATGAAGGCAATCACATTGGGAAAAATCATACCCTCCATTAGAGTGGGTTTCTCCATATCCCTACCCTCATCAAACTCTCCAAATTTCTGCTTCCTTCTATGCCCACCCAAGTCATCATCCTCTTCACTGTCTATGCATTGTAATTCATCACTCTTATCACTTACTTCACCTTCCTCATTAGCAATCTCCATCTGTGGTTCAGTAATCACCACATGCTTGTCCAGTTGTTCCACTTCATCATCACCTGAGGACTCTTCAAAGCCACTAAAATTGCTGCCATCACTGTCATCACCACTCTCTAACTCTACTTCAGACTCATGATGACCACTTTCCAACTCAACTGGACCAGCTGGTATTAGGCCTTCATCTAGGGTTTCATGATCACTCTCCTTAGTCAAAGAAGATACCTCCTGAGTACTAGTTTGACTGGGCATAAGTAGAGGGTCATGGACATAGAGATTAATGACATCAACATGCATTTCTAACATGTCTACAATAGCTTTATCACCTATTAAACACACCAACCCTTCATCCATAGTTTGACTAGGAGCCTTGCGGTAAACCTCACATGTTTCTGGACACCTTAATTCTTTAATTAAAGCCTTCATTTCAAAGGTAGACAATAAGTCTAAGTCAACAGGTATGGGGGACACATTCCCACCAACATAAGCCCTGTTGGGTCCCTCTGATATATACCCACCATGGTAAAAGACAAGTTTAACTTCTGGAAATGTAGCCATTACTGAAATTTTTACAAATAAGGCTAAGTTTCCGAATGGATTTTATCAGATTTTATCAAAGATTTGATAAAATCAAGCCTTTGATTTTATCCATTCAGGAACTGAGTTGATAAAATCTTAGATTTTTGCATTCAAAGGCTTGATTTTATCAGATTTTATCAACTCAGTTTCCGAATGGATAAAATCAAAGGCTTGATTTTATCAGATTTTGATAAAATCCATTCGGAAACTCACCCTAAAAAACAAAAAAGAAAACAAGTTAATGATTCTGCAAAGGGTACCAGTGGGGGACCATGATGGGGGACAAAAACGAGTTCAATAATGCATGTGGGGGACTAGTCACAGAATTTTGGGGAGAAAAAAAACAAAAAACCCCTTTTTTTTTTTTACATACAAAGCAACAAAATCACTTATTCAAGGGACAAAAAGGCACAATAAACGACAAAAGGCACATATATTATCATGTTTCCCATAATCGATCTCGGATTCGAAGGAATTTACTCGGTTTCTTCAATCCACGTTCTAGGGTTTTACCCTCCGCCACAACCAGTACAAATGCGAGAGGAAGAGAGAAACACAGACGATATAAGATGTTCTAGGGTTCTTCAGAATGAGAGAGGAAGAGAGATGGAGATGCCATTTGCGATCATCTCCTCCATTGATGAGAGAGAGAGAGAGAGAGAGAGAGAGAGAGAGAGAGAGAGAGGGCGGTGTGTTTGGACAAGTGAAGTGAGGTGGGGGACGAGTAGGACTGTTATAAACGAGGGTCATTTAGTCATTTCCACCTGCTCTGTTAAGGTGTTAGGGGTTTTTTCAATTTCGAATAGATGAGGGGGTGTTTGTGGATGTTTTCAAAGGTTAGGGGGTGTTTTAGGAAAATTGGAAAAGATGAGGGGGTGTTTTAGGAATTTAACCTAAAAATTATGTTCGTCAATTCCTTTACATTTAATGTTATAGTAGCTCAGCCGTTGATCTCTTAGTTAATTTAATGAGGTCTTCTAGTGTTCAATCCAATCCTCATTTTTTTTATTTACCCAAAAAATCCTCATTTTTTGAGGTCAATTTATTTCAAATATGTAAAAAAATGATTCTCTGTAAGCGGTGGGAATGGAACTCCCATCCTCAAGGTCCAAAACATTGTACATCACCACTGGAACACAAGGCAATTTTGGAACTCACATTGAATAATTTGTATATGTACAAATTCTTGGAGGCCCCATTGTTAAAACTTGCTTAAGGCCACGAAAATCTCAGGGTCGGACCTGACTTGGACAAAAGTTAACGAAACACAATTTTATCAAGGTTTAATCGATCAATCCCTCCACCTCTCAATCGATCAAAGTGGTCCTTGATTTCTTCATGTTGGACAATTTAAGAGGAAAGGTTAATGCTCCGTTGAGGAGTTTCGAACCCTAAAGGAGTGATTGATTTTTGGTCAATCCTTTTAATTAGTCTTCAATTGTAGCCATTTTTTCAAATATTATGAGTAGTTTGACAAAATATGACTTAGGATTAGAATGATAAAATTTAAGGTAATTGTTCTTTTTTTTTTTTTTGCAGAGGAGAGCTGCCATTATCATTAAAAGAAAGATCCATAAGGATCGAGTATAGATATATGAGAACAAGACAATGGCAAAGCAAGCTGCCTACAAACAGGATGATCTGAAATGGGCAAGTTGTCAATAGAAACGAAGCCATTACATTATCGACCAGACAAAACCAGGTCATATCGCCTAAAAACAGCCGCAACGATTACAGACCAGCACTTTTGGCGGTCAAACAAACTGAAAAAACATAAACTAAACATTATTCCCACCACAACTGTAAAGACCCGGAAAATTTAATTACTTTTTCAAAATAAAAATTGGGGTTTTGTGAGGAATGTTGAAAAATGTTAATTGGCTAAGTGTGGGAGTAAAATTAGTGAGGTGGGTCACAATTTATATACACAAGTGACATTTGGATGTGAGATGTAATTAGGGGGTTAAAATATGAAGTGTATGGGATAAGTTTTGCAAAAAATAAAACAAAATCTATCTCTCTCTCACCCCCCCTGGCGGCCCCACCGACCAGCCCCTCTCTCTTACCTCTCCACCATTGTTGCTCACTCCAAGCTCAAATTTTGCCCCTCCTCACTCAAGCATTTCAAGAACCAAGACCATTTCATGTTCTACGCACTCTACGGAGCTTGGGTTGCTGTGTATCCACACCAAGAGCTCCAAATTCAGGATTTGGGGGTTTCTACACTTAGGGTGTCACTCATCTTCAATTTCCAAGCAAATCCTTGAGATAAGGGAACAATGTCTACTCTCTCTAGTTTTATGCTTGTGATTTATTGCACATATCTTGTTCTTCGACTCAATTCCATTAAAAATCATGTTTTCCCCAAATTGTGTGGGTTTTCCCAACTTAGATTCTTTAATCTATGATTTTTTTTTTGGTAAAAAAGCTTGAAATAGAAAAAAGGCTAAGCAGATATACAGCCTACAAGGGGCATACCCTAGGAGGACAAAAGAAAAGAAAAGAAAAGAAACAAAATGAAACAAAAGGATTGCCAATAAGGCTACAATGGGAACGGGCTATTAGCATAAGCTACAAACCTAGCTATATGTAATGATAACTAAATGTTTCTAGTCCATCAAAGGAGATGGAGGAGAAACATACAAAAGAGACTAGAACAAAGGACAGGGTACAACTGACAAAAGGCACTGACTATTACAAAGCTAATACAGGAACAACATAGTTCCGATTTGATGCTTGATTCCATCTGAGCAATAGCTCGAGCTCGAGCAGTCACAGCAACAGACATGAATACCACAACAGCAGCATGATACTATCCAGTAGTATTATCCTACAACAGCAAGGACATGGAACACAACAGAAGAGATTCCCAGCAACAAGGTTAGATGCCCAACGGAGCAATCATGCCATGGGACAACCCCCCAGGCTAGGCACGGGAGGAAGCCCCTCCCAAAAGGGATCGAACATGCCAAGGGACAGCCCCCCTAGGCTAGGCCCATATCACCACTGAATAGATCACCGAATCCTAACATGATTTTTTTTTTGGGTAAATAAGCTTGAAATAAAAAGAAGACAACAGAATATACAGCCTACGAAGGGCATACCCCAGGAGGACAAAAGGAAAAAAAAAGAAAGAAAAAGGAAAACATGAAATTCGAAACTTATGCCAAATGGCTACAAGAACTATGAGGAAACTTAACATGTGAATCCTAACCTTCTAAGATAGATGGACAAGAAACACATGACAAAAGTAAGGTAAGATCTAAGTACAACAATTAATGAGGACAGCACAGTGATGCACTTGATGCAACAACCAAATATGACTTGGACTGCTAGACTAAAACTTGATGCTTGATGCTTGATGTTTGAACATGAAACTTGGAATTGCAAATATGACTTGGGGCTGCTTGAACATAAAACTGGATGCTTGAAATTGAACCTTGAACTTGAGACTTGAGGCTTGAACATGAAAGTTGGAATAGGACCTTGGAGTAAATTGGGATAGAGCAATTGTTGAGTATAACTATTGCTGCAGGGACAAAGGCTTCTACCACTCTATGAATCTGCTGCTGTAATGCCAATACTTCTTCTGCACAATATTGTTGCCCCAACACGAGGACTGCTGTGTTTAACAACAGCTGCTGCATTGACATTAAGCCTTGACCACTACAAACTGCTGTTGCTACGCCAATACTCCTGCTGCAACAAACTACCGCACCAACATATAGACTGGCCACAAGACTAAGTACAAATCTGCTGGCTGCAAAGAATTGCAAAAGCTGACCAAGGCAAAGAATGATCTGCGCAGCAGCTAGATAGCATCAACATTGGTAGAACGGAATGGATTGCTCCGTGGCAGATATCTAAGGCATTGAGTAAATGGAATGAATGACTCCTTGACAAATAGCGTACCATGAATCCTAGAGACAAGGCTAGGAGCCTAGCAATGCATCATGCCATCATGCCAAGGGACAACCCCCCAAGGCTAGGTACGGGAGGAAGCCCCCTCCCAAAGGGATCATACATGCCAAGGGACAGCCCCCCTCGGCTAGGCCATTAAACCACTGAAACTCACCCAACCCTTTATTGCATGAAATCCTAGCAAAATTTGGACAGCATCTTGTTTGAAAAGGTGATATCCCATGTGGAAGTGATCCTAACTAGGGTGGCCTAAATAGCGAGCCTGCCCCATAGGGTGGCGATCCTCAAAGCGCATGAGTAACAACATAGCAAAATAACAATTCCAAGGAATGCCTCCTTCCAAGGAGACAATATAACAAAGCAACAAATTCCGAGGAATGCCTCCTTCCAAGGAGACAGAGTAACAGAATAACAAAGTAACAATTCCAAGGAATGCCTCCTTCCAAGGAGACAATATAACAAAGTAACAACTTCCATGGAATGCCTCCTTCCAAGGAGACAATATATCAAGAATAATTCAACAAATATTGCAATGATAGTCATACCAAATATAGCAGAGATAACCAAGGAATGCCTCCTTCCTCGGAGATGGAGCAATAAAACCAATGAGCATAAACAAATGAGCATAAACATGAACAGAATCAGCATAATAACCTGTGGTATGGTTGCCCTGAAATATCTAGAAACAGTAATTCATGTGAGGGTTAGTAAAACCAACAACCAACAAACCCATCATTCATTCAAAAACCAACATTCTACTTAGATACGAAGGTAATAACGTTCAATCAATCCCCCACCTAGTTAACAACCACTGAGACTGAGATCCTCGAGGGAGATTACCCAAGGATAAGAGTCTGCATCTCACTAAGGATTGAATTTTGCTAATCACAGTAGGAACAGAGCATGATGCATTTTGGAAATTACGAACATTTCTCTCGATCCATACCTGATAGACTATGGTAGAAAATATTAATTTGGTGATCAAATTCTTAAGTGATTTGCCTCTGATATTTGAAATATGATTAATCCAGTTAGTCCAAGATCTTGGATGCCAATTTTCATTAATGTGAGTGAGAATTCCAGACCAGACTTGTGAGGTGAAAGGGCAGTTGAAGAATAGATGATCATGGCTTTCCACACCGTGGCAAAAACTACAACAGGAAACAGGAATGGTACCAAACAATACCAGTTTGTCTCCAGTATAGAGTATGTTGTGTATTGCAAGCCAAGTAATCATGCTACACTTAGGAATGTGGCCAGGAAACCATATGCTCTTGTGCCAAGAGACCTTAGGATAGTGTGTTCTGAGTACCTCCCATAAAGATGATATAGTGAACTCACCATGGGAGTTAAGTGTCCACTTGTGTTTATCTTCAATTTCATGATTTGGATTCGGGAGAGAGCTGATGGTGTCCCTAATTTCATTAAGTTCCAAGGTTTGAGTAATGGGGAGGCACCAATTGGAGCCTCTAATAATGGATGCCACTGTGGCATCCCCGTGTGAGCAGTCATAGATAACTCTGGGGCCAAATCTATTGGCAATGGGGCCAATGGGATGCCAATTATCAAACCACAAAGAGGTGGATTTGCCATTACCAATAGTAATCTTAATATGTGCTTGTACAGTGGGTCTAAGATTGAGAAGTTTCCTCCAAACCCAAGAGGGAGAACTAGGCATCTTAACTTCCCAAAAGCTTTTTCCTTTAAGGCTGAGTTTCCGAATGGATTTTATCAGATTTTATCAAGATTTGATAAAATCAAGCCTTGATAAAATCTAAGATTTTATCCATTCGGAAACTGAGTTGATAAAATCTTAGATTTTTGCATTCAAAGGCTTGATTTTATCAGATTTTATCAACTCAGTTTCTGAATGGATAAAATCAAGCTAAAATCAAAGGCTTGATTTTATCAGATTTTGATAAAATCCATTCGGAAACTCAGCCTAAGTAAGTAGGACTTGACCCACTGACACCACATGGATTTTCCCCACCAGAGATAAGGAACCAAACATGCTTAGCAATGGCAGTTTTATTCCAAACAAGAATGGATTTGAAACCTAATCCTCCTTCATGCTTAGGACAACATAAGTGCTCCCATGATACTTTAGCCCCAGTCTTCTTGAGATCGGGACCAGACCATAGAAAGGATCTAAGAATGGTCTCAACCTCTTTGATGACTTTCTTAGGAAGTATAAAGAGAGAAGACCAATAAGTTCGCATTGAGAAAAGGACATTTTTTATCAGTTGGACCCTACCAGCATATGTCAAATCTCTATTGGTCCAAGATTTTGTCCTAGAAGTAATTTTGTCAATCATGGATTTGCAATCAATGTATTTCAACTTGGTGGATAGGAGTGGGACACCCAAGTATCTCATAGGCAATGTGCCTTCTTTGAAACCTAACAGGTGGAGGATCTCATTTCTAGTAGTGAAGTGGACACCAGAAAAGAAAACATTACCCTAACAGGATTTGGACAGCATCTTGTTTGAAAATGTGGTATTCCAGGAGAAAATGACCCTATTCAGAACATTTCACAACATAAAAATGAACTAAAGTATCATAATACTAGTGAGGTTAGTGGATAGAATCCAGCAAGGCCACACAAGGGCAGAAATTCATAGCCTAATGGGCAAAATCCAGCAATCTCATTTCTGGGCAGCAGGTGCACCTCATAGCAGCAGCTACTCAGGGCATTGAGCAACTCCAGGTAGTGAAAATCAGTGATACAGAGGCATCACAGCTGGACATTATGATTTGGGCTCCCCAATGGGGTTCTAATGCAGCAGAATGGCACTCAAAACTATGGGAAATAACACCAGATACAACAACCCAAATACAATAACAATCAACAAAAGTAACAACAGGTGGCAATAATAGTGGATTGCAACAGCCCTTGCAACCCAAATAACATCAATAAAGCGCAATGCAAACTAGGCATAGCAATAACACTAAGAGTAACTACAGATTGTAATAGTAGTGGATTGCAACAGCCCTTGCAACCCATATAACATCAATAAAGCATAAAACAATAACACTAGCATCAACAATAGTAACAACAGATTGCAATAATAGTGGATTGCAACAACCCTTGCAACCCATATGACATCAATAAAGCACAATGCAAGAACTCCTAGATGTTCATACCTCACTTGAAGAGCTAATATAATTACCATACTCACAAAGAGCAATTGACTAACGGGGTTGTGAGCTTCTCTCTCTACACTAGAGAGAGAATGCACTCCCCCAATTTCTACCCAATTTTTTTCAGTTCGAGTCCCCAATCTCACTGATTGAAGGGCGTATCTATCTTCTTTTCTTGATATGATCAAGTAAAGGCAAGGAAAAGCAACTCAACAAAGGGATCTGAGATGGGTCTGGTTCCCATTGAAGCTGGTTTCAAACCAACCTACGAGGTATCTCAACCCCCTCATCCTTTAACCAAATCCGGTCTCGAATCAACATCCATGTGGGAGGGTCCTGTCCGTGGGTCTTCAATCCATGGAGTTCTTGCATCAAGTAGAGCTCCCTAGTAAAGTTTGATGGGTTTCTCTTCTTTTTCGATACCCACTCAGAAAAATTGGTCTCTTCAGCCCAGAATCCACGAGTCCAAATGGGATCTAATTCCATGGGTTCCTTTACAACAACCAGTTCGAGATGGAAAGGATCTTGTCACTGAGGTTCACATTTACAAGGGTCTGGTTGGGTATCACTACCCAAGTTCCAGAGTAATCCAGCCATGGTTTGGCTTGTCCTCATCACTCTACCCAACATTCACACCTTGTGTGAAGGATATCAAGTTATTCGGCAAGCCGCCACAGCCAACACTCAAATTAAGCTTCTTACGTAATTGAGTCTCCAAGGTCCTGAAACTAGCTCTTCCACTGCGGTCCAGTTCCTCTCGCTAAGTGTCCCTTCATCACGGCCGGTGGGGTAATACCACATTAGGCTCTAGTTAAACAGGTGAGCTTCGGTTATGTAGGTCCTCAAACCTCCTTTTACGCCCTGTTTGAAGCTAGTTATGGAGTTTGGGCTGTGCGTGCTAGTCTTTCAAGGTCTAACTGGAAATTATTTTGTGAAGAAGAGAGTGGATCTCACTCTCTTCTATGTGACTGGGTTTCCTTGTTCTAAAAGCAGTGCAATTGATGAGGTCACTTCACAGCAGGTTTTGGCTCACTTTTCAAACCAACTTTTGGTCATTCAAAAACTTCAACAAGAATTACTACTATAAGTTGGGGGCCCAAATGGGGTCGGTTTCACGGGAAATATGGATCTGCACATGCCTTGGTCGGCATGTGGCAGAGTGCTAGTGCTTTATGCTGGTCCTTTATTGATATTGATAGCAGCATGCGTATGCTGTCATGAGAGATGTACAAGCATTGAATCAAAGGTTATAGCTGTAGTTTTGCAATTGCAGCAATTTAAGTTCAAGCTGTGGTAAAAAAGGGGCAGACGGCCCAACATTTCAATGGAACCCAAGATCCAGTCGGTGAAAGGCAGTGTACCATTGATTTCAACCAAGTGAGCGTGGTTCCCACCTCACAAATTTTAATTTTGCTTTAACATATGTATCTGTATCCCTATTCCAGTGGGTTGTGCTGGTTTTATATTCCCCCGGCAGATTATGCCGGGGGTACGCAAATTTTTCTTTTCTTTATTTTGTTTTGTCCTCCTGGGGTATGCCCCTTGTAGGTTGTACATTCGCTTAACCCCTTTTAATTTCAAGCTAAATTACCCAAAAAAAGAGCAATTGATGTGCTCCTTCTTGAACCCAATCAAAATAAAAGCACAGCTGCAGTTGAGGTCTAAACCTGCACCACACACTACCCAATGGGCCATTAGAGTAAACTTTGCAGCCACCTGAAATTGAAAGTGAAAGAATCAGATTGAGAATAACATACTCAATCACACATGCATTAAGTGTTAGTGTGAGATGGGATGTTCCATGATGCACTGAAAGACATTGGACCAGGTGGTATTTTGTGAAGTGACAACAATCTCTACCTAATCTCATTGCATATCTTAGCCACTAATGAGGGTACACCATGTTGTAAACCCTGAAACTTCCTAAGATTCCTCTCTATCCAGATATGATAGAGGGAGATAGTGAAGGTCAGTTTGGTCAAAGTGCTCTTGAGACCCTTTCCCTTGTTTTTAGAAATAGGATTGGCAAGATTAATGAGGGTTTGAGGTTGCCACATGAGTTGTGATTTAAGGGAAACAGAATCCCACGCCTGTTTAGTGAATGGGCAGTTAAAGAATAGGTGGTCACTAGATTCCTCAGCAGAGCAAAAACTACAGCAAGATGTGCTCTTAATACCAAATAGGACAAGTTTGTCCTTCATGGATAATCTATTTTGAATAGCAATCCAGCTGATCACACTACATCCGGGGATATGTGAGGGAAACCACACAATATCACTCCAACCAATAGTGGGGTAATTTGGGTCTCAGCTGCTCCCAGAGAGAGGAAATGGAAAAGAGTCCATCAAGAGTAAGTGTCCACCTGCAAGAGTCAGCAGGAGGAGGGATGGAGTTATTAAGGATAGGGAGATGAGATCGGATCTCATTTAACTCCCAAGTTTGAGTAATTGGGAAGGCCCATTGATAAGTGGCACTTAGGATGGAGGACACCATGGTATCAATAGGCAACCTTGCATCGTACATCACACGATTACCAAAGTGCTCAACAAGAGGGCCAGAGGGCTGCCAATTGTCATACCACAATGAAATGGTAGATCCATCTCTGACATGAGATTTTATGAAGGGATGAACAAGGGGACGAATTTGAAGCAGCTTTTGCCAAGTCCACGATGGACTGCAAGGGATTTTTTTTCGGTAGAACTTAAAAAAAAATTTCGGTAGAACACTGCAAGGGATTTTAACTTGCCAAAAACATCTCCCTTTAAGTAAGTACGATTTTACCCATTGGCACCACATAGATTGCTCACCACCGGAGACAAGGAACCAAATGTGTTTAGCCATTGCAGCTTTGTTCCAGATTTGAAGAGATTTAAATCCTAAAACTCCCTTTTTCCTAGGAAAGCATAGGTGATCCCAAGATACTTTAGCTCCAGTGTGTTTTATATCAGAACCAGTCCAAAAGGACCTGAGTATGGCTTCAATTTCCTTAACCACCTTCTTAGGTAGAATAAATATGGAGGACCAATACGTTTGCATAGAGAATAGAACAGACTTAATCAGCTGAATCCTCCCAGCTTATGAGAGGTACTTATTAGCCCAAGATTTAGTATGATTTGTGATTCTATCAATGAGAACTTGACAGTCAGAGTACTTGAGCTTGGTGGAGATAAGGGGAACTCCCGGGTATCTCACAGGGAGAAAACCCTCACAAAATTGTAAAGTATCAAGTATAGCCTGTTTGACAGTGGGAGGGACACCTGAAAAGAATATGTTGCTCTTTCCAGGGCTTGGAGAGAGGCCAGATAAGGACTCAAACTCGGAAAGAGCCTCCTGAATGCAAATAATGGAGTTAAGTTCACCTTTGCAAAAGATCATAAGATCATCAGCAAAGCACAGATTAATTACCTTTGTTACCTCACATCTCCAATGAAAATGAAAGTTTGGGCTTTGAGATTTTTCCTTAAGGAGTTGGTGAGAACTTCCATGACAATGACAAACAGGTAGGAAGACCTGGGTCACTTTGCCTAAGACCTTTCTTACCCATAATGAAGCCAGTGGCTTCACCATTAATGCTTAGAGAGTAGCTGGCTGTGGTGATACATGCCTTGATCCATTTTATCATTTGTGGATGGAAATTCATAGTGATAAGAGTATCCCATAAGAAATCCCACCTAACATTATCGTAGGCCTTCATAATATCTACTTTAAGAGCACATTTAGGAGAGGTGGAGGCTTTATGATAACCTCTCATGATTTCTTGGGTAAGGAAGATGTTGTCAGTAATTCTCCTACCTTTAACAAACCCAGATTGAACAGGGTCAATGAGATGGGGTAAAACAGCTTGAATTCTTTTTGCAAGGATTTTGGCAATGCATTTGTAAATAGTTTTGCAACATGAGATGGGTCTAAAATCCCCAACCTTGGTGGGATTGGGGATCTTAGGGACGAGCAATGCTAGTAGAGTTTTTCTTAGTGAGGAGTCTACCAGATTTGAAAAAATTCCTCACAGCAGAAGTGACCTCATTGCCAACAACACTCCATGATTTCTGGAAAAATCCTGCATTGTACCCGTCAGGACCAGGGGCTTTGCTGGGATTAAGAGACATGAATGTCTCTTTGATTTCTTGATTGGAGATCTCAAAAATCATGGCATCTCTTTGGGAATCCAATAGTCTGGTGGATATCAACTGATTAACTCTAGAAGTTCCAGAATAACCCAAGGTGTGGATAGTACCCAAAAGGGAGGTATAATAGTCTACAAAGGTAGATTTAACCTCGACAGGATCATGTGTGATGGTACCATTGGGAAGGACCAGACTAGTGATTTTGTTCCTGTTCCTATTATGAGATATGGATTTGAAGAAATAGGAAGTACATTGATCCCCCAACCTAAGCCATTGAATCCTAGATTTCTGTTTTGCAAAACTTTCCTCAGCCCTAGCCAAGACAAGATATTGCTTACACAAGTCTCTCTCAAGTGCTTGCTTAGATGTGTTGGCGGGATCAACACCAAGATCAGTCTGAACCTGATCAAGTTATTGCCTAGCAGCCAGTGTTCTCTTGGTAATATCATTGTATTCCTTAGTGTTAAGATTCTTAAGTTCAACTTGGAGATGCCTGAGCTTCTCACAAGCAACATACATAGGATTTCCAATGATCACTCCCCTCCAAACTTTTTGAACAGTGGATACGAAATCAGGATGCTCAGCCAGAAAGTTAAAAAATTTGAAAGGTCTAGAAGCCTTCCTAGTTTCAGGATTAAGATACACAATAACGGGGGAGTGATCAGAGATCCTAGGAGGGGAGAAATGGGCATTAGAACAAGATGAGTCTTGATCCAATGCTCATTAACTAAAACCCTGTCAATCTTGGTAGAAATGTATTGAGTGCATGTTTGCTTGTTAGACCATGTGAAATGACAACCAGAGTATCTAAGATCTGCAAGCTCAGTAGAAGCAATACATTTATTGAAATTCTCCATGTGTGAAGGCCAGCTCTAATCACCACCAATCTTCTCAGATTGGTATCTGATAGCATTGAAATCTCCTAATATAATCCAGGGATTTGTACAAGTCCAATTAATCAAGTCATGCCAGAGCTCCTCTCTCTCCAGATGGAGATTAGAGCCATATACAAAAGTAGCATAAAACTTGAGATCCCCATTCAAGGTCTGAACATTACAATGGATGGCTTGGGAAGATTGACCAAGGATACTTAGACTAAGGGTGAGTTTCTGAATGGATTTTATCAGATTTTATCAAAGATTTGATAAAATCAAGCCTTTGATTTTATCCATTCGGAAACTGAGTTGATAAAATCTTAGATTTTTGCATTCAAAGGCTTGATTTTATCAGATTTTATCAACTCAATTTCCGAATGGATAAAATCAAAGGCTTGATTTTATCAGATTTTGATAAAATCCATTCGGAAACTCACCCTAAGAACAGTAGGGTCCCAAACCACACAAATTCTACCACTTGGAGCAATAACTGTGTTATGTGCAAATGACCAAAAGGGAAACATAGATTTAAAAGTCCTAGAACAATTAACCTCCTTTATTTTATGCTTGATGAGCCCAAAAAGTGATAATTTATTTGTTTTAACAAAAGAAACGACCTCCTTTTGTTTAATAGGGTCATTAAGACCCCTCATGTTCCAGAACCCAAAATATAGAGGTGTGTTTGACATAAAAGGCAGAAATTAGGAAGAATAAGCATACTGCCCAACAAATTTCACAATCTTATTGATGCCTAGTTCTTTAATTTTATGTTCAATCAACCCAAAAGAGACAAATCATTTGATTTCACAATGTGGATGGTTGCCTTTTGTTTGAGAGGATCATTAAATCCTCTCAAATTCCAAAAACCCAAATGCACAGGTGTATGTGAGCTAAGCATGGGATTATTCAAAATAAACAAAATATAAGCAGAAGATTGAAAGCTAGCAAAAGGTAAAGGGGAAGGATTACCGCCTTTTTGAGTGAGGAAGAGACTTCTGATTGCTCCTCCCTTTTTTCTTCTTCTTATTGGAGACCAACTTGAAATCTTCCCCAATCTCTGGATTGACTTCCAACTGTTCACAGCTGCTGCCAGAAGAACCATTGACTTGTGGGGTTGGTGTGCCAACTTCTGAATCGGCTGTCCCCTTAAAATTGGTATCTGTGTTCCCATTGGTTGCAACCCCCCAGGTAAGACCAGAGGAATTGGTTTACTTACTTCTGAATCAGCTACCAAAAGGTCCTCATCCATTTCTCCACTACTGGTATCATCAGCTTGTAGAATCTGACTGATTTGTGAGTTGGTTTGTGGGCTGAGAGCTAACTTCCCCCCCTGAGCTAATGGAACTGCCCCTTGCAGTAGAATGCACCCCAGGTTTATGTACTGCTTGAGTTGCACTAGTACTTGGGTGGGAACCACTCAATTTAGCAGCTAAGTCCCCTGGCTTGGTAACGGAAGAAGGTAAAGTATCCTGACTTACTGAGGTGGCCTTGCGTTTCCCTATAACCCTCCAAACATTTCCTTCAGAGGCCTCATTAGGGACTTCAGTAGGAACTAGTTTAATGCTGCATACATGCCCGAACACCTTGCATTTTTCACACTTGGGTGGAAGCCACTGATATTCCACCCCCACCATCACAGATTCAACATTAACCGAGATGGAGATATCAGAGGGGAGGTCTTCACCTGCTTCTATTTCAACACAAATGCGTGCATAATCCAGTCGTTTCCTTTGGGCAGTGGCTTCATCTACATAAATAGACTTACCGACTGCGCTCGCAATTTTACTGAAACCCACATGGTTCTAGAATCCTAAAGGAAGTCTATGCAATTTGATCCAAACAGGTATGGTAGAGGGATGATTTTTAGAGGGGACTAACATCCTCTTCCATTCCTTTAATACAAGATACCTACGAGAAAAGAAGTAAGGCCCACCTTCGAGAACTTTGAGCAGCCTCATCCTCAAATTCAAATAGATAGCATGACCCAAGTTGTTTGATAGTAAACTTACCCAGGTCTTTCCAAATTGCACGAGCAGTGGCATAGAGTAAAGGCATGGCCATTTTCCCATCCAGGAAGTTACCAACCAAGCAGTGGTTTCCAACCCCATCATCTAGCTGTGATTCATCTATAGTGACGTGAGCATCCTTACCCTTCTGAAATTCTGGATAATGGTCTAACTTCATAGACTTGGAGGGGGCTTGAGCCTTGAAAAGGGAGGACCCGTTCCTTACTTTGGCTACTTGAGGAGGATGAAATAACTTGGGCTCTGCTGGTTGGGTGGGAACACTCCCATCTTCCACACTAACATACTCCCCATCAAGCTCAACATTCATGAAAACCTTAGTTCCTCCTTCCTGGAGTTGGATGAGGTGATCTTTAAATTTCGAGAAGCTCACGTTGACTCCTGATTTCTGCATTTCTTTCTCAATAGAGCTTACTAAGGAGGATAGACGATCATCACTTCCTAATCGATCCCCTGCCTCCTGGAACACATGTTGTAGCTTGCGGGCCGGTGTTTGTACCATAAATTTCAAAATTTACACGTGGCAAAGAAAGTGGTTAAGATTCATTTTGATTTTAATTCGGATTTTTATTAAAGCCGAATTACTTAAAATTTAGGTGATAAGCTTGTTGCCTAAATTTTAGGAGTTGTCGTTTATCTAAAAATAAGTGGTTAGGGCCGGAATTAACATGTGTTAAAATTACACTAAGATCATGGGCAGTTACTTTCGGTCAGTTAAGGGACACTTGTCATCTTCCCACACATCTTCAAGGAAATGCCAAAATTCATGGAAGATATGGCTTCATGGCAGAAGATCGTGGGCAGTTACAATTTTCGGAAGTTATGCTTGGATTCAGAGGCTATAAATGAAAGCCTCCTTGCAACGTTACAGGGGTTCCAACACCAACAACGCTCACAGCAACAAATTAATTTAGTTTTTATCTCCTAACTCTCCCAGTTAGTCGATCGATTTCTTTTAACTATGTCTATCTCCTACTCCTCCCCCTCTTCCGAAATCTTTTCTTTTTCTTCTATGTAATTTTCTTCAAGTGTGGAAGTCCTTGTTCAAGGCCCCACGAACCCTTGTAACTTTAGCTCGAGTTTCTCAATTGCTTGAAAGAAGTTAGTCAGTACATTCAGGCGCTTTTCTACATTCCTCTTGGAGATTCAAATCTCCTGGCACGCCCTCGCATCTTCTACACCACTCGGTGTTGGCCACTCCCGTTTCTCCTGTCCCTGGGGAAATCGGTGGACAACAGCCGGGCTAGCACCAGGATGAACAGGGCCGAGGTTGTTAGGGAGTGGAGATAGAACTGGTTTTGGGGAGTGACATGGGCTATTGAAGGTCTACGGAGACCAGAAGAAGAGGTAGGAGATGTAGGAAATTTAGGGTTTTGTTCGGTCGTGCTGGGCTGAGGGGTAGCAGCAAGCTCGATTTGGTTAGGGTTTTGAGAACCACGAATAGGGAGATAGAGTTTAACGTGATTAGGTTTACCTGCTATCCGAAGAGGATACACATTTGATTGGGTGAAGATGGGCTTAGGCGTGTATTGGAGAGAAGCTTCATCTTGATGAGTAACTTGAACTTCTGGGAATAGATCTGAGTGAGCATGAGGTGTGGCTATGGTGGATGAGACTCTAGATTGAGCGGTTGGAAGAGATTGTAGATCGGGCTTGGGATTAGGGATAAAACCTTGTTTCCTTCGAACCTCATGAGAGTCAATGGCTAACAGCCCTAGCCCATCGACCATGGGAGGAGAGGAGTAGCTCACCATAACTAGGGTTTTCACCAGGAGGAAGAAGACGGATTCGAAGTCGCCCAAATCGCTAGTGAGAGAAGCTCCATGCTGATGTCACTGGACTATTTTTAATCTATGATATTACTTGTTGTTGGATGAAATTGAGAGTGAAATTGACCTCACTCCATGTTGAATTGCTGCCTAGCATCTCTAGTTTGTGCCCAAACTATCTCATTTATGATATTGGGTTGAAATTCCACACCTTAGAGGTGAAAATCTGCACTGTTTACTGTTCATAAGCTGCTGCCCCATTATTTTCCAGCAGCTATCCCTGTTTTTAGGTAGCATTTAGTCACCCTTTGATGCCTATTTGGTCCTGATTGCTTATTGCTTCACATATGTGACTTTTGGCATCATTTTCACCCATGTTTGACTTGACAACTAAGGTTTATAAATAAAATTGTCATCGTATGTCTCAAGAACATTTGTTGGTTTTAAGACAGCCTGTGTGTGTGTGTGTGTATGTAACCTTTTTTTTATTGAAAGATGTGAAATGGTGGAATGAACTTGGAAAAGAATGGACTTGTTATAAAAAGTGAATGGAATGTTTGGGAAATGAGATGTTTCAAACCAATGTAATCACTTGATGAAATTTTTATAAAGGCACGTGGAGACTATGAAATCTGGCAGGGGCACGTGGAGCCCATGGAATCCGGCTGAGGCACGCAGAGCCTATAGAATCCGGCAGAGACACGCGGAGCCTATGAATCCAGCAGGAGGATTGAAATCCCTAGCACAAATGAAAAGATGATTTTCTCAATGAAAGAAGTGAGAAATGAGATTTTTGAACTATCCATTGTGTTTTGTCGAAACTCGATAGGTAAACTTGATTTTAGACTTGTGTGATGAACTTGGGTGGTTGGATGAAAAAAATGGATACTTGGGTAGTGTTCAGGTACTTTTTTTTTGGGTAGTGTTCAGGTACTTTGAAAAGACTTCGAACATATGGGTTGTTGGTGGGTACTTGGAAATCACTTGGGTACTTGAAACTTTCAAAATCTTTTTTTCTATAATTTGGATACTTGGACTCGCACATGAACATCCATTGGACAAATCTTGTCTCCGTGTACATGCATCATATTCATACACCTAGCGTTAGTAGAATAGTTCTCCTACGAGCATGTGTGCTTATAATTTTCAGGTACCCAACTTTGATTGTGCATGGTTTTGAGTGCTTGACTTGGATGATGAGCATACATGGCATGGAGTTATTTTATTCATCTTATATACATTAAATTTTCTTTTGGGGAGATGATAATGTAACTCTAATTTTTCACCATTTTTTGACTTTGGATTTGTAATAACTTATGGGATATTACTTTGATTTCACATTTGGGGCAAGGGTGTTTGAACACTTGATAGCCAATTGGCTAATGATGTACTTTATTTATGGAAATCTTATCATTTGACTTATTTGTTGTTGAAATTTTTTTATTAATGTTTTGTGAAAATGAGGGTGTGACAGCTTGGTATCAAAGCTTTAGGCTTGAAAACTTTTAGACTGTGGGAAGACTTAACGTCTCGGGGCTTAAACCATTGCATTGGTTTTTCATGAAGATCATTTTCTCATTCATTGTGTTCTTGTGTGACATTCATGAGCTTGAGGCCATTGTAGTAGCATTGCATCACATTTGAAGACATAGTGTTGAGTTGTACCTGTGTTGGGATTTGGCGTTGGAGGCTTTGACCTCATTGGAATATTGTGGGATTGAATGAATTTTTCTTTCTTATCTTATATTAGAACTATTTCGCCTCGACGTGAACCGCAGCGGTCACCGTAATCAACGAGTTGAGGATAAGATAAGTCAACACGGGGAGAATATGAGGGATGAGGAAAGGCGCGAGCCAGGGGCGCAAGATCCTCAAGGGCCACCTTTGGCCCAATTGGTCACCGCTCTTATCGCTGTCATCAACCAACAACGAGGGAATCCTACACCTAGCGCTATGGAGATTGCCAAGAAATCTGGGGATCCGCTTGATGCCAACCATTGGCTTGTGGAGATGAGGAAGTGTTTCAATGTCATGGACATCTCTAGTGACACCACTAAGGTTCGCTTGGTAGCTTGCCAACTCTTCGGCGAGCCAAACGAATGGTGGAAGTCTATCTTGTCGGCACGAAAGGATGAACGGAAAGCCAATAGGGCAGCTAGACATGTTGTGGAACTGGATGTCGAGAACATCACATGGGCTAAGTTTGAGGCTTTATTCGAGAATCAATATTTTCCCCAATCTTATCATGAGAACTTGAGAGAGCAATTTGAGAATCTTGAGCAAGGAAACATGACCGTTAGTGAGTATGCACTCAAATTCCAATCCTTGGGTCAATATGCGCCGGAATTGAGCACCGAGAAGAGGAAATGTCGCCAATTTGAAAGGGGGTTGCATCCATCTGTTAAAGGCTTGTTATAAGTAGCTGGTTTTTTTTTTTTGGGTAAATAAGCTTGAAATAAAAAGAGGCTAAGCGAATATACAGCCTACAAGGGGCATACCCCAGGAGGAAAGAAAAGGAAAAAAGAAAAGAAGAAAAGGAAATGAAACTAAAGCCAAGAGGCCACAAAAGATCTCTAACATATGTTTCCTAGCCTTCTAAAGTAGATGAACAAGAAACACATGACAAAATGCATTAAGCTTAATCTAATCTTGAGTATCTTTCTGGAAATCACACTTGAACTTGGGTGCAGTGGGAGCACATTCTGAATAACATGCGAACTTCATGAACAGACAAACTATAGTGCAACAGAAGTACATTCTGAATACTAGTAGCAGAAGCACAACTTCAGTGCCCGGAATTTGAGAATTGGATAGAACTTTGCTCGAATTTGGCAGTACTTGCCTAAGTACAACAGCAGCAGGCAAGCGAATACAGGAGGACGCCCCCTCCCCAAGGGGTTCAGACAAGCCAAGGGACAACCCCCCAAGGCTAGGTTAAAAAACATATCTAAGAAGCTAATTAATATAGAAATCAAGAAAAAATTGAAAAGATTTTTTATGCTTTGCATTTTGATAAAATCGATTTGCAGCGCGTTGCCCGAAATTGGCAGCCCTTAACACACCTGTAGCAACTATATAGGAAAGAGAATAGATGGCAACCATTATGAGTTAAATCTAAGAAGCAATTGCACAAGTGACCACAGGAACCGTAGCAACAGAATAAAGGGGCGGCAGCAGTTTGATTACCCATGTGAAACGATTATCGATGCTTGATTGAACAATTAGTAAAACAACAACACCTCCTCACGGGAAGCACACCATCCGAACACAACTTGCGGGGCGGCAATATGCGGGCGAAGCACCGCCTAGAACACGATATGCAAGGCGCGTGATAGCTTCTTTGCCCGAAAACTTCGAGGGCGATGGTAACACTGCTTTGCCAAGAACATAGAATGCAGGGGCAGCAGTAGCTCACTACCCAGAAACTCAGAACAGGGGCAGCAGCAACACACAAATGCCCTTGATGGAAGTGGCATAGACCATGCATACTGATCAAGCAATAGCCGTAAGGCAAGAAGGCATATCAAACAATATTTGTGCATAACCTAACATGTATAGTGGCTCACTCTACTTCACCCTCGAAATCTAACACTTCATCACTCTCTCTACGGTCCGAACACCCTCAACTCTGTCTCACCAGTGGCCCCCACTATTTATTATCTCCTCTCACAAGGAAATTCTGGGGATCAAGCACACAACTCACAATGGCTCTCAATATAGTGGTACGCACAACACAACATATAATCCAGCCAAAGATGACACCAAGAATGACCGTCTCTACCATACTCAGTCACCAATCAATAAAGCAGACAAGGATTTAAGGTATGTTACCTGATAATAGATGTAAAGTACTCAACCAAGGTTAGCCTTTTGTAATACCCTAACCAACCTGCAGCCATATTCCCAAATGGGAGATTAGAAGTACAATTCCATGCTTTTTGCATATCATGAGAACCTGCACCTTGTCAACATGCTTGAACCTGTACTCAATACCTCAGTAGAGTGATTAGATAACACATGGGAAGTAACACAATAGAATTACATTTACATGATGCAGCTGAAACAAAACAAAAGCCAAATCTAACAGATGCTATAATCTACTAATAAGACACAGCAGACACAGCAACAGCAGAGATGTTCCGTGATTCCATTAAGGTCTTAGGACCAGTTGGCATTTTAGTGAGTGAAAATAGTTTGTTTCTGATGTCCGTACAAATCCTGTCCACAACTGTAGGGATAGAGTGCTGCAGACTTTGGAATTTCCTTGTGTTCCTTTCAATCCAAACATGATACAGTGTGGCAGTGAATGACAGCTTGGCAAGGGTTTTCCCTTTGAAATTGGAAAGCTGAGGGATTAAGCCAGAGAGAGAATGTGACTGCCATGTGAGTTGAGATTTAAGCGATACAGTCTCCCAAACCTGTTTGGTATATGGACAATTAAAGAATAAATTGTCATGACTTTCTGCGTCTGGGCAGAAACTACAGCATGAAGAATCAATGACTCCAAACTGGGTGAGTCTATCACCAGTGGACAACCTATGCTGAATGGCAATCCAACTAATGAGGCTACACTTGGGGATATGTGAAGGAAACCAGATTACAGGACTCCAGAGGGATGCCATGAGGAATTTGCAGGGCTCGGATAATAGGCACTCGACCGGGAATGTGAGTGTGACTACAGGAAGCTATGGGAGTCAAAGTAGGAAGAGATAGAGGGACACTTTTCCAGCACCATCGACCTGATCGAGCTCCCGTACACATGTTGCTTTGGGTTTTGGAGGACCATCTTCTCACTTTTCTAGAGGTGGACAAAGTTTCAGTTAGCAGCAGGAAAGGGCACACATAGTCAGTCACATTACCATCAGACCACTACAATTCAAGTGCCATAGGGTGACGGGGCGAGTTCGTCTAGGGTTGGGCCTATGCCATTGGTGCATGTCACGCTCTCAAATTTAATAAACTACAAACAAGTAATATCCACATGGAACAAGTCAAGGTCTTACGTTCACCCTTTTGAATAATCAAAGTCAAAACAGCTACATTCTTACCATAAATAATAAATGAGTTCTAACTACGAGTGCCCGTAACCCAAATGCATGAGTATCGAGTTTTAAGAGTTATTACAATAACCCAAATGCATGAGTATCGAGTTTTAAGAGTTATTACAATAACCAAATAGTCAAAAGATTAACAAATAGAAGTTACAAAATCATCTTTCAAAAATATAAAACAAAGATGGAAAAATAACTTCATGCTCGATGAACTCCAATACTATGCATCCACATTCCATGCATCCATCTCATGCTCCATGTCGAGTATCTGAAAATTGATAGGTTGAGCTCACTTGGCCAGTAGGAAAACTATTCTACCTACGCTAGGTGTATAAACATGATACATGCATAATGAATGTGTATGATGATGACACGACCAATGTATAAGGCTAGGATGAACAAAAGCTTTAACTCAACCACTAAGTACCCGAAATGTGTTCACCTGTCGAAAATGTGTCCAGTTGTCCCAAACTAAGTTTAAGTATCCAACCAAAGTCCAATTAATTGCCAAATCCTCATACTCGTACATAAAAACTCAATTTTCGCCAAATATTCCAAATTCAACTCAAATATGTCATTTCCAACATTTTATGAGAAAAACATTCATCAATATAATAGGGAAGTATCCCTCTGCCGGATTTTGTGGGCTCCATGCACCCCTACCAGATTTCGCGGGCTCCATACAGCCCTACCGAATTTCGCGGGCTCCATGCACTCCTACTAGATTTCGCGGGCTCCATGCACCCATGGCTAGGGACACCAAACGGGTGATCCCTAGAGTTCACATTTATCCATAAAATACTTTTGATTCAAAACTCATCTCAAAACTTTATATTTTGTCCCAAAATTTAGCATGTGCATCAAAAAGTCAAAAAAACTCTTTACATTACCCGAATGATGCCAAAATAAGGTTGGAGGGATATACGATGTGTCATTCACGGGAAGGAATAAGGATGAAAATATAATATTTTAGCGCTTCCCAACCAATTGGAGGTTTTTGCCCAACTGGTTGGACCAAAATAGAGACAAGCACAATTTTTCATAAAAGCCCAACCGGTTGGTGGTTTTTGCCCAACTGGTTGGGCAGAGATAGATTTTAGCAAAAATTTCAGAAGCGCCCAACCGATTGAAAGTTTTTGCATGACTGGTTGGGGAAACCCAGATTTTCTACGATTTTTTTTATTTACCCACAAAAAAAACCCAGATTTTCTACGATTGTTTTTTGGGGTAAATAAGCGTGAAAATAAAAGAGGCTAAATGAATATACAACCTATAAGGGGCATACCCCAGGAAGGACAAAGCAAAAGAAAAGAAAAAGAAAACTTCTAAGGCAAACTCGCCCAAGAAGCACAGTAGGCCAAGTGGCTACAAGGTGATTGAGATTAAAGACCACTAGTAAAAGAGTGGAAAATGAAAACTTATGCCAAGGGCAGCACAAAGATAGGAATTAAAAGAGAGATTCCTACCCTATTAAGGTTAAAAATTTGAAACACATAACAACATAAACAAAAGACTTGAACTTCACTTTCGGAGTTTGGAAACTACAATTGGACTTGGAAATTCCACCAACGCCGGATATGACGTGAGGAAGCCTTGAGCACCGATGGCATGCCCATATTAGGCACAACAACTAGCACAGATTGGGCAGCAGCACCACAGTAGAACACAACATGCCCAGTTCCTGGAAGATTTCAACAGTAGATCGGCAGCTGCAGCATCAGCAGTTCAGAAGCAGTAGATCAGAAGCAGCTGCAGCAGGAGCAATTCAGAAGCAGCAGCAGCAGTTCAGCAAGCAGCAACATATCACTTGAAAATTTTTGGCATGACTTCTAGGCATGTCGAACAACTACCACAGACCTGTTGTTGAAAACTATAATCTATCACCCAGACCAAGCAAACCAAATACTAATAAACCCCTAGGGATAGCCCCCCATGGGTAGGCCACTCCACCAAACCAATTGCAATCCGACCATAACAGCCATGTTAAAGATATACACTGCCAAGAAAATTTGGCAGCAACCTGAGTTTAAATTCTGTAAACAAAAGGCAATCCTAATATAGTAGAGGACACAGCCCAATGAGAAATGGACTCAATACATCACACAACAACAGAACTAGTAACACTACCCAATGAATGACATATCAAATACATATTCAAATGATGCTCAAGAACATCTCATGCAATATTAGTGAATAAAATAGAACCTATCTATCTTTGTTTGTGCCTCACTCTTCAACTCCCTCAAATCCTCACCACTTCTCTACCCTCTCTAGGTTCCAATCCCCCTCAAGATTCTCACATGATTATGATTCGCCAGCTATGAATAACACTCCACTCAAAATGAATGTCTGAGGCACAAAACACACAGCTCACTAGGGCACACATTTATGGTGGATACACACACATAACAAAAATGATATCCAGTAGATAAGTGAGCAATTACCAATCCTGCATTAAAAATCCCAACTGGGAGATTAGTATAAAGATCCAATACTGTGCTCTCTTGCCTGAGCTGATGAACCCTTGTTCTGAATTTTGAAACTGCCCTGCAAATGAAAGATTTCCTAGAATCTGAATTAGTAGCAGTAGCGTATAATAAATTCATAGAAGGAGATCCCATTTAGTGAGGAGCCATTGAGATTGGGGTCCCTTAGGAAGATCCTTAAGGGACATCAGTCTATGTCTCATCATTGATTGGATCTTGTGCACTAAAATTTGCTCAGTACTGACTACATTCTAAAATTTCCTGCAATTCCTTTCTATCCAAATGTGATAAATGGTTGTGTTAAATGCCAATTTAATCATAAGAGTTTTAAGTGACTTGCCTTTAATGGTTGATATGAAAGAAATCCAATTGATCCAGGATTTGGGAGGCCAAGCCTCATTGAGAAGCCCAATGATTTGGATCCAAACTTGAGAAGTAAAAGGGCAATTAAAAAATAGATGATCATGACTCTCTTGGTATTGATAGAAACTACAACAAGATTGGGTTTTGGTCCCAAAAGTGACCAATCTGTCTTCAGGGTACAACCTATTCTGTACAGCCACCCATACAATAAGGCTACACTTAGGTATGTGACCAGAGAACCATAAACTGTGGTGCCAAAGAACCTTAGTAAATTGAGCCCTCAAGTGGTTCCACATGGATGCAATGTTGTACTGGCCATTAGGAGTGAGTAGCCATCTATGATAGTCGTCAGTCCCATTGGGCTTTGGGATAGTGGTCATATGGGATCTGACCTCATTAAGTTCAAAGGTTTGTGTAATGGGGAAAGCCCATTGGGAGTCCTTGATAATGGTAGATACTTTAGAATCTCTGGGCAGGCCAGAGTCATAAAGCATTCTGAATCCAAACTTTTTAGCTAGGGGTCCCAGGGGATGCCAATTATCAAACCACAAAGAAGTGTTTTCACCATTGCCAATTATATTTTTGATGTGTGGGTGCACCAAGGATCTGAGATTTAGTATTTTCCTCCACACCCAAGAAGGGTTACTAGGCATTTTGACATCCCAAAAACTTTTCCCTTTTAGCAAGTATGATTTAACCCACTGGCACCACATGGATTGCTCACCACCAGAGATGAGAACCAAATATGCTGAGAAATGGCAGCTTTATTCCAGGTGTGCATAGACTTAAACCCCAACCCACCCTCTTGTCTGGGAGAGCAAAGATGCTCCCATGATACCTTAGCACCAGACTTTTTTAAGTCAGGACCAGTCCAAAAGAAAGCACGTAAGATTGCCTCCACATCCTTAATGACTCTTTTAGGAAGTATAAAGATGGAAGACCAATATGTTTGCATAGAGAAGAGTATACTCTTGATTAGTTGAACTCTACCAGCATATGTGAGATTTCTATTGGTCCAAGACTTAGTCTTTGCAGTAATTTTATCAATCAATGGCTTGCAATCAATATGCTTTAGTTTGGTGGAAAGGAGGGGAACACCAAGATATTTGATGGGGAGAGACCCCTCCTTAAAACACAGGAGATTGAGAATACTACTCCTAATTGAGGAATTAACTCTAGAGAAAAAGATGTTACTTTTGCCAGGATTGGGGGCTAGACCAGATAAGGCTTCAAACTCAAGTAAAGCATCTTGTATATGCTTGATGGAGCTCAGCTCCCCCTTACAGAAGATCATGAGGTCATCAGCAAAACATAGATTGATTATGTTGGTGCGTTCACATCTCCAGTGAAAGTGGAAATCAGGAAGCTTAGCTTTCTCTTTTAGAATGCAAGTCAGAGTCTCCATGACAATGACAAAGAGGTAGGAGGAAAGAGGATCCCCTTGACGAAGACCCCTCTTACCAGGTATATGGTATGTGGGTTCACCATTAATGTTGAGGCTGTAACTTGCAGTGGTCACACAAAGCTTGAATCCATTGGATCATTTTAGAATGAAAATTCATGCTAGTGAGAATATCCCATAGAAATTCCCATCTAACATTGTCATAAGCTTTCATGATATCAACTTTCAAAGCACATCTAGGGGTGGATGAGGAGGTGTGATAACCTCTCGTAAGCTCCTGAGTGAGGAAAATATTGTCTGCAATTCTCTTGCCTTCTACAAAACCAGATTGAAATTGGATCAATAAGAGAGGGGAGAGCAAGTTGGATTCTTTTAGACAAAATTTTGGCAATGCATTTATAAATGGTATTACAACAAGAAATTGGTCCAAAATCACCCACTTTGGATGGGTTAGGAACTTTAGGAACAAGAGCCACAATTGTGGAATTTACTTTTTTCAAGAGTTGGCCAGACCTAAAAAAGTTCTTAATGGTTGCAATTACATCGTGCCCCACTATAGGCCAAGCTTTCTGAAAGAAGCCAGCATTGTAACCATCAGGGCCAAGTGCTTTTTGGGGATTAAGAGACAAAAAAGTGTCCTTAATTTCAGTATCAAAGATCTCATGCACCATAGCAATGCTTTGATCAGCAGTCAACTTCTTTGTGATAAGTTGATCTACTCTAGAAGCCCCATAATATGGAGTGTGATGAGGAGTACCCAGTAGAGCAGTATAGAAGTCAACAAAGGCAACCCTAATCTTTTTTGGGTCATGTGTGACAGAAGAATCACCAATGGTCAGTGTAGTGATTTTGCTCCTATTCTTGGTATTGTTAATAGATTTGAAAAAGAAGGAGGTACATTGGTCACCAAGCTTGAGCCACTGAATTCTAGACTTTTGTCTAGCAAGGCACTCCTCAGCCCTAAACAAAACCATAAACTGTCTATAGATAGTTCTTTATTAAGACTGAGTAGCTGGATTGGTAGGGTCAGTGCCCAACTATTTTTGAAGGATTTCAAGTTGGTGTTTAGTGTCCATAACTCTATTAGAAATAGAGCTATAATCCTTGGTATTAAGGGCCTTAAGCTCAATCTGCAAAATTCTGAGGTTTTGAACAATGCAGAACATGGGATTACCTAAGATAACTTCCCTCCAAACCTTCTGGACAATGGTGAGAAACTGAGGGTGCTCAGTCAGGAAATCAAAGAATTTGAAAGGTCTGAAACTTCTCTTAGGGGGAGGAGTAAGGTAAACTAGGGCTGGGGAATGGTCAGATATACTAGGAGTAGGAAAGAAGGCAGATGAATATGGAAGAGTCCTATTCCAACTGTCATTCACAAGAACTCTGTCTATCTTAGTGGATACATGATTTGGCGGAGCTTGTCTATTGGACCAAGTGAAGAAACACCCAGAATATTTCAGATCATCAAGCTCAATGTTGTATATGCAGGTATTAAAGTCATCCATGCGGGCAGACATTGTTGAATGGCATCACATTGTCTGGTTCTCATCCCATATCCCTAAATGCAGTTTAATAAGTTGGATTGCTATCCAGAACAGGCTGCCTACTGGTGATAGGTTAGTCCAGTTTGGTGTCATTGATTCCCCATCTTGCAGCTTCTGCCCTGGTGATGAGAACCATGACCATCTCTTCTTTAACTGTCCATTCACTAAACAAGTGTGGGATACAGTGTCACTTAAGTCCCATTTTAGATGGCAAGCACAATCACTTGCTAGCTGGATCTCCCACCTTTGCACCTTTAAAGGGAAGGGCCTAAGAAATGTCCTTGCCAAACTGTCCTTCACAGTGACTCTATATCATGTATGGATTGAGCGAAACACCAGGAAATTCCAACACGTGCAGCACCCCGTACATTATGTTGTGGCCAGAATTTGTGGTGACATTAGAAGTAGACTGCTGTCCTTATCCAGAATCCCAGCTGGCTCAATGGACCTTCTTGAATCATGGAACATTCCTACTAATGCACATTAACTGGTGAAGGGGGAATTTAATGGTCAAAGCATGTTTTCCTACTCATTTCCTTGTTACCACTTGCTAATTTCTGGCGCAGATTGACAGGTTCAGCAGAAAGGCACACAAATAGCTTTCTCCTGTTAGTCACTTACCACCCAACTGGGACTTTGTGGATGCAGGTCTTAGCCAAGAGCTTCAGGAAGTGTTAATGCTAACATCCCATTTGGGAATTGGGTGCAGGTCTTAAGCGAAAGCTTCAGGAAGGTATTCTAATACTAACATCCCATTTGGGAATTTGAATGCAGGGATGGATTACAGGATCTATGCACTCCATTGATGGATCTCATGTCTATTGTATGGGTGTGACCAACTTATATTGTGTGACCAGTGAGATGAGTGTCTTGGACCTCAGACTTTTCTTTTTGAGTGGAGAGTATTTGTAGCTGGAGATTATCATGTGAGCTGTTGAGGGAGACTGGAACCTTGGCAGAGGGTTATAGAAGTTGTGAGTGTCCAAGGAAGTTGAAGGGTGAGCCATATATTTAGGTTTCACATATGTTTTTGTTGTGCATCCCAATTGTCACTGTACTGCTGCATTTGTACTTGTTTCTACTGATTGAGAGGTCCCCATTTCTATTCTATTTCTGCTGTATCTGTACTTGTTGATGCTACTGCTGCTATAGAAACTAGTAGACTCCAGATTGCTCCTGCTGCTGCACTCCTGTTTCTGCTGTTGCACATCTGAATGGATTGTCACTGTTGCATACCAAGCATGTCTCACTTCCTACTACCATTTCCCTTCAAGACAAGCTATTGAGATTGCTTTTGGAAGTTCACTTATATGTCAAAGTAGTTCATGGTCATCTCAAGAGCAAGAAGCTGGGGGTTCACAAAGCAACTCATGGTCATCCCAAGAGCAAGAAGCTGGGAGTTCACAAAATTCACGGTCCAGGCCAATGCTATTACTTCTACCATCTACATTCTACTGCTGGTTGCTGGTACATACTTCTTGCTTGCACCTCATGTTAAACTATAGCAAGGGCTGTTGCTATAGTTCTTGCTTGCACTTTGATTATGCTCATCAGGTGGGTTGCAAGGGCTGTTGCAACCTACATACTTATTTGCGTGCACTCAAAATTTTATGTTATACTATAGCAAGGGCTGTTGCTATAGATACTTGTTTGATTATCTGTTTGAACTCTCACTTGGTTAATATCATTGTATACATTGAGAACTTGCTGTGTTGCTTTCCTTCATCTGGACTGCTGTGTGTCTGATCAGCATCCATGATGTTGGAAGTTTTGCCTCTATCTCTTCCTCTTTCTTTTCTTTTTTAGCTGCTGCTGTTGTATACGCAGTGGCTGGCACCTCGAGGGTGCTCCAATTACGAACGGGTCATGGCGAAATTTTCAAAATTTTCTTCCCAACAGTATATGGAGTGTGTTTCTCCTTAGATTCAAGATCTTGTTTCCCCTTATGAGTGTTTCTCCTCCCTCTTTCAGATGGATTAGAAACACTCGTTCCCAATTGTAGCCTTTTGGCCATCCCACTCCCTCTTTGGCGGTTTGCGCTAGGGAGGTAGTTATTTTGTTACCCAAAAAAAACATTTCCTTACTTTAGTATTTCTCCTTATTGCCCTTGGCTTTTCCAATCCCAATCCCATGTAGCCTTTTGGCCTTCCCATTTTCTTTCTTCTTTTCTTTCTTTTCTTTTTTGTCCTCCCTGGGGTATGCCCCTTGTAGGCTATATATTCGTTTAGCCTCTTTTTATTTCAAGCTTGTTTTACCCAAACAAAATCCCTTACCCATCGAATCCCGATACTCCTTTCCCACAAGAGCACTTGTTTCCCACACTCGTTTCCCATCTGAAATGTAATAAACCAACATAAACTTTTTAAACCAACAAAAATTCTCTCTCTCTCTCTCTCTCTCTCTCTCTCTCTACAATTACAAGAGGTTGTACTCTCTATAAAACGTGTATATATATACTACGAACAAAATTGTCTTATTCGCATGGATCTTTTTGAATCCAATCCAAATCAAGTAAAGACTCGTTGATTCGGGTCCTTCAAAGGAGGTCCTATCGAAGATGATTTCATAGTCAGAATTCGATTGTCGCACTTATTAAATCAATTGTTTCAAAAGAACAAGGTTGGATTGTTCGGTTTGAGAAGCAAAACGAATTGACGATCAACAGTTATGGTAGTTCGGAAGATGATGATTTATTCGAGGGGCAGAATAATATTCCAATAGGCACAAGGGAAGGTTAGTGAAGATCGAGTCCATGTCGTAGTTTTTGAAGAACACGGATGGGTTTTTGTTGGGATTTATGATGCTTTCTGAAGAATACCTGTGGATTTTGAAAAATATTTGTCATGTGCTAACCAACACTGGAAAATAAAAGTAAAAAAGTTTATTTTCAGCAAAACCATTTTACATGTAAAACATTTTACATTGAAACAAATGGAGCCTTATACAACCCAATTTGCTAGAAAATGCTGAAACAAATAGTGGCTCATTCACATTTTTTATGACCCACTACAAGTGGCCGACACAGTAAACCATAGGAACCCATGAGGAGCCCCTATTTCTCAAATGGGAACATCTGTGATAAAAAAAAAAAGAAACTATTGTAGACACTATTTTTCTCCCCAGCAACCCATGTGCATACTGTCTCACAAACTTTTTTTACCAAGTGATTCCTACTAACATGGGAATATAGCAAAAGCTATTGGATTGTAGGAAATGGGACCCACCATGCCCATATATCTAGCCAAATGCTTCATAAAGTGTTTATATAAGGGAGCTTCTATTTACAACCCTTTTTCACCCATGCAAAATAAATACCAAAACTTTTCTCGTGAAAAGACCATTTAGCCCATCAAATTACTTCATACTAACCCACCCCACTTTTTCCCAATTGCCAATACCAACCCAGTGCATCTTCTTCTTCCTTCATCAGCGTTTTCTCACTCTTCTCCCTCCCACGTCAAAAAAATCCCTCCTCCTCCTCCGCTTCCTCCAGCCATTAACCCTCATTGTCCTCTCCTGCCCCTCATCTCTCCTCTCTCTCAATGAAGAACTTTGTTGAACAATGGAGGGATCTTCTCCCTCACTAGATTTGGGAGAAAAGCTCCAAAGAGTATTGGAGCAATTTGTAACTCCAAATCTACCAATGGATGGACAAATACATCTCATGGAGGAGTTAGAGGAAAACATGGAGGTGGAGAGCAAGTGTGGTATCCCGGAGATGAAGATTTTCAAGCAAAAAACGACCGAAGAGGTAACCCATTGGTTTTTCGATTTCTCAATCACTATTCATTCGAAATGTTACCACAGTCCCGAAAATTTCACTACATTTCGGTAGTTAATTCCCGAAATTGTTCTAACTTTTGAGAATTTATGTCTGAAATAAGTTGTATAATTTTCGATAATTATGTACTGAATATTATACTTAATTTCGGGATTTTAAATCTGAAGTGTAAAAACTAATATAAAAATGAAATAGTCATTTTGGTTCATAATTACCGAAATGGTTCTAGTTTTTTTGACAATTTATGTCTGCCATTATTGGCACAATTCGGTAGTTATCTACTGAAAATATACCAAATTTTGAGAGTTTAAATCCGAAGTGCAAGAACTAATGTCAATACTAATGTTGTTCTGCGTAATACCACTTCGGAAAATATTAGATCCTAGGGTTGAGGGCTTCTCTCTCAAGAAATAGAGAGAGAATGCACTCCCCCATCAAAACCACAACAAAATGGATCTTATCCTATCAAATTTTTACACAAACTACCAAACTTCTGTTTGGTATCGTCCTGCTTGGTTCTATCTATAGAGCAGATTCTGAATCACTTTTCATTTGGCTCATTCCACAACTGCCATTAATCAACGGTCAACACCCCTCACCTTACCAAGTGTTTGGTTTGGTATTAGTCCTCCACTAGCAAATCAACGTGGGTTGGTCCACGGTACATGCTTCATTTGAAGTCACGTCCATTGATGGGGGCTTTCCTCCACCACAAACTCGTTATGGGGATTTTGGGTTGTGTTTGATTTGGGTTTTGAGTTTTGGTTTTTGTAATGATTAGAGATAAAAATAGGGATAATAATTAAAAAATAGGTACTAATGATTGGAAAGAGATAGAGAGAAAAATATAAATAAAATTTAAAAATAGAGGTAATAATTGAATAATAATTGAGGAAACCGGTTCTTAAGAACCAAACCAAACAAGGCCTTGGTCTCCTCTACAGCAACTGGATCGTGTTCCACTTACTTTCCATCTCCACGTTTGTGGGTCTTTCGAATGCAAGGGATTGAGGGAATACTTATGAACACGCTATAGATTTGCGGTTCAGCTTCCAGTACTGCTGCTGTTCATTCTAGCGCATCAGTTCTCTTTCATTATGTGTCATTGGTGTCACGGTGGAAGGGGTAATACCATTATGGACCCTGGCGCTGAGGTATGTCTATGGCAGTGTTGGAACTGGGTTTCTTTCTTATGTGTTTGTAGCTATTCCTTTTTTTTTGGGTAATTCAGCTTGAAATTAAAAGAGGTTAAGCAAATGTACAGCCTACAAGGGGCATACCCCAGGGAGGACAAAAAAAAAAGCGTACTCCCCGGCACAACCCGCCGGGGTGGGCATTTTGGAGATCCTAGCACAACCCGCTAGGGTAGGGATAATTAAGCAAGAAAATCAAAATTATATAAGCCCGAAGGTTGATTCGAACAAAAGTTGAAGTGAGACTTTGATTTGAACAAAAGTTGCTCCTTGGTGATGCATTACGTGCATATAGCTGTCACAATTGGAACAAAAGTTTGCTCCTATAATGGACCAAGAATTTGCCCTAGGATGTTCACGCATTAAATTGTGTAATGGACCAAGAAGGACCACGGCCCCACTATAATAGCCTCTCTCGATTTGGGGGAATAGGTCATGCTTTCACATCACATGCTACATTGCTACCACTTTGAGCAGTAAAGTAATATGGGGAACACCCCACTTGCGTTGAAAATGGGGAATCACCATGTGATTGAAGAACCCCTTTACGTAAAGGACTAGTGGTCCGCTCCCTTAGTCAATAGTTGGAAGCATTGCCTTAACATTTGCGTTGTGGCACCAAACAGCCCACGTGCTTTGAAAGTGGGACACACTCTCTTCTTCCCCAAACTTCACCGAACCAGTCCAGAATTAAAATGGGAATACACAAAGTGCAAACCCACCGAATACATTCAGAATATTATGAACATAAGGATGACAACGCACAGCAAACTCTAAAACCAGCCTCAAACAAACGAAAAGGAGAGAATATGAGGACCTACATCACCGAGCTCTCCTTAGGAACCAGAACCGGATGTGGTATTACCCCGCCGCCGTGACACCGGAGACACTTAGCGGGAGGAACTGGGTCACCATGGAATAGTCAGTTATAGAACCCCGAGATCTCAAATTTCTCTGTGAGAAGCCCGTTCTTAGAGTTGGATGTGCCATGGTTGAAGCCCCACGACTGAAGCTATGAAAACACCATCAGAGATGGGTCTGGTACAGATAATAGAGACGAGGACGAGCCCCTTTGTTGCCCATCGGAGGGGAATGAGGATGAACCAAACAGATTGTAGATCCCCTTGTAGAAGTGCTGCTGATTGTTGCTGTAAATGGAGACTGATATACTCCTTTTCCCCATGCCTTCAAGATGATGTCCACCGAAGTGGATTTTGATGTAGGGAACCGGTTCGGCTAAACCAGAAATCCTAGCCCTCTTGTGAATGTTACTCCCATGAAGAATTTGGGAGAACAAGACCTCACGGTCTGGTGATTGAAAGAGGAAGACTGAGCCCCATTGAAGATGAACACCATCTGGATTTGGAAGAACCCATTTGATGAACCCCCGTAGCTCTAAAATCCCTCATTTTGATAGGAGTGGAGAGGATCCACACCGAATGAACTAAACCAAACAAAAGTCTAGTGAATTTGTTAAAAATTGATAGGAAGAGGAGGGGAGTGCATTCTCTCTCTAGATTCTAGAGAGAGAAGCTCTCAACCCAACCAATCTAAGGTAGAACTGATGTTTTTCTACCTTGTATTAGGTTGAATCACGAGATTCCCGCAATGTCTATCATTGTTGTTGTCTTTTGTAGCTATTCCTTTGAAATTCCTTGAGTCCCATTTGCGGCTATTCTACATCAGTAAGTTCGAATAAACCCAGTATGGGCATGAGTTTTTTAGTTTTAGTTCAAATGTTCTTCAAATTCTAGATGGAGAAGAAGAGCGTGGGGCCCACGCCCCTTGCAATATTCATAGTCCGAGTTACCAGTTTGTTGTCCGGTTTTTGTAAAAATGGGCTACAGCTGTGCGTGATGTTGAAATGTGATAGTACAAAGCAAGTGGTGCCATCATTACAATCAATTTGGGTCAAAGTCATGGTGAATCCGGTTTCCGGTTTGCATGCTACCAATCTGAATTGCCGAGCTATTGATATCAATGTGGGACCAATGAGTGGGCCCGCTAGTTGAGTTCTATGGGCAAATTTAAATGGTCAACTGCATTATTTGTATTGTTGGTCACATTCTACAGCAAGAGAGGTTAAAGTGGCCTACGTGCCAATTAATCACAACGAAGTTTCAAGGGATTAACCATTTTATTCCTATCCAAGCGAGTTGTGCTAGGACAACACATTTTCCCACCCTGGTGGGTTGTGCCAGGGAGCACGCAATTTTTCTCTCTTTTCTTTATTTTTATTTTGTCCTCCCTAGGGTATGCCCCGTGTAGCCTGTAAATTCGCTTAACCCTTTTTAATTCCAAGCTAAATTACCCACAAAAAAATGTTGTTCTGCTCTGGTCTATTTGTAGGGTGATGCCAGCTATACATGAGGCCGGGTTTCCCATGCCACCGATAGCGTTGAATTGACAAAGATACCGGAAAACGTATGCAATTGGATGGGAAGCACCATTTTGTAGTCGAATCGAACAATTTAGAAGGATAATTGGCTCCGATGTAGCTACTGCAGAGAGTTTTGACATTGTTAAGTAGCACCACTAATTGATGGATGTATTATGATGATGGAAATTGTATTTTTAGTACTTAATTCATGGACTTTGTCTTTCGATGTACTATGTTGATGAACTTTGGAATTTGACTTATTTTGTTAGTAATTTTAGTACTTAATTCATCTAGGTCTCGTGTGCGCAGGTTTGATGACATGCACTTTAATTTCAATGACTAATTTTGTACAGAAGTTGCAATTGAGTGTTAATACTCGAAATTTACTCATACAACCAGACGTTTATATCCGGACTTTGTGCAAAATTTCGGTAGTTAATATCTGAACCTTTTCGATCCAGATCCAAATAGCAGAAATTGGTGATGGTAGTTAATATCTGCAATATTGGTCATAATTCAGTAGTTTGTATCCGAATTACATGTTTATTTTCAGTTGTTAATATCCAACTGTGCCAGATCCAGAGACCTGAAATTGGTGATGGTAGTGAATATCTGCAATATTGGTCATAATTTGGTAGTTTGTATCCAAATTGTATGTTATTTTGGGGAGTTAATATCCAAATGTGCCAAATTTGGAGACTTGAGATTGGTGATGGTAGTGAATATCCGCAATATCGGGCATAATTCGGTAGTTCGTACCCAAATTATATGTTTATTTTCGGGAGTTAATATCCGAATGTGCCAAAACTAGAGACCTGAAATTATCTGAATGTGCCCATCACCGACCATAAATTAAACAAACATAACCAAACTCATCAAATTTTCATAGTCTAACCATATTGGTGTCAACATACATGATTAACCGCAAAATATAGATAAGTCTAACCATAGATAACCAAAGTCAAAAAATATCCATAAGTCTACCCATACACATATAGTCAACCACATAGTCAAAGAAATAAAACACAATGCTCAAGTAGCATTTGTGTGTCTACCATAGGTGACACCCTTTGTACATGGTGTTCTAGGCTCTCCCCTGATCGTAGGCCGTAAGATTCTCGATATGTGCCGCAAAGCCTCGCGCATCTTAAATAGTGATAGTCCCTCAGTGAATACCTTGTCAACTTCTTGTGTTATAACTGCTAACTTGAGACCATTGATAGCGCTACCATCAATGTTCACCTCACCTACACCCACATCAAAAGACACCCTAAAGTGGGAGTACCTACTAAGCCACTCTGACAATTTGGATGGCATCTCTCGTGACCCTCTTCAAAATGCTCCTCAACCTCAACCTCCTACTCCTCGAATTGGCCCTCCTCGCCCTGCTCCTCCTCGGCCTCCAATTGACCCTCTTCGAGCTACTGTCGGGGGAGGGCAGGTCGACCACGAGCACGCTTGGCCTTTTGTCCCATAGCCTAACTAGCCTCTGAGGCCTTGTGTCGCCAAATAGAAGTTGTTTTCCGTTGGTGGGTCATATCTGTTTGTTAGACATACAAAACTTCAGTCAAGTAAAGTAAAGTAAAGTAAAATAACAAATAACAAATGAAGTAAAATTCCAACTCTAAAGCAAATAATATTTCATGCTATCTCTAATCAAGTAAACGACAACTCCAAAATGGCACAAAGAAATAGAAGGATCTCACCAAACCCAATTCATGTAATGTGTGAATGCAATTAAAGAAAGTGGTCCATTGTATAAGACAACTCCAACGCTCTCATTGTAACCCGTCATTGTTAATAATAACGCCTACATTTATTCCAAAAGACAAAAAGTACATAAATCAATATTATCATAATGAAGTAAAACTTGCCACAATGTAGTGTCTACAAAAAAATTATTAACGACATAATTATACTTGGTACACAAATCGCAAATGAAGTAAAATCATAATTATACTTGGTACACAATCCACAAAAAATTATTAACAAGTTCCAAAAATCATGAACGAAGTAAAACTTTGAACAAGTTTACTAAATGCACAAGAAAAAAAAATTACTTGGTACACAAAATGCCCATCTAAGTTACTAGCATTTCCTCAAACATATGCTGTGCACAATAATAACTACCTCATGTTATACTACAATTTAAAGTTTGTAATTTTCACATTGCAAGGAAACCCCACACATATAAAGTTTTCTAGGGCATTTTGTTTGTCAATTCGAAACTCATTTTCAGTGGGTTGGAGATAAAAAAATTTGGGATGGTCTTCCAAATTTCTGTTTTAACTAAATAAACATTGATCCGGTTCTTTTTCTTCTTCCAGCGACTGTTGCTTCTATTTTGTGGTCTTGGAATGGTCCATTTGATTTGAAGAGTATGCACATGATTCCATTCTGTGATCCATTTAACTTTTTTTTTTTGGATAAAACAGCTTTAAAATAAAAGGGGCTAAACGAATATACAGCCTACAAGGGGCATACCCCAGGAGGACAAACAACAAAAAGAAAAGAAAGAAAAGCATGCCAGAGGCAACAACTTAAGAGAGGCCAGGTGGCTACAAGGTAATTGAAAGCAAGCTAGAGGTAAATCTACTAATATAAGTTCCATGCATGCAAGCACGTTAATGTGAGTTGAGAACTCCAGTAGGTTCAACACAGCAGGGCAAAATCATAGTGAAAGGGTAGCACAACATTAGAGGAAGCATGGGCTTTAACATTTGATGAAATGGGCCGATCAATCTGGGCAGCATACACCAATCTGCTATGTCTAGATTCTAATCCTGGACCGAACCTTTTGGCAGCAAATGACAAATCCAACCTTGACGGATCAGAGTAGAAACTTAGCTGTTTGGATGGGAGGACACCCCCCCTCCCCAAGGGGATAACACATGCCAAGGGACATCCCCCCGAGGCTAGGCACAAAATGCAAATGTTGAATCCAAATCATAACAAGCTCGCAAAACGGGATTGTTTCTAAAATTGGACAGAGTCTTGTTTGAATTTTGAGTAATCCAAATTGTAATCCACAAAGACTTCACGATACACCTATAGGACTTAAAGCAGTTGCAAAACACATCAGAATATTAAAATCCAGCCTACGGCAATAGCTAAGGCAGTGGCAATATCAATCCAGAAAATAAAATCCAGTGTATACAGAAACTGCCACATAAACTGAGCAGTAAAACCAGTGGATCATATCGGCAGCTATACATAACTGCCTCTCTGGACGGCAATAGCTAAAAATCACTGCCGAGAGCATACAAGATGGAATAACCCTAGAATATTTGTGTCTTACCTACTACGCCCTCGGGACCTCACAACTTCAAAACACTCTCTACGGCTCCCAACTCCCTCAACTCCCACTAGTTCCCCAACCATGTCACTCACAAAGGGAAGTGGTAGTGGACTAATCACACAACTCACAAAGGGTTCACACATTATAGTAGATCACTCTCTCCAACCATCCTTTACAGATAGTGCAGAATGAGAGCAAGGATTAAGGATATCAAACCTTATATATAGAAGTATAAACTCCCCATGTTGAAGGACCTGGACTGAATGAATGAGAGCCAATAACCTGTAAAGAACCACAGAACCACAAAAGCAGACTAGAGACATCATTAGTTGAGATTCCATTTAGCTAATAGACCTTGAGATTGAGAACTTAATGAAAGGTTTCCCATGGATAACAATCTGCACCTTACCATTGAGTGTATTTTGCCCACTACCACAGATGATGGGCATGAAATGTTTTGAAACTTGCGATGATTCCTCTCAATCCAAATATGATAAACTGAAGAGTAAAAACCAATTTTGTAATGAGAGGATCCATTTAACTTAGATACACAAATGCATGAGTATCGCATATGAAATAATGTAGAGAGAGAGAGGGAGAGAGGAATAGTACCAGAGAAGATCGATTGGATGGGTGCTCGCTGTTGCCGTTGTCGCCATTGCCGTCGTCACCGTGGGTGGGTCCATCGGTGAGGAAAAGACCTGATTATGGTGATAGAGGTCGTATGTTGAGGGTTATGTGAGGAGGGAAGAGAAAGCGTAAAGGGTTTTAAGGGGGAGTTCTTGAATGAATTATTTGATTTTATCATCTTTGATTTTATCATCATTTTTTACGAATAGATTTTATCACACTAGATTTAATCAACCATTTTTGAAACTTATAGTGGTTCACAACTATTTTATCACCTAGATTTTATCTATTGGGAAAACAAGGTGATTTTATCACCCCTCCATGAAACACCAACTTAAATCAACTTTCCCATTTTATCTCATAAAATCCATATAAGAACTCCCCCTAAGTGGGAGTGGGTTTGTAGATTTGACAAAAATTAATAAGGGGCAATTTTGGAAATGTGCCGGATCGTATGAAGCAAATTTGTAGATTTGCCACCTAATCAGGGTTGTATGTAGCAAACAGGCTGTATGAAGTCAAAAAAGGGTTGTAAATAAAAGCTCCCTTATATAATACATCTCATTTGGTGTGGTTTTGTAATACTAGCCCACCTTTTGACAACTTCATCTTCCCCAAATTGGAAAACGAGGTGCCCATTTCAGAAATACCAGCAAAAAATCCACTGGTAAAACAAGGTATTGAAGAAAAGTTATGGAGCGGAGAAATAATCATGAAACACAAGAATCACACCTTATAGAAATCTGAAGAGTAAGCCCAGGTTCAGCAATAGAACTCGTATCCTAGCTCTGGAGTCTGGAATGATGGGGTTACGGTGGACCACCATTAAAACAATCAAACTTGAGCCGATGTTCTGATTTGAGTAGCGAAGTGCACCCATTTTCTGTCCACATTTGGAAAATCTAAGCATGTTGAATAGAAACCCATTCCATGAAACCCCTTATGGACTGATGGTAAGGAGTCCTTTCCTTCGATTGGCACGTACAACACCCATATTTGATAGAGTTGAACCTTGGACAGATTTGGACCCATATTTGATAGGGGTTGAATAAGTCCACACTGGATGAACTAAAACCCAACAGATTGTTTGTGTTGCCTCCAATTTCTCTTAAGGACAGGAGAAACAGAGATTGTCAACACCTAGTGGTGTAGAAGATGTGAGGGCGTGCCAAGAGATATGAATCTCCAAGAAAATAAGGAAAAGTGCATGAAACTACTAACTTCTTTCAAGCAAATGTGAAACTTGAATAAAAGAGAAACTAAAGTTACAACGGTTCATGGGCCTTGAACAAGGAGTTCCACAATTGAAGAAAACTAAGGTTTACATAGAAGAAGAAGAAGAAGAAGAAGAAACGGGATAGAGGTAGAAGATAGACATAGATAGAAGAAGAAGAGATCGATCGACTAACTGAGAGTTAAGAGATAAACTAAATTTACTTGCTGCAGTGAGCTTTTTGGTATTGGGACCTCCTCAATGTTGCACGAAGGTCTTCATTTATAGTCTCTCTGGGTCCAATTGCAACTTTCAAACGTAATCGCCCATGAAAGCAAGCCACCCATGTCTTGCATCCACTACAACGTCTTCTTGAAAATGCATAAGGATGTGACATGTCCCTAATTCAGCCGAAAATAACAACCCATGTTCTCAGCATAATTTGCACATGTCAATTTGCTCTCGTTTTAGATAAAATCCCCTTTCCTATAATTTAGGCAACAAACTTATCTCCTAAATAATAGATAATTCGGCCATTAAATCCGAATTAAATAAAAAAATAACTCCCGGTCAATCTATTTGCCACGTGTACAATTTTAAAAATTTATGGTACAGTACAAACATTGCCCCCCATAAACTCTATTTTAAAAATAAAATGGAGTTTATTAAAAACAATGCTTTAGGTGATAAATGCAACAAGTGTCCTTAAATGTTAGGAGATAACGGTTAGAAAAGTATCTTACACAATAAGCTTCCTAACCAAGGGTTGGGTTGAGAGCTTCTCTCTCTAGAGAGTAGAGAGAGAATGCACTCCCCCTTCCTCAAATTTTTTTAACATCCAGCCTCCATCATCCAATTGAAGGTCCTCCATCATACAAAGGGATTAACGTGGGTCATCATTTGTCCACGGTTTCATGCTTCATTTGAAGCCACGTCCATTGATGGGGTTTTCCTCCATCAGAAACTCGGTATGGGGTTTTTGGTCTCCTCTACAGCAACAAATCAAACTGGTATTTTATGATATACCCAAAACCGATGGATACCCAAACCAAGCCGACCTAATTGGTGCGGTTTTTTATATTTTTTCCTACCCATGGAGTGGGTTTGGTTTTCAAAACATAATACCCAACGGATTTGGGTTTGGGTTTGGTCTTAGCAAATATTCGGCCAAACCCAAACCCAAACCGATCCATATAATATTATTTTTTATGTACATGTAATTTTTATTTTTCAATCCATAACTTTCAGGGACTTTTTATTTTATCTCCATCCTTATTCTTTTCAAATCCTTTAAAAATCTCAAGAGTCTCCATAGGAACCTCTTAAGAAAAGTTTATTATTTAGTTATTTTCTTTGATTATGTTGGAATTTAGATGTTTAATAGAAAAATCATATGGTATATTATCTTTTTATTTTAATACTTATATAATATTTTTCCTTCATATGTTCATTAATGAAATGAATATTAATGCGGATTTGGTGTGATTTGGATAAAATCCAAATCCATATGGTTTGGTTATGGTGTACTAAAATTCATACCCATCGGATATCGGTTTGGATTTGGGTATAGATAAATACTTTGGTTTTGGGTATGGTAATTACAAAACCCAGACCAAACCGATCCATTGCCATCCCTAAGCTTTATCACCTGGGTGGCTATTCAGGAGAGACTGTACACTGAGGACAAACTGGTATTATTTGGTACTAAGTCTGTCTCTAGCTGTTGTTTCTGCTCTAGTCACGAGAGTCACGATCATTTGTTCTTCAACTGTCCATTCATATCTCAAGTCTGGGCTCAGATGCTCGCTAGGAACATTGTTCATTGGCCTCCTAGATCTTGGAAAAACTAGATTGCTCTTATTGCGACAAACAAAGGCAAATCTCTTAAATCAATCTTAATCAATTTAACTTTCACTACAACCGTGTACCACATTTGGCTTGAGAGGAATGTACGTAAATTTCAAAACCTTGCAAATCCTATTTTTGTTGTAGTGAGCAAGATTCACTTGGTCATTAGGCATAGGTTAATGTCTTTGGATAAATTTTCCAAAGGCCCTCATCCTAATGATCTTTTGGCTTAGTGGAATTTTGATCCTAGCTGATTAGATTAAGGAAGCTATTGAAGTTGTTTTAATACATGCTTATTATTGTTATATCTGGTATTGTGTATTGTTTCTGATTTCAGAGAAGGTTCAGTACAAAGCTTAAGCAAGGACTTAATAGGGGTTTTGCTGTATCCTGTTTGGGTGCATTGTCTCCTTGGAAGGAGGCATTCCATGGATGATACTATCTGTTACTGTCTCCAAGGATGGAGGCAATCCTTGTTTATTTTCTGTCTCCAAGGATGGAGGCAATCCTTGTCTCTCATTTCATAACTGTTGATTGTTCTTCATTTCATAAATGCTATTTTGCATGCATCACTGCTGTTGTTTGCTGTTTTGTTACTGCTGTACACTCTACTACTGCACTTTGATATGTTGGGTTAGCATATTTCAAACGGGAGGCTGCCCAAATATTAGTCCCCTCAATCTGTATACACCGTATCCTATGATCTGCCAATCAGGGCAGTTTGTACTACTGTTTTTGGTTGTTTCTACTGCTGCACTTTGATACAGTAGGTTAGCATATTTCAAACGGGATGTTGCCCGAATTTCAGTCCCCTCAATCTATATACACCGTATCCTGTGATTTGCCATTCTGGGCAGTTTGTACTACTGTCTCTGGTTGTTTCCACCTGTCTATGCATATTGAACTTGCATGCTCTGTTGATCACTGCCCATGTACTGGATTTATACCTAGCCTTGGGCGGTTGTCCCTAGGCATGTTTGTTCCCCTTGGGGAGGGGGCTTCCTCTCGCTTCCTAGCTTAGGGGGGATATCCCTGGGCATTGCATTGTATTTACTACTAGTTTAGCTAGTCAAGTGTAGTATCTCATCCTAGCATTGATTGTGGTATTGGACTGCCTATTGTATGGGCAGGTGCTGTTTTCTGGAGGTCCCAAAATACAGAGGAAGTGCTGTCAAAATTTTCCAGAATCTGGATCATACCCACTTGTGCTCGTGCTATTCACTGCTACCTAGCCTTGTAGGGATGTCTTCCAATTGTAAACTCAATTTTCATGGCCAAGTTGTATTTTGTTAACCTCAATCATGTTTTGTTCGGTGTTTCTCTTTCCTCTGCTAGATGGGAGTGAAACACCTTATATTCTAGCTTTGTTTTGTTTATCTCGTGCCTTTGTTGCCATCTATCCCGTCGGATTGTGTCGGGTTTTCTCATTTTCCTTTTCTTTTCTCTTCTTTTTATTTATTTATTTCTCTTTGTCCTCCCTGGGGTATGCCCCTTGTAGGCTATACATCCGGTTTGCCCTCTTTTTATTTCAAGCCAATTTATCCAAAGAAAAGAACAAGTATCCCTTGCCTAGAATTGACGATTTGTTTGACCAACTAAGGGGCGCGACTTGCTTCTCCAAAATGGATTTGAGGTCTGGTTGTCATATGGTCATTATGAGTTCGTGGTCATGCCTTTCGGTTCCACTAATGCTCCCGCTACTTTCATGGACTTGATGAATCGCATCTTTTGAGCTTATCTTGATCGGTTTGTCGTAGTTTTTGTTGATGATCACCAATCTCACCTCACCATTGTTCTTGAGCTATTGAGAGAGCAGCGATTGTATGCTAAGTTAAGCAAGTATGAGTTTTGGTTGTCCGAGTTTAAATTCTTGGGTTAAGTGGTATCAAAAGATGAGGTTTTCGTGGATCCGAGCAAGATAGAATCGGTTTTGAATTGGGAGCATCCGAAGAGTGTGTTTGAGATTCGGAGCTTTTTGGGCTTGGCCGAGTATTACCGACGATTTGTTCTTGATTTCTCTTAACTGGTGGCACCAATGACACAATTGAAACGTAAGGGGACACTGTTTGTGTGTGATGACAAGTGTGAGTTGGTTTTCGAAGAGTTGAAGACATGGTTGACTAGCGCACCTATCTTGATTGTGCCCGAGCGTGGAGTTGGGCTACTCTTTTTATTGTGATGCATCACGGGAAGGGCTTGGTTGCGTGTTAATGCAAAATGGGCGAGTTGTGGCGTATGGGTCTTGATAACTTATGACACATGAGCGTAACTATCCCACTCACGACTAGAGTTGGCGGCCATTGTTTTTGCATTGAAGAGTTGGAGGCATTATCTTTATGGCGAGAAGTTTGAGATATTTTTAGATCACGAGAGTTTGAAGTATTTGTTCTCCTAAAAAGAATTGAACCTTACACAACGCCATTGGATGGAACACATGGAAGATTATGACTTTGATCTCCACTATCATCTGGGCAAGGCAATCGTAGTAGTGGACGTATTGAGTAGGAAATCGACGAGTTTGGCGAGTTTAATTATCGATGAGTGGAAGATGATGAAAGACTTGGGATGTGGACGCACCTCCAGAGGGATTCCTCGAATCAATTCGGAGTTGCCACCTGGGTTTTAGTGGATTGTCCCTGAGAAACCGAACTCGATTGACTCGTTCCTCATTCAATGGATAAGGGTTACTGGCCCGTCATCACCGTACTATCTTAGGTTCAGGAGCTCAGTTATGAGAGGGGAAGGCTTTTACGGCACCCCCTCGCCCGGTTCGAAGACCGGTCTCTACTTGACTTTTGTGGGATCATGGGAAATGCTTATAATTCAACTTTGAACAAGTACGGGAAATGGGAACCATGTAACGATGATAAACATAACAATAAACTACAGTGTATGCTTGTGCTCCATGAATCTACATGAATGGTGATGATATGCAAGTATGAACATCAAACAGCAAGTAACAACGTTAGAATATACAAAGTGACAACGAAGTAATCAGAAATGACAACACAAATCACCGCAGAACTAAACCAATCTGATTCCCTGTCAGGGACTTGAGTGCTCAAGGTGTGAGTTCGAGTGCTCAATCCCCTTTCACCCACACATGCTTATGATGCTCCTAAAGATTTTGGTTTGATGAAAACATGACTCAACCACCGTTGTTTACTCAAAAATAGCATTTGAATCACTGAACAAAATGGCATAATCACATAATCATGGATTTTAACTCATTCATGGACCAAAATGAGGCAAACAATAGAGGGAATGAAGTTTCAATACTTTAAAAACTTTGCAGAACACTCAAAAAGCTAAAAACAAGCTGAAATGAGAGAATGATTTGATTGGATCAAGAGACAATTTGGCGCTTGAAGGGGTGCATTGAGCGCTCAAGCCGTCTCCTGGATTTGAGTGTTTCTATAGCATTCTGCCCTCATCTGGACCACAAACTAGTTCAATATGATATATGAAGATGCACAACGTATTGAAATTTTATCAACATGAATAAAATAGAGCATATTTGGTCAAGGGTTGAGAGCTTCTCTCTCTAGAATCTAGAGAGAGAATGCACTCCCCTCCTTATTCCATCAAATTTTTCACAAATTTATCAACAATCACTCCTGATTCAAGGGCGTATCCATCTCCATTACTTGATTTGATCAAGTAAAATGGCAAGTTACAAAAACAAGGGGGATCTATCTCCCCATGAGATCATTTTCATCAGATGGGTTCTCTCTGGGTTTCCCACTTCCCATCTGTCTCATCTTTACTTATCACAACAAAGTCGGATGGGCACCGTCCGTATGGCTTCATCTCGTCTCACATGTTACTTATCACAAAGGGGATCTACTTGATTTATTCTCTCAAATGTCAGATTGAAGGATTGATCTTGCTCATCCTATAATCTATCATCATCTGGTCGTATGGGTTCCATTTGGGGGTCCTTTCGACTATCATTTCACCAACAAAAATCAACAAGATACTGGAAGTTCGTCCTTAACAGGGTGAGCCTAGGTTTCGTTGGCCATCATACACAAGCAGCAGCTCCTAAGAACGGCTACACATTGAAGGTTTTGGGATTCCGGGTCCTGAAACAGGCTCTTCCGCGGCGGCTATGTTCCTCCCGTTAGGTGTCGCCCATGTCACGGCGGTGAGGGTAATACCACACTTGGTCTCTGGCTGCTAAGGTGAGTCTGTGACGTAGAATCTGGTCTTGGGGGCAGGTCAGTGCTTTTCTGTTCACTGGGGTTCAACTGGAAAATCAGTTTTTAAAGGAGAGAGTGAGATCCAGTCTCTCCCTCCTGCAAGTGGGCTCCTCTTGATTTGCACTTGGAAAGAGTAACGTGGGTATAGCTGTGCAAATGGCAGTGTAAATTAGTACTTTATAAAGAATCAAGAAGCGGATGGCTGACATCAGCATCTTCTCTGGCGATTAGGCGATTTTAGGCGATTCTTCTTCTGAAACCCTAGAAATGCCCGACTTTGAGCAATCTAACGTGTATCCCCTCAGAAACCTAGTTATGGAAGAAGACTCTTGCTCTGCGTTATTCGTGGATACCGATCCTGTTATTGATTCATTGGGATCCAAAGCCGTTGACTCGTACGTGGTAAGGAGGAAGCAAATGGGTTTTACCCATTCAACCAACATCGACGAACCAAAGCAAGGTACACAAATCAAAGCAAATTATTGAAGCCAGGGACAACATACTGAGCTCCAAACAAGTTTAGCCCCTTCAAACCTCTTGATTTGTACCCTTATGGTCTCAAACCCTCTGATTTCTCTGAGAATACCACACTTGGTAGCCCAAGAACACCCTCAAAGTCGTCTTCCCCAGTGGATGCTCCCAAAGCAAGCAAAAATCCATGGAGTTATCCCAACCCCACAGCTCTCTCACCCAATAATCCCTCACCTCAAGCCCCTCATGATCCAAATTTCCTCAAATTGGTGAACAACCAAACCCAATACTCTCATCTAAAACTAGCCCTACAAATATCGTTGAAAGTCCCATCAGACCCATTTCCACTCTAGCCAAACCCACAAGTCCGACTCGATCAAGTGTGAATCCTGCTCGAAAGTACAAGAAGTTCTTCACCAGGAAGGAGAGCAGTTGGATAGTGAAGAGAGACTATTAGCCCTTGTCCAAAACATTGAAGCTTAAATGCAGAGATCTGGGGTTAAAGTGGACTGCTCAGAGATCAATACCCAACTTAATCGATTCAGGGACAAAGAAATCATTCCTGATGATCCGTCTTCTAGTTCCTCTGCTGGAGATTATCTAAAGGTAGTTTTCCATTCTCCATCTACTGATACACCTCTAGCTGATTCCAAACCCATAAACACAGTTCCCCAAAAACCACATAACCCACAGCCATCTAAACCTAAGGACTGGGCTTCATTGTTTCAAACCTAAGGCCCGTCAAAAGTTATGAAACTAAGTCATTATCCTGAGTTACAACAAGGTGATACTGCTGTGGTAGAACTCAATGATTCTGACCTAAATGATAACAAGGTGTATAAGGCAGTGCATCATCAGGCCTCAAAAATCCACAAGTACAATTCAAGTCCGATCTCCAGTTTACTTTGTATTAGTCTAAATTCATATTGTAGTAGTCTAAGTTAAGCCTATGGTACTGTATGTAGCTTTGTTTTAGGAGTAAGCTTTTGGGTTTGGTCCTTTTGTAATCCTCTTATGGGTGTTTCTCTCCCATCTTGTTGATGGAAGGAAACACTGTACCCTTCCCTATTGTAGCCAATTGGCCTCCCCCATTTCCGTTTTGCCTCTCTCTTGTTTTCCTTCTTTGTTTTGCTTTTGTCCTCCCTGGGGTATGCCCCTTGTAGGCTGTATATTCGTTTAGCTTCTTTTTATTTCAAGCTTATTTTACCGAAAAAAAATGGCAGTGTGCATAGCTGAATTTTTTGGGTAATTACATAGCTGAATTTTGCATAGCTGAATTTTGAATCTTTACACGCAAATGTGGGTTGCACGTCCACCAATGTTATGATCCCACCATCTACTTCCCTTAAAGTGGTTTTCACGTGACCATAGCTGTCCTTGTTGAAGGGTTTGTGGGTCAAACCTTGGTAAATTTTTAAATCAAACTCACGTGAAGACAGATTGAGTTGAAACAAGGCCAAATGGTGCAAGCTGTGCACAATTACTCGGTCAAAAGGGGCTGTCCCCTCATCACATTTCTACAGCAGTCCATTCGGTGGACTTTATTAAAAAAAAAAAAGGGGCTTTAATTGTTTATTACCCTCAATCACGTAAATTGCATCAACAAAGAGCAAAAGGGGAAGAAAAATTACACGAGAGTTTAATCAAGTGAAGGGTTGAGAGCTTCTCTCTCTAGATTCTAGAGAAAGAATGCACTCCCCTTCCTTTACCTATCATATTTTTCACATACACCAAACATATGTTTGGTTTATCAAGGGGATCAGATTTCGTTTTCCCTCTTCTCAATCGGTTCGTTTTATCACTTACTAACAACAAATGTTAGATGGGTTTCCTAAACCCAGATCTGAATGAGACCAAATGGGGTCTGGTTATGAGTTCACAGGGCCAGTTCTTGCAAACTCGATCTAGATCTCCTATGGGTCTTTCTACAGAAACATTTATCTCTACCATGGAGTTCATGCCCAGATAGAGCATCTTTTCTGGGCGACGTACACAGAAGCATTCAGATCTGAGTTCCATCTTCCGGCTTCTACTGCAGGTCAGTTCTCTACCGTTAGGTGTCGTTGGTGTCACGGCGGTGGAGGTAATACCATTGTGTGTTTCTGACCCTGCCATGGTGGGTCGAATCTGGTCCTCAGTTCATTTTGCGTTTGTTGTGGAGTTGTTCCTTGGAGTTTCAACATCCTTGAGGGTTTGAGGTAACCTGGTTATCATTTAAACCCAAAATGTTAATCCAAAATATTCAGATTCTAGTTGTAGTTTGGTCTTCATACTGAGCCGAATGAACCCAGTTTGCCTGAGTTTTGTTTTAGCTCAATTACTCTTCAAGTTCTAGCTGGAGAAGAAGAAAGTGGGACCCACGCCTCTTCGGCTCTTCCAAATATGTTGTGGTTTCGACCTAATGGGTTATTATCGAGTGTTTTAAAATGTGCATCGGGAAAGTGGGTTAACCCTGCTCTGTCCCACAGTCTGTTTATAAGCAAATGCACGCATAGTTTGCAGCTGGGTCACATGCAAATGTTCAGCGGTTCTTAAAAGGAGGAGCAGGATTACTGCTGCAAAGGACAGCAAGTGGGGCGCACCACCACATACAAAGCTGTGCACACAATTTATTTTGCCTCATGGGCCCACGCGTTTCTAATGCTTGATGGGCCCACTTCTCTTAAGTAATACGCATAGGCTAGTGAATGATGGGATCACCATTTTTGCTGGCAACCTTAGGCCCCTTCGTGGGGCCATCTCATCACACCAAAAATGGGGCTCAATTTGTATGCTTTGTAGTATCCGGATTTTGTGGGTTGAAATACCCAGTTAACAGATTTATTTCTACTGCTTTATGCTTATTGTACCTATCCCAGCGAGTTATGTTGGCCTCCTATCTTCCCACCCCAGCGGGTTGTGCTGGGGAGTACACAATTTTATTTTTCTTTGTTTTTCTTTGTTTTTATTTTGTCCTCCCTGAGGTATGCCCCTTGTAGGCTGTACATTCGCTTAATCCCTTTTAATTTCAAGCTAAATTACCCCCAAAAAAAAGAGCAAAAGGGTACTCTTGTACTCCTTACAATAGGTAGTGAAAATTTTGTGGGTCTTTGTGCCCGTAAAATTTTGTTCTGCTAGGATCTCTAATTGCCCACCCCGGCGGGTTGTGCCGGGGAGTATGCACCTTTTTTTCTTTTCCTTTATTTTTGCTTTGTCCTCCTTGGGGTATGCCCTTGTAGGCTGTACATTCGCTTAATCCCTTTTAATTTCAAGCTGAATTATCCAAAAAAAGAGAGAATAAAATAGACTTGAGGTGTCCACATGAGTAGAGAGTAAGCATTAGACTACACATAAGCATGATTAGAGAGAGAGAGAGAGAGAGAGAGAGAGAGAGAGAGAGAGAGAGAGAGAGAGAGAGAGAGAGGATCAGGTTGGCTTAGCCAAACATCAACACACACACTTTGAGATTAGGTTGGCTTAGCCAAACATCAATGCACACACTTCATGATCATTCTTCGAGATTAGCGCTCAAGCCCCATTCAAGGGCTATGAGCTTTTGTGATTTATGATCATTCTTTGGTGTTGGTGTGAACTTGAAACCTTCTGATCATGATTAAAAGGAGCAGAATACATTGTTTATTTCATAGAATGGGATCATCCATGGCTTGATAATGATGAAACATCACCTTTATGGCTTTTGGGTTCATTGATCAATGATCAAAGGCAAAATAAACTGATTTGAGAGTTGTTGAACTACCAAAAATCCATAATAATGATGTTACCAACATAAGATTTGATCAGAAACCACAAAAACATGAAAGGGGCCAAAATAGTTTGAGAGCTCGAACTGTAGTTGGGGGCTCAATCGAGCGCTCGGACCATTTCGAGCTTCGATTTTTGAAATCATTTTTTCTTGATATTTAAGACCTTGTGAGCTCATAGAAGGTATGCGAAACTTCCATGAACTCACTGGTCTCCCTCAAAGTGACCAAAACGTGATTTTTCACATGATTTTCTACCTTTTGGCTTTGATTAAGGCTTGAACTTGGGTGTTTGATGAAGGGGTGGATAGTGGCTGTGTTTATAGTGTAATGTGGGTTGTTTTGGATGGATTATGATGGGTGTGGGTTGGCTTGAGGTGATTTTGAGTAGATGATGATGTATTCTAGTAAGAGGTTTTGAGGATCAAGTGCGTTTGATGGATGGAAGAGGATTAAGCTTGAAGTGGATTGATGGTGGTTGGAAATATCATTTTAGAGAGAGATGAGCAATAGCTTGGAGCTGATGAGAGTGTCTAACCGCTGCAAATGAAGTAGAGGGGTGGTTTTTATAGAGTGAAATGGGGAGAGAAATGGTGTTTTTTCAAAATGGGGGCCTAATGGGACAATATAGGCCCACCCTGAGGTCTATCAAGTGCATGCGAGCAATAGAAAGACGGCTGGGTGGCAGCCATTCAGTTGGAATCTTATCATTAGATGCTCTGCCACCAACAAACTGGTCAGAGATTGAGCGCTCAAACATGGGGTTTGAGTGCTCAAATCCCTTTGAGCATAGAGGTTGGTTCTAGTTTGTTTTGGTATTTTGAAGGGTATTTTGGTCATTTGAACTGGTTTAGGCTATTTAGGGATGGTTTGGGGTGGTTCGGGACAAGTTCAAGCCTTTCTCTCAACCCTAAGGTATTCACGGGTGGTTTTCTCATCATCGGGATTGCTTGGCAAGTGTCTCGCGTCAAAATCGGGGTGTCTACATGGGAATTTACGCACTTCATTCCGAAGAAGTCCGCGAAGGGGTAACTTTGTGTAATCTTACCGTGCATTCAACTTTATCTAGCTGTGTGATTTAAGCCCAACAAAACGATGAGGAAGCAGGGGTATTTCGTACAAAGTTCCTTAGCGGAGAGGCAAGCGAGGGTTGGATGATTCACACCGATCTAAGTGTTCATTTTCAAGGGAAGTTTTTCAAACCTATCTCGTGTCAGGATGAAATTTTTCGAGAGTTTCACCATTCACTGTTGGTCGTACATCCGAGTAGAATGAAAATGTATCACGATTTCGTCCATAATTTTGGTGGGTTGGGGATGAAAAGGGATGTCGCCATATTTGTTTCCAAGTGTTTTTTTTCCAGGTAAAACAAGTTTGAAATAAAAAGGGGCTAAACGAATATATAGCCTACAAGAGGCATACCCTAGGGAGGTCAAAAACAAAAGAAACAAAACATAAAAGGAAATGGGATGGCCAAGATGGCTACAAGGGAGTGAGATGCCCAAGAAGGCTACTTGGGAAGCACTAAAGGTGAAGTATGAAGAAAATGCAAATCTAATGAGAAAGTGTTTCTTCTCCATCTCTAATGAGGGAGGAGAAACACTCAAAACCCCTACTATAATAGGTATGGCTACACTTGAAACATTCATGATGTAGAGACTTGGAGTAATACTGCAGAGTGGGTGGTTGAGTAGCATGAAGGAAGGGATGGTTGGGACACATCCATTGAAGGCAAGTGCTTGACATGGAGAATGCACAGGAGAATTGGCCCTTCCTTTTCTCAAGATTACACTGATCTGAATTGCTAGAGGACATCCCCCGTTCAGCTAGGAGCCCGTTACATGGGATGATGCTACCAAGATAGTGAGTAACATGCTTTAGCAACACAATAATTTCATAATAATTCCCCAGCAACGTTCCTGACTGGGAAGACGCTAGTTTCTAAGTGTTTGATGTGTCAACAAGTGAAAGCAGAACACCAATGATCCGTGGGGGAGTTACAACCATTACAGTAGCCGAATGGAAGTGGGATAACGTAATTATGGATTTTGTGACGGGTTTGCCGAGATTGCCGGGGGGGGGCATGATGCCATATGGGTTATTGTGGATCGATTGACTAAGACCACACTTTTCTTGATTCAAGTTATCGATACGGTCGAATCACTTAGTCGTTTGTACATTCGCGAGATAATCTGACTTCATGGGATTCCGGTTTCCATCGTGTCTGATAGAGATCCACGCTTTACTGCTCGATTTTGGCAAAGTTTGCAATACGCAGTTGGTACGAATTTACTCTTTAGAACTTCTTGTCATCCGCAAACCGATGGACAATCCAAGAGGACGATCCCAATTTGAGAAGATATGCTACGGGCATGCGTGATGGATTTTTGGGGTAGTTGGGAAGATCCCTTATTGTTGGTCGAATTCGCGTACAACAGTCGTTACCAATTGAGCATCAAGATGGCGCATTTTTAGGCATTATACAGTAGACCTTATAGATCGTCGGTATGTTGGCCCGAGTTGGGTGAGACTACCATTGTGGGGCCCGAGTTAGTCACCGAAACCACGGGGAGTATGAGTTTGATTTGCAGGAGGCTTAAGACAGCGCAAGAGGCAACCACCGAGAAGATCAATGTGATTCTCCGCCAACTTTTGTTGACCGCTCAAAGTTGCCAAAAGAGTTATGCCAATTGACGTAGATGACCATTATCATTGGAGGTGGGAGACCATGTGTTTCTTAAGATATCACCACGCTTGGATTGAGTCAATTTGGACGAGGGGGTAAATTATCACCACATTATATTAGACTGTTTGATATCATAGAGCGGATTTGGGAGGTCTATATGGACCCGTATGAAAAATTACTTTTTAGACAAGTTTTGATTTGGCCGATAAAAAGTCTCGGTAATTGTTCCTTGGATTTTTCTAATCACAATGGTATAATCGGAAGTTATTTTTGAGTAAAGCAAAATCATCTTCCAACCATTTTCTTCGGAGAAAAATGTGCCATTTTTCTGTTTTGCACTAAAAGTGGGGGGATGAGATTTTGATGTGATTAGAATTTAAAATTTTTGGAAATGCCATTGTTTCCAAATTGGGGGTACTTTCTTATTTTCATAAATAAATTGAAGTAGAGTTTTCTTTACTTAAGTTTGATTTATGAAAATAAATAGTGGGGTCACATTTTTTTTTAATAGATAAACCAGCTTTAAAATAAAATGGGCTAAACGAATTTACAGCCTACAAGGGGCATACCCCAGGGAGGACTAAGAAAAGAAAAGAAAAGAAAAGGAAAAGAAAGTAAAAGTGCTTGGATTGGGAGGCTAAAAGGCTACAATGGGAGGAGGTAGTTTGTGTGCCAACTCCAATTGAACGAATTATAGTGGCAATCTACAACAGCTAATAACTTCTAAGTAACTTTTAAGTAAAACTTCACCATCTCTATGTCAGCAGTAGTAAGAGCAGTCACTTTGGCAAGCTCAACAAAATGGCATCACCCGAGATGCACAACTCAGCAGACCTTGGTTGTGGGAGTGGCCAGAGGACAGCCCCCTCTGGGCTTAGGCAATACCCAACGCAGTGGGGTGCTTAACAAACCAACCCAAATAAAATGGAGGTCCCCGGGACATCCCCACCTAGGATGGCACTGCAATGGCAGTAGCTAAGACAATGGTAGTTGAGATACCCAATGATAACTCTACCTAATGATGAGCAACCTAAAACTACAAATCATCAATAATGGTTTTAACAAAAGCTCCACGGGACAACCCCCCAAGGATGGGACAAAATCTGGAGAAATTTGGGCAGCGTAACGGCTGATTTTTGACAATCCTGAAAATCAGACGTCTGCCCAGAATTGGCAGCCCTTAATAACGTACTTTTATACAATAACCAACCACAAAACTAATGACAATAGTGCATACAGAACAACAGCAGTGTGCAACTTTGCTGCAGTGTGGGATACAGTAGCAAAAAACAGCAGATAAAGGCAGCAGTGGGCATTAGCAGCAGCACAATGTTCTAGCTAATGTAGTAGATCTTAGGAAGTAGTAAACACAACCAGAATTCAACAGAGAATAGACACCATCACTATAATGATCACAGCACATCAGGAAACGAAGTAAAGCTTGCAATGATATCCCCACTCCAAACACAGTAACGTGTCACAACAACCAAACCATGAATGAATGTGTAACAGGAAATCCTATAGTATTTATGACTCACCTACAACATCCTTGGGACCTCACGGCTTCAATATCCCTCACTAAGGTTCCAAACACCCTCAACTCTCTTGTAATAGCCCCATCTCGATATAACTTTCACAAAGGGATGTGGTGGATCAAACACTACACTCACCAGGGTTTCACACAGTATAGTAGATCACTCCCACACAAACTAGCACTTCACAATTTATGCCAAGAACTCCAACAGAACCATTGTACAGGTAAGCGAATGATTTATAAAATACAAACCTCATACATAGCAGTAAAATATACCAGTACACTGAGAGCTGTTTTGAATGGATGGGATCCAATGACATGCAAAGGACCACAGACACCACTAAAATTAAAGTGTTAGTTGATATTCCACTTAGTCAAGAGCCCCTGAGTTTGAGAACCTAGTGAAAGGTTGCCCAGGGAAAACAATTTATATCTGACCATTGAATGGATTTTCCCTACCACAACAGATGCAGGGCATGAGATGTTTTGGAATTTGCGGTAATTACTCTTGATCCAGATATGATAAATGGATGCAGTGAAAACCAATTTTGTGATGAGAGTTTTAAGAGATTTGCCCTTGATGGTTCCCATAAGAACAATCCAGTTGGACCAAGACCTAGAATGCCAAGATATGTTAATAAAGGACAATATTTGATTCCACTCAAGGGTGGAAAATGGATAGTTGAAGAATAAATGAGAATGACTCTCATGACCAGAGCAGAAGCTACAGCAGGAGGTAGATTTGGTACCAAAAAGGACTAACCTATATTCTGTGTAGAGCCTATTCTGAATAGCAATCCAAGTAATAAAGCTGCACTTAGGGATGTGGCCTGGGAACCACACACATTTGTGCCAAGGAACTTTTGGAAATGGAGTTCTCAATTGATCCACAAGAGAGGAGATTGTGAAGACTCCATTGGAAGTAAGGGACCAGCAATGTTTGTCAACCATGCTGGAATTAGGACTTGGTAGTGAAGTGAGTGTGCTCCTAACCTCCATGAGCTCAATGGTTTGTGCAATGGGAAAGGCCCATTCCATCCCTTTATTCCTCGTAATTTTCTTTTCTTTTTCTTTGTCCTCCCTAGTAGGCTGTACATCTGCTTAGCCTTTTTATTTTCAAGCTTATTTACCCAAAAAAAAAATGGGAAAGGCCCATTGTGAGCCATATTTATTTGCTAGTGGACCTAAGGGGTGCCAATTGTCAAACCAAAGTGAAGTGGACATTCCATTACCAATATTTACCTTGATGTAAGGTTGAATTATGCTTCTGATTGCTAGCAATTTCCTCCACACCCAAGAAGGATTGCTAGGAATTTTAATTTCCCAGAAGTTTTTATCCTTAATTAAGTAGGATTTGACCCATTGGCACCACATTGATTGTTCTCCACCAGAAATTAGGAACCAAATGTGTTTGGCAATAGCAGATTTATTTCAAATTTGCAAGGATTTGAGACCCAAACCCCCTTCTTGCTTAGGAGAGCAAAGGTGCTCCCAAGAAACCTTTGCACCTAATTTTTTAAGATCAGGACCAGACCACAAAAATGATCTGAGAATGGTTTCAACCTCCTTAATAACTTTTTTAGGGAGGATAAAAATGGATGCCCAATAGGTTTGCATGGAAAAAAGCACATTCTTGATTAATTGCAACCTGCCAGCATACGTTAAGTCTCTATTTGCCCAAGTTTTGGTCTTAGATGTGATCCTATCAATCAAATTCTTGCAATCAAGATGCTTAAGCTTTGTGGTTAACAATGGAACCCCCAAGTATCTAACAGGTAAGGATCCTTCCTTAAATCCAAGGAGCTGGAGAATATTATCTCTGGTGTATGGATGGACACCGAGAAAGAACACATGACTTTTCCCAGGACTAGGGGAGAGTCCTGACAACTCCTCAAATTCTTTAAGTGCAGACTGAATGTGTTTGACAGAGCCCAAGTCTCCTTTGCTAAAGATCATAAGGTCATCAGTAAAACAGAGATTGATTATCTTAGTTTTGTGGCATCTCCAATGGAAATGAAAGTCAGGAAGATTAGCTTTCTCCCTAAGAATACAGGTCAGGACTTCCATAACAATGACAAAAAGGTAGGAAGAGAGAGGATCTCCTTGTCTGAGACCTTTCCTACCCTTTATAAAGCCAGTGGGATCCCCATTTATACTAAGTGAGTAGTTGGTAGTGGTGACACAGGCCTTGATCCGCCTAATCATTTTAGGATGAAACCCCATGCAATCCAATATATCCCAAAGAAGGTCCCATCGAACATTATCATAAGCTTTCATTATGTCCACCTTCATAGCACATCTAAGAGATGGGGAGGATTTGTGATATCCTCTCAGAAGTTCCTAACTAAGAAAGATGTTATCAGCTATCCTTCTGCCTTTAACAAAGCCTGATTGCACAAGGTCAATAAGGAAAGGAAGAGCAGTTGAATTCTTCTAGCAAGGATTTTAGCTATACACTTATACACAACATTGCAACAGGATATAGGCCTATAGTCACTAACCTTTGAGGGGTTAGGAACCTTGGGGACAAGGGCAACACTTGTGGCATTAGCTTTGCCCAATAGTTGGCCAGATTTGAAGAAGTTTTGTATAGCTGCAAGTACATCATCCCAATCACAAGCCATGCCTTATGATAAAATCCAGCATTGTAACCATCAGGCCTGAGGGCCTTGTTAGGGTTAATCTCCCATAAGGTGTCCTTGATTTCAGAATTCGAAACATCTTGAATCATAGACATCCTTTGGGGCTCAGTCAATTTCCTGGTAATGAGGTGATTGATTCTATTGTGACCATTGTAGTGGGACATGTGAGGTTTGCCAAGCAAATTGGAGTAATAATTGACAAAAGCGTCTTTAATAACAACCATGTCATTAGTAATTGTAGAATCATCTAATACGAGACTAGTGATTTTGCTCCTATTTCTGTTATTAGTAACAACCTTAAAGAAGAACAAGTTGCATTGATCACCCAGTTTCAACCATTGAATACTGGATTTCTGCCTAGCAAGGCTTTCTTCAGCCCTAGAAAGGGTAAGAAAACACATGTATGTCTCTCTTTCTTCCTTTTGGGTGTTGGGGTTAGAAGGGTCAACACCCAGTTTTAATTGAAGCATATCCAGCTGAGCTTTGGACTGTTGAACTCTATCAAAGATAGCACTGTACTCCTTAGAGTTCAACTTTTTAAGCTCATGTTGAAGTGATCTCAGCTTTTCAGTCACACAGTACATAGGATTACCAATGACAACATGTCTCTAGACCTTTTGGACAGTGGACAAAAACATGGGATGGTCTGCAAGGAAGTCAAAGAATCTGAAAGGTTTTGGAGTAGGTTTGGGAGGGGGAGTCAGGAACACAACCACAGGGGAGTGGTCCGAAATCCCAGGAGTAGGAAAGAAAGCAGAGGAGAAAGGAATGGTCAAATTACCCAAAAAAAAGAAAGAAAGGAAGGGTCCTATTCCAGCTTTCATTGACCAGCACTCTATCTATTTTGGAAGATATGTGATTGGGCGGTTGTTGTCTATTGGACCAAGTGAAGTAACACCCAGAGAAGTGAAGATCCTCCACTTCACAAGAATACAGGCAATTATTAAAGTCATCCACAAAGGAGGGGCATAGAGAGGAGCCCCCAATTTTATCATTGGATGACCTGATGACATTAATGTCACCCAAAGCAATCCAAGGGGAGGGTGTCTTAATACTAACCAAGTCTCTCCAAAGATCCTATCTCTCCACATGATCATTGGAGCCATAAATAAATGTGACAAAAAAATTTAAGTTGTCTTGCAGCGTATTAACATGCTCAAAACATTAAGTACAAGCTTGCTAGGGTTCCAACACACAAGGATCCTACCCTTGGAGGAATGAGCTCCATTATTAGTAGATAGCCAATGGGGGCTAATGAAATTCATAACCCTATTGATATTAGGCTCCCTGATTTTATGTTCTAATAAACCAAAAAGGGACAAAACAAATCCTTGTTTGACAAAAAGGTTTTTGCTGCCTTTTGTTTGAGAGGGTCATTAAGACCCCGCAAATTCCAAAACCCAATATGCATAGGAGAACTAGACATGAGTAATTAAGAAAGGAGAAAACAGCTAATACAATAAAGGCATACTAATAGTAAGTAAATTGAGTAAAGATTAGAGATTTCCCTGGTTAAGGAGACTTCTCTCCTTTTTCAGCCTTCTCTTCCTTGCACTATTGGATTCAGGGAAGTCTTGCCCTTTGGGACTGATGGATAAACCCCCCCTTGTGACAGACCCTCCAGCTATTCCTTGTGAAGTTGATTTCCCCACCTCTGAGTCAAGAATTAGAATTTCCTCGTCCAAAGTTTCACTCACAGTATCATCAGCTTCTAAGGAATGGCTAGTTGGAATGTTGGCCTGACCAACTAGTGGGAGAGGACCTTGATTGGAGGTGGTTGGAGCCTTCTGATTGTCTTGCCCTTCTGAAGTGAAAGGTTTGCTCACTGTGGGCATGTTGGATGACTTCTCAGGAGACACAACTGCTTGTATTGGATTAGTGCTAGGATGGGGACCACTCTGCTTAGGCTCTAGATCCCCTGGGCTGGTTGGATGAGAGGGAATAATTTCCTTGTGAGCTGAACTGCCCAAGGATAGTTTGCCTTCCCTACTACTTGCCACTCGGGTTCCATAGTGGTTTCTGCAGGGGCTGCAAGGGAACTGATTTGGGGCTACAAGAATTCCCAAACACCTTGCAACTTTTGCACTTGGGAGGGAGCCACTGGTATTTCAACACCCACCATCACCGATTCATCATTAACCGAGATGGAAATATCCAAAGGGAGCTCATCACCAGCTTCTATTTCAACGCAAATACGTGCATAATCCAGTCTCTTCCTTTGCGCCGTGGCTTCATCAACATGAATTGGCTTACCAATTGTGCTGGCTACTTTACTGAATCCCAACTGAGTCCAGAATTCCAAGGGAAGTCTGTGCAATTTAATCTAGACAGGGATGGTGGATGGATGGTTTTTAGATGGGACCAACATTCATTTCCATTCCTTAAGAACCAGATATCTACGAGAGAAGAAATAGGGCCCCCCTTCAAGTACCTTAAGCTTGGCTACTTCGTCCTCAAATTCGAACAGATAACAGAACCCAATTGCTTAATTGTAAACTTACCATGCTCCTTCCATAAAGCACGGGCAGTGGCATAGAGTAATGGCATGGGCATTTTCCCGTCAAGGAAATTCCCAACTAGACAGTGATTTCCCACTCCCTCATACAGTTGAGACTCATCAATGCACACATAAGCATCCTTCCCCTTTTTGTAGCTTTGGGTAATGATCTAACTTGTACAAGAGGCAAAGCACAGAGATTGGGTTGAGAGCTTCTCTCTCTATATGCACTCCCCTTTCCTAAATTTTTTACACCAAGCCCTAAATCATCCTGATGGCATTACACTCCCTATTTCTAATTCGGTTTAATCTCCATCTCTATTTCGATCATATCCACGGCAAGTTCCTGGGGCTCATCTCTTTCACGAGCACAAACTCAGCAAGGTTTCAACAGGTGGTGCTTCACCACAAAGCATCATAATCCAACACCACTGGAGTTGGGTTTCGGCTACATTAGGATTGGGGATCATCCTCATCTCGTCCTCATATGGCTATCAAACCACTTCACACCCATGTGTGAATCTATCATTTACTCCACAATCTGTTCCGGGACAGTTTCTATGGCAGATTTCTCCCTCTCATCTTGCAAATGATTTGCTTCTGTTCGTCATGGTGGTGTTCTACCCGCATAATAGTATTTTCAATCCAGACATTCTCGCTAAGCGATGCAAGTGTCCGGCGGTGGGAGCAATTTCCCGTTTGATTCTGGTTTGATGAAATTGTGGGGTGGATGTTATTTCGATTGAGCTATCAGAGGTGTTCACTGCGCAAGATGGGTTCATGCCTAGGCTGACTTCACTGCAGATTGTGGGTCACTATAACCCAATTTTTCTGATTTTATCCAGTCTATAAACAACAAGGTCTCCAAGTGAAGTCTTCAAGAAGCAAAATAATTCTCACGCACAGTTGGGGTTCGTCCTTCATCTCTCTCAAGCCATGGAGATCATTCATCACCTACTTGAATATCTTTCCCACGGAGGCACTCGAGATTCTGGGGTCCTTTTTCCGAATAGAGCTTTTACCATTGTGACTAGTTCCTCCCGTTAGGTGTCCCGGTGGCACGGCGGTGAGGGTGATACCACATCTGGTTTCTGGTTGCTAAGGTATGCTTAGTGCGGAAGATCCTAAACTCTCTTATGCGTCTGTAGGAGTCAAGGCGTCATGGTGATCATTCATGGAGTTTTCTGGGTTTACCTGGAACAAGTGGAGAAGAGGAGAGTGAGATCCACTCTCCCCTATGCAAGTGGGCATTTTCGGCTCAAAAGGTTGGAGCATAGCTGTATATTTGCAGCAAATTAGTTTGTCCTGACTTTGGATCGTTACACGCAAAGAAGGGGACTTTTCACGTGGTCAACAACTGTCTTTGTTGAAGGGGTTGTGGGCCACACAGGTTGTACATTTTAAATCCCACGTGAAGTCTGATTGATCAAGTGGAGGGCCTTAGCCCGGATCAACATTGGTCTTACTTTTCTACAGCAGTCCATTCGGTGGACTTAATTGAGCACAGCTGTAAAACCAGCTCAGTGGTACATGATAAACCAAGTTTCACGCATCACCCAAGTGGTTGGGGACCACAAAAATTGCCAGCAAGCCTAACACTTTGCTATGAAAATTTTAATTTTAACATATGTATCCCTATTCCAGCAGATTGTGCTGGATTTTCTATTTCCCACCCTGGCGGGTTGTGCCGGGAAGAACGCAATTTTTCTTTTCTTTCTTTATTTTGTTTTGTCCTCCCTGGGGTATGCCCCTTGTAGGCTGTACATTCGCTTAATCCCTTTTAATTTCACGCTAAATTACCCCCAAAAAAATGATCTAACTTCATTGATTTGGACGGGGCTTGGGCCTTGAAAAGCGAGGTCCAGTTCCTAGCTTGAGTTCCTTGTGGAGGATGAAAGGTCTTGGGTTCTGCTGGATGTTTTGGGGTACTCTCATTCTCAACATTTACAAAATCCCCTTCGAGATCAATACCTGCAGTTAGCTCTGATCCTTCTTCCTGGAGATGGATAAGGTGTTCCTTGAATTTTGAAAAGCTAACATTTACCCCTGATTTTTGCATTTCATCCTCAATAGAGTTAACTAAATAGGTAAGGCGACCAACACTTTCTAGACGATTTCCTGCCTCTTGAAACACTTGCTACAATCCTCTCGAGGGACTTGATCTTAGTTTGTTAGAGTTGTAGGGTCCACATAACTCTCTCCTCTCCCTCCCCACCTGACCGGCCCCTCTCTCTCCTCCATTGTTACTACTTCCAAGCTCAAATCTCTCCCTCCTCTCTTGACCACTTCAAGAACCAAGGCTATTTTCACATTCTACACGCTGTGAGGAGCTCGGTTCACCTTGGATTCGCACCCGAAGCTCCCATTTCGGGATTTGGGATTTTCTACACCTAGGGTTTCACTCATCTTAATTTTTCAAGCAAATCCTTGAGGTAGGGGAACAAATGTCTACTCTCTCTAGTTGTACGCTTGTGATTTGTTGCATATAATTGGTTTTTGGCCTCAATTTCCTTGAATTTCATGTTTTCCCAATTTGTGTGGGTTTTCCAACTTTGATTCTTTGATCTATGAAATTGTCTGTTGTTTGGTGAAATTGGGAGTGAAATTGACTTCCCTCCATGTTTTGCCTAACATCTCTAGTTTGTGCCTAAACTATCTCATTTGTGATTGGGTTAAAATTCCACCTCTTAAGGGTGAAAATCTGCACTGTTCATTGTTCATAGCTGCTGCCTCTGTAATTTCCAGCAACTATCCTTGTCCTTTCGGCGGCATTCGGTTACCCTTTGATGTTTGTTTGGTCCCCGATTGCTTAATACTTCATATAATCGACCTTTGACATCATTTTTCACCCATGTTTTTACTAGAGGACTATGGTTTTATAGACAAATATGCCATCTTATGTCACATGAAAGTTTGAAGGTTTTTAGAAAGTGTGCATGGGTGTGCCCCTTTTTATCGAAAGATGTGAAATGATCAAATGAACTTCGAAAAAAAATGGATTTGACATGAAATTTGGATAGAATGTTTGGAAAATGAGTTGCTTAAAACCAATGCCATCATTTGGGAAATTCCTTTTTGTAAAGGCACGCGGGGCTTACAGAACCTAACAAAGGCACACGAGGCCTATAGAACTCGACAAAGGCACGCGAGGCCTACAGAACTTGGCAGGGGCACGCGGGGCCCATAGAACCCGACAGAGGCACGCGGAGCCTATGGAATCCGATAAAGGGATTTAATCCCTAGTTTTAATGAAAATGATGGTTTTTCTTTGAAAGAAATGAGAAATGAGATTTTGGACTATCTATGGTGTTTTGTCAAAACTCGACTTGTGGACTTAGTTTTGAATTTGTGTGAGTAACTTGGGTAGTTTTGGTAAAACAAAAATGGAAACCTGGTTGGTGTTTGAGTACTTGGAAATGAAAGTGTTTTGGTAACAATGGACACTTGGACATGATTTTGGACATGTGTTATACTTATTGGTGATTTTGACAAACCTAATGAATCAATGGCTACTTTGGGATACCTTGAAATCTTTTTGGACACTTGACATTACTTTGAACACATGAAATGGTGGGTGGATACTTGGTAGTCACTTGGGTACTTTGGAACTTTAAAAAATCTGTTCTCTTTTACTTGGATACTTGGACTCGCATGCATCATATTTATACACTTAGCATTAGTAGAATAGTTCTCCTACGAGTGCGTGTGGTCTCCCTATCCCTTTTCAGTTACCCAGCTTTGATCGTGCATGGTTTGAAGTGCATGACTTGGACAATGAGCATACATGGCATGAAGTTATTTTATTGATCTTCTATGCATTAAATTTTCTTTTGAGCAGATGATAATGGCCATGTTCGTTTCCCAGTTTAGTTTTAGTTTTGATGACATCATCATTTTCCTCATTTCTCTCTCTATCTCTTTCCACTCATTACAACTGATGACATCATCAAAACTAAACTAAACTATCTAACCAAACACAGCCAATGTAACTCTAGTTTTTCACTATCTTTTGTTTTTTTACTATGGATTTGTAATAACCTATGGGATACTATTTCGATTTCACATTTGGGGCAAGGGTGCCCGAACATTTAATAGTCAATGGGCTAATGATGTATTTTATTTTATGGAAACCTTTTTAGATGGATTTATGGAAATCACATCATTTGACTTATGTTTTGTTGAAATTTCTTTATTTATGTTTTGTAAAAAATGAGGTTGTGACAAGTACCATACAGGAACAACATTTTGACATCAAAAATATACACATATCCTTATCCAAAAAGGGTATTATCCCAAGATTAAATGAAATACTTGCTACAAACAATTCCCAAAAGTGATAGAGTGAACAAATGATTCTTAAATTTGCTGATTTTCCCCTCCTCATCTACCAATACATGGCATGGATAACAACAATATCTCAAAAATTATAGAACATTAAATCTCTAGTTCCTACACAACATATATCCATCATATGGTCCCAATAGTCATATATCATTAATTCTCCCTTTGTTCACCAAAAAAATTATCTCACCTTAATTCACTTGAATAAACAAAAGTCTATGGAACTTGATACTTATGGGTACGCTACGAAAAACCTGCACAGTCAAACAACAAAGAAAACAATTAACTTTTTTCTTTATCAAAATAATTTGGAAAGTGTACTCAACATACCGTTTGCTATGTTCCTTTCCATTCACCGAATTTGTTGAACACAAATGAAGCAGCCTTATTATTTGCGTCATATACCAAATTCATTAACAACTTTGGCCTTTCATTTGGGTCCATCTACAAGAGCACGCCATAATTTAGCTTGAATAGGAAAAATAAATTATTTTCAACAACAAACACATGACACTTTAGTTACATGAAACACTAACCATGTGTACACCAGGTGGGTAATCAAACCTTTGCATGAATTTGATGACAAACAACCCACAATCAGATCTACAATTCGTGGAACATATGACTTTGAATGACACGTAAAAAAATTATACTAACGACAAATCATCTCAAACAACCGTATTCTTTACGTGTCTGTGTAATGCTGCAAGGGTCGCCTATCCCATTTGACAACCTTAAACTTAACAAAATTTTGCTGATATAGGTCTCCAAATTATAGCCGCATCATCTAATCAAGCACCCCCATCTGTATGGTATGTGAAGTTCAGCCATGTAAATTGGATGATGGCATTAGCAAAGAGGAAGTTTAGGTGACGTGTATTTACCACTGAACTTGCTAGATTCAAACGATTAGAATTTGACGGACCGGATGGCATCAAATCAAACAAGTAAGTCATTTGACTGACCAAGTCTACCTTCATGCAAATCCAATGGTTGTTATTGGAGTTAAGTGGTATGTATATCTACAACAACAACAACAAAAAAACAAAGGGTTCAAACATACGAATAAGTAAAGTTCGGCGTAGTTGTATTACTAATTCCATAAACAAATACTACCGAAGTGCATGATAAAAGGTTAGCGATGAACTGGTCTTCTCCAAAGTAGTAATAGAACAACTTTCTAAGTTCCCTTTCATCGGGTTTTAGAAATTGTAACATCTTACATTGCACAAGAACATTGACAATAAAAGTACAAAGAAAAAGAAATAAATGATAGAGGAAGGCAATTAATTTTAGTCTATTACTGATCGCTAGAACCACCGGCGGATACCATGTCGTGTGGCACTTGTCAGGATGCATGGACCTTTGGGCATTTGTCAATTGGATAGCAACCAAATTTATAATCTAAAAAGTTCACATAAGTATCAAACCCCATTAGTCTACAAAGAAATGGCATACTTACAAAAAAATTGAAAGAATCAAACCACATGGGCCAAAAAATGTAACAAACTAACTGTGTCGCTTATCCATTCTTTTGGCTGCAAACAACATAAAGCCACAGGTGGCAAAATCTCTGTCCCTTCCTAACAACTGAATGTGCACATATGGATCACTATGCACATGATGACGCAATATCAATAAACTCGTAAAAGAAAAATACATACAGTGCATCATACATATTAATAAACTTAAAATGTAAATTCTCTGGATGGATAAAAAATAAAACTCTTCAATATCTCCTTGGCATTTAACGATGTAGGCCTTCAATTTGTAGTGTAAAAGGGCGACTCTCGAACATATGACTACAAAATTCCTGATGTGAAAGGACAAATGGGACAAATGGTTAGGTTTACTACATAGTACACAATGGGATAGGGGGATCATGTCACGCCCTGCTTTTTAACAAATCAAATATCACAAATATCCTCGAGGCACAAGTCAAAAGTTGACAATTCTCCATTGAAAAGTATAAGTCCAAGTTCCCTTACATACTTGATCCAAGTCAACAATTCTCTAGGTGGCACTACATCATACCCGGATGCATGGATACCCAAAATACAAGTTTAGAGTTATTACATAAGTTCAAATTGTCAAAAGATTGAATAACCAAAAGTTATATTATCATTTATCAAAATACAAAACTTGAGATGGAAAAATATCTTCATGCATGCATAAGCTTCGCATAATGCATCACTTCACAAGCATTCGACCTCATGCTCCATGCCATATACCTGGGAAAGATAGGGTGAGCTCACCAGCTCATAGGGAAAACCATACTACCACCCCTAGGCATATAAATATGATAAGTGCACGTGATGTGGGTTACCATGATAAGAAATTATCAAAGGAGCATAACGGAAGCCAAGACAGTTAACGATACGTGTCCAAGAAGTACCCACGTGCCCAAAGAGACATCAAAGTCATGTCCAAAACAAGCCATTTCAGGATCCTCATTGGAAGCATTGGAGGATTATACTTCTATATATGAGGTTTGTTATCTTCCACCCCTTTCCTTCCTGGTTGCTGCCTCTACTACAACAATGGCTTATGGAGTACTAGATTGTGTGTGTGTGTGTGAACTACCATATTGTGTGTTTCCCCGGTGAGTTGTGAGTTTGATCCTCCACCTATCTTTGTGAGGGATGCAACTTATATCTAGAGTAATCTAGTGAGCTGAGGGAGATAGGAGCCTTAGCAAGTGAAATTGAAGTCGTGAGGACTCGAAAGAGTTGTAGGTGAGCGTAAAGAATTAGGACTGCATATGTGCTATTCCCGTTAATGGAAATGTTATTGATCAATCATTGGTTCCACTATGTTGCTACTGCTCATCGTTAGTGGTGAGGACCCAAGGGAGTAGAAGTGAGAACCACATTTTACTTAGGATTACTGGATTCTACATTGGCATCTCTATGATGTAATTGTTCAAGTATTCACAGAGACTATTTTGCTGCTCAAGTATTCTACACTGCGATCTCCTGTTACTATTGCTGCAGCAGTACCTTGTTTACTGCCGCTTCGGCAGCAATGTATGTGAAGCCTATCCTTTGCAGTGGAAGGATACATTGACTTTAGAGACACAGGAAGGTTGGGGGGCAGCTACAAAGTATGCTATTACCAGGTTCAATCTGAACTTTACCCTTTGTAACGCCTCTTGAAGGCTTGCTTAATCTATAGCAAGGGCTGTTGATATAGATTCTTGTTTACTTGCTCTCACTTGAATTATGCTCATTAAATGGGTTGCAAGGGTTGTTGCAACCGACATACTTACTTGCCTGCATTTGTACCTTCATGTTAATCTATAGCAAGGGCTGTTGCTATAGATATTTGCTTGCTTATCTGTTATTAGAGCTCTCATTTGGCATAATTTGGACTGTTGTGTGTCTGATCAGCATCCACGATGTTGAGATTTCTGCCTAGCCTTGGGGGGCTGTCCCATGGCATGTATTAGTCCTTCTGGGAGGGGACCTTTCCTCCCTTCTACTGCAGTTTACTATTGCAGTTGACCATTACTGTTGCTGCTGCTGTTCACGGTGCATTTCTATTGCTATCTGCTATCTGCTGGCTGCCATAGTGTCCACAGTGCATGCTCTACTGAATTAACCAGCTCAATTGGTTATTCTACTAATCACTATTACTGCTGCTATATTGTGTTATGTTATGCTGTTACATTGTTTTTTCTGCTGCTGAGTATTGCTATTGGAAGTTCTGCCTCTATCTCTCCCTCTTTCTTTTTTCATTTTCAGCTGCTGCTGTTGTATACGCAGTGGCTGGCACCTTGAGGGTGCTCCAATTACGAATGGATCATGGCGAAATTTTCAAAAATTTATTTCCAATAGTATATGGAGAGTGTTTCTCCTTAGATTCAAGTTCTTGTTTTCCCCTTTAGAGTGTTTCTACTCCCTCTTTTAGATGGATTAGAAACACTCATTCCCAATTGTAGCCTCTTGGCCATCCCACTCCCTCCTTGGCGGTTTGTGCTAGCGAGGTAGTTATTTTGTTTTGATTTGCCTTTTCTTTTCTTTTTGTTTTTTCCTCCTGGGGTATGCCCCTTGTAGGTTGTATATTCGCTTTTCGTCTTTTATTTTCAAGCTTATTTATCCAAAAAAAAAGAGAATCAAGGTGTCCCAAAATACCGAATGATTCATTAAGTTTATCAAATCACCAATAAGCATAACATGTGTCCAAAATTGTGTCCAAGTATCCAATGTTACGAAATATTACATGTATCTCAAAACATTATCATTTCCAAGTACTCAACACCACTCAAGTTTAAGACTAAGTCCACAAGTCGAGTTTCGATGCACGTAAATTTCAAAACAAAACATGTCCAATTCTTGTGGTGGTGGGTAAAATCTACTCAATGATAAGATATAGACTGTTGTCTCTTGAAAAACTTCCCAAAGGGTCTCAATCTTCTGGAATTCTTGATAGTTTGGGTATTAACTGATGTATGTCATATATTTGAGACTTGGTGCTAGTAATCTTGGTTCTTGGTTGATGGATGCAGGTTCTACCCATAAACAAGAGGTAACTTTCAACTTGGGATTGGGACCAACTATGGTCTAATAGGTATGCTCATGATTGGTTGCTACAACTATTGGCTGGCAAGTTTGTGGGTGTCCATGATTGGTTATTCTCAGATTCTTATTTACTCTTATACATGTGTGTCACCTAGAGAGAGAGAGAGTTCGAGCCCCTACACTTTTTTGAGAGGGGAAAGAAGTTGTATGGAGATGGTGAGCTAAGGGAGTTAGGTCCTGGCTCCAGGGTCGTGTGAAGAGTTGAGTGGGAGGCTGAGGTTTTCGAGGGAGTTTGTAGTGTGAGTACATAGTCCCTAGAGTCCTTCATTTTCATTCTTCTGCTAGTCCTTCATTTTCACTCGCTTTGTGCTTATTGCTATTATATATGTTAGAGTATACAATTTGTCCAACTGTACAACATTGCATTACGTTGGCCCATTATTGCAGTGACTATTATTCAGTTATTGCAATCTGTTACAGTTGTTTGTCCCGTTTCTGGACAGATCCGTTTATGGCAGTGTATCTGGGAAGTGCTGAATGTTTGGGCAAGTTTAATACTTAAGTGTGTCATTATGTTACATATCTTGATTGAATTTTTGGGCAAGTTTAAATTCTGTTTCTGGACAGTACTGTATCTGCCATATCTAGGCAGAATGCTGTACGTGCTTTGCGAGTGTCCTTATATTACGTATCTCAGTGTATTTATGTTCAGATTGCATGCTTGTACCCTATTTTGGGTTGCCAATTGTGGGCATACATCTGATTTACTGGGTTTGTCAAAAAATAGCCGAAATGCTGTCCAGTTTTCTCCAAATTTTGACCTATCCTTGGGGGGTTGTCCCTTGGAGTTTATGATCCTGTAATCTCTAGTAGTCTACAGCTCTATGGTTCTTAATTTTCAAGCTAGTTGTGTTCAAGCATATGCTCAAGATAGAAGGATACGGTTCTATGGTCTTAGTTCAAATAGCCTGTGATCTTTACATGCCCAAGTTTGTGGAGAAAGTACATCAAGCACATGTTCAAGTTAATTGGGAATGTCCAGCAAGCACATGCTGCCTTACTCAGTAGCTCCATCATCTTATAATGTTTAAATTTCATGTTACATTTTGTCATTTGTTCCTCTCCCCTCTTGCTAGAGGGGCAAGAAACATTTGCTATATTATGATATTTTGTAGCGGGATTGTACATCCCCTCCATGTCCCTACCTAATGTTGCCTCTTGGCCATCCCCTCAATTTTAGTCTTTCTTTCTTTTTTGTTTTTTCCTCCCTGGGGTATGCCCCTTGTAGGCTGTATATTCGTTTAGCCCATTTTATTTTCAAGCTTGATTTACTGAAAAAAAAAAATCGAGTTTCGACAAAACACCATAGATAGTCCAAAAATCCTATTTCTCATTTATTTCATTGAAGAAAAAAAACATTGAAACTAGGGATTACATCCTTTGCCGGATTCCATAGGCTCTGCGTGCCCATCTATCAAAAATTTTACCACACGTCTAATTTCAACAAAAACACATTTGGTAGCCCAAAATCTCATTTTCCATTCCTTTCATTAAAGAAAAACATCATTTTTATTGAAACTAGGGATTTAATCCCTCTGCCGAGTTTCATAGGTCCAGCGTGCATTTGCTAGGTATCTATAGGCCCCGCCTGCCTCTACGGGTTCCGTAGGCCCCACGTGCCTTTGCTGGGTATTTGTAGGCCTCGCCTACCTCTGCTAGGTTCCATAGGCCCTGCGTGCCTTTGCAAAAAATATTTTCACTAAATGTTGGCATTTGTTTAAAACATCTCATTACCACAAACATTTCATTCAATTTCAATAACAAGTCCAATTTTTTTCCAAATTCATTTCATTATTTCACATTTTTTGATAAAAAGGGTAATGCACACACGCACACACGCTTTTTGAAAACCATCTAACTTTCATGTGACATATTTGTTTATAAAACCATAATCCTTTTGTCAAAGCATGGGAAAAAATGATGCCAAAGGTCGATTATATGAAAGATTGAATAATCAGAGACCAAACGGACATCAAAGGGTGGCCAAATGCCTCCCAAACGACAGAGGCAGCAGCATATGAACAGTAAACATTGCAAATTTTTACCTCTAAGGTGTGGAATTTCAACCCAATCACAATTGAGATAGTTTAGGCTCAAAATAGAGATGCTAGGCAACAACTAAACATGAAGGGAGGTCAATTCCACTCCCAATTTCATCAATCAATTACCAATTTCATAGATCACAAAATCAAAGTGAGGAAAACCCACACAAAGAGGGCAAACATGATTTTTCAAGAAATTGAAGCCAAGAGGAAGATATATGCTACAAATCACAAGTATATAACTAGAAGATGTAGTAATTTGTTTCCCTACCTCAAGATTTTTCTTGAAAATGGAGGATGAGTGAAACCCTAGGTGTAGAAGCTTCAAATCCCGAAAATGACCTCTACCAAAGCTCCACTATGTGTTAAAGAGACAAGATCAAATCAAAAACGAGTTACAAAGGTGAGGTTTCACTCACAATCAAAGAAAGGGAGAGAGAGCAAAACGTGAAACAAGAGCAAAGAAGCTCAAGAAACTCAGCCTTTACCTTAGAGAGAGAGAGAGAGAGAGAGAGAGAGAGAGAGAGAGAGAGAGACATGATCCAAGTGATAATCTAGCTTAGAAATGCGAGAATCTTTAAGATTGGAGGTGTGTTTGTGTTGAAATCAAATGATTTTTGTGAAATTTCTAGAGAGAAGTGAGAGGGAGGAGCTCTAGGGCTCAAAATCGGGGTGTGGGGGTGAAAATGGGTTAAAGGGTCTATTTATAGAACCACCAAATCGCGCACAAAAATTCTACAGAAAACACTCTCGCTACCGGTAGCCATATAGCATACTGCTACTAGTAGCCAACACACAATTTGACCCACTGATTGATGATTACCGGTAGTATTGCTATCGGTATCACCTGGGAAAAGTTTTATACTTCACAGATTTCCACTAGTAGCAATAGGAAAAAAAATTCAAATTTTCTTCCACCTCAAACAGTTGGACCTCCGATCATTTCTAGCATTATAGCAACACCTCAAAACCACGTCACAACATCAAAATACACATCTCAATCATCCACCGAACCTCGGTACCCCAAGACACACACACCCATACAAATGCTTTGATGAAAACACACTTTAAAACCTTAATTAAAACATTCATATAACTTGAAATGAATAAAAGAATTTTCATAGAATTTCCGGGTCTTTACATTTCATAAAAATTAGAACAAATAAATATTGAAAGAAAACCTTGGTTTTTGGATTCAACTCTGCCACATGATATGGAGCATGAAATTTGGTTGATTTTAAATGTTTCATTAATCCACCAATCTGATGGATTGCAAAACAAGTACAAATTTGGTTGTCCTTCTGTTCTTACAGCTATACATTATTATTGCTCTGAATAGCCCTTGTGTTAACTGCTGAGATCAAGTAATCTGTGTGTTATCTGTTAGAGCATAGCCCTGATCCTAGTGGGGTTGAAGCTTCCTGCTAGTCTACTACTACGGATCAATCCACGGGCAGAGTGTCATTCTACACTGATGATCACTGTTGTGTCAATTCATGGGCATTAGTTCAATTCACAGAGCTGCAATTGATTTCATTATTAGTTGCTAAATTTGATGACATAGCTGTTGTGGTTATTGTACACTAATGCTCAATGCTACCGCTTCATTTTGTTACATTTCTCATTGTCTGGAGCTGAACTTTGTTACTCTGTTGCTGTATCTGCTACTGTTGATAGTCTGATGCTGCAGTCCCATAGGAAGTGGCTTTGTTACTTTTTTTTGGTAAAACAAGCTTGAAATAAAAAGAGGCTAAACGAATATACAGCCTACAAGGGGCATACCCCAGGGATGACAAAAAAGAAAAGAAAGAAAACAAGAAAGAAAATGGGAAGGCCAAAAGGCTACATGGGATTGGGATTGGGATTGGAAAAGCCAAGGGCAATAAGGAGAAATACTAAAGTAAGGAAATGTTTATTGGGTAACAAAATAACTACCTCCCTAGCACAAACCGCCAGAGAGGGAGAGGGATGGCCAAAAGGCTACAATTGGGAACGAGTGTTTCTAATCCATCAGAGAGAGGGAGGAGAAACACTCATAAGGGGAAACAAGATCTTGAATCGAAGGAGAAACACTCTCCATATACTGTTGGGAAGAAAATTTTGAAAATTTCGCCATGACCTGTTCGTAATTGGAGCACCCTCAAGGTGCCAGCCACTGCGTATACAACAGCAGCAGCTGAACAAGAAAAGAAAGAGGAAGAGATAGAGGCAGAACACCAACATCATGGATGCTGATCAGACACACAGCAGTCCAGATGAAGGAAAACAACACAGCAAGTTCTCAATGTATACAATGATATTAACCAAGTGAGAGCTCTAACAGATAATCAAACAAGTATCTATAGCAAATGCCCTTGCTATAGTATAACATAAAATTTCGAAAGTGCACGCAAATAAGTATGTAGGTTGCAAATGCAACCACGCAACCCACCTAATGAGCATAATCAAAGTGCAAGCAAGAACTATAGCAACAGCCCTTGCTATAGTTTAACATGAGGTGCAAGCAAGAAGTATGTACCAGCAAACAGCAGCAGAAGATGGCTGCAGCTAATACAGTGAGCTAACAGGGCCAAATATCGCGTGAAATCACGGGCAAGAACGGTGAAGAATGTGAACCAAAGAACTCCGTCCAATCTCAAAGAGGAACAGGTAGTGCTAAAATCTAGGCAAAGAATAGCTTGGTAATCGGGCAAAGGTGTATCATAAGAGAATCCTAAAAGAGGGAAGTAGTTTATGCTTGCAATCCTAATGATTTGTGGCTCACCTTCAACTCCCCGAGGAACCTCACCACTTCAATACTCTCTATGGGTCCAAACTCCCTCATCTTATCCTCACAAAACTCCCCGCTACTTATTACCTCCCCCTCTTGAAGGACTCTGCAGGGGCACTAGCTCACATCTCACAAAGGTGCACACAAAGATAGTAGATACACACAACTCATAGCAACCCTTTTAAGGCATCATACATAGCAAGGGGTTTGCAAGAATAAGATAACTTACCCACTTACTAGAAGTAATAGCATTGGCCTGGACCGTGAGTTTTGTGAACTCCCAGCTTCTTGCTCTTGGGATGGGCATGAATTGCTTTGTGAACTCCCAGCTTCTTGCTCTTGAGATGACCATGAGCTGCTTTGACATATAAGTGAACTTCCAAAAGCAATCCCAACAGCTTGTCTTGAAGGGAAATAGTAGCAGGAAGTGGGACATGCTTGGTATGTAACCTGAAATCCACATAAAACATAGAACTTAGTTTAGTAGCACCATATCACATGTAGATTAATTAAATAATAGATGAAGTAGTCAATTAATGCCCCAATTAGAAAGAAGTCTGGGAGACTGGGCCCCTTTAGGTAGTTTCGCAAGAGAGAGTATTCTGTGTCTTACCATTGAGTGGATTTTGCTTACCACAACAGAAATAGGACACGCTTTATTTTGAAATTTACGCACTTTTCTCTCTATCCAAATTTGATAAATTGTTGAAGTGAAGGCCAACTTAATTAACAGTGATTTTAGAGTCTTGCCTTTGATTGTAGAGATATGAGCAACCCAATCATCCCATGTCCTAGAAGTCCATTTTATGAAAAGGGAGGAGAGGACTTGGTCCCAAACCTGAGTAGTATAGGAACAATTGAAGAACAAGTGATTATGGCTTTCAGCACCAGGACAAAATGAACAGGAGGACGTAGATTTAGTGCCAAACAGCACCAATCTATCCTCAGTATAGAGTCTATGCTGGATGGCAATCCAGACAATGAAACTACATTTGGGAATATGTCCTGGATACCATATGCACTTGCTCCAGGGAACCTTAGGAAAGGAGGTCCTAAGATGATTCCATAAGGAGGAAATAGAGAATTTTCCATGCAAGTTAAGGGTCCATGCATACTGATCTTCCAAGTTCTCACAAGGACTCGGAAGAGAAAGGATGCTACCCCTAACCTCATTAAGATCAAATGTCTGAGTAATTGGGAAGGCCCAAGTTGTGCCTGTAACAATACAAGAGACACTAGCATCCCTAGGCAGCCCAGAGTCATAAATAATTCTAGTGCCATATCTAGGTTCAAGAGGGCCAAGTGTGGTCCAGTTATCAAACCACAAAGAAGTAGACTTGCCATTCCCTATGGAGACTTTAATGTGTGGATGCGCCATGCACAAAGAAGTAGACTTGCCATCATTGTAGTGTTTCCATTCGGCATTGTCCTGTTAGGTTGCTTCAGATTTGTGTTTGAGGTTGTTGTTGGGCAGACACTATTCTGGGAAGCTCAAATTTCAAACAAAACTCCGGCCAATTTTTTCAGAAACAGGTTGTTGAGATCCAAGTTGGTCCTTGTTCAAGCTGGTTGTTGGTCAATTGGTAATGCTAGTGCAAGTTAGGCCAGGTCCAACGATCCCCAAGAGTGGAAGATTGGAAGTGTTGCTTTAGAAGATCTCTCAAATGATTAGAATCGTTTCAGTGTTTCACATAATGAATTTTCTCATTTTTGTGTGTTTCTCCTTCCTCTCTCAAAGATGGACTAGAAACACATTGTATGTTTAGTTAGACTTTGCCGTAGTAGGTTTGCTCCTGTAAGCCCTCTCCATTATTGCCTCCTTGGTCATTCCTTTTGTTTCTTTTGTTTCATTTTCTTTCTTTTGTTTGTTTTGTTTCGTCCTCCCTGGAGTATGCCCCTTGTAGGCTGTATATTCGCTTAACCTCTTTTATTTTCAAGCTTATTTACCCCCCAAAAAATACCAATTTAACCAACCAACAACATATAAATGGTCCAAATTTAGATTCACACAGGTGGAAAGTTGACATCCATCTACTCCTCATCCACATCAATGGGTGATTGAGCACTCCCGGGGTTTTTGGCAGGATTCCTCTTCTTGCGACCATCCCGGGTGTCGGGTGAACATATAAGCTGGCTTTTCTTCAACTCGACACATGGTCGCAACTCTGGAGGTTCATAATCAGCAAGACGCAAAGAACACCTCAAATTTGTATTTGTCACCTTCTGTCTGTTTCCTTCCTTTCAAAACTAGTTTGTGACGCACGGTCCAAATAGAATATGTGCGTTATAAGATAAAGGTAATCAAAAGCTTACCAATCAATTAAACAATTAAAATTACGTATAATCACAATGCACATACCAATAGGAGGAATAAGCAACCATTGGCGTGTACGTGATGGTTACTCTGTTGCCCCCGAATAGCATTGCATAGGAACTGTAGAGTAATCCTCCCCAATTTACATTCTCCATAGCATGGACATCACAAATCAAGTGAATTAATGATTCGTGAACGGCGGGCTTCGTTATTGGGCATAAGAATGACCCCAATACGTATAGGCAAAATTTCCTCTTAAATTCATCATCTGCCACATTTGCTTTGAGCAAATATACTACCAGCCCTCTAATTTCTACGAAACCCTTGAAAACTTCAAGATCTTTACATACCTTAGCAAAACATTCAACACCATTCACTGAGCAATTTTTCCCTCACCCATTAATACCCAAACATTGTTCAACATGGGATTCCATCATAACAAATTTATGACCATGAATCGTTAGTGACTGTGTATCAGGATCAAAATTACTAACCAACCACTAGCATATCCCATGGTTTAGCTTTGTATAACTAAGGTCCAAAATTCCACCCAATCCAACGGATTTCACTGTGGTGCGTTGTTCCTCGTTAAATGTACGTACAATTTCTGTGATTTGTTTTAACGCGATACACGTCTGGATCTTCCGTAATTGTTTCAACAACATCCCACCAACCAAGTTAGCAATCTAAAATCGTGTGCCTTCACGTTTGAGTAATTGTACAATTGCAAATATTATGTACTCACCTTCCTAGGTAGTGGAACCAATGCTTTAAGACTGCTATAAGTATTTCATTTGCCGAAGTTGCCTCGTCCACAAACTCTCTCTCCTCCTCCTCCGGTAGGTTCTTCCATCGTTGTCCAATGTCCACCTTATCTTGCATTATGTACCCAAATAAGAAAGCATTATATTTTTTCATCACACAAGAACATATAAATATCATGTCAAAATACAAGTTAACCTCATTTGTGAGAGTGCTACTACCATCATCTTTCAATCTCCCATACTCTTGTTTGCTACATGCAAGCATGAATTATATGATGGTCACAAAAATATACATAAATATAAGTGTGTTGATGATTATTTCCCTAAGAGCAACCTCAGTAAGAGTTAACCCAAGTTCGAGCTGTTTGAACATTACAAAACATGTCAGAGTTTCTCTCTCTAGGCGATTTTGGCGTTTCTCAGGCGATCGATCTCCATTTCTAGTTATGGAGGGCTCACCTGGTGCGGCTATCGGTCTAGGGTTTAGAGCTGTTGATTCTCATGAATTGCATAAGAAACAGGGGCATGTAGCTTATCTCCAGTCAAATCTTCACTCACCCCAACCTACTCAATCGGGAAAGTCGTCCGCCATGGCTACATCCCAAGCTAATTCCGATCTTGTTCCAGACGTTCGCGATGCTCTCTCAGACGTGGTATCTCTCCAATTTACACCAAAACCCAGCCTTATCCAGTCAAATGTATATCCTCAACGTTTCACAGGTAATCCTAATCATTCAAAATCGTATCTTCCCATACGGGGTTCTCAAAACCATAACCAATCAGATCTCCCACTAATAGCCACATCTGAACAATACACTAAACCTCCTAAATCTCCTTCATCCTCCTCAGAACCTCTTCTCTCCACTCCCCCAAACACTGCTAATAAAAGTACAAAACCCACTCTTTCACACCCCAAACAACTCAGTCCTGTCCGTTCCAAATCTAGCCCAGCTCGCAAACTTCAAGAAGTCTTTCAACGTGAGGAGCAAAATCAGGCATGCGAAGAGCGTATATCCTCTCTAGTTAAGTCAATATAAGATGAATTACTCACCTCTGGGGTTAATGTGAGTTTGGGCCAACTCAAATCCCACATTCTTCAGGTACGGGAGGCTTACTCGAACCCTGAAGCTGCCCCTTCAAGCATCAAGGTCAGCGTTGAAGGGGATTTTGTTGAAACTGGGAACACCCACCATCACCTAGGGCCTCTTGCAGACTCAAGGCCCACAGCTAACACCATCGCAGCTATTCCGTAAAAAAATCAGAACTAGGCATCCTTATTTAAAGCTCAAGCTCCTTCTAAATCCTTGAGTCTACAGCATTATCTTAATTTACATAAGGGTAAGGAAGTTGTGGTGGAATTAGAGGACTCGGATTTTGACACCAAATCATGGGATCATTGCCTGATTGGGTATTTCTTGGATGGCAAGATGCCTTTCAATTTATTGAGTGCCACGGCACGATCAGTTTGGAAAGACAATGCCCCGCGGTCTATCAAACAGATTGGAGCCTATTTTTTCTTTGAATTTCAAGATGAGGCAGCTAAGTTGCAAGTGTTAGAAGGAGGCCCCTATTTCTTCTCCAGACGATATCTGGTTTTTTTTTTTTCGGTAGAACAAGCTTGAAATAAAAAGAGGCTAAACGAATATACAGCCTACAAGGGGCATACCCCAGGGAGGACAAAATAAAAGAAAAGAAAGAAAACTAGAAAGAAATGGGAAGGCCAAACGGCTACATGGGAATGGGATTGGAGTGGGATGGCCAAAAGGCTACAATTGGGAGCGAGTGTTTCTAATCCATCAGAAGGAGGGAGGAGAAACACTCTAAAGGGGAAAACAAGATCTTGAATTTAAGGAGAAACACTCTCCAAATACTGGGGAAGAAAATTTTGAAAATTTCGCCATGACCCGTTCGTAATTGGAGCACCCTCAAGGTGCCAGCCACTGCATATACAATAGCAACAGCTGAAAAAGAAAAGAAAGGGGAAGACATAGAGGCAGAACTTCCGACATCGAGGATGCTGATCAGACACACAGCAGTCCAGATGAAGGAAAGCAACACAACAAGTACTCAATGTATACAATGATATTAAACAAGTGAGAGCTCTAACAGAAAATCAAACAAGTATCTATAGCAACAGCCCTTGCTATAGAATAACATGAAATAACGAATGCACGCAAATAAACATGTAGGTTGCAACAGCCCTTGCAACCCACCTAATGAGCATAATCAAAGTGCAAGTAAGAACTATAGCAACAGCCCTTGCTATAGTTTAACATGAAGTGCAAGCAAGAAGTATGTACCAGCAACCAGCAGTAGAATGCAGATGGCAGCAGCTAATACAGTGAGCTATCAGGGCCGTATACCGAGAAATTAGAAGTAAAAGCATTGGCCTGGACCGTGAATTTTGTGGACTCCCAGCTTGTTGCTCTTGAGATGACCATGAGCTGCTTTGTGAACTCCCAGCTTCTTGCTCTAGAAATGACCATGGGTTGTTTTGACATAGCACAGCATCTAAAAGTATAGAGGCTCTCCCTTCAACTTCCTCGGATCCTCACACTTCAATACACTCTCTACGGTTCCGATCACCCTCTCCTACACCTCACCATGATCCCCCTCTAGATATTACCTCCTCTCCCAAAAAAACTCAGGGGCTCAAACACACACTCACAAGGCTCTCTTACATGGTAGATCTCACAACTCAATTGTCACCAATTCCTAACTCCTAACTTCTTGATTGGTACCAATGCATATTGCCATTAAGAGTATAGATGTAAGGAATAAGGTATACTCCACTGTTATTTAGAAGTATTATGCTGGATATCTGGTTTTTACAGATTGGAAAAGAATGTTGGTCCCTACTACTAAGCATCCATCCTTTATCCCAGCCTGGGTTAAGCTTCATAAACTTCCTGTGGAGTGCTGGACTGAGTCAGGTTTTAGCCGTATTGCGAGTTCCATTAGATGGCCCATCCATGTTGACGAAGCAACAGTAGGCAAGAAGAGATTGGACTTTGCTAGGGTATGTGTGGAAATTTCAGCGGAGGATGAATTACCTGATGAGATAATAGTAAGGGCCAATGGAGAGATGGTGTCAATTACAGTTGAATATCAGTGGCTTCCTCTTAAGTGCTCAGAATGTAAAGTGTTTGGGCACCATTGTACACCCAAACAAGCTCCAAAACCAGCTCCAAATCCAATAGAAGAATCTTGGCTGATTGTTGGTAAACAAACAAGCATCTCCAACAAAGATCCCATTATTCAACATCAGGTACTCAAGGCTCTGGTGAAAGGTGGCAGTACAGCTTTAGATGTTGTAACCAAGGAGGTGGTTTCTTCTTCACCTCTACACATAACCAATGAATATCTCCCAATTGACAATGGAGGAGAGCATTCGGATATAGCAGGAACTGAGGTGGACAATGATTCCTCTGATATTGAGGAGATAGTTGCTAATACCGATCTTCCTAACTTGGGTATTTCCTTCCCCACAGGGACATGTGTGGGACAGAGCAGTCATACTATAAGTGCAGCTGGCTCTCCATCATGTCCGCAATCTGCAGGCAACAATACAAAGAAGAATAAGAACAAGAGGAGGGGGAGAATTGGGAGACTTAACTCCTCCAAAGGGCACTGATGGCCACTTTTATATCCTTTTGGGTAGTATCCTAATATTTTCTATATATTCTGCCATTTCTATGTCATATTATGCTTTGTTTTAGTTATTCCCCATGCTTTCTCAATCTCGGTTGCATTTTGGTTATTGGAATTTGAGAGGCTTAAATGATCCTCTCAAATAGAGAGCAGCAAAACTCTTTTTGAAAAATAATGATATATCTCTGATGGGCTTAGTAGAGCATAAGGTTAAGGAGCCTAACATTAATAAGACTATGAGGTGCATTTGCGCCCACCAGCAATATGCACATAACTCTGCTTTTGCTCCCATTGGTCGTATCCTGATTTGTTGGAACCCCCACACTCTAAATGTGAAGGTTCTCCATATGACTAGTCAACTTGTCCACCGTGAGGTGCATTCCATTCTAGATGACTCGGATTTTTTGACCACTTTTATGTATGGGGCCACCAATCACAAGGAAAGACTTGAACTCTGGAATGACTTGTGCAGACTAAAAAATAATGATCCCTGGGTAATCCTGGGGGATTTTAATGCAATTAGGGACCCTAGAGAAAAAGTTGGGGGCGTAAATCACTGGCCCCCGCACATGGATGACCTCAATAAATGCATGTACACCTGTGAGGTGGATGACCTTTTTTTTTTGGGTAAATAAGCTTGAAAATAAAAGGGGCTAAATGAATATACAGCCTACAAGGGGCATACCCCAGGGAGGACAAAATAAAACAAAAGAAAGAAAAGAAAATAAAAGGGATGGCCAAAAGGCAACAATGGGATAGGAAGAAATGGGGAGGCCAAATTTGGCAATATGGGGGAACCAAAAGCAAGGGATATCCATGCAATAAGATATATAACTAAAAGTGTTTCTAAGTCATCTAGGGAGATGGCAGAAGATAGAAAAACACTCAAAATGAATCCAATGATTGACCATCATCAGCAAGTAGCATTTTGGGAGGAAGCCCCCTTCTAGAAGGGGATCAAACAGTGCCAGGGACAACCCCCCATGGCTAGGTCCACCTAATGACTACACCTAGCAAATTTTAAAGAATTTTGAGCAGCATTTTTGCTGATTTTTAACATACCCTCTGTTCAAACAGTAAACAGAGCCAACAAGCAGCAGATCGCAAACAGCATTATGATGTTGTACATACATAGCCAGAGCAAGCTAGCAATATGGTGTTTATCCCAACCGATACAAGAGGCAATATGGTTCAGCCTATGGGCACTATAGCATCATCAAATGTAGTGTGAACAGTGGCAACGATGTCAAAACTATCCAGAATAATAGTAACCAATTGGTATTCATAGACGGGGATAGCCCTATAGCATTAGCACAATGTACCTTAGGTTCTCTAAGCTTGACAGAGTTCTAGCTAATGACTCTTGGCTAAGGACTCACTCTTCTTCTTCAGTGTTTTTCTTCACTCCTGGGATATCTGATCATTCACCTGTCATAGTACATGTTGCACCACCCTCTAAGCCTCCCAAAAGACCCTTTAGGTTCTTTGACTTTCTTGCAGATCACCCATCCTTCCTCCCCACAGTCCAAAGAGTTTGGAGGCAAGTGATAATTGGGAATCCCATGTTTTGCTTCACTGAAAAGCTTAAGAGGCTTCAAACCGATCTCAAGAATTTGAATCACAAGGAGTTTAGTGCTATCACTGACATGGTGAACGCCACTAATCTCCACCATGAATCCTTGCAAACTAAACTTGGCATTAACCCTACAAACACTATTACTCAGCTAGAGGAGAAGATGGTCTACAAGCAGTTTTTCACTCTTTCTAGAGCTGAAGAAAGCTTAGCTAGACAAAAATCTAGGATTCAGTGGCTTAAACTTGGGGACCAATGTACTTCTTTCTTCTTCAAGTCAGTTAATAACAACAGGAATAGGAGTAAGATTACCAGTCTGACCCTAGGCGATTCCACTATTACTTATGACATGACTATAGTCAAGGACTCCTTTGTCAATTTCTATTCTGGACTGCTTGGTAAACCACATACTTCCTTTTATGATGGTTATGGTAGAATCAAACATCTTATTACTAAGAGACTCACAAATGAACAAAGCTTGAGCATGGTGCAGGATGTATCCAACATTGAAATTAAGGATATGTTCATGAATCTTAATCCCCATAAGGCCCCTGGCCCCGATGTCTATAATGCTAAGTTTTTTCAAAAGACTTGGCATATAGTTGGTCAGGAGGCTATTGCAGCCATAAGGAATTTCTTCAGGTCTGGGAAGCTTTTGAGCAAAGCTAATGCCACCATTGTTGCGCTTGTTCCTAAGGTTCCTCATTTGAAGAGTTGGCTATAAAAACCATAAAATTTGTTGTTAGCATCAATAACTGGAAATTATATTTGTTCAGCTAAACTTTTTGTTCGGTTCCAAATTAGATACATGTTCATTAATATGGGCCAATTCTTAGCAATATTAATGAGAATGTTTGAGCAAGTATTTCTCAAAAAACTCTTCCAAGAAAGTTATATGGAAAATGAAGTTTTCAAAACTGTCTCTTCATCCCATTTCCAAGATTCAAAATTGGTTACAGGTTCAAGGTCTATGAGTTCATGCTGGCAGCTACAACGGTGTTACATGTTATCAAAGAGGTTGAGCCATGTAATGCATTGGACTATAAGAATGAGCTAATGGATTTCCTCAATTGACTTTGTGCATACAATGATTTTCTATAAGAATGAGTTAATGAATGAGCTAATGGATTTACTTTGATTTTTGTGTTATCATACAATGATGTATTGTAATTTGACACAGTTGATGTAAATCCACTTGCCCATTTGTTGAACATTTCAATTAATGATGTTTTTGACAGGACAAAGTAGATGGTTTGTCTAAACTAATCCAAGAATTATATGGAAACAATGGTGATGTGACACACATGCCAAAAAATGAGCCTCTGCCACGAGCCCAAATGGTGTGGTTGATGCTCATTTCAGCCCAAATTGTTCAAATGAGTCCTGGGCTATGACTTCATCAGTTTCATCATCACCAGAACCCTTGTTCAAAGAGAGAAGAAACCATGACCAGAAGATGAGATTGGATCCACAAATGCATGTCTGTAGGTGTAGTTGGCAGCCATCATTGACCTTTCATTCTCTTATTAGGTTCTCCTTTTGGCCCATGGTATTAAACTATTAACGATCTCTCTTTCATGTATTAAATTCAGCATGTGTTTGTAAGATACAATTGTGTTGCGGTCACATTAATAGCAGTAGCGGTTTTAGGTGCAATTATGCCACGTTTAATGTGGTATGTTACTGTATTCTGGCCCATGTGATTGCAAGAGTGGAATCGTTTACTCTATGAATTCTTTTCTAGGGATTGGTAGGTGGGAAGAGATATGAGTGGAGTTTTACCATACAATATAAAACGAGTAGATAATCCTCCTTCTAGCACATACAAAGAAAATACTTATAGAACACGGGTATCAATAGGTAAAACTTGTGAGCCAACCTGTTTGTTTTATTTAATCTGTAGAGAACTTTCTATATACATCCTATGCAATATGCATACATGTATGCATGTAGGTAACACCATCTGAAGTGGAATGGTGGATCTAGGATAGATAGAGAGGGGAGTGCCTAGCCTTTGGGGTGGAAGTTTAGAACTACATCACAAGTTTTCTGTTTATTTTGTCGAAGCAAAACTTTTTGTTATCCGAAGAAAGGGAGTTAGATGAATTCCCTGATCTTTTAGTACTTTAATTCTTGGTTTAGGTCTAACTATAAAGAGCCTGTCAATTGTGCAAGTTTTATGTTAATGCCTTCAAGAGCTTTTTCTTTAAACCAAAAAGGGGTCACAAGGACTTCCTAGGAGGTCACCCATCATATTATCCATATTTGTATGTTGTTGAATCAGAAAAATGTAATTTTGGATCTTCTTCGTGTAGCTCCCTCTATTCAGCATCAGTATCTCACCAAGTGGTACAATTGTTTTAGTTGAACGACCTCTACAAAATGTAAGTTACCCTTATGTTTTTCCATTTTCAGTTCTTTATATGACATTCTGAAGGCAAATCTTATTAAAGCGGATGATGAGGAGCAGCAAAATAAAACAAGTAGTAGATAAATCTAAAACCTTTGCTAAAAAGAGAGAAGGGTGGACAGCAGTTTCATTTGGCTCTTCTGCTTGCAACCAAGAGCGGGCAGATGCATCTCTCCCCTCTTTTCTTCATGTAGTCGTTTTGGTTTGTTCTTCTTCTCCTTATTTTCCACGTAAAGCGTCGTCCATGTAGGTTTAGTTTTAGGGAACAAACATTCCCCTTTTTTCAATGGTAAACTTTGTCCTTGCTTGAACATGTTCAATCTTTCGGTTGTGTTTTTCCATGACGCATGAATTAAGAATTCTTTTTTCCCTAGCTGGGACCTATGTTTCTTTCAATTTCTATGTTTGCTAGTTTTCTGTCTTGTTGTTTTACTGTATGGGCAATTTGGGCTCATATGCAAGCTTGAACATAAATAAAATTAAAAAAAACGTATTCATGATTCTCTTGACATTGAAACTATCATCATAAATAATTGTTTGTTATTTATAGGTTCATATGTTTCAATTAAAGGCTGCTTTCCTCGCAAACTATGGCACCAAATAATCAGCGAAACCCACCTTCTTTTTTTTTTGGGTAAATAAGCTTGAAATTAAAAAAGGCTAAGCGAATGTACAGCCTTCAAGGGGCATACCCCAGGGAGGACAAAGAAAAAGAAAAGAAAAATAAAAGGAAAAGGAAAAGATAATGCAAGAAATAAAAGGAGGGCCACAAGGGCTACATGAGAAATACATAGGGGAGATTACATGCAATGTGTTTCTAAACCATCTCAAAGAGAGGAAGGAGAAACACACAAAAAATGGTATCACATCATGGAACATAGAATTATAACAAAAATTGAAGTCTCAATGAACTAGAATGAACGTCCAACCCAAGGCTATGATGTTGGCCCAGAGAAGCATGGCATGAAGTGAGAGAATCCTCTTTGAATCGCTAGCAGAAGATAGCACAACAGCATTATGTAGCTCAGAATAGAAGTATCCTTCCATTGGAACACATCATTAGACAGCAAATGCATCAAATGCATCCTCAGAATAGCAGTAAATCACAGAGATCACATGGATTACTTGGCTTGTGAAGTGGGCTTGCAAATGGACTTGCAAAAGAACTTGAGCCTACAACTTGAAATGGTCAAGCTCACCTGGGAGGAAGCCCCCTCCCCAAGGGAATCAATCATGCCAAGGGACAACCCCCCTAGGCTAGGTCAAAAAACATGGGATTTTTTGAAAAAATTCGGCAGGACCTTGTTTAAAAAAAGCGGCAACCTAGATGATAGACCAGTACATCACAACAAAACACCAAAACAACAATAGCGTAGCGTGAATTGCTATCTATAGCAGCTCTGCCCAAAGTAATGGCAGTCCACAAGTTCAAAATTCCAGAAAATGAAACAAATCTGACCTAATGATGTGTAACAGTGCAGCAGTATGCAGTATGCAGTAGCCGCTTAATAATGAGTACAACAATAGTAACATAAGTGCAGCAGCAGTGCCTAAGAATCAGATATCAAACTAGACCGTAGCAGTAATAGAAGTGTAGCTAAAATTTGGGCATGACCCGTTGGTAAAAGGGGCTGCCCAGAATGAAGCAGATAATTGTAACAGCAGCAGTAGCAGAAAGATAGTAGCGAAAACCACCTTTTAGATGTAGGGAAAGAGATTCTCGCATTTAGTATAATAGAAAATTCTTGATGTTGTTTACCGAAAAAAAATTCTTGATGTTGGATTTTTTTTTTTCGGTAGAACAAGCTTGAAATAAAAAGAGGCTAAACGAATATACAGCCTACAAGGGGCATACCCCAGGGAGGACAAAATAAAAGAAAAGAAAGAAAACTAGAAAGAAATGGGAAGGCCAAACGGCTACATGGGAATGGGATTGGAGTGGGATGGCCAAAAGGCTACAATTGGGAGCGAGTGTTTCTAATCCATCAGAAGGAGGGAGGAGAAACACTCTAAAGGGGAAAACAAGATCTTGAATTTAAGGAGAAACACTCTCCAAATACTGGGGAAGAAAATTTTGAAAATTTCGCCATGACCCGTTCGTAATTGGAGCACCCTCAAGGTGCCAGCCACTGCATATACAATAGTAGCAGCTGAAAAAGAAAAGAAAGGGGAAGAGATAGAGGTAGAACTTCCGACATCGAGGATGCTGATCAGACACACAGCAGTCCAGATGAAGGAAAGCAACACAGCAAGTACTCAATGTATACAATGATATTAAACAAGTGAGAGCTCTAATAGAAAATCAAACAAGTATCTATAGCAACAGCCCTTGCTATAGAATAACATGAAATAATGAATGTACGCAAATAAACATGTAGGTTGCAACAGCCCTTGCAACCCACCTAATGAACATAATCAAAGTGCAAGTAAGAACTATAGCAACAGCCCTTGCTATAGTTTAACATGAAGTGCAAGCAAGAAGTATGTACCAGCAACCAGCAGTAGAATGCAGATGGCAGCAGCTAATACAGTGAGCTATCAGGGCCGTATACCGTGGAATTAGAAGTAAAAGAATTGGCCTAGACCGTGAATTTTGTGGACTCCCAGCTTGTTGCTCTTGTGATGACCATGAGCTGCTTTGTGAACTCCCAGCTTCTTGCTCTAGAAATGACCATGGGCCAATTGCCGTAGAATAAACCAATCAAAGCAAACAACTAAGCAGCACATGCCACATTGGCATTCACATGAATCCAGCAGGATAACATGGGCAGTAACATGACTATTCACCAGTGCATGAAGGTATCAACAGAGGATCATATACAGCCTAAGGATGATTCTTCAAGTTGCACACAATATTTAGAAGTACAAGAACAATGCAAGTAAGCCAAGTGAATTATCCTAATTATGTCTCTCTCTCTTCACCTCCCTCAAAACCTCACGTCTTCCATTTCTCTCTCTAAGGTTCCAAACTCCCTCAAAGCCTCACATCATATGATTCTCCAACAATGCATAACACACCACTCAACAGGAAATCTGAGGTACAAAGCACACATCTCACTAGGTCACACAAATTATGGTGGATTCACTCTTACTCCGAACATAATACCAGCAATGAGAATGTTACCACCCTGCATAAAAATTCCCAAATGGGATGTAAGTATAGAAAATGGTGAATTGTGTCCCTTGAATGTACCTCTCGATCTAATACCACCAAAAACACTCATCCCATCCATCCGAAATTAGAAATTCTCAAGTTCTCTTTTTAACCTATATGGGCAATGGGAACCCTGCCACAGTGGTAATATATCAGTTTTGCACAAAAGGGAACAGGTCAGTATGCTTGTTATTCAGTTTAACAGAAAAGTTTTCAAGTAGCTGGAATGTTCCAATTCTTAAGCAATGCATCAGTTCCTTTTGGGATTTTGTGGTTGGACATTAGTTTAAACCTAATCTCAGTGCATATCCTGTTCTCTAAATCAGGGACACGACGCTGGATATTCTGGAACTTTCTGAGATTTCTTTCAATCCATATGTGATATATGGTGACAGTAAAAGTCAGCTTAATCAAAATGCTTTTCAAGTCTTTCTTCTTAACATCAGAGAGGAGATTGACTAGATTTGCAAGGGACTGGGGCTGCCAAGTAAGCTGAGATTTGTGGGAAACAGCATCCCAAACTTGCTTTGTAAAAGGGCAATTAAAGAATAGATGGTCATGATTCTCCTCACTAGTGCAGAAACTGCAGCAAGAAGTGGTTTTAATGCCGAATAAAACTAGCCTGTCCTCAGTAGCAAGTCTATTCTGAATGGCAAGCCAACTAATAAGACTGCATCTAGGAATATGGGAAGGAAACCATACCACATGACTCCACCCAATGGTGGGAAACCTAACTCTAAAATGGTCCCATAATGAGGAGATGGAGAACTGTCCATTCTGTGTGAGAGTCCAACTGTAAGAGTCATTGTTTGTGGAGTTAAATTGAGGTAAATGAGTTCTGATCTCGTTCAAATCCCAAGTTTGGGTGATGGGAAACTTCCATTGATTAGGAGCACGTAAAATGCTAGAGACCTTGGCATCATCTGGTACACCAGAGTCATAAACTATACGATTGCCATATTTCTGCACTAAAGGACCAAAGGGATGCCAATTGTCGTACCACAAGGAGATAGATTTGCCATCCCCAATATTGTATTTGATGAAGGCCTGAATGAGAGGACGAAGTTGAAGTAACTTCCTTCAAGTCCAAGATGGGCTACTAGGAATTTTCACCTTCCAAAAGCTATTGCCTTTGAGTAAATTGGACTTCACCCACTGACACCACATGGATTGCTCGCCACCAGCAATGATGAACCATATGTGCTTGGCCATAGCAGCCTTATTCCAAACTTGGATGGATTTAAGTCCTAGTCCTCCTTCCTTTCTGGGGGAACAAATATGATCCCAAGAGACTTTGGCACCTGTGTGCTTAAGGTCTGAGCCAGTCCAGAAAAAGGATCTAAGGATGGTATCCACTTCCTTAACTACCTTCTTAGGTAGCAAGAAGATGGAAGACCAGTAAGTCTGCATGGAGAACAATACAGACTTAATCAGTTGAATCCTCCCAGCTTATGAGAGGTGTTTGTTTGCCCAAGACTTAGTACGACTAGTGATTTTGTCAATGAGAATTTTGCAGTCCGTGTACTTAAGTTTAGTGGATATGAGTGGAACACCAAGGTATCTCATAGGGAGAAATCCCTCATTAAAACCCAACTTCTCAAGGATTGCTTGTTTATGGGAAGTGGAGACCCCAGAGAAGAATATGTTACTCTTGCCTGGACTAGGTGATAATCCAGACAAGTTCTCAAATTCAGAGAGGGCCTCTTGAATGCGTTGAACAGACTCCAAATCCCCTTTACAGAAAATCATGAGATCATCTGCAAAGCACAGGTTGATAATTTTTGTTTTCTCACATCTCCAATGAAAGTGGAAATTGGGACTAAGAGATTTCTCCTTGAAAATTTGGGTGAGTACCTCCATGACAACAACAAAAAGGTATGAAGACAAGGGATCACCTTGCCTTAAGCCCTTCTTCCCCATAATAGACCCTGTGGCCTCACCATTGATGCTCAATGAGTAATTGGCAGTGGTTATACAAGCTTTAATCCAATGGATCATTTGAGGATGGAAATTCATGGCCTGGAGGATATCCCAGAGGAATTCCCACCTAACGTTGTCATAGGCTTTCATTATGTCCACTTTCATGACAAATTTGGGGGAAGGAGAATGTTTGTGATAGTCTCTCATAAGCTCTTGAGTCAAAAATATGTTATCAGCAATCCTCCTTCCCTTTACAAATCCAGATTGCACAGGGTCAATGAGTTGAGGGAGTACAGCTTGAATCCTTTTAGCAAGGATTTTAGCTATACACTTATAAACAGTGTTACAACAGGAAATGGGTCTGTAATCTCCCACTTTGGAGGGATTGGGGACTTTAGGAACAAGAGCCACACTAGTAGAGTTAGCCTTAGTTAAAAGTCTGCCAGATCGGAAGAAGTTTTTTACCCAGAGAGGTGACTTCATGCCCAATAGCTTCCCAGGATTTTTGGAAAAAACTAGCATTGTACCCATCAGGGCTAGGTGCTTTGTTGGGGTTAAGTGACATGAATATTTCCTTAATCTCAAGATTAGAAACCTCAAGAACCATAGCCTCACTCTTGGATTTTTAAACCAAGAAGAAACTTACTTTTTAATGGCAAAAGGTTTTGTCCATTTCAAATCTACCTCTCCTAAACACTCCTTAGTGGTTATTAAATTGTCATATAAATTCAAGGGTTTCGATTATCTCCTTTAAAGGCCAAGAATTGGTATTGAAATTAGTTTTTGGTTTCTTTTTTAGGTTAGCTTTCACATTTCACGTGGAGCTTTCTCTTGGCAGTCATACATGTATGAAACTGTCTTTGCAGATGATTCAGAAACATATACAGCAAATGGAAATAAACGTCACAAGAGATGCCTCGAACTATTTGTGGTACTTGACTGAGTGAGTGTTGTTTTAGCATACACTTCATTATCCTCCTTCCTTATTGAGCCATATTTCCATTGCACCCTTTTTAAAAGTATTCATCGTAGGCTAGTTTGAAACTAGAAACTTATTTTCTATCACAAAGAAATTGAATCTTTGACACTCAAAGGAAAAACATATCAAAGTTTCTCTCTCTAGGCGATTTTGGCGATTCTCAGGCGTTTCCAGTCAATCTCCATTGATAGATATGGAGGGCTCACCTGGTGCGGCTGTCGGTTTAGGGAAGAAAGCTGTTGATTCTCATGAGGTGCGAAAGAAACAAGGGTTTGTAGCTCATCTTCAACCCGATCTACACGCAACCCAACCTAATCAATCGGGTACGTCGTCCTCCATGGCTACATCCCAAACTAACTCGGAAGTGGTATCTCTCCAATTCTCACCGAAACCCAGCTTTGTTCAATCAAGTGTGTATCCACAACGGTCCACAGGTAAACCTAACCACTCAAAAATGTATCTTCCCGTTCGAGGATCTCAAAACCCTAACCAGACAGAGTTTGCTATTCCCCCACATTCCCAGCTGTATATGCGTGTAGAGTTCCAAAAGAAGGACCATGGTCACACTTTCCACCTGCTGCATTTCATGGGTAACCCACCATGGGCCGTGGGCCCCACCATCTTCTTCCCCAGCAAGAGCGTGTAGAACCTCTTCTTCCTCATAGATAAACCCAGGTAAGCAAAAAAAAAAAATTCCAGATATCAACTGAAATTGCTGATTACATGCCCAAATTAAAGTATAGCAGCCCCAAAAATAAGATGTAGCTCATGGATTCCAAGAAAATAAGTTCAACGCAAAAGAGAGGGACCAGATCTAATATTGCCAAAGACTTACCTACAGCGCCAGGAACCACAATGGAATTACCCCCTCCACCATGACACCATCGACACATAGAGGAGGAGAACTGATACGCAAGGAAGAAAACGGCTATGTTAGAACAAGAGCTCCATATCCATGTCGCGTGAACTCACCCTGAAGGAACCAATGTTGGCGTGGACTCCATGGCTGAAACTCTATGTCGGAAGCTTTGAGAAATACCATCACCGGATGGATGTTGTATGATTAGGAAGGAAACCATGTTGTGTGAAACACCACGGAAAACCCCCATTTGGAATTGGGATAACCCCCATCTATAGAAATGATCTCCATGGGGAACAAAGATCCCCCAGTTTGAGTAGATTTGAAGCCATACCTTGCTATTTGTTAACTTTCAAGAGGATTCCCCCGAAGTGGGTTTTGATGGAACCTCATTTGACCAGATGAATAGAACATAGGACCTTGGATAGATTTGAACCATGTGTGATTCGTGTGGAACAAATCCACACCGAGAAAACCAAAATCAAATAGATTGTCTGGTGTTTTTTTGTAAAAATTGTGATAGAGAATGAAGGGGAGTGCATTCTCTCTCTAGAATTTAGAGAGAGAGAGAGGCTCTCAACCCTTCCTTTTCTTTTTTTAAGTGGAGAGTATTTGTAGCTGGAGATTATCATGTGAGTTGTTGAGGGAGACTGGAACCTTAGCAGAGGGTTATAGAAGTAGTGAGTGTCCAAGGAAGTTGAAGGGTGAGCCATATATTTAGGTTTCACATATGTTTTTGCTGTGCATCCCAATTGTCACTGTACTGCTGCATTTGTACTTGTTTCTACTGATTGAGAGGTCCCCATTTCTATTATGTTTCTGCTGCATCTGTACTTGTTGATGCTACTGCTGCTATAGAAACTAGTAGACTCCAGATTGCTCCTGCTGCTGCACTCCTGTTTCTACTGTTGCACGTCTGAATGGATTGTCACTGTTACATACCAAGCATGTCTCACTTCCTACTACCATTTCCCTTCAAGACAAGCTGTTGAGATTGCTTTTGGAAGTTCACTTATATGTCAAAGCAGTTCATGGTCATCTTAAGAGCAAGAAGCTGGGAGTTCACAAAGCAACTCATGGTCATCCCAAGAGCAAGAAGCTGGGAATTCACAAAATTCACGGTCCAGGCCAATGCTATTACTTCTACCATCTGCATTCTGCTGCTGGTTGCTGGTACATACTTCTTGCTTGCACCTCATGTTAAACTATAGCAAGGGCTGTTGCTATAGTTCTTGCTTGCACTTTGATTATGCTCATTAGGTGGGTTGCAAGGGCTGTTGCAACCTACATACTTATTTGCGTGCACTCGAAATTTTATGTTATACTATAGCAAGGGTTGTTGCTATAGATACTTGTTTGATTATCTGTTAGAACTCTCACTTGGTTAATATCATTGTATACATTGAGAACTTGCTGTGTTGCTTTCCTTCATCTGGACTGCTGTGTGTCTGATCAACATCCATGATGTTGGAAGTTCTGCCTCTATCTCTTCCTCTTTCTTTTCTTTTTTAGCTGCTGCTGCTGTTGTATACGCAGTGGCTGGCACCTCGAGGGTGCTCCAATTACGAACGGGTCATGGTGAAATTTTCAAAATTTTCTTCCCAATAGTATATGGAGTGTGTTTCTCCTTAGATTCAAGATCTTGTATCCCCTTATGAGTGTTTCTCCTCCCTCTTTCAGATGGATTAGAAACACTCGTTCCCAGTTGTAGCCTTTTTGGCCATCCCACTCCTTCTTTGGCGGTTTGTGCTAGGGAGGTAGTTATTTTGTTACCCAAAAAAAACATTTCCTTACTTTAGTATTTCTCCTTATTGCCCTTGGCTTTTCCAATCCCAATCCCATGTAGCCTTTTGGCCTTCCCATTTTCTTTCTTGTTTTCTTTCTTTTCTTTTTTGTCCTCCCTGGGGTATGCCCCTTGTAGGCTATATATTCGTTTAGCCTCTTTTTATTTCAAGCTTGTTTTACCCAAAAAGAAAACCCTAAAATCAGTTACTATTCATCACACTACTGTTCGCTATGTTACTGTTCATCGTGGTATTGTTTCACTGCGGTACTGTTCATCGCGGTACTGTTCATCAATCGCTATTCATCTCAAGTCTTATAGTAGACAGAGTTTACTCAAGTTGACTAGATTGACTCTATTTGACCTTAAAATTTACTGGACTTGCTTCGAGATTGACTGGAGGTTACGTTTTGCTCTCTACTGCAATAAAAGTTTACTGGTTGTTCACTGGCTCTCGGTTTGCTAGTAGGTATCTGGATGTTAATTGGCATTGTTCGACACTGTTTAACATTGTTCGTAACCATTTATGGATTGTTCAATTCTGTTTGGACAATATTGAGTGCTATTCCACACTTTTGGAGTATTATTCGGTTATTATCTTGAGGTTTTTTAGCAATTTGTTACCGTTTTTTCTCTGTTAATATGATGGAGGCCTTAAAAAACGGCCCAGGTTGATGTTTTTTCTCAGGGAGAGTTACAAACACTCAAGCGCCTTCTGGCGAAGCTTCTATTTACCACTGCTTTTGCTTCCATATTGCCATTGATTTCTTTGCTCACAAAGGTATCCATGCTAATGTTTTTACTACCTCTAGCTCTTCTCCCTAGATAATAGATACTGGTTCAACAGATCATATGATAGGTTGCTCATCTCTCTTTGACTCTTATTCTACATGTTCTGGTAAGGATAAGGTCAGAATTGCTGATGGTTCTCTATCTGCTATTTCTGAGAAATGTTCTATTCATTGTTCTCCAACCCTTTCCCTTTCTTCAATTCTCCATGTTCCCAATTTTTCTACTAACCTTCTATTTTTTAGTAGTCTTACCCAATCTTTGAATTGCTTTGTAACATTTTTCTTACCCATTGTGTTTTTCAAGAACTGGATACAGGGAAGGTGATTGGTAGTGGTAGAGCACATGGTGGCCTCTAATTTTTGGAATCTGCACCTCACCCATCTCATTCACCCCGATCATGTGGTCTAGCTTTGCAAGTAGATACTGGTTTAGCTCTCTCGATGTTAAATCAATGGCACCGTCGTTTAGATCATCCTTCTTTTGGGATTTTGGAAAAAAAATTTCCTAATTTAATTAAACATTGTTCTAGGAGTCAATTTTTTTGTGAAGCACGTGAGCTTGGTAAACATAAACGTTCTTTTTATGCTCCTATCAATAGGAGTGACTCCATTTATGGTTATCCATTTTGATGTGTGGGGTCCTTCACCTGTTACTTTTATAAAAGGTCATCGGTGGTTTGTCACTTTTATTGATTGCTATTCTCATGTCACTTGGGTGTATTTACTTAAATCAAAAAATGAAGTTTTTTCTTGTTTTAAATCTTTTCATGCGATGATACACACTCAATTTGATATGCATATCAAAATTCTCCGTTGTAACAATGGTACCGAGTATGTAGATACGAGTTTTCGGGCGTTTTTGGATGAAAATGGTATTCTTTTTTAGAAGACTTGTGTTGACACTCCACAACAAAATGGAGTTGCTGAACGCAAAAATCGTCATCTAGCTGAGATAGCTCGCTCTCTTTTATTCACCATAAAAATTCCCAAATATTTGTGGGGAGAAGCCATTTTGACTGCAACTTATCTTATTAACCGCATGCCATTTAGTGTTCTTAACTTTAAAACTCCCCTTGAGTGTCTCCCTAGCAATTTTCGTGCCATAACTCTTTCCTCACGTGTTTTTGGTTGTGTGTGTTTTGTTCATGCTCCTCGTCCCTCGGGTGGCAAGTTAGGTCATAAAGCTCATAAATGTGTTTTTATTGGATACTCTCCTACCCTAAAGGGTTATAAATGTTATGATCCCTATTCGAGGAAATCTTTTGTCTCTATGGATGTCTCTTTTTGGGAAAAAGAGTCATTTTTCTCTCCCTCCACTCCATCTCTTTAGGGGGAGCATAGGCAGGAGGAAGAGATGTTTTATAGTGAGGGGGAGACATTGTTTTATAATAATCATGGTAAGGGGGAGAATGAAAAGTCTGGAGATGGACCAATATCTGTCGAACGAGTTACACATGACATTGGTGGTGATGAGGGATAAAGTATACAACGATTGCAAGGGTCTAACTTAAAGACCTACACTACCAGGAAAAAAGGAAAGTCCTCCTATGCAATACCACCTTGTCAATCACAATCACTTGCTCCAGTTCCGGACTCCTCAGCTGACTCATCTGGTAATGACTCTTCTCCCATTGAACCTCCTCTTGTTAATTTTGATGATCTTCCTATTGCTCTTTGGAAAGGTGTTAGATCATTTACTCAACATCCTATCTCCCAATTTGTCTCTTATGATCGATTATCTCCTTCGTACTATGTCTTTGTTTCGTCTCTTTCTTCTATATCTATTCTAAAGAATTGGCAGGATGCACTCATAATACCTAAATGGAAAGAAACTATGGTAGAGGAGATGATGGCTTTGAAAAAGAATGACACTTGGGAGCTAGTATCTCTTCTAGGAGGGAAGAAACCAGTGGGATACAAATGGGTTTTCACTATTAAACAGAATGCGGATGGTATAGTGGAGCAATACAAGGCAAGACTTGTTGCCAAGGGTTTCACTCAAACTTATGGTATTGACTACGAGGAGACGTTTTCCCTCGTAACAAAGATGAAATTTGTACGAGCTCTACTCTCTTGAGCTGCCAATTTGAATTGGCTTCTTCACCAATTTAATATGAAGAATGCATTTCTCCATGGTGAGTTAGAGGAGGTGTACATGGTTATCCCACTAGGTTTTTCTTCATCTCAGACTGAGGGAAAAGTGTGTAGATTGAAAAAGGCTCTTTATGGGTTGAAGCAGTCACCTAGAGCGTGGTTTGGAAGATTTTCAAAGGCTATGTCGAGGTTTGGTTACCGACAGAGCCATGCAGATCATACTATGTTCATTAATGGAGGTATTGGTAAGATTGCTGTCCTAATTGTTTATGTTGATGATATAATAATGACTGGCAATGATGTGGAAGAGATTTTTAATCTTAAGTCTAGTCTGGCTTAAGAATTTGAGATTAAAGATTTGGGTTCACTAAGATTCTTCCTTGGTATGGAAGTGACAAGGTCTGATAGAGGTATTTTTATCTCCTAATGGAAGTATATTCTTGATTTTTTGGAAGAAACATGTATGGTTGGGTTGTAGACCTGTAGATTCTCCTATCGAGGAAAATCATCACCTTAGTGCTGATATGGGGGAGCGCACTGACAAGGAGAGATATCAACGGCTTGTGGGTTGACTGATATACTTAGCTCACACTCAACCAGATGTTAGTTATGTAGTGAGCGTGGTTAGTTAGTTTATGCATGATCCTCGTACTTCACACCTGGATGCTGTTTATCGTATTTTGAGGTATCTCAAATCAACTCTAGGAAAAGGAATTCTGTTCTCTAATCATGGTTTCCTACGATTGGAGGCATTTACTGATGCCGACTGGGCTTGTTCTGTGGATGATAGATGCTCTACTTCTAGTTATTGCACTTTTCTTGGGGGAAATTTGGTGACTTGGTGAAGTAAGAAGCAATTAGTGGTTGTCAGGTCAAGCGTAGAAGCCGAGTATAGAGTTATGGCTCATGGTGTTTGTGAGCTCTTGTGGCTCCAAACTTTATTATATGATTTGGAAAATTTTGATAATGGTCCTATAAAACTCTACTATGACAATAAAGCTGCCATAAACATTGCTCACAATCCTATTCAACATGACAGAATGAAGCATATAGAGGTTGACAGGCACTTCATCAAGGAGAAGTTGAGCAAAGGGTTGATATGTATGTCTTTTGTGCGATCCAAAGATCAATTAGCCGATATTATCACAAAAGGGCTTGGCAGCAAAAGTTTCCACCCCATTGTGTTCAAGTTGGGCTTGATTGATATCTTCGCACCAACTTGTGAGGGAGTGTTAAGTTGTGGGTGTAAATGTGTAATTAGATTGTATCTGTCTACTCATGCAATTAAGTTAATAGTTTAGGATCATAGTATAAGTTCTACGTTATGAGAACAAAACCCTACTTTTTGCCTCTCAATTGTTTTATCTAACTTTACAGTTCTCATGACTTTGTTTCCAAAAAACACTTTTTTTTTGGTTTTTTGTTGTTTAAAAAATCCTCAAAATTTGTCTTCAGGAATTATTTATGCTGTAAATTGCACAATCCTCACCCATTGCCATATCTTGCTGAAAAGATATCAAAGAATTATGACATTTCATTAGAGGTATTATTTCACTAATCTGTTTACTTACATAAATAGCTTGTTTCATGTTTCATTTTCCCATTTGTCCTTCATACAAAATGAATAAGGCAAGGTAGTGGTTTCGTCTGCCACTTTGCCCTTTGAGCCAAGACCGATCAGCTTCCTGGGCAGAGGGCGAGCAGGTCCTGCATTTCTCCGTTACTGTTCGTCGCCCAAAGGACGCCGGGACTTTGGAGGTGTCCTTCGGTTACTGTTGAGGCACGATTTACAATTGAACGGCGATGTATAAAGCAAGATTGTTGTACCTTACGCCCTTACCATCTTCTTTTCCTTCTTTTACTTACCAGCTACTATTTTTTTCTCGTTAGTGTTTGGAAACTGGAAAGTAATATGCTATAATTATTTTTTGAGCCTCGTAGAATTTTTTCATCTAAACACATATTGTCAAATTCATGTGCTTTCTTAATGAATTTAAATACCATCCTTGTGGTGGTCAGATTGTGAGGGAGTTGGGAGGTGAGAACTATAGTCTTGGGAATATTCTAAGTGCAATTCTTGAACTCTGTGGACTGCCATCTGTTGGGCAAGGAATTGTATTTACCTGTTTGGCTTACTGTGTATATGATAAGTAGACTTTGTTTGGCTTACTGTGTATCTATCTTGATACCTACGGGTCATGCCCAAATTTCTCTACAAATGATTCATTTTGTGTGTTGCTGGTGATTCTGCTTGTGTACATTACGGGGCATGATTGGATGCTGCTACTGCAAATGCTGTTGCTCTAGATGCCCAAATTCCTATTGACTGCTGGTGATGCTGATGAATGTTACTATAACTGCTGTGTTACACTAATCTGCTGCAGCAGTGCTCTAATCTGCCTAATCTACTGATGCATGTTACGATAAGTGTTGTTTACTCTAATCCGCTGCAGCAATGCTCTAATCTGCCTAATCTGCTGATGCATGTTACAATACTTGTTGTGTACTCTAATCTACCGCAAAGACGCCGTGTATATGGATTTCTTTGGGATCACCAGGTCTTATTAGCATCTGCTCGTGTTTATGGACTGCTCGGGTGTATGGACTGCTACTCGTGTACTTGTGCTGCAATTTGCCAAGGTGTGAACGTGTTATGGTTCTCCACTGTGTTGGATTAGCCTAGCTCGAGGGGGATGTCCTCTTGTGAGGGCCTTATTACCAAGGACTACTTCTGTTTAGGTTATATCTCTGGAATCCTTAACTGTTGTACCTATTAAACCATTATACTTTTGTATTGTTCAATATGATGGAGGGTCTGTCCTCCTATAAGTTTCCAGCCTACACTAGGGGGGCTGTCCCTAGAGGCCTTATGCCCATGTTGCCTAGTCAAATTCTCCTGTGAAGGGCACCTATTATCCTTGGATGTGAATCTCTACCATCCTCCCCTCAATGTTACCTCAAGTCTATCACCAACTTCATGACTTTGACCATATGCTTGGATTTAGTCCGCTTTTGAGTGTTATTCCCCTCAAGTGTTATGGAGTAGAAACACTTCTTCACTTCTTCACTAATTCCCTTTGTAGCCATCTTGGCCTTCCAATTTTCCTTTTCCTTTTTTCTTTTGTTTTGTCCTCCCTGGGGTATGCCCCTTGTAGGCTATATATCCGCTTAGCCTCCTTTTTATTTCAAGCTTGATTTATCGGAAAAAAAAATACCATCCTTGTGATGATCAATCTGCTTGTTGTTGCAAGGTTTGGATTAAACGTACCGGAGAAGAATATTCTCATTTTGTCACAAGGACTAACTTCAAGCACCTGTATGGGTTTCTCGCCTTCTTTGATTTCAATCTTATATACCTAACGAGAGATAAATTTCACTTAGTTAACAAGAGCTGCTTGCATTAGTTTTTTGTGGTTCCAACTGGGAAAAATCATCAGCTAAGGCTGATGCTTAGATCCCAATCAGCTCATGGTGATGTGTGATTTCACTGGGCCAAGTATCATAAATTGTGTGGCATATATATTTCGATGGTAAAAAAATCTAGTATCATTAAGTCACTGGTGATAATAATTCTATTAAGTTGTGGGTGTAAATGTGTAATTAGGTTGTATTTGTCTACTCTTGCTATTTAGTAGTAGTTTAGGTTCATAGTGTAATTTGTCTCTTGTACTCTTGTATATGTACTACGTAATGAGAACATAAGCCTAACTTTTTACCTCTTAACAAATCGTCTAAAACTTACAAGGTATCAAAGCGAAGATCCGTTACCTTCATTCACGATGGCTGAGTTTTCTCACGTCAACCTTGTTTCTTTTCCCAATCGACAATTACTGTTGTCGTTATCATCATCAATACCCATCACAACCATCATCGAAACCCACAATTGACTATTTTGGGAAATCGCCAGCCGTCGTTAGCCATCATCGAGCACTGCCCAATCACCATCGACCACCAATAATCATCATACAACTCTCTATAATGACTGGTTGCCGTCGCTTCTGATCTTATTGGCTCTCTGTTGCTTTTCAGACTATCGTACAATCACAGATAGTTTTTTTTTGGGTAAATCAGCTTGAAAATAAAAAAGGCTAATCGAATATACAGCCTACAAGGGGCATACCCCAGGAGGACGAACCAAAAGAAAGAAAAATACAAGAAAAAACTAAGCCAAACGGCTAAGAGTGAGAGGAAGGCCATAAGGCTACATGGGGAATAATACGGGAATCTTGCCAAAACATGGCTAGGAAACCTAAAACATAATCATAACTACAAAGCATGAACTTCAAAATATAAAACTAAAAGAGTTTCTAGCCCATAAAGAAGATGGATTAGAAACTCTCAAAAGGAGCTAGACTGTATTATCATTAAGCATAAAGTATGTCTCCACTTGCTTCAAAGAACACTTCACGAATTCAACTTGTGGTCAAGACGACTTGCATGGACAGAACCTTGCCAAAACAACTTGCATGAACAGAACACTTCAGCACAAGTTGAGGTCAATCTTGGGGATCATTGGACCTAGCCCAACTTGCATAACAAAGGGAAATGATTCCCTGTTTGAGACTTTCGCATTACATGCTTCAAAGTAAGCATATGTTTCCCAGTAACCTGTTAATGGGAGGACGCCCCCCTCCCAAAAGGGGATCAATTAAGCCTAGGGACAGCCCCCCAAGGCTAGGCCTAACCTAAAAGTGCAACCAGTTCCTTAAAAATTTGGGCAGAGTTTCGTTTGAAAATTGAGCAGCCCAAAAGCAAGATATCCTGTAACAACCTCAAACAACAGCGACAAACTGAAGCTAACTAAATGGACAATATGGCAGCAGCAGAAGGCACAATGCACATTATGGCAGCAAATATATAATAACAGCAGTATACACAATCATTTAACAACAAAGAAGACAGATATGATATGCTAGAAGAGAAGCATCAGCAGTAGGAAAGTGGAGCTACTAATGACAGCAGAGGAGAATTACCACAGGTGCATCAACAACCGTACAGAAATCGATATAGCATAAGCAAAGTGCAGCCATAACAAAATCTATCATGTGCGTGGGCATACACAGCCTGGCCAATCTACCCATGCACAGGCATATCTCAGAGCAAACTGCTGAGCAATCTGGACGCCTAAGTTATATATGGCTCTCACTACAACGCCCTCGAAAATCTCGCAACTTCCAATTCACTCTCTAAGGGTCTGAACTCCCTCAACTAATCCTCACAATGCTCCCCCACAAATTATTACCTCCACTCCCAAAGAATGGATGAGGCTCTAGCACTCAAAACACTGGCATCACATATATGGTGGGACGCATAACTCAAATCCTTACTAAGATGTTGTATATAGCCAAAACCATGTGAACCAACACTAACATAGGAGGTCCCTGCCACTAAAAGAACGAATGAGAGTAAGGTACTTACCATCCGTATTAGGAGTATTAGGAGCCTCAACCGTGAGAGGAGTTGGAATGGGGACCAGTGAATCTGCTGCAAAGAAACGGCAGGATGCAAAGAAGTTGAGAACAACCAACGAAAGCGGCGGTACCATTGCATCGCCAGATAAGCAAACCATCTGCAAAGAACTCATTGTTGCGGCAAAGCCCCCGTGCTTGATGAGTGATAAGCTCCATTTGTAATAGGAGTGTTATGAGCCTCAACCAAGCAGAAAAATGATAGAGATACCTGCACGAATCACAAAGTTAACTAAATTAGCAACAGTTATGGATTAATGTAACCAACAGGAATATGAATGGAAACCAAATTGTAGATGCAGCAATTATGGCTAATGTATCCACTAATGTATCTACTACTCTTAGTTACTTAAGTTCCCAGAATGACACCAAGTAATCAAAGTGGGAGTCCTTGGGCAAATTATAGAGAGATAGCAATTTACATCTCACTTCATTAGTTATCTTAGTTGCAATAATGTTAGGAGGGCAACTAACATTCTGAAATTTCCTATAATTGCGCTCCAACCAAATTTGGTACACAAAGACGGTGAATAAGAGTTTGGTGATGACATTGGACAAGCTTTTACCTCTCAAATTGCACAATAAGCTCAACCAATGGGTCCATGAAAGTACATTCCAGTTAGTTGGGAATCTAAGAGACAATAGATTCCTAACTTGAGTTGTCAGAGGGCAGTTAAAAAATAGATGCTCATGTGTCTCAGTCCCTAGACAAAATATGCAAGAAGAGGAGGGTTTAACCCCAAATAAAACAAGTCTGTCCTCGGTGGAGAGCCTGTTTTGTAGAGCCAGCCAGACTATGACACTGCACCTGGGGATATGCCCAGGAAGCCAATCACAGATAGTTGAGCATTGCTAACCTCTGCTAGGCATCGATCACCATAGTTGAGAATTGCTGAACACTCATCGGCTATTTTCAGACTATCGTGAGTTGTTCTCTGGTCCAAGTTGGGTTCTCCAGTGTCTCTGTTGCAGTTTCAGCATCAGGAAGCACTTATCACTCTCGAAATTGACTACGTACTCTCGGTTTATGCTTAAACCAACTGGGTAACTTTGAAAAACATGTATTTTAGTTGCTGTTTGATTTTTCTAGCAAGCTACACTATTTTATTTTTTGGGATTTTACTATGTCTTCTAATTCTAAAAATGTTGAGACTAAAACTTTTGTTACTACGGATAGCTAGTTTGAAAGGAAGCTGGATAATGTTGTTGTGGATATTTGTCCCATTAAATTGGATGATACAAATTATTTGCTTTGGTCTCGCACCTTCAGTTTGGCTATTGAAGCCAAAGAGATGTCAGAATTCATAGAAGGTCCTATCACTCAACCTATAGAGGCTGTTGCCCTTAGGAAATTTAAGTCTCAAAGATCTTTGGTCATGACCTGGTTGTTTAACTCTATGAAAGCTGAAATTCATCATAACTTTCAGCTCCTTGATACTCCACATAAGATTTGCACAGTGTTTTGAGTTGAGAAAGCGACTCCGTAATTTAGATCAACAACTTCGGTTTGTAGCTGAGTATTTTGCGGAGTTGAGCGAACTATGACAGGAATTGGATTTTTATCAGGGATTTCAGGCTATTTGTACTAAGGATGCTACTAATTGGTTGAAGAGGTTAGAGAAAGAGCGTATTTATGACTTTCTTGCTGGCCTTGACATGGAGTATGATCCAATTAGAGTACAAGTGTTGGGTCATGTTCCGTTTCCGTCTCTGGGTGAAGCTTGTGCTATGGTTTAGCAAGAGGAGAGTAGGAGGGGAGCTATGATGCATACCCCTATCTCTGACTGCCCTGCCTTGGTTGCTAGTCCTCAGGGTCAATTTGCTTATAGCAGAGGGTTTACTCGTACTTAACAGAGTGGTAAGAAACAGTCTGGTTCTAGCAGTGGGCCTGATCGTGAGACACTTCAATGTGATTATTGCCACAGCACCGGTCATACTAGGAAATTTTGCTGGAAGTTACAAGACTGCCCCCTCGCCCGCAATGGGGTGAACGCGGTGGTCATGGTCATGGTGTAGTAAGTTCTCAGGCCCAGGATCATGTCTCAGGATCTGCGGTTTCTACTTCGTCTGACTCTTGATTTAGTATTGGGGCTCAAGTGACTTCAAATCATACTAGGGGTTTTTCTCAGGGGGAGATGCAAGCTCTTAGGCGCCTTATGGCTCGGACTGATTCTTCATCTACCACAACTTCCTCTTCCACAGCAGCTCTCACTTCATTTAATTTTGCTCACACAGGTATGCCATCAAATGCGTTCACTACTTCTTCTGCTATCCCTTGGATTATAGATTCTTGTGCTTCAGATCATATGACAGGTTGTCCTTTTGTATTAGATTCTTACTCTACTTGTTCTGGTAAGGATAAGGTCAAAATAGCAGATGGATTGTTCTTCGCTATCGCAGGGAAAGATTCCATTCACTATTCTCCCTCTATTTCTCTTTCTTCAATTCTACATATTCCAAATTTTGCCACTAATCTTCTGTCTGTTAGTAGTCTTACTCGTTCTGCAAATTGTTTCATATACCCTGTATAATTTTTTTTTAGGAATATTACCTTTCCACTAGGAGTAAGGAGTTGGAACTTAATTCCCACTAGGACAAGTTTCGTTTTTTTTTTTTTGAAGATAGATACAACCACTCACATTACACCTAGATCAACGTTTTTGAGTGATTAGGCACTAAGAGTATCATATGGTCAAAGAGTTTCAGATGTTTAGGAATTTTTATTGGATTTTAGATGTTTAGGCGCTTTCATTTGATTTTAGGGTTTAGGCACTTTGGGTTTAGGATTTAGGGTTTAGCCATTTCGAGTTAGGCAATTTGAAAAGAAAAAAAAATCAAAGTTGACCCAGTGGGAATTGTTTAGTGGTAATTGTCCCGATTTTGTTTTCCCCCTTATTTTATCTAGTTCTAACTTTTATATCACTTTTAAAATTTGAGATTTTGGATCTAAAAGTTGAAATGATTGACCTAAAGTTCGCAACCAGAAGTAACGGTCTTCGGTGAAAATCTCACTTTGTTCAATTTTCTTTTTCTAGTTTGTTCTCTATTTTTTCTTTGGTTAGTTGGTGTTGAGCTAAGAATAGCGAGCTATATAGCACAGGCACCGACACAAATACAAACACGGAGAGAGATATTCGTACACGAAACACGTGAATTCTAAAAAATGGAGACAGATACGGCAGGGGACACACCAAAATAAATAATAAATAATTGATTATATGTATAAATAAATCGTATATGCATGCAGTAACAATATCAATGCATAGATATATACACTTTTCTTTTGAAATGTAAGATATCTACCTTGTTATTAGTAGTATATATACTCGTACACATATACATAACATTTACACTCTCAAAGGAAATATATATACCAGTAAATACACACATGTATGCATATATATATATATATACATATACATATATACAACAAAAGAGATTGTATATGAGGGACATGCATGTCCATGCCGTGTCCCCCTTCAAAAAATAGTTTAATTAGGACAAGCCATGTGGCATGTACAATATGCGTCCCCCGTGTCTAATACGTGGACACGGCAACCTCTAGAAGTGTCGATGTTTTTTTTTTATAATGCACTCATTGGATTATGTTTTTAGAAAAAGGAAACTTGTATTTTCTTTTGAAATCACCTCAGCGGTTTATCACATTTTAATTTCTGTTTTAAATTAGAAATTGACGTAAGGTTGTGATGGTTTGGTTGGTCAGCATTTCCATTGGGTAAATGATTCAATTGCTATTTTTTAATTTTAATTTACGTACTCTAGAAGCAGGTTTTGACAACAATCTAAACCCCACCAGCATCGAAAACCAGCTCATTGTTGCAACTTCGCGTTAGACAAGTTCAAACTCCAACGACGTTGTCAAGTCCTTGTCCTTGCCAGTGAAATTTGTTTATGACATCACTTGTCAATACTTTTAGCAAAAGAGTCAAAATGGACATCACATGTCAATACCTAATTGATTATAGTGTCCCAAAAAAAATCCACTTGGACATTTTTGCAAGAAGAATGTGGTGCAATAGGAATATTCCATTAGAGAGAGATAGACAATTAAAATGAGATAAAAAGAGATAAACTCTTGATATTTTGTATTCTTGAAATGATAAAAGCTCTCTAATGAGTACTCTAGACATCTATTTATAGCCCAGGAGCATAATTGGATTAGAAATGAAATAAGGACTTAAAAAATGAATTATCCAAAAAAAAAGGACTTTAAAATGGACTGCATCAGGACTCCCCCTTTAAAGAAAAAACTTGTCCTCAAGTTGGATAACAAGACTCAAACAACTAAATAAATAAAAAAAAACATGGAACTATAGGAGTATTTATAATGCACTCTGAAGTAGGCATGTGGCTGAATTTCCTTAATCCACATCATCCTCATTTAATAACCTATGGAGCTTCATCTTATGAACATTCACCGCATCCATACTCATGTGCGAATAGGTCACCCATTTTGCTTGCCCCTTACGAACCACAATATCCTCAAAGTAGAACTCGACACATACTCCCAAAGCATCCCTTTAACAATTCATTGTAGAATAACTCCACATTATATTCAAAACATGCTTGACTAAAGACCATGTCTAAAGGATCAATAAGTTGTCTCAAGTACTCTTTACCCCTCTTTGACAATTCTTGGACTAGATTGGATACCAAAGCAATACAAACTTGAACATCTAGGGCAAACTCGGGAAGCAACACTTCCGAACCATCTTCAACTAACACTTTATCAAGTTGTAGAGTGTCTAAATTATTCTCATAAGGTTGTGTGTCATCTTCAATTTTGAAGCCACAATCATCAATCTCCATGTCATAACTCTCGTTTAAGACTTGCTCACTATCTTCCCCAAAAAATGCAAGGCTCATACATCGAAAGACTTGGCATTTCTTGTTCTTCATGACTACCACTAGTGTCCTTAAATCCTTATTCTTTATTGTTACAATCCATGTCCTCATTTGAACACTCATAAGCAGGAAGGTCTTCATAGTCACCTCCAAAGATGAAAAAATCTTCAAATCCATTCGCAAAATCTTCGACTCCTCTAACTCATTTACCCTAAAAAAAAAAAAAAAAAAACTCTAACTGTTCTCTTGGAAACTCATCAAAGATTGGAACACTATTGTACCCATACTCTTTATTGCAACATGATTCTCTCACCTCCTCAACAAAGAGGGAATTAAGAACACGCTCACAAGCTTTTTCATCAACTTGCAACTCAAGAATTGGTTCTCCATACTTGAAGCATTCGGATATTCCCCTAGGTGATGAGTTTCTAGCCTTCAAGGTATCGATTAAAGGTTGATTTTCCATTGGGACAGCCCCAAGGGCTTTCTCTTACCAAAACCAATCCAAGAATTGGCATTGAGATTATGATGGAAAGGAAAGAATTCCTCCTCGAGCTTGTTCTTCATCGTATCCCAATTGTTAATCTTTTCTTTGCCTCTCCCTCGTCGACTAACTTTGAATTGTGTCCTCCAATCTAAAGCTCTCCCTTTAAGGCAAATAGATACCAATTTTACTTTCTTTTCTTCGGTAACATGATAATACTAAAAAAAAATACTCCCAATGGAGTTTTTTTTTTGTGGGTAAATTAGCTTGAAATTAAAAGAGGTTAAGCGAATGTACAGCCTACAAAGGGCATACCCCAGGTAGGACAAAATCAAAAAAAGAAGAAAGAAAAAAAAGGTGCATGGTCCCCGACACAACCCGCCGAGGTGGGAAAATAAGAATTACCAGCACATCCCACGCGGCATAGGTTCAAATAGGCAAGAATATAGTAAACATAGTACATAATTGTTTTAATGCCATGCACAACCCACAAGGCTAGGATAATATCAAAAGCATGCGCTCAAATGGACAACATGTTGTGGGTCCAAGAAGAGGACCCGTCGTATGAGCTGTGAGTTAGCCCGTGCTCGCGTTCTATTAGCCTAGCTATCCCAAAGGAAAGAACGGCATCAAGGACATGAGCACGGGCATGCTGAATAGCCATAACTAAGTGGTGATATATGGAACAACCAACCCTCAACAAAGGGAAACAACAAAGAGCTAAGCAAAATTAACCAAATGAGATAAGCCTCTAGCAGTTCGGCAAGCAAATAAACCCAAGGGAACCCTCCCATAGAACCCTTACACTGAACACATGCCTAGTTTGCTACTCGCTCCAAACATCATAGTCTAGGCTCCCAAGTCACCAGCTTCCTCTGTTTCCGGTGACTGTCCATATTGGATGCAAATGAGGTCCAATCCAAAATAAGTGTATCCCGCAGTGATATCAAATAGACAAGGATAGGACTAAGGATAGGTGGAATCCCTAGTCAAGCTAAAGATCGTGATAGACAGAGTCAGCCCCAGAAGATACCTCCCAGACCAGAGTAACCAATGCCACCACTATGCAACATCCATCGGTGATCTCCGCCCTCGGACCCTGAACACACAATCAACCAGAAGGTGCAACTATCTCGTCTGTCATCCTCCACATACAGTAACATAAAAGTGCCCCTAAAACAATGGAGACAACAAATGCAGAGCAGCTCAGACCAAATGAGATAAGCCTCAGGCAGTTCAGCAAGCAATAAAACCACAGGTACCCTCCCAAAGAACCCGTACACTAAACACATGCCTAGTCCGCCACCCGCTCCAAACATCATAGTCCAAGCTCCATACTCATCATCCCTCCAAAGTTTCCAGCAAGAGAAAATAGATCCATAAATGTGTATCAAATGGTCAAGGATAGGACTAAGGACAGGCGAAATCCCCAGTCAAGCTAAAGATCATGATAGACAGAGTCAGCCTCAGGGGATGACCCCCGGACCAGAGAAAACCAAGACCACCAACATCCATCAGTAAACTCCGCCCTCGGACCCTGTACACACACAATCAACCACAAGGTGCAACTATCCTAAACCAATTGACCCTCAACTGTGGAAACAATAATAACAATGAAACTCGAAACAAGTGTGATAAGCCTCTGGCAGTTCGGCAAGCAATAAAACCCAAGGGAACTGTCCCCGTAGAACCCTGTACTGAACACATGCTTACTACACCACTCGCTCCTAACACCGTCATCCAAGATCCAAAGTCATCATACATCCACGAATATTGGGTCTAGAACCGTCCCCAAAGTGAAATTCCTTTTGGCTCAATATTGAAAACCATGCGTTAAAACTCCATTAAATTTAAAGAACCAGCCACTTACTTCAATAAAGTATATTCTTTTTAATTGCAAATGAGCCAGCCTATTTACCCAATGCCCACTGTTACATCATTGAGATAATTGCTTTTGACCTTAAAAAAAGAGTTTGTGGACCACCAACCGAGTGGTTTTCGGACCCACTGACTCGGAATGAACAAGTGGGCATAATAAGGACTTCACGTGAAGTGGCCATAATGCCTCACAGCAATAAAGTAGTCCCACTACTCATTTTCGTTTAAAGATGCCAGAACATGGGGACCCACTGCACCCTTTTGATTTAAAAAGATGCCCCACAGCCGACAGTTGTGGGCCCCTATGCTGAAGTACCATTACACATAGAACAACGCATAATATGTTTTTTTTTTGGGTAAATTCATAATATGTTGTTTAATAACGTGGGTCCCACATAGTTGTGCTTCACGCATTGGTTATGCGTGTGAAACTGGTGAATATCAAATGCACGTTATTAAACAACATATTATGCTTAATAACGTGCATTTGATATTCACCAGTTTCACACGCATAACCAATGCGTGAAGCACAACTACGTGGGACCCACTCTTTCTTCTTCCTCCAAACTTCATCAAGACGCCTTTAATCAATTCAAAGAACCCAGAATTTTGTCCCAAAGATGCTAGGAATTAACTGAACCAGTGCTAAAAAGAGTCCCACAAACCATGTATTGACTAATAAAGTTATTGAATGGTATAATAATCATAAGAACACAAAAATCACACCTTGAAGAGATCTGAATATGCCCAGATTATGCAATGAAAGGTCTTCAAAGAACTTGGTTCTGCCTATGACGATTGAAGCAGCGCCAATGAGACCTTTGATTGCTGATTTTTGGATAAAAACCCTTGATTGCTGATACCCTTGTTTGAAGCTCAATATCCAGCCAGATCCCCCTTTTGGAAACCCATGTTGTTGTGAATAGATGAACACTAATCAGATCCCCATGGACTCGTTGACTTCTGGGTATCCTATACCGATTCTTCAGTTGATAGAGTAAAACTCGATGATGATGAATAATGAACCTTTCAAACATAAGTTCAAAGGGATTAACAAAATAAAGGCAGATTGTTGCTGCTGCATATGAGTGTATCTCGTGAGAGATCTCAGAGGTTGAAAAATTACTGAAGATTTGAGGAGGAGTCCATTCTCTCTCTATTTCTAGAGAGAGAAGCTCTCAACTCACATCAGTCTCCCAATGGAGTTTAACCTATCAAAGAATTCTTGTGGGCTCCCACAAAACTTGGGAAGTTCATTAGCACCCACATTTGCTTTATGTCAATGTGGAGTTAACAAAAAATCCTCAAATCTCATTCGAGTATTCTTAATATAGTCACTACATTTGATTGGAGGTTGCAAGTTGATAAGCCCTTAATATTGTAGATATTTGGGCTTATCTAGCTCTTACATATTTTGGCTTTATACAATTTATTTTGGGTGAAGTGAGCTCCAAATAATACTCGGTTGTATCTGGAAGTACCCAAGGACCCGCAATGTCTTGGAGGACATTCACCGAAACTTAGAAGTCGATTCGAGGAGTTCTGGAAGGTCCAATGAAGGCCTAGAGTAAAGGAACATGAAAATGGAGCTATGAGCATTAAGGAAATCCGACACACTGATAGGAAAAGACTCATTTCTCTCAAAATACAAAGACTATGAATATAAGGTCAATTGGGTTTGAAAGTATACTCATACAGTTGTTCAGCGGTTCAAGAATCGCCTCATTTTGAGTTCGGACAAAGCTGAGGCATCCCTGGAAAGTTGGGTAAAATATCCGCTTGAGCAGACAAAGTTTGGATCGATCCACTCTTACGACTAGATTGATACAAATCATCCAAATTCTCAAAAAAAAAAACCATTTGGATTGATCCAACCCTTCATGTGGATCGATCCAATCATGTATGGGCAACTTTTTGAAGCACCTTTTTGGTCTTTCCATTTGTGAAATGTTTTTGCTCTCTGTGAGAGCTTTTTGGGATATTTGTATTGGATAGAGAAAGATGTACCTTCTCTCCTATCTCTTTCTCTCTCACCTCTCATTTTACAATGTAAGTCTTTGTTTGCTCTCTTCTCTCTCTATTGAAGAGAGTCTCAAGCTCTTTCTCTCTCTAGAAAACTCATATAAGTTTCATGTTTCGTTTATTTTCGTTTGTCTCATGTTTTGCATTTCCTTCAAATTGCTAGTTTATTTCCTATTATGTGGTGTGTGAGTAGTTTATATAGACTTAGTCATGGGGTGATTAACACTTCATGACTCGGGTTAAACCCGGTCATCTCGTCTAAAAGCATACATTACTTGTTTATCAAAGAGTTAGGGTTTCATTTTATGGACCAAAGTTTGGGTTTTGTTAATCCCTTTGATCCCACACAGCCAAGGGTTTAACTACTTGGTACATGAGATGCTTAAGGCGATGCCAACTTAATCGTTTGCCAAATGAACCGAGAAACTCTAATCTTTGTTAAACACACTTTCTAGTCAAATGGTTTTAACTTTAAATCTTTCGCTCGGGAGCATTTGTCCATGTCCCGAGCCGATAATCAAGAGAGGACGGATTAACCCTAGTCATGGTCATTAAATACCCCCAGACTTTGCCTTAGTTTAATTAGTCTTTTCAATTTTTCGAGTCGTTCTCGAAGTCAAAAGAATTCCACCAATCGAACCACAAAAATCAGTTTGCCGCTTTAAGGCTAAAATCTTCATACGCAAGTCAACCATCACGCACGACGCATTTGGTCTCTATGGATTCGACCTGGTCTTACTAGTTATCATGCTACCGCCGACCTAGCCCTACATTTGGGAAAACATCATCTACGAAACAATCTAAGGTTGCAAGCACAAGTGTCGCATTTCCTCAATCAAAGTAGTAACATGCTTACTCAACTCATCGATCTCATGGTATTGGTTGTTAAACACATTTTGTTCACCATTGTTCACATAAATCCTTACCTCTACCTCCTCTTCTACCTCTTCCTCCTCTATGAGCCATTATAACACCCACAATCAACTTCCACAATCAATTCAGATTTCTGAATTGGCATGGAGCTGCAGACATTATCAAGATCAGAATTGCTCTTTGCGTAAAAACAAATATTGGGGGACATGGCTACTCCATGGATGATTTTCTATTCAGGCTTAATAATATCCTAGTCTCATTGTAATGCATATAACTTTGGATTAGTATTTTCCTGATGTTTTCATTGTTTTTTCTAAAGAGGTTAACCGAATATATAAAGCCTATAAGGCGCATACCCCAAGAAGGACAAAAGAAAATAAAAGAAAGAAAAAGAAAAATGCATACTCCTCGGCACAACCCGTCGGGGTGGGATATGATTCCAGCATAACCCACTGGGATAAGTGTAAGTATGCATAAAGCAGTAAGGGTAATTAAAAAGACAATATTTTGAGTACATAACATTTGGAATGTGAGTTAGCTTGTTCTCGCATCCCATTAGCCTAGCTATCCTAAAGGAAGGAGAGGCATCAATGACACGAGCATAGGCAGTGCGGAAGAGTCATATCTAAGTGGTGGTAATGTCGATTGCCTGACATAAGTAAGGTAAAAATACGAAGAGAGAAATGAATATAGCGCTACATATATAACATAGTTCTGGTAGAGCAGAGGTGGAAGGAACCCCTAATGGAGGTGAATAGTCGGAAGGAGGCAAGACAGCCCCAGAGATAACTCCATCTCAAGAAAGTCTAGACCAACACATGCAAACCACACCTCCAGATAGACCCGCCATTGGCCTCGCCACATCCAACTAAAATTGCTGCAACAACAGACAACCCCTGGACTAATGTACAACAGAACACACATTCCTCTCATATGCTTAATCTTCCATACCTCCACTATGGTAGCAATAACAATAGAGAAACTCAGCACCAAGGGTATGATTCTCTAGTAGACACCAACATGCAATAATGCCTGAGGGAACTCCCCATCAGAACCCTATGATGAACACATGCCTAGTCCACCTAAATCTACAAACACCTTCATCCTAACTCCATAGTCGTCATAATAACCCAGGAGAGATAGAGTAAGACCATGAATATAAAGAATAACCTGTGATGTTATAAAACGATCGAGGACAGGGCTAAGGATAGCTGAATTCCCTAACCAGCTAAAGATAATGATTGACAAAGCTAGCCCTAAGGGATAACCCCCGGATCAAAGAAAATCAAGCCACCACTATGTAGAACACATCCAATGGTAATCTCTACCATTGGGCTCCGTACACACATAATCAAGCAAAGGTGCAACTATCCTAATCCATAAATCCCCACATACGGTAAAGTAAAGGAATGACCTCTGCAATGAATACAATACACACACAAAGAACTTGGGGCCAAAGGTGGATGAAGCCTCCGGACCTAGCTATGGTAGATCAAAGTCTAGGATCAACCCTAAAGTAAACTCCGTCCCCATCAACCTCAGATCATAGAAATCAAGCCATCAACCTAAGTAACTACGCCATCGGACCCCAAGTCAATCTTTACCAAATGCCAAAAATCAGCCATTACCAAATTCCGAATGTGTAACCATATCCAAGCAAGATGAAAATAGAACCATTAATTCAGCCCACAATGTCGACTAATTGAGTGAAATTTAGGCTCCGATTGTTTGGACGTAAAATGCTTTCCTAAAAAATATTTTACCTATTTTCCAGCCTTAAGGCTTTGTTTGGTTGAGAGTTTTGAGAAGAATTTTTGAAAAATATTTTTCGAGATAGTGTTTGGATGATTTTTTGGAAAAAAGTAATAATTAGAGAGAGAGAGAGAGAGAGAGAGAGAGAGAGAGAGAAATGAGAATAATAATTGGAGAGAGGGGTATGAGTAGAGAGAGAAATGTGATTAATGATTGGAGAAATGAGAGATAGGGAAAGAATATTTTTAGAAATTTTTTAGGAAATGTGAAGTGAACACAGTGTTTATATTTTTACTTGTAAATTATTTTCCTTAATTTGGTGTAATAACTTAAGCCAGAAATGGGGGTAAGTTTTTTCCTAAACCTTGATCATCCCTTACCCATCGAAGATCTTTCATGTGAAGAAAAAAAAAACAGATGACGTCATCCCGCACCAGGCGATTCTGGCGATTCACGCGATTTGGATCTACACGATCAGGTTCTGCGTGAACTAGTCATGGAGGATGAATCACTCACTATGGAAGGTGGTCTAGGGATCAGAGTTTAGATCCTTCACGAGGTTTGTACGAAGCAAAGAGGAATAGCTGATCCACAATCCAACCAAAGTTCTTCGCAAACCCTAGTTATGGTAGATTCATTCGGATCAGATATGGCAGACGTATACTCAAACCTTGGCGCTCTGGGGTCTAAGGTGATTGACTCAAATGAGTTAAGGAAAAAGCAATCCACACAGTCGGGGATCAGAAAATCAGTCGCATCACCGCAGCACTACTCGGTTTTGGGAGCTGAAGAGTCCGACACACCTCTAAACTCAGCAACCTTAAGCAAACCGATTCTCAGTAAGCTCTTGACACCCGGTACAATGTTATCCTCTCCCACTAAGTTTGTTCCTTTCAAACCACAAGATCTGTACCCGCAACAGCAGAATTCCCATGCTCGTGGAGTCACTAATCGTGCTCAAAACACCACTTCTAAGAACACCAATCTCAAAATCTCAGATTCACATCCACCTCAGGTCCAAGCCCTAACTTCAAATAGGCCTAATCCTGAGGTCGGTTCCAAGGGTTCCACGATGAATCCAACCACATCCAATGAAGCTCTATCAAGTCAATCACAAAAGGAAGGACCAGCTACTACATCGCATATTCTCTACAATGCTAAAGGGACTCCATATGTGGCTGAGGACCCTAATATGGGTTATCCACCAGATGCGCTTCGACCTCGATATAACTCATCCCAGTCCAAATTGACTCGACAGGAGCAGGCTACTAAACCAAACAACAATGGCACTACTCCAAAATGGTCTTCGTTGTTCAAAGCTCAAGCCCCGTCAAAGTCCATGAAGTTAGATCATTATCTAGACATGCAGCAAGGGAAGGTACCTGTGGTTGAGTTGGAAGAAGATCATGTTCATACTAACTCCTAGGATAACTGTTTAATAGGGTATTTCTTGGATGGTAGGATGCCCTACAAACTACTGTGTGCCACTGCTCGTGCTATTTGGAAAGAAAATGCTCCACAAACCATTAAACAAGTAGGGGTGTGTTTCTTCTTTGAATTCAGAGACAAGGCTTCCAAGTTGCAGGTTATGGAAGGAGGGCCTTACTTCTTTTCCAAGCGTTATTTAGTGCTTCTGAATGGAGTAGAATGTTGGTTTCGTCTACGAAACATCCCACCTTAATCCCAGCCTGGATTAAGCTCCATAAGCTTCCACTTGAATGCTGGATGGAATCAGGCTTCAGCCGCATAGCTAGCACTATTGGAAGGCCTATCCATGTAGATGAGGCTACAACAGGGAAAAAAAGACTCGATTTTGCTAGAATTTGTGTTGAAATTTCTGCTGAAGATGAGCTACCAAATGAGGTGATTGTGAGGTCTAATGGTCTAACTGCTACGGTTAGGGTGGAGTATCAATGGCTACCCCCCAAATGCTCAGAATGTAATGTATTCGGGCACAAATGTATCCCGAAGCAAGCCTCAGTACCTACCAATCCTAAAGAGACATGGCAAGTTGTGGGAAATAAGCCGCACATTTCCAATCAGGACCCAATTGTTCAACATCAAGTGCAAATGGCTCTGGAAAAGGGAGGTAGCACGACTTTAGATTCTGTCACTAATTTGGTGGAGTCCACTTCTTATATCAAAGAGGACGAGGTTGATGTCTCTTCTGAGGGTATTGAAGAATTAATAGCAGATCCATGTCCCTCCATTAAAGGCCCTCCCACTAAGAAGGATTCTGAAGTGCGGAGCCCTTCATTCACCAAGCAGTCGGGTGGTACAACAGTCTTGATCACAGATGCACAGATGATCACAGATGCAACATCCAATCCTAACCCCTCTAGCCCACAGTCTGCAGGAAGTAATACTAAGAAGAATAAGAACAAGAACAAGAAGAAGGGCACCTCTAGTCCCTTTAACAAAGGCAGGTAATTCTACGTATCACACCTTTTGATTTGGCAGCATGCTTAATTTGACTATAATCTGCTACCTTTTGTTCTTCTCTTTATGTCTTTGCCTACTCCTCCTTTACAATTTGGGTTTTGGAACATGAGAGGTCTTAATGACCCTCTCAAGCAAAAAGGAGTCAGGTCTTTTGTTAATAAAAATAACTTGTCTATCATTGGCTTGGTAGAGCATAAAATAAAGGAAGCTATGGATGCTTCAATATGATCTCTCTACTGGTTGCAGGCTGCAAATTAGTTGCTGCTGCTGGTTTTCCAAGAAGACAGATTTCTGGGTGGAAATCGGATACAGGGGATTATGCATGAAGAAGGTTATTTACTCCTATTTATGAGGTATGGTATCTTAATCCACATCAAATCCATATGCCTTAATTGGTTTGCTACTCCCCTATCATTGAGTTGTGTGACCTACTATAATGCGTGTACCCTGGTGAGTTGAGTGCTAGTGCCTCAGAATTCCTTTGAGAGAGGAGGTAATATGTAGAGGGGGAATCTTGTGAGGATTAGACGAGGGCGATCAGCACTTTAGAGAGAGAGGCTTGAAGATGTGAGTTTCCGAGGAAGTTGAAGGTGAGCCATTTAAATTAGGATATGCTTCATTGTGCTATGCTTATATACCACTATTTCTACAGTAGTATACATGGATTTGTATGGGATACTGCTATGCCCATTGCACTTGCTGCTGCTGCAGTTCCCACAGACTGAACCATAATGCTTCTTGTATCTATGTATGATCAACATCGTATTGCTAGCTTATACTTGCTGTGTACAAATTACACCATACTGCTGCTTGTGAAATGCTTCTGTGTAAGAACAACACCATAATGCTGTTTGTGAACTGCTGAGGTGTAAGAGCAATACCATACTGCTGTCTGTGATCTGGAACAACTCCATACTGTTGTTCTAGTGCTGCTGCTGTGTATGATCAACTCCATTCTCCTGTTTAACTGCTGTTGTGTATGAAATACACCTTTACCTGCCGCCAGACTACTTTGTTGGTCGTGAACTACTTGTTGTGTTGTGAATCTAGCCGCTGTGTGTGAACCGCTAGCTGTTTGTGTTGTGAGTTCTTCTTTGTGTATGTGAACTAGCTGCCGTGTGTGAATTCTTTCTTTGTGTTATAATATCTTTCTTGTTTATGATCTGCAGTAATGGCAGTGTTATCGCTGTCCCCATTGCATTAGTTGTCGCTGCAGTTTCCTATAGGATAATCTATATTGCTACTTGTTCTGTTTGTGATCATTACCATTGCTGATTACTCTTGCTCTATATGAAGAACACCATACTGCTGATTGTGAACTACTGTTGTAGACTACATTTCTTGTTGAGCGATGGGTTTTGCTAAACATCAGCAGAAATGCTGCTCAAATTTTTTTAGCCTTGGGTAGTTGTTGCCAGTAGTTAGACCTAGCCACGGGGGGTTGTCCCTGGCTCTGTTTGATCCCCTTCTGGGCCTTTTGGGAAAGGGCTTCCTCCCAAAATGCTGCTGCTGCTGATCAAGAGAGGTTTCATGGTACCTATGTCTCACATTGCGGATCAAGGCTAAGCTGACTATTGTTAAACTCAAGCTTCAGTGGCAATCATTAGGTTTCATTTTGAGTGTTTCTGTCTTCTGCCTTAGAATCACTTTTGTTATATTCTTGTTTTATCTTATTGCAGAGATATTCTTTGCTTTTGATTCTCTCATGTGGCCAAGTTTGGCGTCCCCTTTTCTTCCCATCCCACTGTTGCCGTCTTGGCCATCCCTTTTATTTTCTTTTCTTTCTTTTCTTTTGTTTTATTTTGTCCTCCCTGGGGTATGCCCCTTGTAGGCTGTATATTCGGTTAGCCCCTTTTGTTTTCAAGCTTATTTACCCCAAAAAAAAGATGAGATTGTTTTGGAACCATCAAATAGTATTTTTTTTTGTGGATAAATTAGCTTGAAATAAAAAGAGGGCAAACCAAATGTACAGCCTACAAGGGGCATACCCCAGGGAGGACAAAGAGAAAAAATAAATAAAAAGAAGAGAAAAGAAAAGGAAAATGAGAAAACCCGACACAATCCAACGGGATAGATGGCAACAAAGGCTACGTGATAAACAAAACAAAGCTAGATTATAAGGTGTTTCACTCCCATCTAGTAGAGGAGAGAGAAACACCGAACAAAACATGATTGAGGTTAACAAAATACAACTTGACCATGAAAATTGAGATTACAATTGGAAGACATTCCCACAAGGCTAGGTAGCAGTGAATAGCACGAGCACAAGTGGACAATATGATCCAAATTCTGGAAAATTTTGACAGCACTTCCTCTGTATTTTGGGACCTCTAGAAAATAGCACCTGCCCATATACAATAGGCTGTCCAATACCACATCAATACTAGGACGAGATACTACACTTGACTAGCTAAACTAGTAGTAAATACAATGCAGTGCCAAGGGACATCCCCCCTAGGCTAGGAATCGGGAGGAAGCCCCCTCCCCAAGGGGAACAAACATGCCTAGGGACAACCCCCCAAGGCTAGGTAAATCCAGAATATGGGCAGTGATCAACAGAGCATCACTAGCAGGTTTTCAACTAGCATGTTCAACATGCATAGATAGGCAGAAACAACCAGAGACAGCAGTACAACTGCCCAGATTGGCAGATCACAGGATACGGTGTATACAGATTGAGGGGACTAAAATTCAGGTAGCATCCCGTTTGAGACATGCTAACCCAACATATCAAAGTGCAGCAGTAGAAACAACCAGAACAGCAGTATAATCCACCCAGATTGGCAGATCACAAGATACGATGTACACAGATTGAGGGGACTGAAATTCGGGCAGCATCCCGTTTGAAATATGCTAACCCAACATATCAAAGAGCAGCAGTAGAGACAACCAGAACAGTAGTACAAACTGCCCAGATTGGTAGATCACAGGATACGGTGTATACAGACTGAGGGGACTGATATTTGGGCAGCCTCCCGTTTGAAATATGCTAACCCAACATATCAAAGTGCAGCAATAAAGTGTACAACAGTAACAAAATAGCAGACAATAGCAGTGATGCATGCAAAATAGCAGACAACAGCAGTGATGCATGCAAAATAGCATTTATGAAATGAAGAACAATCAACAGTTATGAATGAGAGACAAGGATTGCCTCCATCCTTGGGGACATAATATAAACAAGGATTGCCTCCATCCTTGGAGACAGAAAATAAACAAGGATTGCCTCCATCCTTGGAGACAGTAACAGATAGCATCAACCATGGAATGCCTCCTTCCAAGGAGACAATGCACCCAAACAGGATACAACAAAACCCCTGTTAAGTCCTTGCTTAAACTTTGTACTGAACCTTCTCTGAAATCAGAATCAAACAAAATACCAGATATAACAATAATAAGCATGTATTAAACAACTTCAATAGCTTCCTTAATATAATCAACTAGGATCAAAGTTCCACTGAGCCAAAAGATCATTAGGATGAGGGCCTTTGGAAAATTTATCCAAAGACATTAACCTATGCCTAATGACCTAGTGAATCTTACTCACTACAACAAAAAAAGGATTTGCAAGGTTTTGAAATTTACATACATTCCTCTCAAGCCAAATGTGGTACACGGTTGTAGTGAAAGTTAAATTGATTAAGATTGATTTAAGAGATTTGCCTTTGTTTGTTGTAATAAGAGCAATCTAGTTTTTCCAAGATCTGGGAGGCCAATGAACATTGTTCCTAGCAAGCATCCGAGCCCAGACTTGAGATGTGAATGGACAGTTGAAGAACAAATGATCGTGACTCTCGTGACTAGAGCAGAAACAATAGCTAGAAATAGACTTAGTACCAAATAATACCAGTCTGTCCTCAGTGTATAGTCTCTCTTGAATAGCCACCCAGGTGATAAAGCTACATTTGGGAATGTGGCTAGGAAACCATACACTATAGCACCAAGGCACCTTAGGAAAAGGAGCCCTAAGCTTATTCCACAAGGAGTTCATAGTAAATTCACCATTAGTGGTGAGGGTCCATCTATGTCTGTCACCTTCATCAACTGAGGGATCGGGGAGAGTAAAAAGACCAGCTCTAACCTCATTAATCTCCCAAGTTTGGGTGATAGGAAGAGCCCATTTGGAATTCCTGATGATTGAGGACACCTTAGCATCCTTAGGCATCCCATATCATAAATAACCCTATCTCCAAATTTATCAGCCAAAGGACCCAAGGGGTGCCAATTGTCATACCAAAGGGAAGTGCTTTGACCATCGCCTATAATGACCTTAATATAGGGATGGACAATAGATCTAAGGTTGAGGAGTTTCCTCCAGGTCCAAGTGGGCCTACTAGGCATCTTAAGTTGCCAAAAACTCTTCCCCTTGAGTAAATAAGACTTTACCCACTGACACCACATTGATTGTTCACCACCAGAGATAATGAACCAAATGTGTTTAGATACAGCAGCCTTGTTCCAAATCTGCATAGATTTGAAACCAAGGCCACCTTCCTCTTTGGGAGCACAGAGATGATCCCAAGATACTTTAGCACCAGACTTCCTAAGGTCGGTCCAGTAGGATTGCATGGAAAACAATACATTTTTTATCAACTCGAGTCTGCCTGCAAAGGTCAAGTCTCTGTTAGTCCAGGATTTAGTTTTGGAGATAATCCTCTCAACCATAGGCTTGCAATCCATATGTGTTAACTTGTTGGAAAGAAGAGGTACACCAAGATATTTGACAGGTAAATGTCCTTCTGAGAAACCAAGCATATCAAGAATACTTCTTCTAGTGGTTGCATCAACTCCAGAGAAAAAAATGTGACTCTTATGAGGACTAGGCTTCAATCCAATTAAAGATTCAAATTCAGAACGAGATGACTGAATGTGTCTTACAGACCCAATATCCCCTTTGCAAAAGATCATGAGATCATCCGCAAAACATAGATTAATGATTTTGTTTTGTTTGCACTTCCAATGAAACTGGAAATCAGGTTTCAGAGATTTCTCTCTAAGTATGCACGTAAGAATCTCCATGACTATCACAAATAAATAAGAGGAGAGAGGGTCTCCTTGTCTAAGACCCCTCCTCCCCTCAATGTAACCAGTATTCTCTCCATTAATACTTAGAGTGTAGTTAGCGGTAGTCACACAAGCTTGTAACCATTTGACCATGGTAGGGTGAAAATTCATGCCTAAGATAACATCCCAAAGGAAATCCCATCTCACATTGTCATAAGCTTTCATAATGTCCACCTTCATTGCACACTTGGGTATAGAAGAGGACTTATGATAGCCATGCATAAGTTCTTGAGTTAGGAAGATGTTGTCTGCTATTCTCCTATCTTTCACAAAACCTAACTGGATAGGATCTACAAGGAAAGGGATGGCACTCTGAAGTCTCTTAGCAAGAATTTTTGCAATGCACTTGTAAATGGTATTACAGCAAGAGAAGGGCCTAAAATCCCCAACTCTGGAGGGGTTGGGGATTTTAGGGACAAGGGCCACCACAGTTGCATTGGCTTTCTTGAGCAATTTTCTAGATCTAAAGAAGTGCTTGACTGCAGCAGTGACTTCATAGCCAACAATAGACCATGCATTTTGAAAGAAGCCAGCATTAAAACCATCTGGTCTAGGAGCTTTTTTAGGATTGAGACTCGTAAATGTTTCTTTAATTTCAGCATCAGTAATATTGTGAACCATTGCCAGACTTTGTTCATCTGTTAACGCCCTCTGAATTAATTCTTTGACCCTATTAGCACCATCATAATGAGAACTATGAGGAGTCCCCAAGAGATCACTATAAAATTTGACAAAAGTGGATTTAATCACTGGTAACTCTTGGGTAGTTGAGGAGTCACTAAGAGTAAGACTAGTGACCATGCTCCTATTTCTGTTATTGCTAACAGATTTGAAGAAAAAGGACGTGCACTAATCACCCAACTTAAGCCATTGAATTCTGGATTTTTGTTTAGCCAGACTCTCCTCTGCTCTGGATAATGTGAGGTACTGTCTAAGAGCAGCTTTTTCCTCATTTTGCTTTATGGAATTGGTGGGATTAGTTCCCAAATCTTTTTGTAGTTCATCAAGCTGAAGTTTGGCACATTTTACCCTTTCTGAGATGGCGCTAAAATCTTTAGTGTTAAGTTTTTTGAACTCAACCTGAAGAAATCTTAACTTTTTTTTCGGTAGAAAAATCTTAACTTTTCACTTATACAAAACATCGGATTGCCAATAACTATGGTTCTCCATACCCTCTGTACAGTGGGAAGAAACAGAGGATGGTCAGCCAGGAAGTCAAAGAATTTGAAAGGTTTTGTGGCAGATTTAGGGGAAGGGGTGAGATATACCACAGCAGGAGAGTGGTCAGATAATCCAGGGGTAGGAAAGAAAGCATTGGAGTAAGGAAAAGATCTCATCCAACTTTCATTTACCAAAACCCTATCAAGTTTAGTAGAAATGTGATTAGAGGCAGCTTGCCTATTGCTCCAAGTGTAGTAGCAGCCTAAAAACCTAAGATCATCAAGTTCACAGGCATAGAGACTATTGTTAAAATCATCCATATGAGGAGGCCAACTAGCTGAACCACCTGCTTTATCCTTAGGGTATCTTATGGCATTGAAGTCACCTAAAGTCACCCAAGGAGAATTGGTCCTAACATTTTTGGATAATTTAGCTTGAAAATTATTGGTCCTAACATTGAGCATATTGCTCCACAGGTCGTGCCTATCCATATAGTCATTGGCCCCATAAACAAAAGTAGTGAAAAACCTTAATCCAGAATGAAGTGCAAGTACTTCACAATGTATGTATTGGCTGGATTTACTCAAGACAACAACATCAACAGTGTGGGGATCCCAACACACAAAAATCCTACCAATAGGGGCATAATCAAAATTATGTACAAAGTGCCACTGGGGACAAACAAAATTCAAGACTCTTTTAGCATTGCTCTCTTTGATTTTGTGCTCTAATAATCCAACCAAAGACAATTTATTATTAGTGATAAATTTCTTGGCTTCCTTTTGTTTGAGGGTGTCATTAAGACCACGTAAATTCCAAAACCCTGGATGCAAAGCTATGTTCATTTAACCTTGTAAGAGCATCCACATTGGCATAACCAAAACCAAAAAATTGCTAAAGTTAGCAATGTTTGTTTAAAAAAGTGCTCACATTGGAATAACCAAACTTAGCAACCTCTTAGCAACTAACCAAATTTTGTCACTTGGATAACCAAAACTAGCAACCTTTTGCCAATAACCAAATTTAATGGACCCCACATCTACCCAATCAAGTACACCCACCATTACACAAAATGACAAAAACCTTCTCTCTCCTCTCTTAACAATGTTTTCAAAAGTTTAATTTTAAAAAACTGGTTTTTTTCAAAAGTTTAATTTTAAAAAACTGGTTTTTTTCAAAAGTTTATTTTAAAAAACTGGTTTTTTTCAAAAGTTTATTTTAAAAAACTGTTTTTTTCAAAAGTTCATTTTAAAAAACTGTTTTTTTCAAAAGTTCATTTTAAAAAACTGTTTTTTTCAAAAGTTCATTTTAAAAAACTGTTTTTTTTTTCAAAAATTCCTATTAAAAACTGTTTTTTTCAAAAGTTCTTTTAAAAAAAACTGTTTTTTTTTCAAAAGTTCATTTTAAAAACTGTTTTTTTCAGAAGTTTATTTTTAAAAACTGTTTTTTTTCAAAATTTATTTTTAAAAACTGTTTTTTTTAAACCGTTTTGTACTTAAAGAAAATTCAAAATATTTTTTAAAAAAAATTTCAAAACTATTTTTTGTAGTTTGAAAAAGTAATGTGGCAAGTTTTGTTTATCATTTGAATAAGTGATGGAGGGTGTCCATTATTTTTGGTTATGGACAAAAAACACCAATGTGGGACTTGACATTGCTAACTTTAGCAACCTCTAAATGGATAACCAAAAGCTTATGTGGCAACTTTTGGTTATCCAATTTTGGTTAGACCATTGTGGATGCTCTAAACAGATAACCATATAGCAAAAGATAGAAAGTATTGATTGCTATCAAAATTGAGAATGGGAAAGAAGTTACCGCCCTTTTGAATGGGTTGGAGCCTTTTGATTGCTCCTCCCTTTGTTCCTCTTCTTGTTTGTAACCACCTTGAAATCTTTCCCATGATCTAGGTCAACCTCCAGCTCTCCACAATAGTGAGGGGGACTAGAAGCTTCCAGTAGATAGGGAGGTTTTGGATCAGGGACCAGTCCACCTTCTCCTTGGATAATACACTCCAGCTTGGTTGAAACCTCCACATGGTCTTCCACTGTGGACTCATTCCCCCCTTAAGTCTTGAGTTTGAACCTTAGAGGTGGAAGGGACCACTTTAGTAGCAACATCCAGAGCAAAGCTTCCACCTTTTGCTAGAGCCTCCAAAACTTTACATTGAACTATTGGATCCTTATTTGAAAGTTTAGCCTCTGAATGCTTGCTCCCAAGATCAATCTCAGTAGGTGTAACTATAGGTTTTGAGTTACATTTGTGTCCAAACACCTTGCACTTCTCACACTTAGTCGGGAGCCATTGGTACTCCACTTTGATGACTACCGATTCTCCATTCACTCTGACCACTACTTCACTGGGTAGTTCATCCTCTGCTGAAATTTCCACACAGATCCTTGCATAGTCCATCCTTCTCTTGGTTGCTGTGGCATGATCCACGTGGATTGGTCTTCCAATTGAGCTAGCGATGCGGCTGAAAGTTGTCTCAGGGTGAGTTTTCGAATGGATTTTATCTAGATTTTATCAAGATTTGATAAAATCAAGCCTTGATTTTATCCATTCAGAAACTGAGTTGATAAAATCTTAGATTTTTGAATGCAAAAATCTAAGATTTTATCAACTCAGTTTCCGAATGGATAAAATCAAAGGCTTGATTTTATCAGATTTTAATAAAATCCATTCGGAAGCTCACCCTCAGTCCAGCATTCCAAGGGTAGTTTGTGAAGTTTTACCCAAGCTGGTATTGAAGGAGGATGGGCTGTTGTAGGAACTAGCATGCGTCTCAAATCAGTGAGCACTACGTATCTTCTTGAGAAGAAATAAGGGCCTTCCTCCAGTACTTTCATCTTAGTTTCTTCATCTTTAAAAACAAAGAAGAAGCAAGAACCAATCTGCTTAATAGAAATAGGAGCATTCTCCTTCCAAACAGCTCGAGCTGTGGCACACAATAGGTTAGAAGGCATCCTCCCATCAAGAAAGTACCCTATTAAACAATGATTCCAAGAATTTGAATCAATGTCAGACTCATCGAGATCTACCACAGCTTCCTTACCTTGTTGCAACTCCGGGTAATGTTCTAACTTCAGAGTTTTTGAAGGGGCCTGAGCTTTGAAGAGGGAGGACCAGTTTGGTGGTTTACCTGGTTTCTGTGCGGTAATCGACACAGATTTGGTTTGTGGAGGCTCGAGGGGATCATCAACAACAATGAAATCGCCCTCCATGTACCGAGAAGGAGATTTGGGTAGGTTATGACCTTCTTGTAGAAAGTTAATCTGTTTTGCGAGTTGGGACAAATCAATACTCATACCCGACTTTTTCAGTTCAGCTTCAAAGGATTGCACCATGGATGCGATCTTCTCTTCCCTCTGTAACTGCTCACCTTCTCGTTGAAATACCTCTTGTAGCTGCAGAGAGGAATTAGGGTTTTTTTACTTGAGGAAGCAAGGGTGGAGATAGGATCTTTTTTAGGTGTGGACAAGCACTCTGTGGTTGTGGTGAATGCGTTAGGGCTCCCTGAGAAATCAGAGGATTTCAGACCAAATTGGTAAGTATCAACGGGAATAAAAGAAGTGGCTATGGAAGGATTTGAGTTTGAGGAGTGAAGGATCGGCTTAGATCTGTGGGGGTACACATTCGACTGGGTAAAGCAAGGTTGAGGTGAGGTCTCTGCGATGAGAAGGGTACCTTGGGTGTTGGGGCTGAGGTCCGAAGAGGATGGAGGTGTGGCTTGGGTGGATTTTTGTAACCCCGATTGTGGAGATTGAACGAGGTGAGTGTTGGATTGAGATTGAGAGACTTTCTTCTGTTTCATTCGGACTTCATGCGAGTCAATTGCAGAAGATAAAGGATGATCAGCCATGGAAGACGCAGGAGAACCAGCCATGGATGTTGCAGGAGAAGTGAACTCACCTGCCATTATCGAGTTGTGATTGATTGCGATCTAGGGTTTCACCGGGATAGTCGCCCAAATCGCTAGTGAGCAAAGCTCTGACATTTTTACTTAAAATTCTCTATTCAAATAATAATAATTGCCAGGAGCATATGAAACAGTAAAAACGTCTAAGCTGATTACTTCTTCATCAACATCCAAACATGGATGATCTGCAAGAAAAATCGGCCAACGCTTATCCCTTTACTGCTTTTTGGAGAATGTATTGGAAGTAAAATTCCATTAATGCAAGTGACCATTTACCAATTCGGCCTCTAATGATGGGTCGAGAAAGTAAATACTTAATTAAATCGGTCTTGCAAACCAAATAAACCAACACAGGCATCATATAATGCCTAAGTATTATTGCTGAAAAGTACAAGGCTAAACATAATTTCTCCACATGAGAATATCTGCTCTCTACGGCAGTTAACAATCTACTAAGATAACAATCTACTGAACTCTTTGCCTTGTTCATTATTTTGAGCTAATAAGCTCCCAATAGAAGTTTCTGATGCTAAAATATAAAGTTGAAGAGGTTTCTTCTTCATTGGAGGCATAAGAACAGGAGGTTGGGTCAGATACCTCTTGATAGCTTCAAATGCCTCTTGATGACGAGCTTCCCATTTGAAATCCTCTTCTTTCTTCAACTTCAGGGGCTCTGAAAAAACTTGAACTTTCCTGGCCATGTTTGAAATGAATTTTCTGATGAAATTAATAAGGCCGAGAAAACTCTGCGACTCCTGCTTGCAAGATGGAGGCTTAGCTTCAATGATAGCTTTGGTCTTGTTCTGGGGAACTTCAATGCCTCTTTGGTGAACTATAAATCTGAGGAAATTGCCTGCAAAAACCCTGAAGGCACATTTCAGTGGATTCATCTTGACTGTATCTCCTTAGAGGCTCAAAACAGGATCGCAGGTGCTCCAAGTGCTCCCTGAACGAATCAGACTTAATTACTGCATCGTCTATGTAGATCTCCATAAAACAGCCCAGCATGTCATGGAACATAGAATTCATTGCCCATTGGTAAGTCGCTCCTACATTTTTAAGGCCGAATGGCATAACAATCCATTCAAAGGCCCCCAAAGCTCCTGGGCACCAAAAGCCTGTCTTGTGGACATCCTCTTCTGTAATATAGATTTGATTATACCTTGAATGGCCATCCATAAAGGATAGCACCTTATGTCTGGCTACTCCATCGACTAAGACATCAGCAATAGGCATAGGGTATTATTCCCCATGTAGCCTTATGGCCTTCCTCTCACTCTTAGCCGTTTGGCTTAGTTTTTTCTTGTATTTTTCTTTCTTTTGTTTCGCCCTCCTGGGGTATGCCCCTTGTAGGCTGTATATTCGGTTAGCCTTTTTTATTTTCAAGCTGATTTACCAAAAAAAAAAAAAATAGGCATAGGGTACTCGTCTTTAGGAGATGCCATGTTGAGGTTGTTGAAGTCAATAGACACCCGCACCTTTCCATTCTTCTTAATGACTAGAACAATATTGGATAGCCATTCCATGTATCTGGTTCGACTTATGAATCCAACTTTCAGGAGATGCTCCAATTCTTCTTTAACCCGTAGGTTTAACTATTCTGACATTCGCCTAGGTGCTTGCTTATACGGTTTGAATCCTTCTTTAATAGGAAGTCTGTGCTCCACAAAATCTCTTTGTTACCCAGGCATATCTTCATACTCCCAAGAAAAGCAATCTTTATACTCATTTAGAAAGGCATTAACCCAGGCATATACACATCTTCAGAGAGGAACCCATTAAGAAAGGCATTATTCACGTCAAACTGACGGATGCGCCAATTTTGTGTCAGAGCAACAGAGAGCACAGTGCGGATGGTGGTAGGCTTTACAACCGGACTGAAGGTTTCAGAATAGTCAAGACCAGGCTGTTGATGAAATCCTTTAGCCACAAGACGGGCTTTGTAGAGATCAACCTCATTGTTAACATTTCATTTCATACGATAAACCCATTTACACGCAACTATATTGTATTTTGGCGACAGAGGAACTAGGACCCATGTGTCATTGCTTATGAGAGCATGAATTTCATCACTCATTGCCTTCCGCCATTGAGGAAACTTGGCAGCATCAATGTAACAGGTGGGTTCGCAGTTATCCAAAAAAAAAACAGGTGGGTTCGGTAATGGCATTAGCACTAGAATGGGACACAACAAGAGCCTTTGGTTGGGGAGGTTTCATAGAGTGTAGAACCATAGGATGAGTACGAGGTGGGGCAATCGCTGGGGTTGGTGTGGGTATTGTGGTGCGGGACGCAGCTAGAGAGAGTAGAGGAGAGGTTATGTTTGGTTGTTTATCTGGGAGCGGGGGGAGTTTTGAGGTGTAGGAGCTATCTAAGAGAGGTTTTGACAGTGTTGGTGGAAAAGTGGATTGAAGTCTATGGGGAACAACAGCCCAAGGTTGGAAAGAAGAGGAAGCTGTAGAAGTTGGTGGAGGACCTAAAATAGAAGGACCAGAAAAAGGGAAAGTGTGTTCATCGAATCAAACATGTCGCACAATGTAGAACCGATTTTAGTTGGGGTTGAAACATCGGTAGCCATGATGGTTGGGACTATAGCCAAGAAAGATACAAGGAGCAGACCGAAACTCCAATTTGTGACAATTATACGGTCTTAAAAAAGGAAAGCATAAGCACCCAAAAACCTTTAAGAAATTATAATCAGGTTTTTTTTTTTTTTTGGGTAAACAAGCTTGAAATAAAAAGGAGACAAAACGAATAAACAGCCTACAAGGGGCATACCCCGGGAGGACAAAACAAAAAGAAAGAAAGAAAAGAAAGAAAAAAAAAAAGAAATGAGATGGCCAAATGGACATAAAGAAATACATACATAAGGATGAAGCAGTAAACATTAAACATTCCAAGGGACAACCCCCCACGGATAGGCCTATCCCAACGCAGTGGGTAACTAGTCTATAAACTTCCAGTCAAGTAATCAGTCTCTCATCGGCTGTTGATCCATTACAGTTGATGTAACATTGCATTAGACCACCACCACTTGAATTAGAACCACCAGTGCTAAGTCTTAGAACCACCAGCGATATATTGTTGGAAATTGGAGAAGGCATTCGATTAATTCGGAAGACCGCTGTTTCAAATGCAAATGACCAATATCTTTGAGGGACAAAAGCATGAGCCAATAATGCTAAGCCGGTCTCGACAACATGCCGATGACGGCGTTCAATTCTGCCATTTTGCTCATGGGTATGAGGGCAAGGTAACCGATGGACAATGTCACTCTCTTTAAAAAATGAGCTGAGTTTATGATATTCACCCCCCAATTTGTTTAGATGGATTTTATTTGCCGAGAGAATTGTCTTTCCACCATTTTATAAAATTGATGAAAAATTGTAAAGACATCAGATTTGAGTGAAAAGGAAAAGTACCACATATGTTTGGAATAATCATCGAAAAAGAGAACAAAATAACAATGCCCATCACAAGAGGGTGGGGGGAAGGGCCCCAGACATCACTAAAAATTAAATCCAAAGGACCACAACTGATGGAATTCGTAACTGGCAAGGACAAGCGACAAGACTTGCCTAACTGACACACATGACACAAAGACGTCATTTTATTGAAAGAACATGTCAGATTGTTGTCTTTTATTATTTGACGAAGGATATGGTGGTGAGGGTGACCAAGCCGCCAATGCCAGCATGTCGAATCAACTCGTTCAGATGAATAGGCAGAAGGAGAAGCTGGAACAGCAGTTGGAGAAGGAAAACGGTAGAGACCATCAATGTTCACCCCGCGGAGGAGAGTTCTCTTTGTAGCCTGATCCTTTATAAGAAAATAAGAAGGATAAAACTCAAAATAGACACCATTATCTTTTGTAAACTGATGAACAAAAAGTAAAGATTTGGTGATTGAAGGGACATGCAAGACGTTGAACAAATGAAAAGAAGATGAAGGGGAGGGAAGAACACTGTAGCCAATATGAGAGATAGAGAGTGCGTTACCATTACCAACCCGAATGTTATCAGAACCTTGATGTGTGTCATAGTGATTGAGATTTGCTAGGTCAGGTGTAACATGATGAGTATCGCCAGTGTTGAGAAACCAATAGTGATTGGAGAAGGCGCAGTGGGGGTAGTAAAGTGGGGGGTGGTATGGTTGTAACGTTGGTTACATCGATTTGCGGTATGGTTGGTCCCATCACAAATTTGACAACGTGGCTGATATGATGATGACTGGTTGGTCCCATTGCAGAAGTTTTGGTGGGACCCGCGGTTGTTTTGACGACCCCGATTACGACCATGATAGTTGGGGCTCGCCCCTATCATTCGAACCATTTGAACGCTGAGAAATGTTTGCTTGGTGAATAGGATTCGTAGGTGCAGAGATTTGCACGGAGGAAAAACCATCAGAGTGCATGAACTCATGACTAAGTAACAAGCTGTGCAACTTGGGGAAGGTAACTTGAGTCAGACGAGCGGCCAGGGTAGTAACAAGATCTCGGAAGGGAGCATTGAGACCCCGAAAAACATAAATATTGAAGTCAGCCTGAGAGAGGGGCTGACCTGCAGCAATGAGTTCATTAGAGAGGGCCTTGGCTTTGTGCAAAAATTGAGTAACAGTTTGGTTGCCTTGCTTAATGTTCTGAATTTGAAAGTGAATTTGAAGAATGCGAGTGGTGGACGTCGATGCAAGAGATGTCTCAAGGACAGTCCACAACTCATGAGAGGTATTGACACCAACTGCCAAGGGAAGTGTTTCCTCAGAAAGAGAAGAGAGAAGGCTCATCAACAGGTTGTCTTGATTAATCCATGCCTCTGCCGCTGGGTTCGGAACAGTTGCATCATTCTCAATGATGGTTTTTGGCGGACAAGGGTAAGAGCCATCAACAAAACCAAAAAGATTTTGTCCATGGGGATATGGGAGAAGTTGGGTTTTCCAATAGAGGCAATTGGAATTAGTGAGTTTGAGAGAAAGGTAGTGGTGAGCATGAGCAAAAGGGGAGGAAGTAGGAGTTAATGGATTGGCTGCATTTGTGGTGGGGGTAACTCTAGTGGAAGAGGAGGAATTAACAGAAGCCATGGGGCAAGTTTTGCTCTGATACAAACTTGAACAATATAGTGAATAAGATAATGAAAACTCTCTCGCAATCCATTTCCGCGAGAATGCTGTAAATTATATAGCACTAAGTGATAACATGATAAAATAAAGATCATCTCCTATGTGACTACAACAACAGGTGGTCACAATATGATAAACCACTTTACAAGTCTATCCAAAACTACACAAGTCTATCTAATCCAATAGAACCTGAGCTCGAACGCAAGTAGCTTGGTTCAATTAGCAGCCCTGGGGACTATTAGACGAAGAAGTCATAATAATGCATTAAAATATACTTGCGAATTGTTTAGACCTACTATCAACACTCAATAATATTAGAGATACCAGCAAAAATGGAATCTTCTCTTTCTAGGCGATTTGGAGTTCGCATTCAGAAACCCTAGATATGGCAGGAAACTTCTATGCACCCATGACACCTTCTCTCTCGGGTGGATTGGGTGCACTTACAGTCGATTATGTGGATCTCCACAAACGAAATCGAAATTTACAGCAAACTCCAAGGGTGGGGGACTCGATGATCTCCACTCCCCAACACTATTTAGATCTGTGTCCTGAAGTTCCTGATACTCCTTCAAGCACAGATGATCTTCAATCCGCATCAAAACCAGGCTTTGCCCAATCAAATGTATACCCACCAAGCTCTAAACCTAGGTCTGACTTACAAACCGTTCCCAACTCTGATACCAACAACAGAATCACCTCACCGCAGGGAGTTCATAGCAGATTACTGATCCCTGGGTCAGTATATACCACACCTACTAAATTTACCCCATTCAAGCCCCTAGACCTGTACCCCCAAAACCTCAAATCATCTGTTCGTGATGGCTCCAACAGCAAGAGTGGTGATCATCAAACTCTTCTGGGCGATCTCGCATTGGACTCAACCAAGGTCTTTGGCCTTATTCCACCCGTCCTCGATGTTGGTGGTGATCAATGCTCTTTGAGCAAACCAAAAACCCATCCTTCTCCGGTATCTACCCCGACATTCGGCCCACACAGCCCTACAAAAAGCCCTAATTCTGCTCGGAAGCTACAAGGAAAATTTCCTTCAAGAAGGTGAACGACCAGACTGTGAAGGAAGAATTGTAGCCCTAGTTCACTCAATTGAAGTTGAAATGCAAAGTTCTGGGGTTAAAGTGGATTGCACGGAACTCAGAACTCAACTCAATCGTCTAAGAGCAAAGGAAACCACGCCTTATGATCCATCCTCCAGATCTACAGCAGGAGACCTCTTGAAGGTAGGTTTTCACTTTACCTCATCTTCCTCAACCCCACATTCCTCCCAGTTGGCTACTGAGAAAGAACCCAACACAAAACCTGTCACCCAAATTCAAAACACAAATCCAAAACCCAACAACACACAACCACCAAAACCTAAAGACTGGTCTTCATTATTCCATACCCAAGGTCCCTCAAAGGTCATGAAATTGAGCCATTATCCAGAATTACAACAGGGTGATAATGCCGTGGTTAAGCTAGATGAATCTGACCTAAATGACATGACGTGGAACAACTGCCTTATAGGTTATTTCTTGGATGGCAAGATGCCATATCCTTTACTTTGCTCCACAGCTAGGAAAATTTGGAAAGACCATGGCAAGATCAACATCAAACAGATTGGGGCGTGTTTTTTCTTTGAATTTCAAGATGACCAATCCAAGCTCGAAGTGTTGGAGGGAGGCCCCTACTTTTTCTCTAGGAGGTACCTTGTGCTCAAGGATCGGCAATGTAATGCTAGTCCCCTCTCAACACCCCTTCTACCATACCCGCTTGGTTAAAATTCACAAATTACCTCGGAATCTTTGGGCCGGAGAAGGTTACTGATGGTATTGCAAGCACCATTGGTAAACCACTTCATGTGGATATAGCTACTGCAAAACAGCAAAGAATTGATTATGCTAGGGTATATGTTGAAATTTCAGCTGATTCTGAACTTCCTAAGACTATTCAAATTAGTGATGGGAACCACTCAGTCATCGTCTCTGTTGAATATCAATGGTTACCCCCCCAATGCAGTTTTTGTAAGGTTTTTGGTCACTCCTGCAAGCCCAAACCTGAGCCCAAAGTTGAACCTCAACCTTCTAGGGATGAGTGGCAACAGATTGGTAAAGCCCTTGGTGGGGGGTGTCCTTGAAGCTTTTATTATCAGTAGTAGTCCCTAATTCCACGGGGACAACATTTACCATGCAGCCAGATGGTTACATTGATGAGGACTCTGTGAGTGAAGAGTTAGAAGAACCTGCTCTGTCAGTCCATCAGCAGATCCCCCTCAACCACCCATCTCAGCTCCACAGCAATCTGCCTCCAGATCTTTTGCAGATCCAAAGAAAGGTCTCATAGAGGGGATGCCAATATCAATAACATCAGGAGGAATTGGAAAGCTGGATTGTTTTGAAGTTACTAGAAGCAAGGGTATCATTGATCCTATAAACCCTAAACCAACAGATCCTCCAGATAGAGGTGCTGAACCTGAGCATGAAGTTTGATCCAGAAAATCAGGAGGCAAAAAGAAATCTCTTACCAAGAAAAAAGAAGGGCAACAGGGAGGAAGCAATTTAGCAACCTCCTCACAAGCATCCAAGCACTGAAGAGACTCAGTTGTATCCTTTTGGGCAATACTTCTTTCAATCTTTTGCCATTTATTGCTTTAATAATCTTACGATTAGTACTGCCTTACATTTTGGTGTTTGGAACTCGCGTGGTCTAAATGACCCTTTAAAACAAAAGGCAGCCAAAATTTTTTTGCAAAATAATGATTTGTCTCTGTTTGGATTAGTTGAACACAAGGTTAACGAACCTAACATGAAGCGAGTTGTGAATTTTATTAGTCCTCATTGGCTTTTTATTCACAATAGTGACTATGCTCCTATTGGCAGAATCTTGGTGTGTTGGAACCCTCTTGTCTTGTCTGTTAAAGTGTTAAGTATGACCAGCCAGGTAATCCACTGTGAAGTCCAAACTATCCTCGAGGGGCATGTGTTTTTAGCTACCTTTGTTTATGGTGCTAATAACCATTTAGATAGACAAGGACTTTGGAGTACCCTTGAGAACATCAACACTAATCTTCCTTGGGTTATTCTTGGGGATTTTAATGCTATTAAAGCTCCCAAGGAAAAATCTGGTGGTGTCACTCATTGGCCCTCCCATATGGATGATTTTGCCAAGTGCATGTACTCTTGTGGACTTGATGATCTGAGATATTCTGGATGCTTTTATACTTGGTCTAATAGGCAACAGACTCCACATCATATTTCATCCAAACTTGATAGAGTATTGGTTAATGAAAACTGGATTAAGACTCACACTCTTTCTTCTGTCTTATTTCCAACACCAGGTATCTCAGATCACTCCCCTGTTGTAGTCCACATTAATCCTCCTAGTAAATCCACTCCAAAGCCCTTTAAGTTCTTTGATTTTCTGGCTGATCATCCTCAGTTCCTTCCTATTGTTCAGAAAATTTGGAGGACTATTATCATAGGGGCTCCAATGTTTTGTGTCATGGAGAAACTTAAGTTACTCCAAGTTGAATTTAAGCAGTTGAATAAGAGAGAATTCAACTCTATCTTTGAAAGAGTGCAAGAAACTAAACATCATTTAAATGTTCTTCAAACTCAACTTGGTACCAATCCAACCAATGTCAATACCCAAATTGAGGAGAAGAGAGTCTATAAGCATTACCTCTCTCTTTCTAGAGCTGAGGAGAGTCTTGCTAGACAGAAATCTAGAATCCAGTGGTTAAAACTTGGAGACCAGTGTACCTCCTTCTTCTTCAAATCCATTAGTTCCAACAGAAACAGAAGTAAGATCACTAGTCTTACTTTAGGTGACTCATCTGTCACCCAAGATATGACTATGATCAAGGACACTTTTGTTGTTTTTTATTCCAATTTGTTGGGGAGACCCCACAACTCCCAATATGCAGGTCTGGACAGAGTCAATCTTCTCATTACTAACAAATTGACTGACTCCCAAAGTTGTGATATGATTCAAGAGATAACTAACTCTGAAATCAAAGACACATTTTGGGAGCTTAATACCAAGAAAGCTCCTGGGCCTGATGGTTATAATGCTGGTTTTTTTCAGAAAGCTTGGCCCATTGTTGGTCATGAAGTCACTACTGCTGTAAGAAACTTCTTTAAGAGTGGCAAACTTTTATCCAGAGCCAATGCTACTACCATTGCACTTGTCCCCAAGGTATCTAATCCCTCCAAAGTTGGAGACTTCAGACCAATTTCCTGCTGCAACACCATTTACAAATGCATTGCTAAAATCCTTTCTAAGAGGATTCAAGCTGCCCTTCCATCTCTTATAGACCCTGTATAATCTGGGTTTGTAAAAGGTAGAAGGATTGCTGATAACATTTTTCTAACTCAAGAGCTTATGAAAGGCTATCATAAATCCTCTTCATCTCCTAGATGTGCTATGAAGGTGGACATAATGAAAGCCTATGATAATGTTAGATGGGATTTTCTGTGGGATGTCCTTAGAAGCATGAACTTCCACCCTAGGATGATCACCTGGCTTCAATCTTGTGTTACTACTGCCAATTACTCATTGAGTATAAATGGTGAGCCTACTGGTTTCATTAAGGGTCAGAGAGGTCTTAGACAAGGTGACCCCTTGTCTTCCTATCTGTTTGTAATTGTCATGGAAGTCCTTACATGCATCCTAAGGGAGAAATCCGCATACTCTGATTTCCATTTCCATTGGAGATGTGAGAAAACCAAGATTATCAACCTCTGTTTTGCTGATGATCTGATGATATTTTGTAAGGGGGATATACAATCAGTAAAGCACATTCAGAACTCTCTCGCTGAGTTTGAAACCTTATCTGGTTTGTCCCCTAGCCATAGTAAGAGCAATGTCTTCTTCTCGGGAGTCCAACAGACTCTTAGAAGTCAGATTATTGCTACCCTTGGGTTTCAAGAAGGTCTCCTTCCTGTCAGATACCTTGGGGTGCCTCTACTGTCAACTAAACTTAAGCATAGTGATTGTAAGACTATGATAGACAAAATTACAACCAAAACCAAGTCATGGGCTAACAGGGATTTGACCTATGCTGGTAGAGTCCAGCTTATTAAAAGTGTCTTGTTTTCTATGCAAACATATTGGTCATCCCTCTTCATTCTCCCCAAAAAGGTAACTAAAGATGTTGAAACCATTCTCAGATCATTCTTGTGGTCTAGCCCTGATCTTAAAAAAAACAGGTGCTAAAGTCTCTTGGGAGCACTTGTGCTCCCCCAAACAAGAGGGTGGGCTTGGTTTCAAATCTGTTCCAATCTGGAATAAGGCTGCCATTACAAAACACATTTGGTTCCTTGTTTTTGGGGGAGAACAATCAATGTGGTGCCAACGGGTCAAATCGTATTTGCTTAAGGGCAGAAGTTTCTGGGAGGTTAAAATTCCCAGTAACCCTTCTTGGATATGGAGGAAAATCCTTAATCTCAGACCAATTGTCCAACATCTTATCAAAAGAGTCATTGGTAATGGCAGAGACACATCACTGTGATATGATAATTGGCTCCCAATTGGTCCCATTGCTAGCAAGCTTAGCACTAGAGTCATTTACGACTCTGGGCTAACCAAGGATGCCAAGGTTGCATCTGTCATCCGTGACTCTAACTGGGCCCTTCCCAGTACAAGAACCAATGAACTTAATGATGTTAGAGACAGCCTTGCTTCAATGCCTCCACCCAAACCCGATATTGATGATCACTCCATCTGGTCACTGAACTCAAATGGGGTATTTTCTATTTCCTCAATGTGGAATCACCTCAGAACTCCTTTCCCTAAAGTGCCTTGGAGTCACTGTATTTGGTTCTCTGGTCACATCCCAAAATGCAGCATTATTGCTTGGATTGCAATTCAATGCAGGCTCTACACTGAAGATAGACTGGTATTGTTTGGTACCAAGGATATCTCACACTGTAGTTTCTGCTCGGATGTAGAGAGTCACGACCACCTCTTCTTCAATTGCCCATTCACTTCGCAGGTGTGGTCTCAGATCCTTGGGTTCATCAATATCCAGTGGCCTTCTAGGTCATGGGCTAACTGGATTGTTCAAGTGTCTACCATTAGAGGCAAATCACTAAAATCACTCATCTCTAAATTGGCTTTCACAACTTCAATATATTTTATATGGATTGAAAGGAATCTTCGCAAGTTCCAAAACACATCTTCTCCAATTTCTGTTGTGGTTGGAAAGATACACTCTGTTATTAAGTGTAGGCTGTTATCTTTGGATAAGTTGCCTCCATCTTCCCAATCACAATGGTTACTGTCTAATTGGGGCTTGACTGATTGAATTGATATTGTGTGTTTCAAGTGTGTTCAGGGAGATAGTGTATAACAAAGTCTTTGTCCCATTGCTTTCTTTGGCCAGTAGTCACTCATAGTTATAAGAACTGCCTGCTGTTATACTTCTATATACAGGGTAAGTTACCTTATTCTCAGCTCTTATGTATTATTCTGCGCAACTGTGGTGGTGTAGTACGTGAATCAGATTCTCATTCTGTGGTTTTACTGAGTCGTGTGACCTACTAAATCGTGTGTAAACCAGTGAGCAGAGTGCTTGAGCTCCAGAGTTCATTGTGAGAGGAGGTAATACCTAGTGGGGGAGTATTGTGAGGATAGATTGAGGGTGTTTGGGCCTTAGAGAGTGGATTGAAGTGGTAAGATTTCGAGGGAGTTGGAGGGTGAGACACTCAAATCTTAGGATTCCCTTGTTCCTATAGACTTTCATTTCTAATATTAATTTTGAGGTTTGCAAGAATTGTAGGAAGCAAATTGGACATGCAAAAAAAAAGAACAATATTTTAAATGACGTCATCTCTCTCTTGCGATTTGGTGATTCACAGGCGATTCTCTGGCGATTAGGGCACACCTGAGAAACCCTATTTATGGAAGTCACAACTACACCAACAATGGCAGATCGGGATACTAACACAGTCGGTTTCCCTGAGTTCAAGCAGTCTAACATTTATCCCCTTAGGGAGCGAACCAGTTCATCGATCAAACCTACTTCAGAAATGAGGGATATTGGTTTCAAAGCAGAAGATTCTATGGAAGGTGGTCCATCCCCACTTTCTGCTGATCTTGGTCTCAAGATTGTCGATTCAAATGAAGTTAGGAAGAAGCAAGTGGGTTTTTCCCATCCAAGTAACGATTTCAATCTCGTCCCGTTTCAACTTCCACAGTCAGGGGCCTCGTTGCCCTCCATAATCACTCCTTCACTCCACTCGGACTTGGGCTCAGGGGGTGGAGTTACCCCTCCTAGCGCAGAAATTGAGAAGACGAAGCACGTGGTTCGTACTCACCCAAACCTCTCCACTTCCACCTCACCGTATGGAAGCAAGATTCAGAGTAGACTGCTGGTTCCTGGTTCAGGTTACACTACGCCTACCAAATTTACCCCATTCAAACCCTTAGATCTGTTCCCACAAGATCTCAAACCTCTCGACCGAAATGCCTCAATCTCCAGTATTGGTGTATCTCAGGGCTCGGGTATCCCTTTGGGCGACCCTAAAATCACCCCTTCAGTATCAAACACGTCTCCTATCCCTCCATTTGGCCCGCACAGCCCACCTAAATCAAGCCTTAATTCAGTCCGGAAACTTCAGGATGTATCCCAGCTTGAGGGGGATCGACTGGATAGCAAGGATCGGTTATCATCTCTGGTCCACTCTATTGAAGCTGAAATGCAGAAGTCTGGAGTTAAGGTTGACTGTACAGAACTCAGGACTCAACTGGAAGGTCTTCGAGCTGGGGTCTCAGCTACTCCCTCCTCTAGTTCCTTTGTAGGGGATCAATTAAAGGTCAGCTTTCATTACCCTCCAAACCCTAACCCTACTAAACCACCTGATAAAGAGCCTCAAACCATAGACGCCTCTCAGACCCAACATTCAGTTCCCAATCCCACACATAAATCTAGGGATTGGGCTTCACTCTTCCATACTCAAAGTCCCTCAAAAGTCATGAAGCTCTGCCACTACCCAGAGCTTGAACAAGAGAATAATGTTGTTGTCGAAATAGAAGAGACAGACCTAAATGATAAGGCTTGGAGCTCCTGTCTAATTGGATACTTTCTAGATGGGAAGATGGCTTTTCCCCTCCTTAGTGCCACAGCGAGGAATATCTGGAAGGATTATGGAAAAATCAACATCAAGCAAATCGGAGCTTGTTTTTTCTTCGAATTCCAAAATGAAGAAACTAAGATCAAAGTATTGGAAGGGGGTCCCTATTTTTTCTAGGAGGTATCTCGTTCTCAAGGATTGGCATCGGATGTTGGTCCCATCCACGGAGCATCCTGCTACTATCCCAGCTTGGGTTAAGATTCACAAATTACCGTTAGAATGTTGGACGGCAGAGTGCATTAGCCGTATTGCCAGCACTATAGGCAAACCCCTCCATGTAGACGTCGCCACAGCTAAACAGCAAAGAATTGACTTTGCTAGGGTTTGCATAGAGATCTCAGCTAGATCAGAGCCTCCCAGGGATATCCAAATCAAATTGGAACACCTTTCAGTCACGGTTGCTGTTGAGTATCAGTGGTTACCTCCGAAATGCAATGTCTGTAATGTCTTTGGACACTCCTGCAAACCAAAAGTTGTTCCTGTACCACGGCTGCAAATGACAAAGAGGCTTGGAATTTGATTGGGAATGCCCTTGGTGGAGGTGGTGATGCATTGGAAGCTGTTACCATACCTGTCCCACAACCCTTGAATATTGAGGTGGATATTAATAAAAACCTAGGAGCTGGATTGGACTCCCATAGGGAGGTTGGTGCTCAGATTAGGGACCTTTCTACAGCCCCTTCCCATTCAAGGTCTACCTCACCTTCTAGGCAGAAGGAGCTTCATCATTCTTCCCAAAAGTCCTCCCCAGTTGTGAAGTCTAGCTCCACAATCAATCTGGAGCAGAATTCTATCAATTTGCTGAATACTACCATGGCTGACTCTGGCTCTACAGCTATTGCAAATCTTGAGGTCATAGATTATGGCAAGAGCATCTTGAACTCCATGATTCCTGAACCCCCTGATGCTAACAAGGGTTGGACTTCCAGCAGTAAAAAGAAGAACAAAAAGAAAAGCCATCAGCTTGCTCATTCCACCAGTAAAGGGGGTGCCTTCAACCACCCTAATAAACGGAGGTAACCATTCTCTCCCTTTTTTGTCTAGCAAATGTTACTAATTCCTATTACATGCCATTTTGTTAGCGTTTTCTATTCTGTATCAATAAATCCTCTTCATTTTGGTTGGAATATGAGGGGCCTAAATGACCCCCATCAAACAAAAAGAGGTTAGAACTTTCGTTAACAAACACTCTTTGTCTCTTTTGGGCCTTGTGGAGCATAAGATTAAGGAAATCAACTGTCCAAAAATTTTGCAATCAATGCTCCCTTTTTGGGATTTTGTTCATAACTATATTCATGCCCCCAATGGCAGAATAATAGTTGCTTGGGACCCTGCCATTGTCCATGTAAGAGTTCTTGACCACACCAATCAAGCCATACACTACCAAGTCAATTCTCTTTCTAGTGGTATCCAAGTTATTGCCACCTTCGTCTATGGTTCCAATTTATATATAGATAGGTGTGATCTGTGGCAGTCCCTCACCTATTGGAGGTGCCCCTCCCCCTGGATTATTTTGGGAGACTTCAATGCTCCTAGATTTCAATCTGACAAAATGGGGGATCACCATTGGCCTCCCCACATGGAGGAATTCAACAAATGTATTACCCTTAATGAGCTTGATGATCTAAAATTTACTGGTTGCTATTTCACTTGGTCCAATAAACAGGACGCCTCTCATTTTATATCTACCAAGATTGATAGGGCCCTTGTCAATGAACACTGGATGAGGACTTTCCCTTGCTCTAGTGCCCATTTCCTTGCTCCTGGCATCTCTGATCATTCACCCATTTTGGTGTCAATGAATCTTGTTCCCAAGAAGGTGAGGAGACCTTTCAAGTTCTTCAACTTCTTGGCTGACCATCCAGATTTCATCCCTGTTGTTCAGGGAGTCTGGACTAGGGTTATCATTGGAAACCCTATGTTTATTGTCTGTACAAAGCTCAGAATCCTGCAAGAGGAACTCAAGAAGCTCAATACTAAGGACTACAGTGAGATCTCAACTAGAACTTTGGCCATCAAACAACAACTAGAATCTGTCCAATTAGACCTAGGCTCTGATCCCTCCAACACTTTCAAGCAAACTCATGAAAGAGAGCTGTATAAGCAATATGTTCAGTTGGCCAGAGCTGAGGAGAGTTTTGCTAGACAAAAATCTAGGATCCAGTGGCTCAGACTTGGGGACCAATGTACATCCTATTTCTTCAAGTCCATCACTCAAAAGAGGAATAGGAACAAGATCACAAGTCTTGTCCTACCTGATGGCAGCCTGACTCATGACCCTATTACCATCAAAACTACATTTGTCGAATGCTATACCAATCTACTTGGTAAGCCTCACTCTACTCAGTATAATGGTGCTAACAGAGTTAATCAATTGGTGGCTTCCAAGCTGTCTAATGATCAAAGAGAGACTATGGTTTCTGATATCTCTAACGATGAGATTAAAGATTCCTTCATGTCTTTGAATCCTAATAAGGCTCCTGGCCCTGATGGATATAATGCAGATTTCTTTCAGAAGACTTGGCATGTTGTTGGGCATGAAGTCACCGCTGCTATTAAGAGTTTTTTTAGATCTGGCAGGCTTCTCACCAAGGCAAATTCCACCATCATTGCTTTGGTTCCTAAAGTTCCTAATCCTTCCAATGTGGGGGACTATAGGCCCATCTCATGTTGTAATACAATCTACAAGTGTATTGCCAAGACTCTTGCTCAAAGGATCCAAGTTGCTCTCCCTCATCTCATTGACCCTGTCCAGTCAGGGTTTGTCAAGGGGAGAAGGATTGCCGATAATATTTATCTCACTCAAGAGATCATGAGAGACTATCACAAGCATTCACCCACTCCAAAATGTGCCTTGAAGGTTGATATTATGAAAGCATATGATAATGTCAGGTGGGAATTCTTATGGGATGTCCTCCATTCCATGAACTTCCATCCTATTATGATCAATTGGATCAAAACCTGCATCACCACTGCGAATTACTCTCTCAGTATTAATGGTGAGATCACTGGCAATATCATGGGGAAAAGAGGATTAAGGCAGGGTGACCCATTATCCTCCTATCTCTTTGTTATTGTCATGGAAATCCTCACTCAACTCCTCAAGGAGCAGTCTCTTAATACCACATTTCATTTTCATTGGAGGTGTGATAAGACTAAAACCATCAATCTCTGTTTTGTTGATGACCTCATGATCTTTTGTAAAGGAGATCTGAGTTCCATCAAATGCATCCAGGAGGCCCTCTCTGAGTTTTCTTCTCTCTCTGGCCTTGTCCCCAGCCCAGGGAAGAGCAATGCCTTCTTCTCTGGGGTCCCTTCCACCACTAAAGCATCAATTTTGGACACTCTTGGTTTCAAGGAAGGTATCCTCCCTATGAAATATCTGGGTGTCCCACTCATCTCCACCAAACTGAAATACTCCGATTGCCAGGTTCTCATTGATAAAATCATAGGGCGTACCAAATCTTGGGCTAACAAGTATCTATCCTATGCCAGGAGAGTTCAACTGATCAGATCTGTTTTGTTTTCAATGCAGACCTACTGGTCTTCCATCTTTATCCTCCCTAAGAAAGTCATTAAGGAGGTTGAATCTATTCTTAGAGCATTCTTTTGGACTGGCTCTGATCTCAAGCACTCCGGTGCCAAAGTATCTTGGGAACACTTGTGTTCCCCCAAAAAGGAAGGCGGTCTTGGATTTAAATCCCTTCAAGTTTGGAACATTGCTGCCATGGCCAAGCACATTTGGTATCTTGTCTCTAGCGGCGAACAATCTATGTGGTGCCAATGGGTCAAGTCTTACTTACTCAAGGGTAGGAGTCTTTGGAAAGTTAGAATGCTTAGTAGTCCCTCCTGGACTTGGAGAAAGCTGCTTCAACTTCGTCCTCTCATCCAACCTTTTATCCAATACAAGATTGGTGATGGGACCTCTACCTTTCTTTGGTATGACAATTGGAACCCATTAGGCCCTTTGGTTGAGAGATTTGGTAGTCGAATCATTTATGATTCTGGGCTTGCAGAGGACTCCAAGGTCTCTACCATCTTACACAGCACGTCACAGTGGAATTTTCCCATCGCTCAGACCTGGGAATTAAATGAGATTAGGAGTGCTCTTTTTTTTTTGGGTAAATAAGCTTGAAATTAAAAAAGGCTAAGCGAATTTACAGCCTACAAGGGGCATACCCCAGGGAGGACAAAGAAAAGAAAAGAAAGAAAGAAAATTGCATGAAATAAAACTTCTAAGGCAGACTTGCCTAAGAAAGTGTGGAAGGCCAAATGGCTACATGGGAAGGAATATTATAGTGTTTCTCCCTCATCAGTTAGATGAGAGGGATACACATATGGGAATGAAGGTACAAAAAATGGGACAACCCCCATTGAGTATTAGGAAATATAGAAGACAAAATGCAGAAACAAAGAACCACCGGAGTAGTAGCTCTACACTTAGTATTAGAACTTGAGGCTAAAACCAATAGCCAACTTGATGTAGACTTTGATCACATCTTGGTTTGGACTCCAACTTGGAAGCACTTGAGTATGTGAATTACCAATCTGGACTTGACTCCATGAGGTGAGTGTCATACAACATGCCAAGGACAACCCCCAAGGCTAGGTGCGGGAGGAAGCCCCCCCCAAAGGGGATCAAACTTGCCAAGGGACAACCCCCTAGGCTAGGCTAGGCCATATCATCATCATGGATGCCCATCGATCACACACACCGCGGTCGAGGAAGAATCCAATGACACTAAACCAATGACTTAGCATATGAGCATCCGGTTTAAAATTTTCAGCAAGGTTCCATTTGAATTTTGGGCAACATAACGCGCTGTATTTTCAATCCCGAAAAAAACAGGATGTCTCAGAGTTGCTATAGAATGAACACCGCAGCAACAACTAATATCTTTGCCAAGAACCCAAGAACCATCAACCATCCAAAGCAAATACGAGGGGGCAAAGCAGCAGTAATTTGAGCTTCTGTGATGGTAGCCCCTTCCAAGGAAGCGGCGGCGGCCGCATGAAAATTGCAATATCCTTTGCTCCACTTTGCCATAGGTTTTATAACTCTCTGGCGCCCTTTGCGGCAAATCACGAAGCAGCGGCGGTAGGCTGCAGATAGAACCGAAGATGAAGATTGCCCTTTTGCGGCATCTACGGGGGCGGCGAAAGATCGACCCTCCATGGAACCTGCAAAAGAGAGGGATTTAGTGTAGCATAAGTTATGCAATGAGATTCCACTTAGTAACCAACCAATTATAATGAGTCCCATGAGGGAGGTCCCCCATAGACAACAACTTCCATCTTACCATAGAATATATCTTACTGACTACAATTGAGACAGGGCATGCAATGCTTTTGAATTTGCGTGCATTCCTAAATCCACACTTGGTAAACTGAAGTTATAAAAACCAGTTTAGTAAGAAGTGTTTTAAGTGTTCTGCCTTTGATGGTAGTCATATGCTCAATCCAGCAAGTCCATGTCCTGGTTGGCCATGAGACATTGATTAAATTTTGTACCTGATCCCACACCTGTGTAGTGTAGGGACAATTAAAGAAAAGGTGATTATGACTCTCACTCCCATTACAAAAGCTACAGACAGAGATAGACTTAGTACCAAATAGGACTAGTCTATCCTCGAAGTAGAAACCTTTCTGAATGGCTACCCATGTAATTAGACTACATTTGGGTATATGACCAGAGAACCAAATGCATTTATACCATGTGACCTTGGGGAAAGGGTTCCTAAGATGGTTCCAAAACGAGGAGATAGTAAATACCCCATTGGTAGTGAGGGTCCACTTTATCTGATCATCCTTGTCCTCAGAAGGAGGGGGAAGGAGGGAAAGCTTAGACTTAATTTCCATAAGTTCCAGCGTTTGGGTGACAGGAAAAGCCCAATGGGCATTCCTGATGACAGCAACAACCCTAGTGTCACAAGGAAGCCCAGAGTCATAGAATACTCTAGTATCAAACTTATCTGCAAGACGACCCAAGGGGTGCCAATTGTCGAACCATAATGAAGTGGACTCACCATTGCCAATGAGAGTTTTAATGAGAGGATGCACCATAGGTCTAAGTGCAAGAAGTTTCCTCCAAGCCCAAGATGGATCACTAGGCATTTTGATTTCCCAAAAGCTCTTCCCTTTTAATAAATATGATTTCACCCACTGACACCACATAGATTGTTCCCCCCCAGAGATGAGGAACCAAATGTGCTTAGCCACAGCAGCTTTGTTCCAAATTTGGATGGACTTTAGACCCAGCCCCCCTTCCTGTTTAGGAGAGCACAAGTGCTCCCATGACACTTTAGCTCCAGTTTTTTTGAGGTCAGGACCAGACCAGAGAAAGGCTCTAAGAATGGACTCAACCTCTTTAATGACCTTCTTAGGGAGAATAAAAAGGGATGACCAGTAGGTCTGCATAGAAAAAAGCACATTCTTGATTAATTGAACTCTCCCAGCATAGGTTAGATCTCTGTTGGTCCAATTTTTGGTCCTGGCTGTGATCCTATCAATCATGGACTTGCAATCCCCATGCTTAAGTTTAGTGGAAAGTAGAGGGACTCCAAGATATCTAATAGGTAAAGTACCCTCATTAAACCCTAGTGATTGGAGAATGTCTCTTCTGACGGAGTGCTGGACTCCAGAGAAGAAAGCACTACTTTTACTTGGGCTAGGAGAGAGGCCCGACAGAAATTCAAATTCCTGGAGAGCAGATTTAATGTGTGAGACAGAACTCAAGTCACCCTTGCAGAAAATCATAAGATCATCGGCAAAGCAAAGATTGATAATTTTAGATTTACTGCATCTCCAGTGAAATTGAAAATCAGGGAGCATGGACTTTTCCCTAAGGATGCAAGTTAAAACTTCCATGACAATTACAAAGAGATATGAAGAGAGCGGATCACCTTGTCTGAGCCCTCTCTTACCTTTGATGTACCCAGTGGGTTCCCCATTGATATTTATTGAGTAATTGGTAGTAAAGACACATGCATGGAGCCAATTAAGCATTCTAGGGTGAAAATTCATACACTTAAGGACATCCCAAAGGAAATCCCATTTTACATTGTCATATGCCTTCATAATGTCCACTTTCATTGCACATCTAGGAGAGGGGGATGATTTGTGGTATCCTCTCATAAGTTCCTGAGTAAGGAAGATGTTATCCGCAATCCTTCTCCCTTTGACAAATCCAGATTGGACACAATCAATTATAGAGGGGAGGGCAGCTTGGATCCTCTTTGCAAGAATTCTAGCAATGCACTTATAAACAATGTTACAACAAAGAGATAGGCCTATAATCACTAACCTTGGGCCGGATTAGGAATTTTAGGCACAAGAGCAACAATAGTGGCATTGGCTTTGGCAAGCAATTTACCTGACTTAAAAAAGTTCCTTATTGCAGCAGTGATGTCGTATCCTATAATAGGCCAAGCCTCTTGGAAAAATCTTGCATTGTATCCATCCGGGCCAGGGGCTTTCTGGGGATTAAGCTCAAAAATTGTATCTTTGATTTCCGCATTGGTGATTTCTTTAGCCATAGATAAACTTTGGACATCAGTCAACCTTTTAGTGATGAGTTGATTAATTCTGTCCAAACCATCATAATGGATTTCATGAGGCTTGCCAAGCAAATTATTGTAGTAGGAAACAAAAGAGTCCTTAATGACATCCATATCCTGTGTTATGGTTAAGTCATCAATGACAAGACTTGTGATCTTGCTTCTGTTCCTATTGTTGTTTACAGATTTAAAGAAAAAGGAGGTACATTGATCCCCCAATTTCATCCATTGAATTCTTGATTTTTGTCTAGCAAGACTTTCTTCAGCTCTAGCGAGAGTGAGGAAGTACTTGTAAACATTTCTCTCTTCAACTTGAATGGCAGGGTAGGGATTGTGACTTAAATCTTGTTGGAGCTTATCCAGATGGATTCTAGTTTTTTGAACTCTATCAGAGATATCACTGAACTCCTTGATGTTAAGCTTAAGTCTTATTCTCTCATAGACACAATACATTGGAATACCCAATACAAATGTTCTCCAAACTCTCTGGACTGTAGGTAGAAACAAAGGGTGTTCCACTAAGAAGTCAAAAAACCTGAATGGTTTGGGATTTGTTTTTGGCACAGGAGTGATGTAAACCAATGCGGGAGAATGATCTGAGATCCCAGGAGTAGGGAAGAAGGCAGAAGAATATGGTTGTGCTTTGAGCCATTCCTCATTAACTAAAACCCTATCAATCTTAGACGAGATATGATTGGGAGGTGGCTGTCTATTAGACCAAGTAAGATGACATCCTGAATATCTCAAATCATCAAGGCCACTAGTGTACAAGCACATGTTAAAATCATCCACATGAGGGGGGCACAGTGAGGTGCCACCAGATTTTTCCTTGGATGATCTAACAACATTGAAATCTCCTAGAACAACCCAGGGGGTAAGGATCTTGAGATTCAGAAGATCATTCCAGAGATCTTCTCTCTCCTGAGGGTCATTTGAGCCATATAAAAAGGTTATATGGAACTCATTCCCATCTTGCAAAATCTTTACCTCACAATGGAGGTATTGATTGGACATGGCTAAAATCTGAACCGTCATAATGAGGGGGTCCCAACAGACAACAATCCTGCCATTGGAAGAGTGGATACTATTGTGTGAAAACTTCCACTGGGGGCATAAAAAGTTCATTACCCTATTGAGATTAGGTTCCTTAACTTTATGTTCCATTAGACCAAACAGGGAGACTTGTTTATTATTTAATAAAGATTTAGCAGTTTTCTGTTTGAGTGGATCATTAAGACCACGCAAATTCCAAAACCCAAAACATACATTTGCACTAGACATGGAAATATTCAACAAAATAGGCATAAATAGAAAGTATTGTAGTAGAGCCTTATCAAAAGTAAGATGAGATTAGATGCTTGCCTCGATTTGAGCTTGCGCTCCTTCTTGATCTCTTTTTTTCTTGGAGTCTTTGGATTCTTTAATACTTGGACTTCCTGAGTTGGTTATTGTGGACCCTGTCTTGGTGTTGTGAAAAGGACTAAGCTACCCTCTATCCTTGTCTTGCATGATAGGTAGTCTCCACTCCTCATCCTGAATTATGAATTCCTCATCCACTTCCTCACTTAGGGTTCCATCAGCTGAGGGGTGGTCCTGTCTTTGGCGGTCGGGGTTCAAGATTGGGGAGGGATAGTAATGGTTGAGGAATATGGGGGGAGAGAAGGGCTGTAGGTTTAGTTGTGTCTATCCCAATAGGGTTGGAGAGTGGCGAGATCATGCCTGGCGGCTACCAAAAAGGGGCACTAGACGATCTTTGAGTTTCATTGAGTTTGCAGGATAATTGGTTGGGAAGCCATCTCCTCTTGACCCAATTGCTGAAGCATGGATTCAGTAGTTGGTGCCTGATTGTCAGTCTGTAGGCTTGTTGGGGTGGGTTTGTTTTTGCCTACCACCCTCCATTCTTCATTTGGATTGGTTTGTTTGGGAACGACTTTGGGGCCACAAGAGTGTCCAAATACCTTGCAGCTCTTGCAACTAGGAGGGAGCCATTGGTATTCGACTCCAACCATAAATGTAATCGATTTGGTCAAATAGTGATATCACTAGGAAGTTCATCTCCAAATCTATTTCCACACATGATTCTAGCAAAATCCACCGCTTCTTATTTGTTTGGGCTTTATCCACATAGATGGGCTTACCAATTGTACTTGCTATTTTACTGAACCCAACATGTGTCCAGAATTCTAGGGGCAACCTGTGTAATTTTACCCAAACAGGTATGGTAGGGGGGTGGATTTTACCTGGAGCCATCATCCTTTTCCATTCCTTCAAGACAAGATAACGACGAGAGAAGAAGTAAGGTCCCCTTCCAAAGATCTGAAAGAAGCTTGGAAGCTTCATCATCGAACTCAAATAAGTAGGAGGAACCCCGGTATTTTAATGGAAAATTTTCCATGATCTTTCCATCTTGTCGAAATGTAGCGATGAGAAGGGGTATTGGCATTTTCCCATCAAGGAAATGCCCCACCAAAGTAATGTTTGCCTATTCCATCATCCAAGCTGTGATTCATCAAAAGCAATGTGAGCTTCCTTCCCTTTAAGGAATTACGGGTAATGTTCTAGCCTCATAGACTTAGCCGGAGCTTGAGCTTTGAAGAGTGATGACCAATTCTTGGTATGGACCGCCCGAGGGAGTTGCTCAGTTCCCTGAAGCCGACCAGATGCCTTAGGCTCACTGGACATAGTTAGGTTTAGGGCTGGTTGAGAAGTCGAAATTGGCTTGGATGAGTTATATCCGGGTCGAATTGCATCGATGGATACCCCAGTTAGGGTCCTTTGCATCATATGGGGCTCCTCTAGCATTGTAGAGAACTTGCGTGGTAGTAGATTCCTCTTGTGATTGACGTGATAGAGCTTCGTTAGTTGTTGGTTTCATAATGGAATCCTTGGAATGGCTATTTGGATTTAGGGCTTGGACCTGGGTTGGATGTGAATCTGGGTTTTTGAGTTTTTGGGATTGGAGTCCCTCTACTCCGTCTGAGGTACGCACAACCCCTGTTGGTTCTGGGTTGATGTGATTAGAGCTATTAGGAATTAGGTTTTGCGACTGAGTGGAACTCGGGTTAGAGGATTTCTGGTATAGATCGAGTGGATTAAAGGGAGTAGACCTAGTGGGAGTGGAGAGCACCACGCCTGGATTCAGTAGCTTGCTATGAATTAGATTGTCCGATGCTGCTGCACTACAAGGAGTATCGCGGACATCGGAGCTCAGAACCGAGTAACATTGAGGTGTGGAGAACATCGAGCTCCCTGCTAGTGAGATTTGTTTCCTTCTAACTTCATTAGAGTCGATGACCTTGGAACCTAGAGCAGTTGGATCGTCTTCCATGCTCTTCCTATGCTCTCCAATCCTACTTCTATGCATGATTCATGTAGATGGACCCTGGGTATTAATGGTTTATTCTCTGTCTCCTCTCTTTGGGATAATCTTAGAACTCATTTTCCTCCTATTGAGTGGAGCCATATTGTATGGTTTCATGCTCACATCCCCAAATGCAGTTTAATCTGTTGGCTTGCCATTTAGAATAGGCTGTCCACAGAGGACAGACTTGTTTTATTTGGTATTAAGGACTCCTCTTGCTGTAGTTTCTGTGCTGAGGAGGAGGATCACGATCATCTATTTTTTAATTGTCCTTTTACTAAAGAAGTTTGGGACACTGTCTCTTTAATGTCACACCTTACATGGCAATTTAACTCTCTCCATAGTCTGGTCCTTCTCCTGTCCAATTACAAAGGCAAGGGACTTAGAAGCACTTTGGCTAAACTTTCCTTCACAGTCACTCTCTATCACATTTGGATTGAGAGGAATTGCAGGAAGTTTTAGAATGTGCAGAATACAATCCCAACAGTGGTGAGCAAAATTTGCCGTAAATCGAATCTGAGTTGATATCCCTTGCTAAGCTTCCCACAGGCCCTTCTTTCTTAATTGTTTCCTGGAATTTAAATGCTAACCTCACTGTGTAGATGGCATATAATAGGTGGTACTTTGTGTCTCTATTTTTGCTAGTATTACTGATTGCATTTTCAGTGGCAGGTTGGAGCAGCCTGGGATTGAAGTATTGGTTCTAATGTCCCAGTTGGGAAAGTTGTGTTTGCAGGTACATTATGCTCAGATGTTTTGTCTCTTAGGATGGAGGCAATTATTGTTCTATTTTTGGTCTCCAAGGATGGAGGCAATCCTTGTTTTATTTTTTGTATTGAGTTGTGTGTCCCACTTATATGAGTGCCACCATGTGAGTTGTGTGCTTGAGCCACTGATTTCTTTTGAGAGTGGAGGTAATAACTAGCGGGGGCTTATTGTGAGGCTTAGCTGATGGTGACTGGGGCCTAGCGAGAGATGGAAGTGGATAGGTTCCGAGGTTGATGAAGTGTGAGCCATAAAATTTTAGGACTACTACAATCTCCATGCTTACTCTATGCTTTCTATTCTACTGCTGCACCTTAATGTTTGAACCAACACTAATGTTGTTGTTGCATTCTAATCTTTATTCTTTATTCTTTGTTGCATTACTGGCGTTGTATCTTGTTGAATCCAATACTAATTCTTTATTGTTGCTATCACTGATCATTTGTTGCTCTTGCTGCTGTTACGGACCAAGTTTTCTAAGTCCATCTGGCTCCTTTCTTTTGTTCGGCGGTGTTCTTTGCCATCCGTTCCTGCCGCCTATCTGCTTTTTTTACATTTACTAGCTCTTTGTGTGTGGCCTCCAATCATGATTTGCTAGGATAAACTTCATAACTCTAGATCATACTTGTCTTATCACAGTTTTAGGATCCACTGTGTTGGATTAGCCTATCTCGAGGGGGATGTCCTCTTGGTAGGGCTTTTATCTACATGTTTAGTGGAGTTTATGTAATAGTGTTGCTCCGTGGATAGTGTCTTCTATCATTTACAAGCCGTGTCTCCTACAAGGCCATGTTGCTCCTATCCAAGTCCATTTGCAAGCCACTTCACAACTCAAGGGCCTGATCCATTTGCTCCATTGCAAGACTATGAGTTATTGCTGCTACTACTTACTACTTCTGCTCGTACATTGTGTTATAGTATGCTGAGTACTGCTGTTGGAAACTCTGTCTCTTTCTCTCCCATTTTCTTTTCTCTTTTTCAGCTGCTGCTATTGTAGATGCAGCGGCTGGCACCTTGAGGGTGCTCCATTTACGAACGGGTCATGGCGAAATTTTAAAAAATTTCTTCCCAAGAGAGTATATGGAGAGTGTATCTCATGGCCTTGGGCCTTTCACGTGCAGTGATAAATTTTGTTTTAAACTTTTGAATCCCTATCCCAACGGGTTGTGTCGGGGAGTACGCAAGTTTTCTTTTTTTTTCTTTTTTTTTTTTTGTCCTCCCTGGGGTATGCCCCTTGTAGGCTGTACATTCGCTTAGCCCCTTTTTATTTCAAGCTTATTTACCCAAAAAAAAAAAAGAATTGTGGGAAGCTAATGTTCTACTTCTGTGTTGTAGAATTGTATTGATGCCAATTTTGGGTAGTGTTTGCTGCATTTTGAGTAGTCAGAATTATCATGTGGACTGCCATTCATCTGGGCAGAGCTGTTATGTTGGTTTTCCTAGTTTCATTGTTAAATTTTGAGCAGAGTTGCTGTTTATTTCTACAATTTGCTTGCTTAGGTTGAGGGAGCTGTCCTCTGCCATTTTTTGGCCCTATGTTATGGGGTCTTAGCTTGGCCGTTGTCTGGGATTGGATATCCCAGATTTATATGTAAGCCCAAGCTTGTATTATGCCATTTGATCGAGTGTCTCATGTTCTACCAAGTTACAAGTTCTATACAAGTCTGTACAGATTGCATACTCCAGGTGTATGTTTGTTCAGACTGCAAATCCAGTCCCCAGGTGTGCTGGATCATCTCTAGCCGTAAGTCCAAGTTGCTGCTGTTGTATAAGCAGTGGCTGGCACCTTGAGGGTGCTCCAATTACGAACGGGTCATGCCGAAATTTTCAAAATTTTCTTCCCATCAGCATATGGAGAGTGTCTCTCCTTAGATTCACGATCTTGTTTTCCCCTTATGAGTGTTTCTCCTCCCTCTTTCAGATGGATTAGAAACACTCGTTCCCAATTGTAGCCTTTTGGCCATCCCACTCCCTCCTTGGCGGTTTGTGCTAGGGAGGTAGTTATTTTGTTTTGATTTGTCTTTTCTTTCTTTTTGTTTTGTCCTCCTGGGGTATGCCCCTTGTAGGCTGTATATTCACTTATCCTCTTTTATTTTCAAGCTAATTTACCCAAAAAAAAATGCATTAATTAGTTCAAAATACATTGTAAAAATTCCTTCCCAAGTTTTCTGAGCAAATGATTTTGAAAATAACATGTATATTTTTTTATGGGAATCGTATGGCCACATCGTGTTACTATTTTTTAAAAATATCCAAGTAACACGTATACTTTTGAAAATAACATGGGCTGCCTCACCCATGCGTATGTGTGTGAATTGTGAAAGGGTTGTGAGAGGAGTTGCATTATCAAAAAAGAAAATTGAAAATTAACAACAAAAAACCCTTTCGTATATGTATGAATCACGTCGCCGTAGTGATTTTCTCCATAATTGAAGTTGATTTCTACTTTGCATTTGTATCCAAGAAAATAATATACAGTAAAAAACGATGTGCGTTTTTAAACTTTCTAATGATTTTGTTCAAAAACACTCCTATTAAGATGAAAACAATTAACAAAGTAGTAAATGAAAACATGAACGAACATAAATTATAGGATAGATTATGAGTTCAAATTTTCTGGATAGACTAGGTACGGTGATGTTATTAGTTCAAATTTTTGGAGAGAAAGTTCAAACCTGTATTGATGGGTTGAGATGAAATTTAAAATAATACTACTAATTCATCTAATTCTTTTGATGTAGGACACAATTTGGGGAATTTTAATATTCTTTCTTATGAGTAAGAATCTTATTTTTAATTTTAAGAATAAGAATCTTACTGAAAAATATGAATATAAAATCTTCCCAATTTTTTTTTTTGGGTAAATAAGCTTGAAATAAAAAAGGGCTAACCGGATGTACAGCCTAGAAGGGGCATACCCCAGGGAGGACAAAGAGAAAAAAAGGAAATGAAAACCAACACATCCCGTTGGAGAGGAATGCCAAAGCAAATTGTACAAGAAGCAAAGTATTCTAATGATGTTTCAAACCCATCAATCAGAGGAGAGAGAAACACCACAATAAAGGACCTTGGAATAGGACCTTGGGGTAGGTCCTTGAACATGAGACTTGAGCATGAGACATGAAGCTTGAAGTAGGACTTGGAGTAACTTGGAATAGGCCCATGGAATAGGACCTTGAACATGAACTTGATGCTTGAAGCTTGATTATGGTACTTGATGCAGGGTGGGACTTGGGATGCTGCTGTAACACCAAGTATACAGACTGCTGCAACCTGTTGTTAGTAGCTGTTGCTGCAGCAACAGAGGTGGTTTTGGAGGAATTTGAGCAGCATAATGGTTGCTCTTTACAATCCCATAAAATCAGATGTCTGCCCAGAGTTTGGCAACCCATAAATACATAGTTTCATACAAAATATACCACAAATGCTGACTTAGAAGAAGACTAGAAATAGGGAGGAAATGCCCCATCCCAAAAGGGACTAATACATGCCATGGGACAGCCCCCCAAGGCTAGGCCAGAGATCTCAACCTAATGGATGCTGATCAGACACACAACAGTCCAGATGAACCACACAATTCTAAGCAATTTAACAATCATGTCCACTAGATTTTTGGAAAATTTGGGCAGCATCTCCTTTGCAACAGGAAGTAATCTCAAGCAGATAAGCAAGCAAGTATCTATAGCAACAAACCTTGCTATAGTTTAACATGAAAGTTAAATTGCTAGCAAGTAAAAATGTAGGTTGCAACAGCCCTTGCAACCCATTAATGAGCTTAATTTAAATGCAAGCAAGCAAGCAATTATCTATAGCAACAACCCTTGCTATAGATTAACATGAAGTTCAAGTAAAATGCATGATTACCTGGAGAATTAGCACAATAATTGGGGCATACACAGCTCATGTAGGTCAGAGTTGCCCTTACTGCTGGCATCACAAGGGACTACTGCTTCCTTCTGCTGAATATCTGATAGACTTTGCACAGGTGTCTGGATAGAAGAATTAGCACAATACATAAAGTTCATGAATTAAGATTCCATTTTCTAAGGATCCAATGGGATTGATGTCCTTGAGGAAGATCCTTTAGGGCCATCAGTCTATGTCTCATCATAGAGACCTTGGGATAGTGTGTTCTGAGTTCCTCCCATAAAGATGATATAGTGAACTCACCATGGGAGTTAAGTGTCCACTTGTGTTTATCTTCAATTCCATGATTTGGATTCGGGAGAGAGCTGATGGTGTCCCTAATTTCATTAAGTTCCAAGGTTTGAGTAATGGGGAGGCACCAATTGGAACCTCTAATAATGGATGCCACTGTGGCATCCCTGGTGAGGCCAGAGTCATAGATAACTATGGGGCCAAATCTATTGGCAATGGGGCCAATGGGATGCCAATTATCAAACCACAAAGAGGTGGATTTGCCATTACCAATAGTAATCTTAATATGTGCTTGTACAGTGGGTCTAAGATTGAGAAGTTTCCTCCAAACCCAAGAGGGAGAACTAGGCATCTTAGCTTCCCAAAAGCTTTTTCCTTTAAGTAAGTAGGACTTGACCCACTGACACCACATGGATTGTTCCCCACCAGAGATAAGGAACCAAATGTGTTTAGCAATGGCAGCTTTATTCCAAACAAGAATGGATTTGAAACCTAATCCTCCTTCATGCTTAGGACAATATAAATGCTCCCATGATACTTTAGCCCCAATCTTCTTGAGATCGGGACCAGACCATAGAAAGGATCTAAGAATGGTCTCAACCTCTTTGATGAATTTCTTAGGAAGTATAAAGAGAGAAGACCAATAAGTTTGCATTGAGAAAAGGACATTTTTTATCAGTTGGACCCTACCAGCATATGTCAAATCTCTATTGGTCCAAGATTTTGTCCTAGAAGTAATTTTGTCAATCATGGATTTGCAATCAATATATTTCAACTTGGTGGATAGGAGTGGGACACCCAAGTATCTCACAGGCAATGTGCCTTCTTTGAAACCTAACAGGTGGAGGATTTCATTTCTAGTAGTGAAGTGGACACCAGAAAAGAAAACATTACTTTTATCGGGACTAGGGGTTAGTCCAGATAATGATTCAAACTCACAGAGGGAATCATGAATATGTTTAACTGAGCTCACATCACCTCTGCAAAATAGAATAAGATCATCCGCAAAACAAAAGTTAATAATTTTGGGCTGATTGCATCTCCAATGGAATCTAAAGTTAGGTTTACAGGACCTATCTTTCAAAATGCAAGTGAGTACCTCCATGACAATCACAAAAAGGTAAGATGACAAAGGGTCACCTTGCCTGAGACCTCTTGCACCTTTAATATTGCCGGTAGGCTCACCATTTATATTTAGAGTGTAACTAGCAGTGGTGACACAGGACTTTAACCAATTGATCATCTTAGGGTGAAAATTCATACATGTAAGTGTATCCCAAAGGAACTCCCATCTCACATTGTCATAGGCTTTCATAATGTAAACCTTCATAGCACATTTAGGCAATGAGGTGGACTTATGGTACCCATGCATGATTTCTTGTGTAAGGAAAATGTTATCTGCGATCCTCCTACCCTTAACAAAACCAGATTGAACTGGATCAACAAGAACAGGAAGCACACTCTGAAGTCTTTTAGCAAGAATCTTGGCAATACACTTGTAAATTGTATTGCAGCAAGAAATTGGTCTAAAATCATTAACCATAGTGGGATTAGGAATTTTGGGCACAAGAGCAACAATGGTGGCATTAGCTCTCCTCAACAGTTTCCCAGACCTGAAGAAGTTCTTGATAGCTGCAGTGACCTCATGCCCAACAATCTGCCAGGATTTTTGAAAAAAGCAAGCATTATAGCCATCAGGGCCAGGGGCCTTATGAGGATTAAAACTCATGAAGGTATCTTTAATCTCCAAGTTGGATACATCATGAATCATGGCCAAACTCTGATCATTGGTAAGCCTCTTGGTAATGAGTTGATTGATTCTATCATAACCAGCATAGGTAGAGGTGTGAGGCTTACCTAACAATTTAGAGTAGAAATTGAGAAAAGAGTCCTTAATAATATTCATATCATGAGTAGTGGTGGAGTCCCTCAAAACCAGGCTTGTGATCTTTTTTTTTTGGGTAATTCAGCTTGAAATTAAAAGGGGTTAAGCGAATGTACAGCCTACAAGGGGTATACCCCAGGGAGGATAAAACAAAAAAGAAAAGAAAATTATGTACTCCTCGGCACAACCCGCTAGGGTGGGAAATGTAAATAAGCATAACGCCATAAAATAAATCTATTACACTGCGTCTCTAAATAGATCATCTCACAAAACCCGAAACACAAGTGTAAATCAAAATTATCATGAAAGAAGGGCCCACGAGGAGCTTTTTGTTGGCAGAAATGGGTTTAATCCTATTGAGTACTTGGGATACAGTTGTACCGATATGGCCCACAACACAAGTTAGACGTATGATATGCTCCAGCCTTTGACGGCTACTTCCACATAAAATATCATTATGTGACCAAAGTCAGCCCTTTTGATTTAGATCTTGCGGACAGCTGTTCCAGCTGGGTTAGCACTAGGCTCAAGTTGTTGTGAACAATTTCAGCCAAAAAGCTACTGCCACTTGAGAGGAACAGCAGCAACTATGGCCTTTCTGAACCAGGGAATGCCCATTTGCAATGGAGTGTGTGAATCTCACTCTCTTGCCCACAGTTTTGTAAAACTACCAACCAAACTCAAATTAGACTCAGCTCTAACTCAGTGAAAACACTGTTAGGACTCAGTTACAATGGAAGCACAAAAAGGCGAGTTGACCCAGATTTCGTTTGAAGGGTTATCAAAACCCATCATGGTATTTTCTCTCTTAACAAGAAGCTCAAAACCCCCAAAAAACTAAAAGATCAAGATATAATTAATCACAAATAAGCTTTGCCATTGGGTTTACCTGCGTACCAACCCGCATTAGTACCCAACAGTGTAGCAATGGATCAATTTTCTTGAAAGCACAGCTTCGGGGGGACTTGAGATCTTCAATATGATACCTCAACACCATCCGAGATGGTTGTTTGATGTAGGGAACTGAATCACACAGGCATAAATGACCTTCGATAACTCAAACTCCCTGTTGGTGTTTAGCCCCATGATGAGACTTGGAAATTTCTGCCTCACGGCCTGTTGATTAAATGGGGAAATCGAACCCCTTAGCCAATGTTGAAACCCATTTTGTGGAACCCCTTGGACGCCATGATCTTTCGAGGTCAGACAGATCCCTCTGCTGGTTGTTGTTGTAGAAGAGACTAAAATCCCCTTTTGGTTAGACTATGGTCTTCACCATTGAGTTCGAAATGGAGAGCAACCATTCAACAGGATAGAACAAGAACGACCTCAACGGCCAAGACCCAAATGGGATTTTCTCCCACCGCCATGACACCTACTTCACTTAGCGAGAACGGATCTTGAAACGAGATATGCTCCATCTCCATCCCCATCGAGAAGCTCCAACTCCAAAGAACCAAGTTGAAGATCTGAGATTGGAATATGAGTGGATGATGACCCACTTCCTTCGATCAAACATTTCCCTTATCATAGTGTTGTAAAAATGGACCCCTTTTTTTTTTTGGATAATTTAGCGTGAAATTAAAAGGGGTTAAGCGAATATACAGCCTACAAGGGGCATACCCTAGGAAGGACAAAACAAAATAAAGAAAAAAAAAATAAAGAAAAAATTGAGTACTCCCCGACATAATCCGCCAGGGTGGAAAATATGAAATCCAGCACAACCCGCTGGGATAGAGATACCAAGGTGAACAATTCGGTTGGAGGGGGTAGTGGGACCCACGTTTTAAAACTCCAACATCCCAAGTGGGCCCAAGGAAGTCTGCCATTGAGTCAAACCGTGGTACAGACCAGCGGTATATGCGGTGTGAAGTAGGCCTTAGACCATGATGTGGTACAGTTGTACCCCTTAACTTTCATCCGTCCAAGATTGGGACGGTTCCAACACTATTTTTTAATGCCTATAAACACCAGTCACCCTCAAGACCAAACAAAGGACAGCTCTCTTCCACCTTTAAACCATTGAACCTTGCGCTCCAATAAAGAGGTGGGGCAACCAGCTTTGGGGTGGAACAAAACTGTGTATAGCACTTGCAGCAACCATGTACTACTTGAAACAAAACCACTTTTAGGTAAGACGTGAACCACTCTCACCCACAGCGTGAGAGTCACTCTCTTCTTCCCCGATTGTTTAGAACCAGCAGAAAATATGCATTTGTGAACCGTATGGTTGGAATAAAATCTCTCAATAATACCGAATGGATGTAAGCCCAAGGCTGGACTTTCCTTGAAAACATCTTATGCCGTTGGTTTCTTTTGCCCAAATCTGGAAATTTTAAACTATGTTTGAAGTGAGGTGCAGACCCAAAGCACTCTCTTAGCCGTACTGATTTTAGCCAAAGAACCTCCAACACGGCTGCATAACAGCAGAAGGTCCAACTCCAAAATAGCTTGAACTTCACAATGCCAGAAACCCATAGGGAATTACCACCCCGCCGTGGCAACTTGTCACCTAACGAACGTGAACTGATACGAGGAAGATGTACAAGCTAAAGGGAGTCGAACCTGGAACTGTGAAGCACCTGAGTGGTGTTCTCCATAAAAATGCTGCTTGCATATCTTCGAGGTGAGACTCCACCACGCTGAACAGATTGTTGGTGTGGAGAAACCATAGATCATCTGAGAACATATTGCTCCGTGAACTCATAGATTTCTGGGTTTAGATGGAACCATTTTGTTGCTGGGTGTGGAATGAAAGTATGACCAAGCAGATGCTTGGTGATTTTGGGGTTTGCAGTTTCTTGTCTTCTCGGAAGAGAGATGAAAGTACCGAAATTGCTGGTTGTGGGATGGAAACCCAGTAGATGATCCCCAATAGGATGGCCATGCCATAGATCGAATCATGGGATAGAATTAATGCGCCTAAATCAGGAAGATTTAGGGCTTGAGTGGAAAATTTTGGGCAGGAATATCAAAGGGGAGTGCATTCTCTCTCTAGTGAAGAGAGAGAAGCTCTCAACCCCTTGAGCTCTATAAGGGATTGAAACTTAAAATGGACCCCTTTGTAGGTAGGGGTAGGATGGATCTGCACTGGATAGACTAAACCAAACAGATTGTTTGGTGTTTTGTGAAAAAATTATGGTAGAAAAGAGTGGAGTGCATTCTCCCTCTAGATTTTTGTAGAAAAGAATGAAATGCATTGGTCGCCGAGCTTTAGCCATTGAATCCTAGATTTTTGTCTAGCTAAACTCTCCTTGGCTCTAGAAAGGGTGAGGAATTGCTTGTATACCAATTTTTCTTCCATTTGAGTGGCAATGTGAGTAGGATCAAAACCAAGCTTAATCTGTAATGATTTAAGCTGGTTCTTAGTGGTTAACACTCTCTCAGAGATAGCACTGAAGTCTCTATGATTCAACTCCTTAAGGTCAACTTGTAGCCTTCTAAGCTTCTCAGTAAGACAAAACATTGGATTCCCAATAATTACTTGCCTCCACACCCTTTGTACTGTGGAGAGAAAGGAAGGGCGATCTGCTAAAAAATCAAAAAACCTAAATGGTCTTCTAGGAGGAGGGTGGGGAGTGATATGGACCACAACAGGGGAGTGGTCAGAGATCCCAGGGGTAGGGAAAAAAGCTATGGAGGAGATATGGGTCTTGAGCCATTTGTCATTGACAAGAACTCTGTCAAGTTTTGTAGAAATATGATTAGGAGGATCCTGTCTATTAGACCACGTATAAAAGCAACCGGAGTATCTCAAATCGTCAACCTCACAAGAGTAGAGGCAATTATTGAGATCATCCATATGGGGGGGCCAATGAGTATTCCCCCCGACTTTCTCAATGGGATTCCTAATGGCGTTAAAATCCCCAAGAATTACCCAAGGATCATAATCTTTCAAATTAACAAGACCATTCCAAAGGTCAATTCTTTCAGAGTGATTAGCCCCATATACAAAGGTACACAAAAAAACAATGTCGTCAAGAATGGAATGCACCTCACAATGTACGAGTTGACTGGTCATATGGAGAATCTTCACATTCAGAATATGAGGATTCCAACATACCAGAATTCTCCCAATGGGAGCATGGGAGGAATTATGCACATGCTGCCAATGTGGACAGACAACATTCACAATTCTTTTGATATTAGGTTCTTTGATTTTGTGCTCAATCAGACCTATCAGAGATAAATCATTTTTTTAAAAAAATAGTTGGGCTGCCTTTTCCTTGAGAGGGTCATTCAGACCTCTCAAATTCCAAAAACCAAAGTGTAATTGTGGTTGTGAACTAAGCATGAGGATTATTAAACTAAAGCAGTAAGTAGATGGCATGAGATAGAAGGAATTAAAATACTGCCACCCAAAAAGGATATAATGGAAATATCACCTCCCTTTGGGAGGTACAAATCTTCCAAAGTGCCCCTTCTTTTTATTCTTGTTCTTCTTGGTGTTACTTCCTGCAGATTGTGGGCAAGAAGGAGGGGGGCAGCTTGCTGCACCATGACTGCCCGAATCTACACTATGTTTCTCAGCGACCTTGAACGCCGGGAGATGAGTGTTGGGACATTCACCTTCTAGTATATCTTCGCAGTCCTCTGAGAATTTAACTGTTGCTTCCTGATTCCCAGCAGTAGAGATGGGCAATTTATCTGAAATTTGCAAAGGAGGAGAGGTAATTACTACCCTGGATACAACATCCAATGCTACACTCCCTCCCTTATCTAGAGCCAGTTGCACTTGACGCTGGATGATCGGATCCTTATTAGCAATGTTTACTTTGTTTCCAACTATTTGCCAAATCTCCTTAGGACTGGTTGGGGTTGGAGCTGGGATTGGATTTAGAGCTGGTGCTGGTTTAGGATGACAAGTGTGTCCAAAAACCTTACACTCTGAACACTTGGGGGGTAGCCATTGGTACTCCACCCTAATAGTCACGGCTTCACCATTAGCTTTCACAATAATTTCATCCGGAAGTTCGTCACCTGCAGCTATCTCAACACATATTCTAGCAAAATCTATCCTCTTCTTACTAGCTGTAGCCTCATCAACATGTATAGGCCTTCCAATAGAACTGGCTATGCGACTGAATCCAGATTCAGTCCAACATTCAAGTGGGAGTTTATGAAGTTTAACCCAAGCTGGAATGGATGACGGATGTTTAGTAGTGGGAATCAACATTTTCTTCCAATCAGTAAGAACCAAGTATCTTTTAGAAAAGAAATATGGCCCCCCTTCTAATACCTGCAATTTAGTTGCTTCATCCTTGAACTCGAAAAAGAAACAAGCCCCAATTTGCTTGACTGTCGTTGGTGCATTATCCTTCCAGATGGTACGGGTAGTAGCACACAACAGATTGTAAGGCATTCTCCCATCCAAAAAGTAACCAATAAGGCAGTGGTTCCATAAGTTGGAATCTACATCAGAGTCATCGAGCTCAAACACGGCCCCCTTTTTTGCATATCGGGATAGTGCTCCAGCTTCATAGACTTTGAGGGTGCTTGTGCTTTGAAAAGTGAAGCCCAGTTATGTGTTTTGCCTGAATTACCCATGCCTTTTGGTTCCTTAGAGTGGTCCTTACTAGGAAGTTTGTTTTTATGCTCAACAAACTCCCCTTCCAGATTAACAGGAGAACTAGAAGTAGCTATCCCGAGTTGAAAAAGTCTCCCCATGACGAAGAATGTGAGACTTGAATTGAGAGAGGTCCGACACCCGACCCACGACTTGAGTAACTCATCCTCCAATGACTGAACCAAAGAAGTAATACGGTCTTCAGATGCTAGTTGCTCCCCTTCTTTCTGAAAAATAGCTTGTAGCTTACAGGAAGGGCTAGTACCATATCGTGTGGGACTATGAGGATCTGGTTTGTGAATGTCTGGTGTTGAATCAGAATGAATAGGGTTAGGGTTTTTTGGATTTGGGGGAGGTAGTTGATCTGGGGTTGCATATCTGTGTTTTACGGATGAGAATCTTGTGGAGAAGTTGTTTGAAACTTGAGGGCACTTGATAGTTGGGGTGCTGGCTGATGAACATGGGGTAATAGTGGGTGACGATGAGTCCCGGGATAGGGGGTTCGGGTTTGGGTTTATTGAAAAATCAAAGAGTTTCAGGCCAAATGGGTAGATATCGAGAGGAGTGAAGGGAGTACCTTGGTTAGGGACTGAGTTGCTGTCCAATACTTGGTTAGGGTTTAGGATGTGCGAAGATGGGCTGGTGAATTGCAGATCTGGCTTGATTCTTTGCGAGTAAACGCTTGATTGGATAAAACAAGGTTTTGGTGAAGCCTTTGTGCTAGTAGAAGTGATTCGGGCATTAGGATGAAGTTCTGAGAAGCGTTGAGGGCTGGCTATGCCGATCTCTTGTATTCCCGACTGTGGGTCTTGGGAGTGGTGAATAATGGATTGGAGGTGAGAGTCTCTCCTTTGCTTCATACGTAGTTCATTGGAATCAATTGCTCGTGACAGAGATCCTTCTGTAATAATCGTTGCGGGTGAATCCTCCATGGGAGAGCTCGACCCCGAGATTCAAAGGGAAGAAGATCTGACAGAATCGCCTAGAGAGAGAAAGTCTGACATTTCAAACGGTCGTTGTTTTTATCTCTGTATCCGTCCATTATTAGTGATCCTTTTGTTTGAGGGTGTCATTAAGACCACGTAAATTCCAAAACCCTAGATGCAAAATATTCATTTAAACTTGTAAACAAAGATAACCATATAGCAAAAGATAGGAAGTATTGACTGCTATCAAAATTGAGAATGGGAAAGAAGTTACCGCCCTTTTGAATGGGTTGGAGCCTTCTGATTGCTCCTCCCTTTGTTCCTCTTCTTATTTGTAACCACCTTGAAATCTTTCCCATGATCTAGGTCAACCTCCAGCTCTCCACAATTAGAAGGGGAGTGAGGGGAACTAGAAGCTTCCAATAGATAGGGAGGTTTTGGATTAGGGACCAGTCCATCTTCACCTTGGATAATACACTCCAGCTTGGTTGAAGCCTCCACATGGTCTTCCACTGTGGACTCATTCCCCTTTATGTCATGTGTTTGAACCTTAGAGGTGGAAGGGACCACTATAGTAGCAAAATCCAGAGCAGAGCTTCCACCTTTTGCTAAAGCCTCCAAAACTTTACATTGAACTATTGGATCCTTATTTGAAATTTTAGCCTCTGTCTACTTCCTCCCAAGATCAATCTCAGTGGGTGTAACTATAGGTTTTGAGTTACATTTGTGACCAAAACACCTTGCACTTCTCACACTTAGTCAGAAGCCATTGGTACTCTAATTTGATAACTACCAATTCTCAATTCACTCCGACCACTACCTCACTGGGTAGTTCCTCCTCTGCTGAAATCTCCACACAGACCCTTGCATAATCCATCCTTCTTTTAGTTGCTGTGGCATGATCCACGTGGATTGGTCTTCCAATTGAGGTGGCAATGCGGCTAAAAGCTATCTCAGTCTAGCATTCCAAGGGTAGTTTGTGATGTTTTACCCAAGCTGGTATTGAAGGAGGGTGGGCTGTTGTAGGAACTAGCATGCGTCTCCAATCAGTGAGCACTACGTATCTTCTTGAGAAGAAATAAGGGCCTTCCTCCAGTACTTTCATCTTAGTTTCTTCATCTTTAAAAACAAAGAAGAAGCAAGAACCAATCTGTTTAATAGAAATAGGAGCATTCTCCTTCCATACAGCTCGAGCTATGGCACACAATAGGTTATACTCCCCAAACCCCAAATTTCGGCCCAGAATTCACTCTCTTCCTCCTCCAAACTCTCTCAAGAACTCCCAAACCAAGGGCACAAAGCCCCATTAACATCCTTCAAGTACTAGAGTGAGAAAAGTCAAGAAAATTACAATGCTGGGTTTTTTAAAAAAGCATGGGTTGTTGTTGGGCAGGAGGTGACCTCTGCTGTCTAGAATTTCTTTAGATCCGGTAGACTTCTTACCAAGACCAACTCCACCAGTGTCGCACTCGTCCCTAAAATCCCTAACCCCGCTAAAGTTGGGGATTTTTAGGCCAATCTCATGTTGTAATACCGTATACAAGTGCATTGCCAAAATTATATCCAAAAGAATTAAAGCTATCCTGCCTCATCTTATTGACCCTGTGCAGTATGGTTTTGTACAAGGTAGAAGGATATCTGATAATATTTTCCTCACTCAGGAAATCATGAGGAATTGCCATAAGCATTCACCAACTCCCAGATGTTAGGTGGGATTTCTTGTGGGATATCCTTGTATCCATGAATTTCCACCCTAAAATGATCCAATGGATCAAAACATGTGTTTCCACTGCTAATTACACTTTGTGCATAAATGGTGAGCCTACTAGTTCCATTCAGGGCAAAAAAGGTCTAAGACAAGGTGACCCCTGTCTTCGTACCTTTTTGTTATTATAACGGAAGTCCTTACCCAGTTACTAAAAGAAAAATCTCTTAATCCCAACTTTCACTTCCATTGGAGGTGTGAAAAGACTAAAATCATCAATCTTTGTTTTGCTGACGATCTTATGATCTTTTGCAAAGGGGATTTGAGCTCTGTTCAGTGCATTGAAGAGGCCCTTGCTGAGTTTGAAGCACTTTCTGGGCTGTCTCCTAGCCCAAGTAAAAGTAGCATTTTCTTTTCTGGAGTTCCCTCCACAATCAAAGCTGCTATCCTTGGTTCACTGAGATTTCAGGAGGGTTCCCTACCGGTTAGATATCTTGGTGTTATCTTGGTGTTCCCCTTATTTCTACTAAGCTTCACAGATTGTAAATCCCTTATTGATAAAATTACTAACCGTACCAAATCTTGGGCTAACAGGTATCTATCTTATGCTGGGAGGGTTCAATTGATAAAATCTGTCTTGTTTTCCATGCAAACTTATTGATCCTCTATATTCATCCTCCCTAAGAAAGTCATTAAGGAAGTGGATTCTATTCTTAGATCCTTCTTCTGGACTAGGGCAGACCTTAGATGCACTGGAGTTAAAATCTCATGGGAACACTTATGCACTCCTAAGAAAGAGGGAGGTTTGGGCTTCAAATCTCTCCAAAGTTGGAATAAGGCTGCTATGGTCAAAACATATCTGGTATCTTATCTCAGGAGGTGAGCAATCCATGTGGTGCCAATGGGTGAAATCCTACTTACTCAAAGGTAGGAGTTTCTGGCAAATCAAAATTCCTAGCAATCCTTCATGGACTTGGAGGAAGTTACTTTAACTTCGCCCCCTTATTCAATCATACATTCAATACCAGATTGGAGATGGTTCCAGCACTTCCCTTTTTTTCTTTTTTTAGATAAATCAGCTTTAAAATAAAAGGTGCTAAACGAATATAAATCCTACAAGGGGCATACCCTAGGGAGGACAAAGAAAAAAGAAGAAGGAAAAAGAAAAGGAAGAGAAAATTGCATGGAGTGGAGGCCAAGCGGCTACAAAGGGATGGGAGATAGTGTGAAGCTCTACGGCTACAAAGGAGAATACAGGAAATACACAACATGAGAGATTAAGTACGATAATAACAAGAAAAATAGACTATAGCTGAACGCAACAAGCGTGAGAGTGCAGCGACTTTGGGAACTTCAAAATGCCTTCCAAATGCTTCAATATGGAATGGAGCTCAAGTTATGAGCTTATGCAAATTGGGTTTTGAGAGTGATCCTGTGAACTTCAAAATGCCTCTCAGCTTAGACAAGTCTCATCACAATGGGTTACAAACAGTCCATGTGAATACATAACAATGAAATGAAATGGGAGGACGCCCCCTCCCCAAGGGGATCATACATGCCAAGGGACATCCCCCAAGGCTAGGCAAGCTATGCTATAGAAAAACAACCGGTATGGGTTTTGAAAATTTGGGCAGCATCTCCTTTGGAAAACGAACATTCCAAGCATACAACCTCAGCAGATTGTTACAGCAGCATACAAATGGAATCTCAAAGATAGCAATAAGAATCCTTAAGTACAGTAACATGGGTTGCAATAGCTCTTGCAACCCAAGAATTCAAAGATGCAGCAGCAACTTGGGGTATCTCTTAAGTAATGTGGTTTTAGATGTCTTTACTTCTATAAATGTTTGCAGATACAATCAGCTCGATGGGGGACAGATTCTGTGGCAAACCATTAAGGTTCCATATCCAAGGTCTTGGAGGTCCTTTCATTCATGATAAAGATGCTTCAGGTTCGGGGTTCAATCAGCTCAAAGTTCTACATGGCTGCTGCAGCAAATGCCCCACTGTTTGAGCTCTACGTCCAGACTTTTGCGTTAGCTATGGTTACTTCTATTACCAGGTAAATAGTTAAATCCATGTGTTCTCCTGTTTGCTCATTGATGATGTGCTTGGGTGGCCTTTTATTGAGTTGTGTGAACCACTATATATGTGTGCCAGTGTGAGATGTGTGATTGAGCTCCAGAATTTCTTGAGAGAGGAGGTAATATTTAGTGGGGGAATTTGGCGAGGCATAGCTGAGGGTGTTCGGAACTAGTAGAGAGAGTATTGAAGTGTGAGTTCTCAAGGGCGTAGTAGAGTGAGCCATTATATTGGTTAGGAATTCTCTGAAGTTTGCCATCTGCATGATGCTGTTTAATTGTTTACCGAGGTTATCGAATGTGGCTGACACTTACGAGATGCCCAGTGACTGTTCAATAGTGTACTACATATCGTGGTCAAGTACGGGTTTATTTTATATGCTGCTGTTGTAGTTATATTGCATAAGCTTCTGCCGGGTTGGGCAGATTCATATACGGTCAAATTCTGGGCAGTGCTTAGCCTATCTGCCCAATTTTCAGTGACTGTTTACTGCAAGTATAGATGTTGTTGTTTTATTTATCTGTTGTTTCTTATTAGTTAGCTGGACCATATTGCAAAATAAGGGCTGTGATTTGGGCTGCCATGTATGGGCAGACATCTGTTTCACCTGGTTTAACGAAAAACAGAAGAAACTATGCTCAATTTTCCAGAAATGCTGCTGCTATTTGTGCCCATTTATGTTTCTTTGTTTATAGGGTTTGTTCCCTCTGTGCTGGCCTAACCTAGGGGGCTATCCCTAGGTATATTTTTCCCCTTTCGGGAGGGGGGCGTCCTCCCATTGCCTAGGGAGCTCTACCTTCATGGGCTATTACTCATTCCAAGCAACCACGACAATGGAAGCTATTCATGCAGGCTACCATTAATTTTCACTGCTTGAGTCAGCCTTAGTCCATATATCAAGTTCATGCGGGGACCAAGCTCCAAGTATCATTTTCAAATCCAAGTATTAAGTTCATATGCTGACGAAGATCCAAGTCTCTAGATTTCAGATGTTTTATCTCAGTCGTTCACTTGTATTAAGGCTTGTGTTTCCTTTTCCTCTTTTGTAGCAGGTTAGGATTCATAGGCTAGTTCATAAGCACTATAGCCCTTCGGCGTAATTTTAATTTTCTTTTTCTTTTCTTTTGCTTTTCTTTGTCCTCCTAGGGTATGCCGCTTGTAGGCTTACATTCTTTTGTCTCCCCTTTTATTTCAAGCTTACTTTACCAAAAAAAAAAAAAAACCAATCGGGACAGTACAAAAAATAGTACGACAACAATGAAATAATAGCTCAACATGTTCTACCGAAAAAAATAATAATAGCTCAACAATTGGCAGGAGCAGCAGTACAGGGGCAGCAGTCCTACGGGCAGCATGCTGCCCAGAAACTGGGCAGCATAACAGGTTCATACAGACCATGAATTTGGCAGTTTGAAGTTGTAGAACATTGCTCTCAACTAATGTATGACTAGCAGAGACTAAGTAGCAGTAATTACATAGTCAGTTGCAGCAGTAAATAAACAATACCACTACCAAAATGATGCTGTCTAGCATAGACATCGCAAAGAGAGAACAAGTGCAGCATTGTGTGACAGGAAATCCTAGAGTATAGTGTCTCTCACCTACAACTCCCTTGGGACCTCACGGCTTCAATGTCCCTCACTAAGGTTCCAAACCCCCTCATCTCACTTTTGTATCCCAAACTAATAGTATAGCTCTCACAAAGGTAAGTGGAGGATCAAACACTATTCTCACCAAGGTTACTCACAGTATAGTAGATCACTCACACACAAGCAAGTTCTTCACAATTTATGCCAAAGTATCCAACAGAACCAGTGTACAAGTTAAGGAATCAGTTATAAGATAACAAACCTCATACATAGACGTAATGCATACCATTGCAATAAGAGCTGGACTGAGTGGCTGAGTGGATGGGTTCCAAGAATCTGCAGAAGTTGTTAGTTGATACTCCATTGAGCCAACAACTCCTGGGAATGAGAACCTGATGGAAGGTAATCCAGAGAAAGCAATCTATACCTTACCATTGAATATTTTTCCCTACCACAACAAATGCAGGGCATGAGATGTTTTGGAATTTGCGAATGTTTGTCTCAATCCAAATATGGTAGATCAATGCAGTGAAAATCAATTTTATGATGAGAGTTTTAAGTGATTTGCCCTTGATAGTTACCATAAGATCAATCCAATCGGTCCAGGGCCTAGGATGCCAAGAGATGTTGACAAAATTCAAAATCTAATTCCACACAGAGGTGGAAAATGGGCAATTGAAGAATAAATGAGAATGACTTTCAGATCCAGAGCAGAAGCTACAGCAGGAGATAGATTTGGTACCAAAAAGGACTAACCTATCTTCAATGTAGAGCCTATTCTGGATAGTAATCCAGGTAATAAAGCTGCACTTGGGAATGTGGCCAGGAAACCACACACATTTGTGCCATGAAACTTTTGGAAATGGGGTTATCAGATGGTCCACAAGAGAGGAGATGGTGAAAACTCCATTGGATTCAAGGGACCAACAATGTTTATCATCCACGATGGGATTAGGGTTGAGTAATGTTGTGATTGTGCTCCTAACTTCAATGAGTAAAGCAAACATTGCAGATTTAGCCGTTGGATATGTCAGAGCATCTCTCTCTAGCGTTTTGGGCGACTCCATCTTCTTCCTAGGCGATTCACTCGTTACCCTAGGAAATGGCGGGCGTCACTGGTTCTCCCTCGGCCAATCTGGGCTCCAAATGATGGGGGTATGACGTCAGCACTTCTTCCTCAGGCGATTTGGGCGATTTGGTTTTCTCTCTTTGGCGATTTTAGCGATTGAAGAGGGTTCACCATGGAAGACGATCCAACTGCTCTAGGTTCCAAGGTCATCGACTCTAATGAAGTTAGAAGGAAACAAATCTCACTAGCAGGGAGCTCGATGTTCTCCACACCTCAATGTTACTCGGTTCTGAGCTCCGATGTCCGCGATACTCCTTGTAGTGCAGCAGCATCGGACAATCTAATTCATAGCAAGCTACTGAATCCAGGCGTGGTGCTCTCCACTCCCACTAGGTATACTCCCTTTAATCCACTCGATCTATACCAGAAATCCTCTAACCCGAGTTCCACTCACTCGCAAAACCTAATTCCTAATAGCTCTAATCACATCAACCCAGAACCAACAGGGGTTGTGCGTACCTCAGAAGGAGTAGAGGGACTCCAATCCCAAAAACTCAAAAACCCAGATTCACATCCAACCCAGGTCCAAGCCCTAAATCCAAATAGCCATTCCAAGGATTCCATGATGAAACCAACAACTAACGAAGCTCTATCACGTCAATCACAAGAGGAATCTACTACCACGCAAGTTCTCTACAATGCTAGAGGAGCCCCATATGATGCAAAGGACCCTAATCTGGGGTATCCATCAGATGCAATTCGACCCAGATATAACTCATCCAAGCCAATTCTGACTTCTCAACCAGCCCTAAACCTAACTATGTCCAGTGAGCCTAAGGCATCTGGTCGGCTTCAGGGAACTGAGCAACTCCCTCGGGCGGTCCATACCAAGAATTGGTCATCACTCTTCAAAGCTCAAGCTCCGGCTAAGTCTATGAGGCTAGAACATTACCCAGAATTCCAGAAAGGGAAGGAAGCTCACATTGCTTTTGATGAATCACAGTTGGATGATGGAATAGGCAAACATTGCCTGGTGGGGCATTTCCTTGATGGGAAAATGCCAATACCCCTTCTCACCGCTACAGCTCGCACAGTATGGAAAGATCATGGAAAATTTTCCATTAAACAGCTGGGTTCCTCCTACTTATTTGAGTTCGATGATGAAGCTTCCAAGCTTGCTGTACTGGAAGGGGGACCTTACTTCTTCTCTCGTCGTTATCTTGTCTTGAAGGAATGGAAAAGGATGATGACTCCAGGTAAAATCCACCCCCCTACCATACATTTTGGGTAAAAATTACACAAAGTTGCCCCTAGAATTCTCGGACACATGTTGGGTTCATAAAATATAGCAAGTACAATTGGTAAGCCCATCTATGTGGATGAAGCCACAACAAATAAGAAGCGGCTGGATTTTGCTAGAATCTGTGTGGAAATAGATGCTGGAGATGAACTTCCTAGTGATATCACTATTTCAGTCAAATCTGATTCTGTTATGGTTGGAGTCGAATACCAATGGCTCCCTCCTAGTTGCAAGAGCTGCAAGGTATTTGGACACTCTTGTGGCCCTAAAGCTGTTCCCAAACAAACCAATCCAAATGAAGAATGGAGGGTGGTAGGCAAAAACAAACCCACCCCAACAAGCCTACAGACTGACAATCAGGCAGCAACTACTGAATCCATGCTTCAGCAATTGGGTCAAGAGGAGATGGCTTCCCAACCAATTATCCTGCAAACTCAATCAGAAACTCAGCACTGTCTAGTGCCCTCTCTGGTAGCCGCTTGTGCTACAGATACTGCCAGCTCCTCCAACCCTATTGGGATAGACACAACTAAACCTACAGCCCTTCTCTCCCCCCATATTCCTCAACCATTACTATCCCTCCCCAATACTGAACCTCCTGACCCGCCAGCACAGGACCACCCCTCAGCTGATGGAACCCTAAGTGAGGAAGTGGATGAGGAATTCATAATTCAGGATGAGGAGTGGAGACTACCTATCATGCAAGACAAGGATAGAGGGCAGCTTAGTCCTTTTCACAACACCAAGACAGGGTCCACAATAACCAACTCAGGAAGTCCAAGTATTAAAGAATCCAGCAGCTCCAAGAAAAAGAGACTGAAGAAGGAGCGCAAGCTCCGAAATCAGGGCAGTACCTAATCTCATCTTACTTTTGATAAGGCTCTACTACAATACTTTCTATTTATGCCTATTTTGTTGAATATTTCCATGTCTAGTGCAAATGTATGTTTTGGGTTTTGGAATTTGCGTGGTCTTAATGATCCACTCAAACAGAAAACTGCTAAATCTTTATTAAATAATAAACATGTCTCCATGTTTGGTCTAATGGAACATAAAGTTAAGGAACCTAATCTCAATAGGGTAATGAACTTTTTATGCCCCCAGTGGAAGTTTGCACACAATAGTATCCACTCTTCCAATGGCAGGATTGTTGTCTGTTGGGACCCCCTCATTATGACTGTTCAGATTTTAGCCATGTCCAATCAATACCTCCATTGTGAGGTAAAGATTTTGCAAGATGTGAATGAGTTCCATATAACCTTTGTATATGGCTCAAATGACCCTCAGGAGAGAGAAGATCTCCGAAATGATCTTCTGAATCTCAAGATCCTTACCCCCTGGGTTGTTCTAGGAGATTTCAATGTTGTTAGATCATCCAAGGAAAAATCTGGTGGCACCTCACTGTGCCCCCCTCATGTGGATGATTTTAACATGTGCTTGTACACTAGTGGCCTTGATGATTTGAGATATTCAGGATGTCATCTTACTTGGTCTAATAGACAGCCACCTCCCAATCATATCTCGTCTAAGATTGATAGGGTTTTAGTTAATGAGGAATGGCTCAAAGCACAACCATATTCTTCTGCCTTCTTCCCTACTCCTGGGATCTCAGATCATTCTCCCGCGTTGGTTTTACATCACTCCTGTGCCAAAAACAAATCCCAAACCATTCAGGTTTTTTGACTTCTTAGTGGAACACCCTTTGTTTCTACCTACAATCCAGAGAGTTTGGAGAACATTTGTATTGGGTATTCCAATGTATTGTGTCTATGAGAGACTAAGACTTCTCCAAGTTGAACTTAAAAAGCTTAACATCAAGGAGTTCAGTGATATCTCTGATAGAGTTCAAAAAACTAGAATCCATCTGGATAAGCTCCAACAAGATTTAAGTCACAATCCCTACCCTGCCATTCAAGTTGAAGAGAGAAATGTTTACAAGTACTTCCTCACTCTCGCTAGAGCTGAAGAAAGTCTTGCTAGACAAAAATCAAGAATTCAATGGATGAAATTGGGGGATCAATGTACCTCCTTTTTCTTTAAATCTGTAAACAACAATAGGAAACGTAGCAAGATCACAAGTCTTGTCATTGATGACTTAACCATAACACGGGATATGGATGTCATTAAGGACTCTTTTGTTTCCTACTACAATAATTTGCTTGGCAAGCCTCATGAAATCCATTATGATGGTTTGGGCCAATTTAATCAACTCATCACTAAAAGGTTGGTGATGTCCAAAGTTTATCTATGGCTAAAGAAATCACCAATCGCGGAAATCAAAGATACAATTTTTGAGCTTAATCCCCGAAAAGCCCCCGGCCCGGATGGATACAATGCAAGATTTTTCCAAGAGGCTTGGCCTATTATAGGATACGACATCACTGCTGCAATAAGGAACTTTTTTAAGTCAGGTAAATTGCTTGCCAAAGCCAATGCCACTATTGTTGCTCTTGTGCCTAAAATTCCTAATCCGTCCAAGGTTAGTGATTATAGGCCTATCTCTTGTTGTAACATTGTTTATAAGTGCATTGCTAGAATTCTTGCAAAGAGGATCCAAGCTGCCCTCCCCTCTATAATTGATTGTGTCCAATCTGGATTTGTCAAAGGGAGAAGGATTGCGGATAACATCTTCCTTACTCAGGAACTTATGAGAGGATACCACAAATCATCCCCCTCTCCTAGATGTGCAATGAAAGTGGACATTATGAAGGCATATGACAATGTAAAATGGGATTTCCTTTGGGATGTCCTTAAGTGTATGAATTTTCACCCTAGAATGCTTAATTGGCTCCATGCATGTGTCTCTACTACCAATTACTCAATAAATATCAATGGGGAACCCACTGGGTACATCAAAGGTAAGAGAGGGCTCAGACAAGGTGATCCGCTCTCTTCATATCTCTTTGTAATTGTCATGGAAGTTTTAACTTGCATCCTTAGGGAAAAGTCCATGCTCCCTGATTTTCAATTTCACTGGAGATGCAGTAAATCTAAAACTATCAATCTTTGCTTTGCCGATGATCTTATGATTTTCTGCAAGGGTGACTTGAGTTCTGTCTCACACATTAAATCACTCTCCGAGAATTTGAATTTCTGTAGGGCCTCTCTCCTAGCCCAAGTAAAAGTAGTGTTTTCTTCTCGAGTCCAAAGACTTCCCGTCGGAGACATTCTCCAATCACTAGGGTTTAATGAGGGTACTTTTTTACATTAGATATCTTGGAGTCCCTCTACTTTCCACTAAACTTAAGCATGGGGATTGCAAGTCCATGATTGATAGGATCCACGGCCGGGACCAAAAATTGGACCAACAGAGATCTAACCTATCTTTGGGAGAGTTCAATTAATCAAGAATGTGCTTTTTTCTATGCAGACCTACTGGTCATCCCTTTTTATTCTCCCTAAGAAGGTCATTAAAGAGGTTGAGTCCATTCTTAGTTAGAGCCTTTCTCTGGTCTAGTCCTGACCTCAAAAAAACTGGAGCTAAAGTGTCATGGGAGCACTTGTGCTCTCCTAAACAGGAAGGGGGGCTGGGTCTAAAGTCCATCCAAATTTGGAACAAAGCTGCAGTGGCTAAGCACATTTGGTTCCTCATCTCTGGGGGGGAACAATCTATGTGGTGTCAGTGGGTGAAATCATATTTATTAAAAGGGAAGAGCTTTTGGGAAATCAAAATGCCTAGTGATCCATCTTGGGCTTGGAGGAAACTTCTTGCACTTAGACCTATGGTGCATCCTCTCATTAAAACTCTCATTGGCAATGGTGAGTCCACTTCATTATGGTTCGACAATTGGCACCCCTTGGGTCCTCTTGCAGATAAGTTTGATACTAGAGTATTCTATGACTCTGGGCTTCCTTGTGACACTAGGGTTGCTGCTGTCATCAGGAATGCCCATTGGGCTTTTCCTGTCACCCAAACGCTGGAACTTATGGAAATTAAGTCTAAGCTTTCCCTCCTTCCCCCTCCTTCTGAGGACAAGGATGATCAGATAAAGTGGACCCTCACTACCAATGGGGTATTTACTATCTCCTCGTTTTGGAACCATCTTAGGAACCCTTTCCCCAAGGTCACATGGTATAAATGCATTTGGTTCTCTGGTCATATACCCAAATGTAGTCTAATTACATGGGTAGCCATTCAGGAAAGGCTCTACACTGAGGATAGACTAGTCCTGTTTGGTACTAAGTCTATCTCTGTCTGTAGCTTTTGTAATGGGAGTGAGAGTCATAATCACCTTTTCTTTAATTGTCCCTACACTACCGCAGGTGTGGGATCCCAGGGTACAAGATTTAATCAATGTCTCATGGCCAACGGGGACATGGACTTGCTTTGGATTGAGCATATGACTACCATCAAAGGCGAGAACACTTAAAAACACTTCTTACTAAACTGGTTTTATAACTTGAGTTTACCAAGTGTGGATAGAAAGGAATGCACAAAAATTCAAAAACATTGCATGCCCCGTCTCAATTGTAGTCGATGAAGATATATTCTATGGTAAGATGGAAGTTGTTGTCTATGGGGGACCTCCCTCATGGGACTCATTATAATTGGTTGGTTACTAAGTGGAATCTCATTGCATAACTTATGCTACACTAAATCCCTCTCTTTTGCAGGTTCCATGGAGGGGTCGAAAAATCCATCTTTGCTTTGTATGCTTTGCAAAGGGCAATCTTCATCTTTGGTTCTACTTGCGACCTACTGCTTTGCTGCCCTCAGATTTGCTGCAAAGGGCAGCGAGAGAGTTACAAAACCTATGGCAAAGTGGAGCAAAGGATATTGCAATTTTCATGTGGCTGTTGCTGCTTCCTTGGAAGGGGCTACCATCACAGGAAGCTCAAATTACTTATTCTTTGCCCACGTATTTCTTTGGATGTTTGATGGTTCTTGGCAAATATTAGTTGTTCTTTGCCGGGTTCATTCTATAGCAACGGCTACAGGTAATTGATCCTTCTTGTTAAACTATAGCAAGGGCTGTTGCTATAGTTGCTTACTTGATTACTAGCACTTGGATTATGCTCATTAAGTGGGTTGCAAGGGATGACAAATTCTAGGGAAATTTTTGCAGAGTTTTCGCTTGTTTTCTTATTAGCTCAGAAAACAGCCCCTGCCCAGAATTCTAGCAGTCGATTCACAGTCCCTCATGTATTGAAGAACTTCTAAATGGAGCAGCAGAATGCAACATGCAACATCAATGCATGGGAGTAGCAACAGAATGCAGTAGAGAACATCAATGAAAACATGAAACCACGGCGGTGCATGCATGCAGCAAGTATCTTCAAAGAGATGCAATGTAATTGCAAAATCCTAAAACAAAAAGGCATGCCAGCTTAGGAGCGTGAAACTAATACACTTGCAGCAAAGAGTAATAGGGATAATAAATGTAGTGTAGTAGCGAACGAAACTTGGAACACAGCAATGCATGCGCGAAAAACGAAAGCGACAAATTCAGAACAAGGGGGTGCAATCCAAAGACATCGAGACAGCAGTAGGTGCAATCCAAACAGGTGCAACACACAATTACCCATGTGTTTCAAAATATAGCTATGATTTTAGCAAGACCTCAAAATAATAGCTATATTTTGAAACACATGGGTAATTGTGCAATGCTTGCATCGAAAAAAGTGGCCTTTGGCCAGCAACAATATGCACTGAAGAAGACCAATTAAGAAATTCTGGCTATTAATGACGTCAACATCTAAACCAGGCGATTCAGGCGATTTGGGTGATTCATGCGATCTCGGTGGAAAACCCTAATTTGGCGAGCACGGCCTCTTCTCCCATGGAAGAACTCGGATCTATACTAGGTGAAAACCTAGTTGGGAATGAGGTTTCTACCATGGGTACTTTCGATCTGGGCTCCAAAGCTTTGGACTCATATCAAGTCAGAAGAAAACAAGTGGGTTTTACCCACTCGAAGAACATCCCGATTTCGGGATCAACAAGCAAGATGATTCACAGCAACTTGTTGATTCCAGGTGTGGAGTACACTACCCCTAGTAACTTTACTCCCTTTAAAACTCTAGATCTCTACCCCAACAGTCTTCAACCTCTGGACTCCAACAATGGTCGAGTACAAATCTCTCCGAAGAACCCTAATGCCATGATGAATCCAACCACATCCAATGAAGCTCTATCAAGTCAATCACAAAAGGAAGGACCAGCTACTACATCACATATTCTCTACAATGCTAAAGGGACTCCATATGTGGCTGAGGACCCTAATATGGGTTATCCACCAGATGCGCTTCGACCTCGATATAACTCATCCCAGTCCAAATTGACTCGACAAGAGCAAGCTACTAAACCAAACGACAATGGCACTGCTCCAAAATGGTCTTCGTTGTTCAAAGCTCAAGCCCCGTCAAAGTCCATGAAGTTAGATCATTATCCAGAAATGCAGCAAGGGAAGTTGCCTGTGGTTGAGTTGGAAGAAGATCATGTTGATACTAACTCCTGGGATAACTGTTTAATAGGGTATTTCTTGGATGGTAGGATGCCCTACAAACTACTGTGCGCCACTGCTCGTGCTATTTGGAAAGAAAATGCTCCACAAACCATTAAACAAGTAGGGGCGTGTTTCTTCTTTGAATTCAGAGACGAGGCTTCCAAGTTGCAGGTTATGGAAGGAGGGCCTTACTTCTTTTCCAAGCGTTATTTAGTGCTTACTGAATGGAGTAGAATGTTGGTTTTGTCTACGGAACATCCCACCTTAATCCCAGCCTGGATTAAGCTCCATAAGCTTCCACTTGAATGCTGGACGAAAACAGGTTTCAGCCGCATAGCTAGCGCTATTGGAAGGCCTATCCATGTAGATGAGGCTACAGCAGGGAAAAAAAAGACTCGATTTTGCTAGAATTTGTGTTGAAATTTCTGCTGAAGATGAGCTACCAGATGAGGTGATTATGAGGTCTAATGGTCTAACTGCTACGGTTAGGGTGGAGTATCAATGGCTACCCCCCAAATGCTCAGAGTGTAATGTATTCGGGCACAAATGTATCCCGAAGCAAGCCTCAGTACATACCAAACCAATCCTAAAGAGACATGGCAAGTTGTGGGAAATAAGCCGCACATTTCCAATCAGGACCCAATTGTTCAACATCAAGAGCAAATGGCTCTGGAAAAGGGTGGTAGCACGGCTCTAGATTCTGTCACTAATTTGGTGGAGTTCACTTCTTATATCAAAGAGGACGAGGTTGATGTCTCTTTTGAGGGTATTGAAGAATTAATAGCAGATCCATGTCCCTCCATTAAAGGCCCTCCCACTAAGAAGGACTCTGAAGTGCGGAGCCCTTCACTCACCAAGCAGTCGAGTGGTACAACAGTCTTGATCACAGATGCACAGATGATCACAGATGCAGCATCCAATCCTAACCCCTCTAGCCCACAGTCTGCAGGAAGTAATACTAAGAAGAATAAGAACAAGAAGAAGGGAACCTCTAGTCCCTTTAACAAAGGCAGGTAATTCTACGTATCACACCTTTTGATTTGGCAGCATGCTTAATTTGACTATAATCTGCTACCTTTTGTTCTTCTCTTATGTCTTTGCCTACTCCTCCTTTACAATTTGGGTTTTGGAACATGAGAGGTCTTAATGACCCTCTCAAGCAAAAAGAAGTCAGGTCTTTTGTTAATAAAAATAACTTGTCCATCATTGGCTCGGCAGAGCATAAAATAAAGGAAACTAACTTCACTAGGATCTTATACTCCTGTTTGTGGTTCAGCAAGTGTGGAGAAAGGTTATCATTGGAAACCCCATGTTTGTCACTTGTGAGAAGCTTAAGCTTCTTCAAAATGAGTTTTAAAAACTTAACACAAAGGAGTATAGTGATATTTCCTCTAGGGCTCTTGTGACCAGGCAGCAATTAAAGGAAGTCCAAAAAGATTTGGGGGCTGATCCTAGTAATATCTTCTTTCTTCTTTTTTTTTTATAGATAAACCAGCTTTAAAATAAAAGGGGCTAAACGAATATACGAATATACAGCCTACAAGGGGCATACCCCAGGGAGGACAAAAGGAAAAGAAAAAAAGGAAAAGAAAATAAAGTGGTTGGGTTTGGGAGGCCAAACGGCTACAGTGGGAGTAGACATTAAACAACTTCAAGAGAGAATCCTTTGTAGGCAGTACATGTTGTTGCGTGTGCCCAATAAGCACACAATAACCACACAAACAAATAAAACAACAAACTCCAACACACCTTTTACACTTTTCAATACACTTTCACATATCCCTATACAATTTTCCCACATCTCAATACGTTTTTCCAACCTTAACATGTGCCTAATAGACACACATTAGCATTTTTCATGATTTTGATCTATCAAACCTTGCACAAGAACCCATGCACAAGTACATTGTTGTCATCACCTCGACCAAGGATTTGGCTTTAAAATGTACAATCGTAGAGTGCACTCTAAAAGTGATGGCCATTGTGGACCCCAGGCTTGGGTTAATGAGCACTATACCATGGTGAGATGTTTCCCAGCAGATTATAGCTGCATGTAGCGGTACAACTGGACCCGCCCTTTTTCATTTTCAACTGCATGTAATGGTCCAAGATAGGACTGTGGTCTCCACCGATTGAAAAGTCAAAACACGTAATCAGCTGTAAAGCTACAGCTATGCCCAACCCTTTTTTTTGGGTAATTTAGCTTGAAATTAAATGAGGTTAAGCGAATGTACAACCTACAAGGGGCATACTCCAGGAAGGACAAAATGAAAATAAAGAACAGAAAGAAAAAATTGCGTACTCCCCGGCAGAACTCGCTGAGGTGGGCATTTTGGGGGTCCTAGCACAACCTGCTAGGGTAGGGATAAAATTGACAAACATTTTAATGAGCACAAAGGCCAATTGTTGGTTTTCAGCACAAAGTCCAACTGCTTGGGTATACAAGTGATACAGCTGTCCCACTGGATACGCAAAAATTTTGCTTTTGAAAGGTACCCACCGAGTAGGCCAGTCCCCAACCTCCCCAGTTGGCGTACTGAAGTTGGTGGTCCCACTTGAAGTTGCGGTACACTTTAATTAATGGCCCAATGCCAAGTTTGGTTTGAAAGAACAAAGAAATACCAAAAAGCATACTTCACTTCACACGATCCAAATTTCCATCGGCCCAGGTGGGGCCAAGGGAGTAAACAAGCTGTAAAGCAATTTTACAGATACACATTGAGCAGCTCAAGGCAACTGGAACCCATGAGATGGGGTCCCCACTTTTTCACTAGACTTTCTCAAATAGGGTGGATTTGTCTTCCCAAACACACCCATTGTACTATTCATCATCTTCTTGGTTAAACTACTTGCGGAAGTTGGTCGGAGAACCAAAACCAGTAACGTGTACTACCACGACCAGCTCCATCACACACAATCTAGCTGCATAACATGAGAGGACAACCTCCAAAACGGCTGGAACTTCACCCAACTGAACCAGAAATCCATATGGCATTACCCCATCGCCGTGACATCAAGACACCTAACGGATGAGAACTGGACTGTATAAGAAGAACAACACTGTTGAAGAAGTCGAACCCCAATCTGTGATGCCCTCGAATGGTGCTCTTTGGTTGATCGGAGAGAGTAACCCATGAACTTAATAACCTATTGTGTTGTATTGCGTTGCAATTGTTGTGATATGTGGAGTAGCTAAAACTTCACCGAGAGGCTCCCTCTTCTTTCACGTATGGCTTGAGTTTGGGAGCTGAACTCCCATTAGATTGTGATGTAGTAGCTAAAGAAGATCAGAAATCAATTTCTAGATCCCCATTTTTCAAACTGATCTTGCTCTCCAAAACCCATCCACAGTAGTGAAAATGGACGTGGAGAAACATTTGATTAACCCAACAGAAAGAGAAAATAGGAAGCTCATGGGTAGTGATGCAACAAATTTGTACCAAAAAGAGTATGAATTACTTCTAATCTGGTAAAATCCGAGCTGATAATCTGAAAAACAGATTGTTGAGATCCAAACATAATGTCTGGTGGATTGATAAAAATTGATAGGAAAATAAGAGGAGTGCATTTGAGTGCACTGCTCTCAATTCTTAATTTTCAGTTGAAAAGCCTCTCTATGGCATGCTATGCCCAACCTTTACAACTATGTTCACCACTTGCGGAATTAAAAATTGAATTTGAGTGCACTGCTTGTTTGTAATATTGGGCCGTGGGCCCCGCTGTCTTCTTCACAAGGAAGAAACATGAATAACCAGTCCTTCCTCAAGAGGGAACCCAGATTTACACAAATTTTCCAGACATCAATCCGAGATTACTAATTAAAATGGCCAAATTAATTGAAACCTCTTTTGGATTATACGTATGCTATGAAGCTATTTTTATTTGAGAAATGTTAATTCAGGCTGAGTTTCCGAATGGATTTTATCAAAATCTGATAAAATCAAGCCTTTGATTTTATCCATTCGGAAATTGAGTTGATAAAATCTGATAAAATCAAGCCTTTGAATGCAAAAATCTAAGATTTTATCAACTCAGTTTCTGAATGGATAAAATCTTAGATTTTATCAAGGCTTGATTTTATCAAATCTTGATAAAATCTGATAAAATCCATTTGGAAACTCAGCCTCATTATATTGAAACCTTTTCCATGTGTCAATATCTATAAGTCAGAATTCAAGCCATTCCCCTTAATTTCCATTGTACTTTACAAAAATATAATTAGATTACAAATTGGTTCATCTTGAAATAGAAATACGAAAAAGATAGTTAGGTTCGATACATTCAGCCGTAATCAAAAGATATGACAATTTATAAAAATTTCATTTTCATCTACCAAAATGTGATTTACATGAGATGACTAGGTAACTCTTCCATAAGCTTTCAAAAGATTTTTACGTGGGTACGCGAAGCATCCCAAGCTATGCACCTTGATTTGTACCTGAAAAATGAAAGGTTGAGCACACAGTAAGAAAATCTTTGACAAACACTAAATGGTTATGAAATAACAAGTGCAAATGAAAATCCTGTAAGCAATTTTCTGTAGATGGGCTTACATAGATCATATAATTAGATATTGTATATTGTCAAATAAGATTTGAGTGGTGTCGATATTACCCATTAAGTTGTGATCATTTAATTAATGTTTGACTAGGTAATTGACAAATCTCTATTAGCACGTATTTGGGTTACATTGCGTTTGTTAAGTGGTACGGGCTTATTATTAAGTGTAGAGACCATTCAAGGCCCATTAGGGTTCCATCTATTATGATGGGCTATGATGGAACCAAAGCCTATAAATATGTGGTTAAGTCCCCACTCCAAACCCTAATCTCTTTCTCATACCATCCAATCGTGTATGTGACAAAGGTCACGATCAAGAGTAGGGCTTTGGAGGTGGAAGATGAACAACCACACACACATATGGTGACAGGTACGCATCTGCTATAATTTTCTTTAATAGTTTGACATGAGTTCTTGGGTTTAGGATTTCTTATGAAATTCTACAAGTGGTATCAGAGCCTTTTGTCAGATTATTGGAGAAAATATAAATTCGTATTTTATTTTCCCAATTTGAGAAACAAGTAAAGAATCTATAAATTGCCTAATTGCACATGCACACCATTGTTTTTTTTCCAATTTTGTTTTCGACAGTAGTCAATCGAATCAATTTCGATTTAATTATTGTGCACATGGAGACCATATATTATGGGCAATCAAGTTTCTGCCATCTAAAGGGTTTTGTGATCTAGCCAGTGCTATTTATTGATTCTTTTGGTGATTGGGTTTGTTGAATAATCATGTGCTTAATCAATCAACCCGACTCTAATTTCAGTTTTGGGCGATAATTGGTTTCAACCTATGAGCAATGCGTATCTGGTTTTGGTGGCTCGATCTCGATTAATGAAAAACTTTTTGTTTTTTATTCACTTAATTTATTCCAATTGTTTTCGTGTTCTATGTGATACATTATTGCACTATTGTAAATACTGATCATTAACCATGTGTGTAATTCACTCGAGACGACGAACAGTTATCTTTTTTTGGATAAATAAGCTTGAAATTAAAAAAGGCTAAGCGAATGTACAGTCTACAAGGGACATACCCCAGGGAGGACAAAGAAAAAAGAAAAAGAAAAGAAAATTGCATGAAAAAGAGGTGGTCACTAGGACTACAAGAGGAATACATAGGGGAAATACAAGATAAGCCAAAGAAAGCCTCCAATAGGGTAAGACTACAACAATGGCAATACCATGGTACATTAAAATACAATAACTAACTCCTGGATGCAGCAGGCATCAGAAGCAAAATGCAGCAGTAACTAATACAGGTGCAACAACAGTAGCAAAAATTTGAGCAGCATTTCCTTTGTTTTAAGACAAACCAAGCACTAACGGCTGCCTAGGTCATGAAACAGGAAGTATTCTATAGCTCACCGCAGTAACACATGAGTAGGATCAAGAATCTAGCAGCAACAATTGCAACAGTAGTAGCGGATTGTCTTTGATCTTGCAATAGTAGCACATCCATCTTGTTTGCTTCTAGTAACACCAAGAAAACTAAAGGACGATTGGAATAAAATTTTAGTTTCGGTGAGAAAACAACAACAATCATCATGTATTGAATTATTATTATTATTTTTGGTTTTCTCATTTATGAAAACTGCCGAAACAAAGTTTTAATAAGGAAATCAATTTTTTTTTTAATTTGGGGCATAAAGTTTATTTCGTGGTCCATACCTAGGGCTTATGAGAATTAAGGTAATAAGCAGCCAAAGTGGCTTTATTATCAAGATTTTCTTAAACTTAAAGGTAACAGTTTTGGATTACATAAAGTCACGTTTTGATCCATGTGGGTAGTGATCGGCCCAAAGAAAGGTTATTATCTGGCCGGAGTTAAACGGTATAAGGTAGTTACTTTCTGAATAATACAATTGTTAGAATTTACCTATGCGTTCAAAAGTCGGCCCAAAGGAAGGCTTTTGATTGGCCAGGTCTAATTTTGTATTATTCATGTTAACTAGCCTTATCTATTTTTGAGAAGACCACTTGCGTGTTATAATTACTGTCCAAAGACTTGGGGTGAGTTTCCGAATGGATTTTATCAAAATCTGATAAAATCAAGCCTTTGATTTTATCCATTCGGAAACTGAGTTGATAAAATCTTAGATTTTTGCATTCAAAAATCTAAGATTTTATCAACTCAGTTTCCAAACGGATAAAATCAAGGCTTGATTTTATCAAATCTTGATAAAATCTAGATAAAATCCATTCGGAAACTCACCCTTGGTTGGTTATGATGATGCGTTAGGTTTCTTGACAGGGCCCACCACTAAAGACATAATATTTGGTTTTTACTTTATGTCTATTTGTCTAAATAGTTTGCCCCTACAATTAGACCAATTTTTTGCATGATAATTATAATCAAGTTTTTTTTTATCATTGCATTATTGATATTTGTTAATCGTGAGCTTCTCTTTTATATTGTTGTAGTGAATACACATTCTATATCTGTCAAATTGAAAAACATTCCAACATATTCTCATGGTTATTTGGGCACTAAGAAAAGGAAATTTGATCATAAGGGTAAGAAAGTTTCACGTACTGGGACTTCACAGACATATGTGCAACAGAAACAAGATAAAGTTATTCCCTGTTTCTTTTGCAAAAAGGCTGATGGTCATGTGAAGGAAGATTGAACCAAGTATCATAAGTGGCTCACAAAGAAAGATAATCAATTTAGTTTTGTTTGCTATGAATTTAATTTAGCTGAAGTACCACTCAACACTTGGTGGATAGATACGGGTGCCACTATTCACATAAGTGTGTCTATGAATGGTTGTCTAAGAAGTCAAACACCTAGTGATGCTGAAATGTTCATTTTATATGGGAGATGGCAATAAAATTTGTGTTAACGCAATTGGAGTCTATAGACTTAAATTAGAATCTAGTTTTTATTTGGATCTGGATGAGACTATTTATGTACCGTCATTTAGACGGAATTTAATTTCTGTTTCCTGTTTGGACAAATCCGATTATACTTGTTCATTTGGTAACAGAGGTTTCAATCTTTTCCAAAATTCAAATATTATTGGTACTGGATCTCTAGTTGATAGTCTATACAGGTTAGACTTGGATGCTTCACACTTAAAGTTTAATGAAACTTTATATGTTGACAATTATGTTACAAAGCGAAAATTAATTAATAAGAACTCCTCTGTGTTGTGGCACAAGCGTTTGGGACATATCTCCAAAGAGAGAATTGAAAGGCTTGTGTCAAGTGGAATTCTTGATCCCCTAGATTTTTTAGACTTTAAAATCTGTGTTGAATGCATAAAGGGAAAGTAATCAACCATAAGAAAATTTGGTGCCAAAAGGAGTTTTAGACATTTTAGAAGTGATATACACCGATATTTGTGGTCCATTCCCTACGACTTTTTTTTTTGGGGTAAATAAGCGTGAAAATAAAAGGGGATAACCGAATATACAGCCTACAAGGGGCATACCCCAGGAGGACAAAGCAAAAGAAAAGAAAGAAAATGAAAGTAAGGAAGGCCAAGCGGCTACATAGGGAGAAGTAGAGTGTTTCTCTCTCATCAAAAGATGAAGGAGAAACACACAAAATCTGGGGTGGAAGTGAAAAGAAGCATTAAGTTTGCCAAACCTTAATTTAGCATGGACAACCCAACAAGCGGGAATAAAATCTAATGGAAGTAGTAAAAGGTAGCAATTATTGGTTTTTGAGAAACCAGAAAATCGAGGCGATCCTGGACAAGTAAGTGAAGCATTCCAACAGCAGCAGGTATAGTAGTAGCAACCATCGGGCCTAGCTGTTTGGACACAACCAATCAGGCATGCTGCGTTTTGGACACAGCAACGCATCAAGTAGCAACGAAGTTGGGAGGACAGCCCCCTCCCAGAAGGGCATCATATGCCATGGGACAGCCCCCCATGACTAGGCCAAAACACACACACACACCACACACCTCAACCAGAAATAGTGGCAGTATGCAGCACTTACAACACAGCAGCAGCAGAACATAATATGACAGAATGCAGCAGCAGTAAAAGTAAAATATGCAGCAGCAGTAGTAAACTATGCAATGCCGGGCAAAGAGGCGGGGTAAAAGAAGGCGGCGAAAAATATCAAAGCAGCCAGATTGAAGCGGCGGCGGCAATAAAGGATGCATGTCGCGACACCGATTACACGCGGTACGCCCATTTCCTACACTGCCCGTGGGATGGCAGCCACAAGTAGCTGTGTGTAGAGAGCATAATAGCGGCAGCAAGACAAGCGAAAAACAACAGAGATCAACAAACTAGAAGGTAATCACGATCCAGGCTACGCCCCGGATGATGGCGATCCACACAATAAATCTAACTACACGAATGCATGCATAATTACAATCCAACATTTGTAGTAAGATAGCTATGTAACAACCGCGATAAAACATGGGAACGTAAGATTTGAGTGGCTCGCCCTTCAACTCCCGAGAAATCTCACTTCTTCAAACCACTCCCTAAGACCCACACACCCTCAACTTATCCTCACAATACTCCCCCACTAGATATTACCTCCTCTACTTAAAAGAATGCGGGGGCTCAAGCACTCAATTCACTGGTTTACACTCTGTATACTAGATCACACAACTCAGTAATACCACAGTAGAAGAAACTGATCTCGTAAGGGGTGCCAATCCAGAGAACATTCAGGAGCTTCACATCTGCAGAAACAACTTGTCCAAATGGACCATAAACAACAAATACATTAGCCCCATGTTCATCCAACCTGTATATAAAGTTAAATAGAAGGGTAACCCCTTCATGGTGATGAGATTGTCCTGCAGGCAACACCTGCAAGTGAAATCCTACACATAGAGCACTGCAAGGATGAGTAGTATCTAGGTTCATGAAAGCTTATGTATGAAGATCCCACTTCCTAATGAGCCACTGAGATTGATGTCCTTGAGGGAGTTCCTTAAAGGACATCAATCTATGTCTCATCAAAGAGTGGATCTTATGAATCACAACTTGCTCAGAACAATTCACATTTTGAAACTTCCTGCAATTCCTTTCAATCCAGATTTGATGTATTGAGGTAGTAAAAGCTAATTTTTAAATTTTTTTTGGTAAAGATAGCTTGAAATAAAAAAAGAGACAACAGAATGTACAGCCTACAAGGGGCATACCCCAGGAGGAAAGAAAAAGAAAAGAAAAAGAAAAGGAAGAGAAAAAGGAAACTAAGCCAAGAGGCTACAAACTAAGAGTAGATGACCAATGAATCCTAAGCAATTGAGCACAATTCATACATCTCCATCTTCAACAAAACTAACTTCATCATTTAACTCCACCTACTTCTGACTTCCACTTCGGGATAAACGAGCTGAGGTATCCAGGTTGGCAAGTGATTCCTAAGCATTTGAACACAACTCTTACATCTCCATCTTCAACAAAATTGTCTTCATCATTTAAGAGTGTTGCCTTTTATGGATGATACAAAGGATACCCAGCTAGACCAGGGCTTAGTGGGCCATGCCACATTGAGGAGCTCGGTAATTTGAGTCCAAACCTGAGAGGTATATGGGCAATTAAAAAATAGATGATCATGACTCTCCTGGCCTTGACAAAAACTGCAACAAGAGTGAGTATTGGTCCCAAATGTGACCAACCTATCCTCAGTGTACAACCTATTTTGGACAGCCACCCAACTTATGAGGCTACACTTAGGGATGTGACCAGGGAACCAAATACAGTGATGCCAATGGACCTTAGGGAAATGTGCTCTCAAATGGTTCCACATGGAATCAATGCTACGACTACTTGGAATGGTCAACGGTATTTTATCACTTTTATAGATGACTATTCTCATTATGGGTATCTGTACTTGATACATGAAAAATTACAGGCACTAGATGTATTTAAGGGTAATAAAGCAGAAGTTGAAAATCAACTTAATAAGAAAATTAAGGCTGTTAGATCCAATCGTGGTGGTGAATACTATGGTCGATATGACGGATCAGGTGAACAACGTCCAAGGCCTTCTGCGAGATACTTGAAAGAATGTGGGATTGTACCTCAATACACCATGCCAGGAACACTGCGTCAAAATGGTGTATTTGAGAGACGAAACCGGACCCTTAAAGATATGGTTTGAAGCATGATAAACAATTCCTCTTTACGTGATTCCCTTTGGGGAGAAACCTTAAAGACTGCAATTTATATTCTAAATCGAGTACCAAGTAAAGCAGTATCTAAAACCCCATATAAGTTGTGGACTGGAAAGAAGCCTAGTCTTAGGCATTTCCATGTCTGGGTTGTCCAACTGAGGCTAGGCCTTATAGGCCCAATGAAAGAAAATTGGACTTAAGAACAATTAGCTGCTATTTTGTTGGATACTTTGAAAAGTCAAGAGGTTTAAAATTTTATTGGCCTTCCACAAATACCATAATTGAGACGGATAATGCCAAATTTATTGAGGATGTTGAAAGTAGTGGGAGTGCACAAACAAGGAATTTTTTATTTGAAGAGGAACAAGTTGAGATTCCTATGATTCCAATTGAGACTGTTGAGATGGTTACATCTGTACTTGTACAAGATGCGGATGCAAACCACCAAACTATTCATGAGTTGCCTCCTACTAATATAGAATAACCACAAGAAACTCAAGTAGAGGTGCCACTTTGGAGATCCAATAGGGAGAGGAGATAAGCGATTCCTGATGATTATATGGTTTATCTCTAAGAACATGAGTTTGATATAGGATTGGAAGATGATCCCATATCTTTCAATCAAGCCAAACAAAGTGTTAACTCCCTAAAATGGATGAATGCCATATTGCAATCAAGCCAAACCAGTGCACCTCCTACTTTTTCAAGACCATTAATAATACTAGGAATAGAAGCAAGATCACCACTCTAACTCTTAGTGATTCTTCTATTACTCATGATCGGAAAGAGATTAAAGCTGCTTTTGTTGAATTCTATACTGCCCTTTTGGGTACTTCTCACTCTACTCCCTATTCAGGGGCTTCTAGGGTGAATCAACTCATCACTAATAGGTTGTCTGATGATCAAAGTTTCGCCATGGTGAATGAGATAACAGACACTGAAATTAGAGACACCTGTTTGTCTTTGAACCCTCACAAAGCCCCTGGTCCCGACGGTTACAACGCTGGCTTCTTCCAGAGGACCTGGAATATAATTGGACATGATGTGACTGCTGCCATAAAAAGTTTCTTTAGATCTGGCCAGATGTTGAGGAAGGTAAATTCCACTAGTGTTGCACTTGTTCCTAAGGTGCCCAATCCATCCAAAGTGGGGGACTTTAGACCAATATCTTGTTGTAATACTATTTACAAATGTATTGCCAAGAATTTTTCTAAAAGGATCCAACTTGCTCTTCCCTCCCTTATTGATCCAGTTCAGTCTGATTTTATTAAGGGTAGGAGAATTGCTGATAACATATTCCTCACTCAGGAGCTTATGAGGGGTTATCATACCGCTTCCCCTACTCCTAGGTGTGCTCTGAAGGTTGACATAATGAAAGCTTATGACAATGTTAGATGGGATTTCCTCTGGGATATCCTCACTAGCATGAATTTTCACCCTAGGATGATCCAGTGGATCAAAGCTTGTGTCTCAACTGCAAGTTACAATCTCAACATTAATGGTGAACCTACTGGACTTATTCATGGTAAAAGGGGTCTTCGCCAAGGGGACCCTCTTTTCCTCTTACCTTTTGTCATTGTCATGGAGACTTTGACTTCCATTACGAGAGAGAAAAGCTAAACTACCAGATTTCCATTTTCATTGGAAATGTGAGAAGAATAACATAATCAATCTACATTTTCTTTGATGACCTCATGATATTCTGTAGAGGTGAACTGAGCTCAATTAAGAACATTCAAGATGCCCTCTCTGAATTTGAATCTTTATCTGGCCTGGCGCCTAGCCTTGCCAAAAGTAACGTATTCTTCTCTGGTGTCAATTCTTCTACAAGGATTGATATCCTCACTCTTCTTGGTTTTAAGGAAGGTACTCTTCCCATTAAGTATCTTGGTGTGCCCCTCCTCTCTACCAAACTTAAGCACTCAGATTGCAAGCCTTTGATTGAAAAAATCACCTCTAAGGTTAAGTCTTGGACCAATAGATATCTCTCTTATGCTGGTAGAGTTCAGCTCATTAAGAGTGTCCTCTTCTCCATGCAGACTTATTGGTCTTCCATGTTTATTCTCCCAAAAAGAGTCACGAAGGAGGTGGAAGCTATTTTGAGAGCTTTCTTTTGGTCTGGCCCTGATTTAAAAAACTCAGGTGCCAAAGTTTCTTGGGAGCATCTATGTGCTCCCAAACATGAAGGGGGTCTTGGTTTCAAATCTATGCACATGGAACAAAGCTGCCATCACTAAACACATTTGGTTCCTCATCTCCAGGGGTGAACAATCCATGTGGTGCCAGTGGATTAAGTCCTATTTGTTACATGGGAAGAGTTTCTGGGGGGTTAAAATGCCTGGGAATGCCTCATGGGTATGGAGGAAGATGCTGAATCTTAGACTCATTGTGCAACCACACATTAAAACCATAATTGGCAATGGTCAGACCACCCTTTTATGGTTTGATAATTGGCATCCTCTAGGCCCCCTAGCTGAAAAGTTTGGACCTAGAATATTTTATGACCCTGGTCTTCCTAGAGATGCTAAGGTCTCTACAATCATCAGGAACTGCCACTGGTCTTTTCCCATAGCTCAAACCTTGGAGCTTAATGAGATTAGATCCTCATTGACCACTATGCCTGAGCCCAATTTGGCTAAGGATTCCCATAGATGGATGCTCACCCTCAATGGACAGCATAGCAATGATTCCATGTGGAACCATTTGAGAGCACATTTCGCTAAGGTCCATTGGCATCACTGTATTTGGTTCCCTGGTCACATCCCTAAGTGTAGCCTCATAAGTTGGGTGGCTGTCCAAAATAGGTTGTACACTGAGGATAGGTTGGTCACATTTGGGACCAATACTCACTCTTGTTGCAGTTTTTGTCAAGGCCAGGAGAGTCATGATCATCTATTTTTTAATTGCCCATATACCTCTCAGGTTTGGACTCAAATTACCGAGCTCCTCAATGTGGCATGGCCCACTAAGCCTTGGTCTAGCTGGGTATCCTTTGTATCATCCATAAAAGGCAACACTCTTAAATGATGAAGACAGTTTTGTTGAAGATGGAGATGTAAGAGTTGTGTTCAAATGCTTAGGAATCACTTGCCAACCTGGATACCTCAGCTCGTTTATCCCGAAGTGGAAGTCAGAAGTAGGTGGAGTTAAATGATGAAGTTAGTTTTGTTGAAGATGGAGATGTATGAATTGTGCTCAATTGCTTAGGATTCATTGGTCATCTACTCTTAGTTTGTAGCCTCTTGGCTTAGTTTCCTTTTTCTCTTCCTTTTCTTTTTCTTTTCTTTTTCTTTCCTCCTGGGGTATGCCCCTTGTATGCTGTACATTCTGTTGTCTCTTTTTTATTTCAAGCTATCTTTACCAAAAAAAATTAAAAAATTAGCTTTTACTACCTCAATACATCAAATCTGGATTGAAAGGAATTGCAGGAAGTTTCAAAATGTGAATTGTTCTGAGCAAGTTGTGATTCATAAGATCCACTCTTTGATGAGACATAGATTGATGTCCCTCAAGGAACTCCCTCAAGGACATCAATCTCAGTGGCTCATTAGGAAGTGGGATCTTCATACATAAGCTTTCATGAACCTAGATACTACTCATCCATGCGATTGTTTCTATGTGTAGGATTTCACTTGCAGGTGTTGCCTGCAGGACAATCTCATCACCATGAAGGGGTTACCCTTCTATTTAACTCTATATACAGGTTGGATGAACATGGGGCTAATGTATTTGTTGCTTATGTTCCATTTGGACAAGTTATTTCTGCAGATGTGAAGCTCCTGAATGTTCTCTGGATTGGCACCCCTTACGAGATCAGTTTCTTCTACTGTGGTATTACTGAGTTGTGTGATCTAGTATACAGAGTGTAAACCAGTGAATTGAGTGCTTGAGCCCCAGATTCTTTGCGAGAGGAGGTAATATCTAGTGGGGGAGTATTGTGAGGATAAGTTGAGGGTGTGTGGGACTTAGGGAGTGGTTTGAAGAAGTGAGATTTCTCGGGAGTTGAAGGGCGAGCCACTCAAATCTTACGTTCCCATGTTTTATCGCGGTTGTTACATAGCTATCTTACTACAAATGTTGGATTGTAATTACTGCATTCTGTGTAGTTAGATTTATTGTGTGGACTGCCATTACCTTCTAGTTTGTTGATCTCTGTTGTTTTTCGCTTGTCTTGCTGCCGCTATTATGCTCTCTACACACAGCTACTTGTGGCTGCCGTCCCACGGGCAGTGTAGGAAATGGGCAGCCGTGTCTTTGTCTTTGCACATCATCCTTTATTCTTCTGCTTCGCCTTTGCATAGTTTATCTTCTTCTTTGCTTCAATCTGCTTCTTGCATATATTTTTCTCTTCTTCTTTGCATATTTTACTTTTCTTCTTCTTTGCATTCTCGTCATATTATGTTACACCGCTGCCAAGCTTGTTTTAGGTTGAGGTGTGTGGTTTGTGTGTGTTTTGGCCTAGTCATGGGGGGCTGTCCCATGGCATATGATGCCCTTCTGGGAGGGGGCTGTCCTCCCAACTTCGTTGCTACTTGATGCGTTGCTGTGTCCAAAACGCAGCATGCCTGATTGGTTGTGTCCAAACAGCTAGGGTTGCTACTACTATACCTGCTGTTGTTGGAATGCTTCACCTACTTGTCCAGGATCGCCTCGGTTTTCTGGTTTCTCAAAAACCAATAATTGCTACCTTTTACTACTTCCATTAGATTTTATTCCCGCTTGTTGGGTTGTCCATGCTAAATTAAGGTTTGGCAAACTTAATGCTTCTTTTCACTTCCACCCCAGATTTTGTGTGTTTCTCCTTCATCTTTTGATGAGAGAGAAACACTCTACTTCTCCCTATGTAGCCGATTGGCCTTCTTTGCTTTCATTTTCTTTCTTTTCTTTTTCTTTGTCCTCCTGGGGTATGCCCCTTGTAGGCTGTATATTCGGTTAGCCCCTTTTATTTTCACGCTTATTTACCCAAAAAAAAATGCCATATTGGATGAGTTAAAGTCCATGAGTGACAATGACTTTTGGGATCTTGTCAAATTCCCTAAAGGTATCAAGCCTGTTGTTTGTAAATGGATATTTAAAACCAAACAGGATTCGAAAGGCAATATCAAAAGATATAAAGCACGTCTTATTGCTAAAGGCTTTACTCAAAAGGAAGGCATTGACTATAAAGAGACTTTCTCTCGCTATCATCGAAAAGACTCTCTAAGGATTTTTTTTTTTGGGTAAATAAGCTTGAAATAAAAAGGGCTAACCGAATATACAGCCTACAAGGGGCATACCCCAGAAGGACAAAAGAAAAGAAAGGAAATGAAAATAATGGAAAGTAAATGAGCTTACGCTAACTGGCTACAAGGAGCAAAATGATAGATAGCCTGAGAGTTTCTTAACCTTCTAAAGAGATGATTAAGATACAACAGAGAAGTGAAGTACTATACTAGCCTAGCAACAAAAGTGTGAATCAGCAAAAGATGAACAACGTCATATCAAAGGGTGCTTCAATATCCTTGTGCATTGCTTCAAGTATCCTTATGCAGTACTTCAAGTATCTTAGTAGTGCAGCAATGGAAGCTTTGATGGGATGAAACAACAATAGTAGTAGCAATCTGGGTGCAGCTCTATGATGGGAGGACGCCCCCTCCCCAAAAGGATCAAACATGCCTAGGGACAACCCCCCAAGGCTAGGTTAAAGCAAATCAAACAACATGTTCATAATCCAATACACACAAGATCAAGCACTTGGAATTTTCAGGATTTTGGGCAGCATCTTGCTAGGAAATGTAGCATCCCAGCTTACAACTCTACATAACGTCAACACAACATGAATAATGTAAAAGTACTAGTTACAGCAGCTCTGCCCAAACAATGGCAGCCCACAATGGAATAGACACAATGTAGCAAGCAATAGTGATGGTCACTGCAGGATTGTTATGGCACTTGTAGCTCATTATGATTTAGAGCTTCACCAAATGGATGTAAAGAACCTTAATCCCCACAAGGCTCCTAGCCCTGATGGATATAATGCCAGGTTCTTTCAAAAAGCCTGGCTTGTTGTGGGACATGAGGTCACCTCTGCAGTTCAGAATTTCTTCAGGTCTGGGAAATTATTAAGCAAAGTTAATGTCACTATTGTGGCACTTGTCCCCAAAGTACCTAATCCCTCAAAGGTGGGTGACTTCAGACTAATTTCTTGTTGTCACACTATTTACAAATGCATTGCCAAGATTTTGGCTAAGAGGCTACAGAGTGTTCTCCCCTTTCTTATTGATCCGGTCCTATCTGGATTTATTAAGGGCAGGAGAATTGCGGATAATATATTCCTCACTTAGGAAATCATGCAAGGATACCACAAATCCACTTCATCCCCCAAATGTGCTATGAAAGTGGACATAATGAAAGCCTATGACAATGTCAGATGGGATTTCCTTTGGGATACACTGGTATGCATGAACTTCCACCCCAAAATGATTGCATGGTTAAAAGATTGTGTCACCACTGCTAACTATACTTTGAACATCAATGGTGAACCATCGGGCAATATTAAGGATGCAAGAGGCCTCAGGCAGGGAGATCCTTTGTCCTCTTACCTCTTTGTAATTGTTATGGAAGTACTCACTTGTATTCTAAAGGAGAGGTCTAGTAAACCTAATTTTAGGTTCCATTGGAGGTGCAATCAACCCAAAATCATAAATTTTTGTTTTGCTGATGACCTTATGCTCTTTTGCAAAGGTGATGTTAATTCAGTCAAACATATTCAAGACTCCTTGTTTGAGTTTCAAATCACTATCTGGATTATCCCCAAGTCCTGGGAAAAGTAATGTCTTCTTTTCAGGAGTGCAACACTTTGTCAAAAAGGAGTTAAGCAAATGTTAGGTTTTAGAGAGGGTTTTTTGCTTATGAGATACCTTGGAGTCCCACTGTTGTCTACCAAGCTGAAACACAGTGATTGCAAATCCATGATAGACAAAATCACTTCAAAAACTAAAACTTGGTCCAATAGGGACCTAACCTATGCGGTAGGGTCCAATTAATAAAAAAATGTCCTCTTCTCAATGCAAACTTATTGGTCTTCCCTCTTTATACTTCCCAAGAAAGTTATTAAAGAGGTTGAGACCATCCTGAGGTCCTTTCTATGGATTGGTCCTGACCTCAAGAAGAGTGGGGCCAAGGTATCTTGGGAGCACTTGTGTTGTCCCAAATAGGAGGGTGGCTTAGGTTTTAAATCCGTTCTCGTCTGGAACAAGGCTGCTATAGCTAAGCACATCTGGTTCCTCATCTCTGGTGGGGAACAATCTATGTGGTGTCAATGGGTTAAGTCTTACTTGCTCAAAGGTAAGAATTTTTGGGAAGTCAAGATGCCCAGTTCACCTTCGTGGGTTTGGAGGAAACTCCTTAACCTCAGACCCATTGTGCTACCCCACATTAAAGTTGTGATTGGTAATGGCAGAACCACCTCACTATGGTTTGATAATTGGCACCCTCTTGGACCTATTGCTTCCAGATATGGTCCTCGAGTCATTTATGACTCTGGACTCACTAAAGATGCTATTGTGGCTGTCATTATAAGAGGCTCCAATTGGGGTCTCCCCATTACCCAGACCCTTGAGTTCAATGAAATTAGGGATGCTATTGACTCTCTACCCAACCCAAATCAGGAACTTGAGGACTGCCATAGATGGAACCTTAATTCAAATGGTGAGTTTACCATCTCTTCCCTGTGGGATGAACTCAGAATACATTACCCCAAAGTACCATGGCACAATAGCATCTGGTTTCCAGGTTATATCCCTAAGTGTAGCATGATTGCTATACACAACAGACTATATACTGGTGACAGGTTGGTTTCGTTTGGTACAATCCCTGTTTCCCGTTGTAGTTTTTGTACTAGTGTGGAGTCCCATGACCACTTATTCTTCAATTGCCCATTCACTTCACAAATTTGGTCTGACATGCTTTCTCATATCAATGTCAGTTGGCCCCCAAGGTCTTGGTTAGAGTGGATCACTCGTATCTCAAGCTTCAGTGGCAAAAGTCTCAAAAATTAAATCATCAAGTTGATGTTCACTACTTTAGTCTACCAAATTTGGCTTGAAAGAAATGTTCACAAGTTCCAAGATGCATCTTGCACTGTACCTATTGTGGTTAACAAAATCCACTCAATCGTGAGATACAAGCTGTTATCCTTGGAAAATCTTCCCCAAGGCCACCATTGTCATAGGTTGTCAACTAAGTGGGGGATAGTCTAAAATTCCTATTCACTTTTATTAATGCAACTCTGTTTTGAACAAGCACAAATGATCAGGACCAGGGCATCATGAGGGGATAATATGTTGGTTCTCAACTTACCACCCATTTGGGATTCTCTATGCAGATATTCAGGGGCTTGCTGCATCAGTGTTGCGGCGGCCGGTTGCATCTTCTTGATGCAATGGTATTCACTTTGCCCGATGGTTGTTCTCAATCTTTGCATCCCTCCGTTCTTTGTGGCCAGATTAGTTGTTGTTCTTTGGTGATGCCGCCCGATGCATGGGGCATCTCAGGACTTTATAGGGCAGTGAGGTTACATCCACATGGGTTACTCTAAAAAATTTCAGGCCTTTATGAGGCAATGAGGTCTCATCAAGGGGAGGACATAAGAGTATTCAGATTGTGGAGAGCCTGTTCCCTACATCTCAGGTATTAAGCCAAGAGCTTCATGAAGTTTTAATACTAACATCCCATTTGGGAATTTGAGTGCAGGTAGTTACCGACTTTGTGTACTCTATTGATGGATCTCATGATGTCGTAAGGGTGTGTTCAACTTAAATTGTGTGTACCAGTGAGATGAGTGTCTTGGACCTCTGACTTTCCTTTCGAGTGGAGAGTATTTGTAGTTGGAGATTATCTTGTGAGTTGTTGAGGGAGTTTGGAGCCTTAGAAGAGGGATATGGAAGTTGTGAGAGTCTAAGGGAGATGAAGTAGAGCCACATAGTTACTATATGTTGTGAGAGTCCAATTGAGAGCCACAATATGTTGTTCCTATACTGCTGCTATTGTAGCTACTGCTGCTGCTCCTCTGTGGTAGTCACAATCTGCTGCTGCTGCTGCTGTGGCAAATCATGTATTTTAGCCAGTACAGTGCAGGTCATTCAAGGGGAACAAAGTTATACATAGTGGACTGGTGCATTAAGACATATGTGAGTCCAGTGTTCTCAAAGGTATATTGACTGGTGCACTAAGCTTCAAGTGAGATCCTAAAAGGAAGTTCCAGTTAGTGTGAGTGCTTTAAGCTTCAAGTGAGGTATGTACATCGTGCTATATAGAAGTCATATATGGGTTGCAAGGGCTGTTGCAATCCACTATTATTGCATCTATTGTTACTCTTGTCGTTGCTAGTGTCATTGCTTTAGGCCTAGACTGCAGTGTGCTTTATTGATGTCGTATGGGTTGCGAGGGCTGTTGCAATCCTTTACTATCTGTTGTTACTCTTGATGATGCTAGTGTTATTGCTCTATACTACACATATATCATGGTTACAAGGGCTGTTGCAACCATCTGTTACTGCTACATTAGTACTCTTGTCTGTTCACTGTATACTTGGAAAACCTGCTACTCCTGTACTGCAGCTCTATTGCTGCAGCACTATTGCTGCAGTTTGTAGTCTTGTTTTGATCAACAATGGTTACATCTGGACTGCTGTGTGTTTGATCAGCATCCACGAGATTAGGCCTAGTCATGGGGGGCTGACCCTGGCATGTTTGATCCCCTTGTGGGAGGGGGCTTCCTCCCAATTCATGGACTTATCTCATGTTCAAGCATCCATTCCTTTGTTCAAGCTTCAAGTCTTAAGAAGTATGTTCTTGCTTGCTTTAATGTTGAGAAGTCACAAATAGCTACATCTGCATCTTCTGTGTTGCTATTGGATCTGTGGTAGCTGTCCTAAATGCCAAGAGGTCATGCCAAAATTCACTTCTGCACTACATTCTGCTACTACATATTGTGCTTGATGATCATGCACCTAGTGGCCGGTTACTGTACTATGCTCAAGCTCAATTCAGTTGTTCATTTCCATTTTGAATGTTTCTCCTCCATCTCCCTTGATGGCCTAGAAACATTTAGTTACCATTTCATGTTACTAGGTTAACCTCTTCTAATTTAGTCACTTACCCCTCCCCATTGTAGCCTTGTTGGCCATCCTTTTTGTTCCTTTTGTTTTGTTTTCTTTCTTTGTTTTCTTTTGTCCTCCTGGGGTATGCCCCTTGTAGGCTGTATATCCGCTTAGCCTTTTTTTCTATTTCAAGCTTATTTACCCAAAAAAAAATGATGTAAAGATTGCGTTTCTCAACAGTAACGTTGAAGAAACAATATATATGCTGCAACCAGAAGGTTTTGAGACTAAAGGGTTAGAACATTTGGTTTGCAAACTAAAGAAATTCATTTATGGCTTAAAGCAGGCATTTCTTCAATGGTACCAAAAGTTTGACCAATTAATTTCCTTTTTGGTTTTAAGGAAAATGCTATGGATCAATGTGTTTATCTTAAGAATAGTGGGAGTTTTATGTATGCTCTAGTTTGTATGCATCCAGATATTGCGTGCATAGTTGGAATGCTTGGTAGATATTTGTAAATGATATGCTCACATATCGGAGAATCTAATTATTATTATTGGATATTCGGACTCCGAGTTTGTTATTGCTTACTATAAAGCAACAAAGTAAGCATTGTGGTTGCAGAATTTTATCACATGGCTTCATACCTTTGGTAACTCTAGAAGCCAATGAGGATTTACCATGATAATAAAGCTGTTAAATTAGGACAAAAGTTTGTCAAAATTAAAGCATATTGACATCAAGTTTCTTGTCATTAAGGAAAGAGTTCAGAATCGTCTTATGTCAATTGAGTACATTAGCACATAACTCGTGATTGCGGATCCGCTTACTAAAGGCTTACCACCTAAAGTTTTTAATGAGCATGTAGCTCATACAGGAGTGGTTAGTTCTAGTGAAGTATTTGATTAGTGGGAGTTTTGCTACTCATTATTATTGATTATTTGACTTTTATGGTGATCACTTTTGGTTTATTGATGATTCTGAAATAATTCAAATTGTGGTATATACATGAAGTTTTGAATATATGCGTGACTTAGGAACTCTGTTGAGTTATAAGGTTGGACTAGTTGGAAATAGGCATGCTAAAGGATCACATCTGCATGTAATTTCCATGCTACACTTCTGTACTTGATCTATGTCATTGAATACATAGATATTTGTGACCATGGATGGGTCCTGTCAGGATAAATATGGCGAAGGCCGCCATGATCCTATATTTGTGTTTTTGATGGACCAGATTGTTTGAGATAACACTTATAAATTTCGATAATAAAAGTTTGAGCGCTCTTAAAGTTCACAATGTCTAATATCTGGATGACTGTGTGGCCCAAGTTGCGAAATTGTTAGCAATTTTCTGTAGGTGGGCCTATATAGATCATATAATTAGATATTGTATATTGTCGAATAAGGTTTGAGTGGTGTCGGTACTACCCATTAAGTTTTGATAATTTAATTAATGTGACCGGGTAATTGACAAATATCTATTAGCACGTATTTGGATTACATCACGTGTGTTAAGTGGTACGGGCTTATTATTATTTGGGTTACATCATGTGGGTTGCAAGGGCTGTTGCAACCTGCGATGTATATATTCAGTACAAGGGCTGTTGTACTGAAATTTCATATTGGTTATTATGCACTATGATATCATCTGTCATTGTTGATTTGCCCCTGTTACACTACTGTTCGGCTACTGTATTCCATGTGTTACTGCTGCTGCATCTGTACTTACCACTGTTACATATTTTGGTGCCATTGTATGCTTTATGGGTTGTTACTTCTAGGCAGCCAACTGATTTTTGGACTTGTCTAAAACAAATGTTATGCTGCCAAATTTTCTAAGAATATTGACACATTTCATGGGGCGTTATGGCAACTCTGCTGCTGCAGCAGCTGCTGTGGTTGTGTTGCTACCATAGATTCCTGTGTGCATCACATCCTGTTGTTGTTACCCCTGGGCAGCCAATTGATTTCTGGGTCTAAACAAACGTTATGCTACCAAATTTTCTAATAATATTGACATATTTCAAGGGGCATTGTGGCAACTCTTTGCCAACTGCGGCGGCTCTTTGCCTTTTGGCGATGGTTGTGTTGTTGCTACCATAGGCCTCTGTGTGCATCACATCCCGTTGTTGTTATTCGGGCGCCCAATTGATTTACGGACTTGTCTAAAACAAACGTTATGCTACCAAGTTTTCTAAGAATATTGACATATTTCAAAAAGGGATGTTGTGGCAACTCTCTTTGCTTTGCGGCAATTCTTTGCCCCTCCTTGGCAATGGTTGCGTTGTTGCCTCCATAGGCCTTATGGTACAGTCTGGAAAGGGACCACATGGTCTATGGATAAGCCATGTATAAGGATAGGGACCACATCTGCTGCTGCTGCAGTTTCTCGTGCTCAATTAACAGGTTGTGGGGAAATCCCATTGGTGATATGGGCCTAGCCTAGGGGGGCTGTCCCTTGGCAAGTCTGATCCCCTTTGGGAGGGGGCTTCCTCCTGCACCTAGCCTTAGGGGGTTGTCCCTTGGCATGCTTACATTACTGTTTGTTTTAGCTACCTTGGCGTATTCTTGTATCAGCGTGCTGGAAGTCCTAATCAAATCAACCATTTGGAGGTGCTCAACCACATCATCCCATGCAATATGGGTCATGACCAATGACCACGCCTTGGAAGTTTGTCGATCTACTTCAGTCACAAATGTCACTTATTCACTTAGTGATATGTATCCATATTGTGTGTGTTTCTCTTTCCTCTCTATGAGAGGGATTAGAAACACATTGTCTATAGTATTAATAGGTTCTATTTTTGTAATAGGTTAGTTTGTCATCCCTTCCCACTGTTGCCTAGTTGGCCATCCCTTTTTTCTTTCATTTATTTTCTTTTCTTCTTTGTCCTCCCTGGGGTATGCCCCTTGTAGGCTATATATCCGGTTAGCCTTCTATTTCAAGCTTGTTTACCCAAAAAAAAAAAGTCCCCACTCCAAACCCTAATCTCTTTCTCATACCATCCCATCGTGTGTGATGAACAACCACACACACATTGTGTTCATCCTCCATGGCGACAGGTACGCATCCGCTATAATTTTCTTCAATAGTTTGACATGAGTTCTTGGGTTTAGGGTTTCTTATGAAATCCTACAAATCCATCATACAAGTGATAGTACTTGTCTAAGTATTCACGAAATACACTATGCCCAACATCAAAATTCAATGATCTCACACGCCTACATAATTTCCACATTTGCCAACACGCTCATATCAAGATGCTTCTATCAAGCTCTCATTTCAAATACACATAGTCGTGAATGGTCATACTCCGAGTGATTTGGGGCCTTAAAGGATGACTAATACTGCACTAAGGAACATCCATTCTAAATATGATAACATTTGCCAAGAACATAACAGAAGGCCCCAAGTTAAATAATTGAAACACATCACTGATCCTCAAAAGAGTATTGGGGTTCACTCTCAACAAATACAGAGCACAGGGGTACTAAAAGCCAACCTTAACTCCTCCACTTCTCACTTGTCCAAAAGCCAAAAGAAGAAGCTTAGGAAGGGAGGCAGTTCAGACAGCTCCACTTCTCATTCAGGTAAACACTGATTTCCTTATCTTCCCTTATTTTGGGCAGTATGCGTTCATTTTTATCACCTGCCATGTTTTGTAATGAATAAAACTCCTCTACATTTTGGTTTCTGGAATATGAGAGGTCTTAATGACCCTATTAAACAAAAAGAGGTTGCATCTTTTGTTAAGTTAAATAACCTGTCCCTTTTTGGCCTGGTGGAGCACAAAATTAAGGAATCCAACTGCTCTAGGATCTTTAATTCTATGTTTCCTTCTTGGTCATTTGTTCATAACTCTACGATGGCTCCTATTGGTAGAATTTGTGTTGTCTGGGACCATTCTATGCTTAATCTCAGGGTAGTTAACATGACTAGCCAAGCCATACATTGTAGCATCCAATCTATGTCTGGCGACATAAAATTTGGTGCTTCCTTTGTTTATGGCTCCAATCAATATTTGGAGAGAAAAAACCTATGGGATGACCTGATTGCTTGTAATAGCAATGATCCCTGGATCATCTTGGGGGATTTCAATGCCCTAAGATATATAACTGATAAAATTGGGGGCGATAATGCTTGGCCTCCTCACATGGAGGATTTTAATGACTGCATTAATGCACTAGATCTGGAAGACCTTAGATACTCTGGGTGTCACTTTACCTGGTCCAATAAGCAGGACCCTTCCCACTATATCTCAACCAAAATTGATAGGGTTCTGGTCAATGAGCATTGGATTAAGACCTTCTCTTGTTCTAGTGCTCATTTTCCGTCCCTTGGGATCTCTGATCACTCTCCTGGTGTGGTCTTTCTTAACCCTGATCCTAAGCGAACTAAGAAACCATTCAAGTTCTTCAATTTCCCCGGCATACCATCCTCAATTTATATCTACTGTCCAGAAAGTTTGGAGAAAAGTTATCTTTGGTAATCCTATGTTTGTTGTCTGTGAGAAGCTTAGACTCCTTCAAATGGATCTTAAGAAGCTTAATACTAACGAATACAGTGACATATCCATTAGAGCTGCTGCTACTAGACAGAGCCTTGATAGAAGTCAGATTGACTTAAGTAAAGACCCCACTAATGTTGCCCTGCAATCCCAGGAGAGACTTCTATGTAAGCAATACCTTACTTTAGCTAGAGCTGAAGAGAGTTTTGCTAAACAGAAGTCTAGAATTCAATGGTTAAAGTCTGGGGACCAATGTACCTCCTATTTTTTTAAGTCCATCTCACACAATAGGAATAGGAGAAGGATCACCAGCTTGGTCCTCTCTAATGATGCCATTACCCATGACCCCATGGAGATAAAATCTACATTTGTCACATTCTACACTAATCTATTGGGTACTGTGCACTCTAGTGGCTACTCTGGTACTTCTAGAGTCAACCAACTAATCACTTCCAGGCTTGATGATTTCCAGAGAGATGCCATGGTTTTTGAGGTTTCAAACATTGAGATCAAAGAAACCTTTATGTCACTTAATCCCAACAAAGCTCCTGGCCCTGATGGCTACAATGCTAAGTTTTTCCAAAAATCTTGGGATGTGGTGGGCCATGAGGTCACATCTGCTGTTAGAAACTTCTTTAGATCCGCAAGTCGCTCTCTAAGGCCAATTCAACAAGTGTGGCTCTTGTTCCTAAAGTCCCCAACCCCTCTAAGGTGGGGGATTACCGGCCCATCTCTTGTTGTAATACAATCTATAAATGCATAGCTAAAATCCTTGCTAAAAGGATTCAAGTTGTGCTTCCTCATCTCATTGACCCTGTGCAATCAGGTTTTGTCAAAGGTAGAAGAATCGCTGATAACATATTTCTTACCCAGGAGCTTATGAGAGATTATCATAGGCATTCCCCCTCTCCTAGATGTGCTTTGAAGGTGGATATTATGAAAGCTTATGATAATGTGAGGTGGGACTTCCTGTGGGACATCCTTTCCTCCATGAATTTTCACCCTAGAATGATCCATTGGCTAAAAGCTTGTGTCACAACAGCCAATTATACCTTGAGTATCAATGGTGAGGCCGCTGGTTCTATCTTGAGGCAAAAAGGTTTAAGGCAAGGTGACCCCTTGTCCTCATACCTTTTTGTTATTGTCATGGAGGTACTCACGCAGCTCCTCAAAGAGAAATCACTTACTCCCAACTTCCAATTCCATTGGAGGTGTGAGTAAATAAAGATAATCAACTTGTGTTTCGCAGACGATCTCATGATCTTCTATAAAGGTAATCTTGAGTCTATTCACTATATACACGAGGCCCTTATGGAATTTGAGAAGCTGTCTGGTCTATCTCCCAGTCCAGGCAAAAGCAACCTCTTTTTCTCTGGTGTCTCCATTGCTAACAAGCAAGCAATCCTCGAGAAGTTGGGATTTAAAGAAGGTTCTCTCCCTGTGAGATACCTTGGGCTCCCTCTCATATCCACTAAACTTAAATACGCTGATTGTAAGATTCTTATTGATAAAATTATAAGTCGTACCAAATCCTGGGCAAATAAATACCTATCATATGCTGGGAGAATCTAGTTGATTAAGTCTGTGTTGTTCTCCATGCAGACTTATTGGTCCTCCATTTTTCTGCTTCCTAAGAAAGTGGTTAAGGAAGTTGAGACCATTCGAGATCCTTCTTTTGACCGGATCGACCTTAGACACACGGGTGCAAAAGTATCATGGGAGAACCTTTGTTCCCCTAGGAAAGAAGGAGGTCTCGGTTTCAAATCTATCCAAATATGGAACAAGGCTGCCATGGCTAAGCACATGGTTTATCATTTCTGGAGGAGAGCAATCCATGTGGTGCCAATGGATTAAATCATATTTACTCAAGGGTAAGAGTTTTTGGAAAGTTACAATTCCTAGTAGTCCTTCTTGGACTTGGAGGAAATTGCTTCAACTTCGCCCTCTCATCCAATCTTTTATCAAGTATAAAAAACAAGATGGTAACTCTACTTCCCTTTGGTATGACAATTGGCACCCTTTTGGCCCTTTGGTTGAGAAATTTGGCACCCGTATTGTTTATGACTCTAGCCTCACAGATGATGCCAAAGTCTCTGCCGTTTTGCATACAAATAATCACTGGCACTTCCCCATCACCCAAACTTGGGAGCTAAATGAGATTAGGTCTCATTTGCCTCCCTTAAGCAACCATAATCCCACTGATGCTGACTCGTGTATATGGACCCTTAATCAAAATGGACTGTTCTCCGTTTCATCATTGTGGGATCGTATGAGAGTTAAGTTTCCCACCATTGGTTGGAGCCATGTTGTTTGGTTCCCTTTTTCATATTCCCAAGTGCAGCCTCATTAGTTGGCTTGCGATCCAGAATAGATTATCCACTGAGGATAGGCTTGTCTTGTTTGGCATTAAGACCACTTCTTGTTTGTAGCTTCGTCCCAATGAGGAGAATCATGACCACTTATTTTTAACCGCCCTTCACAAAAAGTCCGGGATGATGTCTCCCATAAGTCCCAAATTATCTGGCAATCTCAAACTCTGTTTGGGTTGGTCAATCTTCTTTCTTCTCTTAGAAGGAAAGATTTGGAAACTACACTTACTAAATTAACCTTTACTGTCTCTCTATACCACATCTGGATAGAGAGAAACCTTAGGAAATTTCAAAATATCCAGCATAATGTGCCATCCTTGGTGCACAAGATATGCTCTGATATTAGGTATAGAATGCTGTCCCTCCACAAAATACCAACAGGAGCTATTTCACTTTTAGAGGCTTGGAACCTTTCATAAGGTTGTATCATTGGTCTGTTAGCATTGTCTACTGCTTTGTACTTTCCTTATACATTCTTCAGAAAGATCGACTTGTTTTACGTGTGTGATGGTCTCTCCTTTTAGCTTTCTTGGGTGGCAAAATTTGTAATTCCTAATTGCCCCAATTGAGGCAAAGGTGTGTATTGCAGGTTCTCTAATGTCCAAGACAAGTGAGCTATACATCATCTCCTGGTTGGAGCCATTCCCATCACACAGTGAATCACAGATTTCCAGCATAATACTTCTAAATAACAGTGGAGTATACCTTATTCCTTACATCTATACTCTTAATGGCAATATGCATTGGTACCAATCAAGAAGTTAGGAGTTAGGAATTGGTGACAATTGAGTTGTGAGATCTACCATATAAGAGAGCCTTGTGAGTGTGTGTTTGAGCCCCTGAGTTTTTTTGGGAGAGGAGGTAATATCTAGAGGGGGAACATGGTGAGGTGTAGGAGAGGGTGATCGGAACCGTAGAGAGTGAATTGAAGTGTGAGGATCCGAGGAAGTTGAAGGGAGAGCCTCTATACTTTTAGATGCAGTGCTATGTCAAAACAACCCATGGTCATTTCTAGAGCAAGAAGCTGGGAGTTCACAAAGCAGCTCATGGTCATCTCAAGAGCAACAAAAGTTTGAGTCCACAAAATTCACGGTCCAGGCCAATGCTTTTACTTCTAATTTCTCGGTATACGGCCCTGATAGCTCACTGTGTTAGCTGCTGCCATCTGCATTCTACTGCTGGTTGCTGGTACATACTTCTTGCTTGCACTTCATGTTAAACTATAGCTAGGGCTGTTGCTATAGTTCTTACTTGCACTTTGATTATGCTCATTAGGTGGGTTGCAAGGGCTGTTGCAACCTACATGTTTATTTGCGTGCATTCGTTATTTCATGTTATTCTATAGCAAGGGCTGTTGCTATAGATACTTGTTTGATTTTCTGTTAGAGCTCTCACTTGTTTAATATCATTGTATACATTGAGTACTTGTTGTGTTGCTTTCCTTCATCTGGACTGATGTGTGTCTGATCAGCATCCTCGATGTCGGAAGTTCTGCCTCTATCTCTTCCCCTTTCTTTTCTTTTTAAATTTCTTTATTTGTATATGCAAATCTGGGGTGGCACCTTGAGGGTGCTCCAATTACGAACGGGTCATGGCGAAATTTTCAAAATTTTCTTCCCCAGTATTTGGAGAGTTTTTCTCCTTAAATTCAAGATCTTGTTTCCCCATTAGAGTGTTTCTCCTCCCTCCTTCTGATGGATTAGAAATACTCGCTCCCAATTGTAGCCTTTTGGCCATCCCCCTCCAATCCCATTCCCATGTAGCCTTTTGGCCTTCCCATTTCTTTCTAGTTTTCTTTCTTTTCTTTTATTTTGTCCTCCCTGGGGTATGCCCCTTGTAGGCTGTATATTTGTTTAGCCTCTTTTTATTTCAAGCTTGTTCTACCGAAAAAAAAAATTGAAACTAGGAATCCATACGCATAAGCCCCACAAGTATCAGTTTAACTATTGTCAATTCACTTCTCTCAAGTTTCGTTCCGAACTCATCATGTCAATAGTCATTTCACCTTGAGCGTTTGGGACGTCGTATCTCCTGCCGTCCGATTTGAGACATCGTGACCCTTGCCTAGCGACACACCAAAAGGTGGAACTAGTACCTCATGTTTCATAGATCATTGCTTAGGTTACTCATTCTCATCTCATCTCATCATGTTACTTATCAAACAATATCAATATCGTTCATCACAATGTGCATATCAAGGATCGTAAGTTAACCCAACTCCACAAACATAGCATTCTTTTGTCTCCCCTTTTTTATTTCAAGCTTACTTTACCTAAAAAAAAACATAGCAGTCAACCAGGAGAATGCAATTTTACCAATACACTGCTACTAGTACAGATCAGAGCGCAGTAGGTCCCACAAGAGTGTTTAAACCGTTCATTCAACTTAGAATGATTTTCTGAGGAGCCCCATGAGAAATCAGCTTCATTGGATGTGCATAAGTGGTTGATCCAAAATCCCCCCATTTCATTCAATTTCTTGCGAGGCCCCATGGAACATTATTCTAAGATAAATTAATGGTTTGGATCACTTGTGTGGGACCCACAGGTGGGTCTCCCAGACTGGTCGGTACTTGGGGATTGGTACTGTAGTGGGCCAAGAAAATAATGGCTCGAAGTAATCTTATTTGGCACGGTCCAGTGGTCCGAAGCCCAAATAATACAAGGCCCAATGCCAATACGAACCAAAATGATCCTACCGAGATAGTTTAGGCCGAGACGAGTTGGCATCTCAACCGAGCAAGACTTAACCCAAGGCGATTTGGATGGAAATCCGAGATATTGGACATAACTGACGTCATGGATGATATCATCCAAGGTGGTTGCCCTTTGTGCCATTCTCATGAAGGCACATGTGCATGCTGCAGCTGTCCACATGTCATGGTGAGCCACGACTCAAGACAAATTGCATGCAATGACATCGTCTGAGACGGATGATTGATTTATCCGTGTACTTGGAGCACAAGTCAGGTGGAGCTTATATAAAGGAAGAGGAAGAACCCTAAAAGGTTCATAATTCACTCTCTCTAAACAGTAAATCGATCTCTTTGGTACTTCCCTATTCCAAGTTTTTACTAGACCGTCGGAATGCCTTCCTTGGACAACTTTCCGACCAGGTTGGGTGCTAACATCTAGTGCTAAGTGTGCAAGTGTACCAAGGAGATACACTTGTCATTCACGAAAGTTAAGGAACAGACCAAGGAGATACACTTGTCCATGTTGCACCACCACCAAAACCTGTTAAAAGACCATTTAGGTTTTTTGATTTCATAGCAGACCATCCCACTTTCCTACTTACAGTTCAAAAGGTCTGGAGCCAAATTATTCTGGGTAATCCTATGTTCTGCCTTACTGAAAAACTTAGACGGTTACAAGTTGAACTCAAAATGCTAAATCATAAAGAATTCAATGCTATTTCTGATAGAGTTGCTAACTCTAGGAATCAGCTTGAAATCCTTCAGACTAGACTTGGATTAGATCCTACTAGTTCTTCTGTCCAGATGGAGGAAAAAATGGTCTACAAACAATTTCTCACATTCTCCAGAGCTGAGGAAAGTTTAGCTAGACAAAAATCAAGGATACAATGGCTAAAACTTGGTGACCAATGTACCTCATTCTTCTTCAAATCCATCAACAACAATAGGAATAGGAGTAAGATTACTAGCCTTGTTTTGGGTGACTATACCATTACTCAAGACATGACTATAATCAAAGACTCTTTTGTCAACTTCTATTCCAATCTGCTTGGTAAACCACATACTACTACTTATGCTGGTTATGAAAGAATTAATCAGCTAATTACCCAGAGACTCACCAACGACCAGAGGCTTAGTATGATACAGGAAGTTACTAATTCTGAAATCAAGGATGTGGTCATGAGCCTTAATCCTAACAAAGCCCCTGGCCCTGATGGGTATAATGCTAGGTATTTTCAGAAAGCCTGGTCTGTTGTTGGGCATGAAGTCACTTCTGCAATTAGGAATTTCTTCAGATCAGGGAAACTACTGAGTAGGGCTAATGCTACCATTGTGGCTCTTGTTCCCAAAATACCTAATCCTACTAAAGTTGGAGACTTTAGGCCAATCTCTTGTTGCAACACTATCTATAAGTGTATTGCCAAGATATTAGCTAAAAGACTCCAAAGTGTACTCCCTGTGCTTATTGACCCTATCCAATCTGGATTTGTTAAGGGGAGGCGTATTGCAGACAACATATTTCTCACACAGGAAATTATGCATGGATATCACAAATCCACTTCTTCTCCCAAATGTGCCATGAAAGTGGATATTATGAAAGCCTATGACAATGTCAGATGGGACTTTCTTTGGGATAAACTTGCGTGCATGAATTTTCACCCCAAAATGATTACCTGGTTAAAGGCATGTGTCACCACAGCTAACTACACATTGAATATCAATGGTGAACCCACCGCAACATTAAAGGGGAGAGAGGACTGCACAAGGTGATCCATTGTCCTCCTACCTATTTGTTATTGTTATGGAAGTGCTCACGTGTATTCTAAAAGAGAGGTCCAATGAGCCTGACTTTTAAATACCATTGAGATGTAGTCAAACCAAGATCATTAACTTATGTTTTGCTGATGACCTTATGCTCTTTTGCAAGGGTGAAGTAAACTAGTGAAGCATATCCAGGAATCCTTATATGAGTTTGAATCACTTTCTGGATTATCCCCAAGTCCTGGGAAAAGCAATGTCTTCTTCTCTGGTGTCCAGCACTCCATCAGAGAAGAGATCCTCCAGTTATTAGGATTCAAAGAGGGTACCCTGCCCGTTAGGTACCTTGGTGTACCTCTGTTGTCTACCAAATTAAAGCACATCGACTGCAAACCCATGATCGACAGAATCACATCAAGAACCAAATCTTGGACTAATAGGGACTTAACCTATCTTTGGTAGAGTCCAATTGATTAAGAATGTCCTTTTTTCAATGCAAACCTATTGGTCCTCCCACTTTATTCTTCCCAAAAGAGTCATCAAGGAAGTGGAGTCCATACTAAGATCCTTTCTATGGTCTGGTTCGGACCTCAAGAAGTATGGAGCTAAGGTTTCTTGGGAGCATTTGTGCTGTCCCAAGAATGAGGGTGGCCTTGGTTTCAAATCTATCCTAATATGGAATAAAGCTGCCATAGCTAAGCACATTTGGTTCCTCATCTCTGGTGGGGAACAATCCATGTGGTGCCAATGGGTTAAGTCATACTTATTGAAAGGGAAGAGTTTCTGGGAAATTAAGATGCCCAGCGCGCCCTCTTGGGTATGGAGGAAACTTCTCAATCTTAGGCCTATAGTCCATCCACACATTAAGGTGGCCATTGGTAATGGCAGGTCCACTTCCCTCTGGCACGATAATTGGCACCCGCTTGGCCCTATTTTTAGCAAATATGGTCCTAGAGTTATCTATGACTCTGGACTCAACAGAGAGGCCACTATGGACGCCATTATAAGAAACTCCACTTGGAGTCTTCCTATTACCCAGACCCTTGAACTTAATGAGATTAGAGATGCTATCAACTCTCTACCCAGCCCAAACCAGGAAATTGAGGACTTACATAGATGGACCCTCACTTCTAATGGTGAGTTCTCCATCTCATCTCTATGGGATGAACTAAGGCCACATTACCCTAAGGTGCCATGGCACCATGTCGCCTGGTTTACGGGCCATATACCTAAATGTAGCATGATTGCCTGGATTGGTATTCAGAACAGACTCTATACAGGAGACAGATTAGCCATGTTTGGCACCATTCCTGCCTCCTGTTGTAGTTTCTGTTCTGGTGTGGAGACTCATGAACATTTATTCTTCAATTGCCCCTTTACTTCGCAGGTCTGGTCTGATATGCTCACTTATGTCAACGTTAGCTGGCCCTCAAGACCTTGGACTGAATGGATCAATCAAATCTCAAAATTAAAAAGCAAAACTCTTGAAAACTTGACTATTAAACTGATTTTTACCTCAACAGTATATCAAATTTGGCTAGAAAGGAATGCTCGCAAGTTCCAAAATGCAACATGCCCCATACCTATTGTTGTGAGCAGGATCCACTCTAATGTGAGGTGTAGATTGTTGTCCCTGGAAATCCTTCCTCAAGGACATCAATCTCAGACTTTGTCAATTAAATGGGGACTTATTTGAGTGTCATTTTCACATTTATCTGGTATTTACATGGTGATTCTGGTGGACCGTGGAAGGGGGCAGCCATATGGAGCCTTGAAAACTTTGGAAGTTATGGGATTATGCATGAGGAAGGGTATTCACTCCTATTTATGAGGTTCCTAGTCAAAAGCCACATTCCAGAGGCTTTGTTGACCTATGTGGAGGGTCCAAAGATCGTATAAAGGAATTCATTTTGCATAGTGGTCTAGTAATGCTCTCCGATTACAAGGTAATCTTTGACTTGGTCTCCCAGGATACTTGTATTGTACTCTATTGTAGTCATATGGATTGCAAGGGCTGTTGCAATCCACCATTATTGTTATTTGTTGTTACTTTGTGCATGCTAGATTGCGTTGTGCTTTATTGCGGTGTACTTGCATTATAGGGGTGCAAGGGCTGTTGCATCCCTTTTCTTGTTGATTATTGTTATCTGTTGTTACTTTGAGCATGCTAGATTGTGTTGTGCTTTATTGATATTATTAGGGTTGCAAGGGCTATTGCAATCCACTTATTGTAACCTGTTGGTACCCCTGGTTTATTGCTTTATGCCTAGATTGCATTATGCTCTATTGATGTTACAGGGGGTGCAAAGGCTGTTGCATCCCTTTTCTTGTTGATTGTTGATTGTCCAGCGTGTTGTGGATCGCCACGCAGGCGTACTTGCATTGTCTTGATCTTTGTGTTGTATGGAACATTGAGTCACTTGCATATGCTTAAACATGATGTCTTTGTGGTCAGACTATATTCCACCGCCATCAATATAAGCATGCTTGCCTTACATATTGGTTTAGCCTGTTTTAAACCCACGATCATCAATTCTTTCCAAAGAGAACTTGGAGCCTTTACCCATGCAAAGGGTTCCTAGCCACGGGGGATGTCCCTGGCATTGTTTGATCCCCTTCTGGGAGGGGGCTTCCTCCAATTTACCTAGCGCTGGGGGGTTGTCCCAGTGTACCACAGGTTTGGTCCAACTACGGATGGTTGGTTGTCCTTGATGATCCTGTTACTGCTGCAGTTCTGTTTTTTCGTGCTATGTTCTGGGCTTATAGGGAAACAAACTATACCCTGCCAAAGCTTAGGGGTGAATTTCAAGTTTTAGAGACATCAAGATTAGAAACATCTAGTTTCTGCTGCTCCTGAACAGATGCAACTCCTATTTTCTCAAGCATTGCAGTTTGTTTGATATTGCGGCATCTTTCTTGATGCATGCAACTTGATATTCCAAGCCTCTGCATGTATTACCAATTATTACTGTTTGTATTCCAAGCCGGTCTGCCACCGGCCACTCTTGCATCTTTGCTAAGCTCTTCTTCTTTGCGTTTATTGTTACCCGTGCATTGATTCTCTACTGCATTCTGTTGCTTTCCCCAGAATATGTCATGTTCAGAAGCTTAGAATCTAGTCCAAGTCCCATCTCACAAGCTGCACACTCAGTTCGAGGATTCATTCACTCTAAGGGTCAATGATCCAATTTAAGTCAAGTTCTTTTTAGAGAAGATCAAGTTTGTCCCTAGTGTGGGTTGTATTTTTATTTTGTGTGGTGTTTCCCTCCTCTCTGTAGATAGGGGTGAAACACCATTTACTGAGGTTCGCGTTGTTGTACATGCCTTTATGGCCAACTTTCTCGTCCGTTCTTTTCTTTTCTTTTCTTTTCTTTTCTTTTCTTTTTGTCCTCCCTGGGGTATGCCCCTTGTAGGCTTTATATTCTGTTGTCTTCTTTTATTTCAAGCTTATTTACCCAAAAAAAAAGAGTTAAGGAACAGATCAAGAGTTCCATTTAGAAACTAGGACATCAAATGTACCCCTTGAATTACCGATTTTACCAACTGGTACTGATACTGAGGAAAATGGACTACCGGTACGAAAAATCCACTGAAGTGTCCAACCGTGCTTCATATGCCCGAGATATGACGATCTAACTATAAAAACACAAGTCACAACACAAACACGTAGAAGAAGAAAGAATCCCTACTAAGTGAATTTTGAGCAAAACCCTAACATGCTGGAGTTGATTTAGCCTCCAACCACCAAGAACAATTTCCCCCCCAAACTATGCTACAAGATCTAAGACATAGCTTACCAAAAACATGGCACAAAAGTGAGAGAGAAAAATGAGATAGAGAGAAAGAAACAAAGCCAAAAACATGGATTTATACCTCCTTGAGCGAAAAACCTTGAAATCTAGTTGAAACTCAAGTGATTAATGCGTAGATCTTGGAGTTTGATGGAGGATTTGTGTAGAAATCATGTGTTTTCGGTGAGATTTGAAGAGAGAAGAGAGAGAAACAAGTCAAGATTGGTTTTCATCGGTCTGGGTGTGAAAAATGAGCTAAAAGACCTATTTATAGTGTGCTGAATTGCGCACAATTTTCGAGAATCTATTAGTAGGTTTCGGTTCTGCACTTTTCTCAGTACTAGTAGCCAAAGTCTTTGTTAGCTAGGTACCGATACTGGGGTAGTGGTAATGGTACCTCCTGGGATGGTTTCCAAAATTCTATTACTTTCACCGATTCGACCTCTGATCACTTTTCTCCACGCCCCCAAACCACGCCACAACATCAAAACACATATCCCAACCATCCACCAACCCCAAGTACATCAAGATATACATACACCCTTACAAAAACATATTTGGAAAGCATAATTAAAACTCGAATTAAACCTTTTCACACTAAACAAAAATAATGAAATGGAATTTGAATACACGGGTCTCTATAGATGGGGTTTTTGAGGTTTAGAAAATTGAATTCTTTGACAAATTTCTTGGCACATTGCAAAAAGAATAGAGAGGTAACCAAGGCTAAACACCTATCTTTTTTTTTTTTTTGGGTAAATAAGCTTGAAATAAAAAAAGGGCTAACCGAATATACAGCCTACAAGGGGCATACCCCAGGAGGACAAAAGAAAAGAAAGGAAATGAAAATAATGGAAAGTAAATGAGCTTACGCTAACTGGCTACAAGGAGCAAAATGATAGATAGCCTGAGTGTTTCTTAACCTTCTAAAGAGATGATTAAGAAACAACAGAGAAGTGAAGTACTATACTAGCCTAGCAACAAAAGTGTGAATCAGCAAAAGATGAACAACGTCATATCAAAGGGTGCTTCAATATCCTTGTGCATTGCTTCAAGTATCCTTATGCAGTACTTCAAGTATCTTAGTAGTGCAACAATGGAAGCTTTGATGGGATGAAACAGCAATAGTAGTAGCAGTCTGGGTGCAGCTCTATGATGGGAGGATGCCCCCTCCCCAAAGGGATCAAACATGCCTAGGGACAACCCCCCAAGGCTAAACACCTATCTTTCTTAATTTATTGGTTAAACTGGTTTATTTTCTATGTTTCCTTTGGAAATATTATTAAGGACTTAACAAATCTTGCTAAAGAACAGAAAAAAGCCTGATGACGTTAGCTTTCCTCTGGCGATTTAGGCGATTTTTGTGTTCCCCGTGAGAAACCCTAGAGATGGAGGATTCACCTGCGATAACCATGGCTGATGTTCCTCTATCATCTGCAATCGACTCACATGAGGTTCAGATGAAGCAGAAGAAAGCTTTTCAACTCCAACCCCCTCTTGATCTTCAAAACCCAGATGCTTTCCCAAATCTTCCTCACTCTATTAACCCTAACTCCACTTCGCCCGCCTTCGCGGTTGGGGATCTTAGCCCTAACGCTGATGATATCGAAAACCTCACAGGAGCTAAATCGACTATATCATATGGAATCCACAGTCCCAAGCACTCACAGGACTCCCCTTCTTAGGCGCTACAACAAGCTTTTCTAAGGGAGGGACAGCGCGAAAACCAAGCCCCAATGGTTGGGTATCAAACAAAACCCAAAAACTGGGCATCTCTGCTCCGGGCTCTAGGCCCTTCACAAGCCATGAAGCTTGATCATCACCCTGAGCTCCAACAAGGTAACAATGCTATCCTTGAAATCGATGAAGATTTGGTAGATAATGGTAAATGGACCAACTGTTTAGTGGGCTATTTTCTGGATGGTAGGATGAATTTTAACCTACTTAGATCAACTGCTCATAAAGTTTGGGACTCAATGGGTTTAGTCTCTGTTATTCCTGATGTGTTTGGGTTTACCTTCTTTGAATTTCGTGATGAAGAAGCTAAACTATCTGTTTTGGAAAAGGGCCCCTGGTTCTTTTCAAAACGGTACCTTGTTCTCAAGAACTGGCAAAGGATGATGAGTCCTACCAAAGTACATCCCTCTAAAATTCCAGTTTGGATCAGAATTCATGGACTTCCTCTAGAATTGTGGAATCAAGAATGTTTTAGTCGCATTGCGAGTGTCATTGGGCGACCAATTCATGTAGATAGAGCCACAGCGGAGAAATCCAAAATTACTCATGCTCGCATCTGTGTCGAAATTGATGCGCATAATGACCTTCCACATGAGATTGCTATCACAGTTGGAGGCGAAACAGTGGTTGTGGGGGTTCAATACCAGGTTTGTCCTCCAACTTGTAGTAGTTGCAAAGTGTTTGGACACTCAGTAACCCAGTGTAGTATTCCCCAATCTACGAAGCCTGTCAATTCACTGGATTCCAGCAAAACTATGGGTCAATCTGCTGCTACTCATAGCCAAATCCAGTGTAATACTAAATCTGAGCCGCGAGCTTGCCCATCCTCTTCAATTGTTATAAATCCTCAAGCCACAAAAACTGTTCAATTAACTTCTGCTCTGGGCTCTTCGTACGTCCAAGCAGTCAACAATGCTACATCAAAGGAGATTGGTACCCCTCAATCAGTTTCCAAGGAAGTGTACACCTCTTCATTGAAGGCCAAGGTTTCACGTGCTCATGCCTCTGGTGGAGTGTCTTCTATGTTGCATGAGCTTCACTCCAACTCTTTCCATGTGTTGGAGGAGGTCACCCCTCTTGATGAAGGGAACCAGGTGAAGGATCTTCTACTGGAAAATGCAGTACCTCCAAATAAGTTCCCATCTCCTAAAGACATCAAAGATACCAATTTTGAAGAAGATGCTGATTATGATAGTCCTTCCACTCCAGTCACAATTCCCTTTGAGAGCTATTCAAGTGATTTACCAACCTTTGAAAGATCAAAAAAGCAACAAAAGAAGGCTAGAAAACTTGCTAGGCAAAGGGCTTCCTCAAAATCACTAAGGGAACAGTGAGTAGTGCTGCTGTATCAACTGGATTGCCGTTCTGCCTCCACACGGTTATTATGCTGTTAATTTTATGAACTTTCCAAGTTTCCATGCATTTTGATATTATGTGGGTTGCAAGAGCTGTTGCAATCTATTGTTTATATTTATATATTCAGTACAAGGGCTGTTGTAGTGTATGCTCACACGTGTTGTCTACTCTTGATATTATTCGGGTTGCAAGGGCTGTTGCAATCCGCTCTACTATTGCAATTGTTGTTACTCTTGTTTGTTGCTGTATCTAGGATGCTTTCATCTCTCTTTGTACTTCTACTGCTGCGTCCAGTAGTTAGTTATTGATTTTCTACGTTCCTTTGGTTTTGCCATAGTTGTATTTTGGCTTATCTTGTAATTCCCCCTTGTTTTCCTCATGTAGTCCTAGTGACCACCCATTTATTTCATCCAATTTTCTTTTCTTTTTCTTTTTTCTTTGTCCTCCCCGGGGTATGCCCCTTGTAGGCTGTACATTCGCTTAGCCTTTTTTAATTTCAAGCTTATTTACCCAAAAAAAAAAATTCTTTGACAAAGCTTTTTCAGGTCTCTATAGATGGGGATTTTTGAGGTTTAGATAAATGAATTCTTTGACAAAGCTTCGGTAGAAAAACCGGGCCCGAAACTCATTTACGAGGAGTTCTCTTCAAGCTTCTCGGGGCCGTACAAGTATTACCTCAGCTTGTGATCTTGTTAGTAAAGGATGGTGATGTGAAGATACCACTCTCTGAGCGAGAAAACTTAATGGGATTTTTTCTTTTGCGGAGATTCTAAATTGAGTGGGGTCAATTGATCCAGTTGCTACTATTAGGCAACTCAACCCATGATTAAGGATCCTGAAATTGTATACACCTAGGTAGCTCAAGACTATAAATTATCAATATATTAGCACAAATTAAATTCTACGAATAAGGTTATAAGAGTCCCCCTAAGGAACCATTTTATTGCATCTCGTTCTGTCGTGATTGACGAGAGAGAACGAGAGACGAAGAGACGGAGAAGGAATGCCAATGGCATCACTGTTCACCTAGATTCAACCCACTTCAACACGTAGGAAAACAAAACTTATGAATGAACCATGACCAGAGACGTACCTCAAATGCTGAAAACACAAACATAAACTTCCGTACTTTTTACTACAAGATAATTTTCCTCAAAGATTTGAAATGAGTAACCTGCTCGCATGTTTATTGGAACTGCGGCTTCCAGTTCTTTTTTGTCCATAGTCGTGACCATACACACATAAGATCTGTTATACAAATTTCAAAAAAGGGTGATGCATAAATTCCCCCCTCATGCATGAATATTCCAATTAATATGAGACTATGTTAGTTCAATTTCTATATCTTGGAGGCATCGGAAGTAATTCGGCTCAAGGCAATGGCAGTCTTGGAACCAGATGGACGGCCCAAATGCTTGCTTATGAAGTCCCCAGCCAGTAAGAGCTTTTGCAGGTCAACATTAGTTTTCACACCAAGCCCATGAAGCATGTACACAACGTCTTCCGTGGCAACATTCCCGGAAGCTCCCTTGGCGTACGGACAACCTCCTAGACCCGCAACAGAAGAGTCCAGAGTGGTAATCCCTATCTGTTGACAGAAGTTACGAACTTATTATCTTGTAGAAGGTATGCTGAGATTTCGAAATATTTATATGCAAAAAAGTATGAAAGGTAACCCAACAAACAGTTACGGTGCTCAAAGCTGAGATGATTTTAAAGTATGAAAGGTAACCCAACAAACTGTTACGGTGCTCAAAGCTGAGATGATTTTATTCTATGGCTAAGGAATGCAAACACTTTTAGAGGTGTTGTTCTTATGTCAAACACCTATCGGACACGAAACTTATCGGAAACACCCTCACTCATGTCAAGCACTCACCAAGCACGTGTAATCCCTACTTCCTATACTTTAAAATAACACATATGACAGACAGACATGGATGGAAAACATCAAATGTTTGGAACGAAAAAAGATGCAACATCTACAGCGCATGGTTTGATGATACTATTTTTTTCTTTGGTGTAGTTTTTCATCTTCCCAATTGACTTGATTTTATTATATTAATGTTCATGCAGTAATACATATGATTTTAAAGATTTTTACTTGGTATAATTTTTTCCTTTAACTCCAAGTAGAATATTGCTATATACAGGATATAACAGATAAATGAAAAAAAAACTACAACTTGTCCCCGGTCCGTGGTGTCTTGCATAGTTTGCAAATTTGAATCTAGGCATGATCTCCCTATTGTGTTGCATGGTTTTGCCCAAGCTGCTGATCTCTCCTATCGGTCTAGTTTCTCACCATTCATACTGGCTTTTTTCCATACATGAACAACGTAGCTGACTCTATGATGGAACTAGAATACAAGTCATATCCTCTAAACAATGTTTTCTCAGCTATTCTTGTGACCACTAAACTACATCGCCTACAGCCTATGATATAAAGAGGTGGACAAATCCAAACCAAAGAGAGAATGTTGTGGTTACAATGGTACTAACATAGATTTTGGAGGACAAGTGTCCCAAAAATATAGTGGTAGCTCCAAGGTTCTAGATTTTGATAATAAAAACTACACCTTAAGTCAATTAGTCAGCTGGGATTCATTGGGGCAGAAAATTTATTTGGCTAATTGGAAAAGTATTCATTATTTGAAGGAATTATCGATGATTTTCTACAAGTCTGTTAGACTTATACGCTTGCTCTTGGAGACTAGGTGAGAGGAAGAAAGAGGTGGCAACAGTCTTCGAAGTCAAGCTTTGAAGAAAAGGGAAAGAAGCTGTAGGAGAATCAAAGAGAATTGATTGGATATTTGTTGGAGAGACCTGTGAAGAATCATTACAGAAAATCTCTATCTCCAATAGTCAGAAAAGAGTGAAGATACCATATAAGAGAAGAAGATATAGATGGAAAACAGGAAGCATTATAGAAAGCTACAAATCTACGCAAATGGCTACAAATTCTCAGCTCTAACAGACCCTTTTACAAGGTGTATGGAGGATAGATGAAAGGCCATGCAAAGATACAACTCTCCAAACTTAACAACCTTGAGCAGTGAGCTTTCATCAGTTTTGCCCAAGCAAATTTTGAGCTTCATCTTCATATTCCTATATTTGTGAAAGAGTTCAGATTTGAAACCCTTGTTCATTCTCTTGAAAGTGTAACCCTTTCTATTAGTGGTTCTTTGGAAGAGAAATCATTTGCGTGGATTTAATGCTGAAATCTAAGATAGTTTATAGTGGACTAGAAAAATCACTCACTATAAAATGTTGCCTAGCTCCTGCAAAACTAGAAGATTTGTAACACCAATTACAGATAGGGAAGCAAATCCCAATGAAGATGCTTGGGACATTTGTAGGCTATGAGGTGGCGGATCGAACTACAATAAATCTCTTGGTTTGATTTCTCTCCTCCCTACTCTACTTTTTGTTTCACATATTGATTCCATGATTAATTTGGTCTAGCCTTACATACTTTTGAACTTTAGTTGAGTAATTGTTTAGTCAGAACGCTTTGATCTTGACATAGTGCTTTAGATATCTGACATCTCATCTATGAATCTAGTGTTTCTTGTGCTCTGCTATGTAGTTGAGCTAAGCTCCATCCAAGTGAGCCAGCTCACTATGTTCCAGTTTTGAACTTTGTTTTTAAATTTCATCATGTACTTGTAAAACCTAAATCAAATCCCCCCCTTGGGTTGCTATCTGGACCCACATCGTTACAACTCCAAGCTTGGGACATTAGGCAAGTTGGGATCATATGCCTTCCTAATTCGATACTTCATCTATCCCACAATTTTGATCCTTCTAAGGGATTCCAACGGGGTAACGGCCATACACTGAAGTCTTTCAATCCAAATAAAAAAGCATATATTCCAAAAATAATGTTTTGAGTCCCACTTTTTGTCAATATTCACAAGCACTCTTAATGAAAAATTAGAAAAAAATTCATTTTTCTCATATGAGTATCCAAAGAGGACATACATTTGTCCCAAAATGGGAAGGAGGACTAAAATAAGAGACGGAGGGAGTCAAATATAGAAGAACAAGGTTAAGGTATCTTAGTGTATGTGTGAGAATGCACAGTCTGTGCATCTTATTTCAAGAAGAAGGTAACTCACTTGGAGGGACACCAAAATATTTGGAAGTGACTGGCCGTAAGTATCATGAAAGTGAACAGCAAGGTTCTCAGCAGGAACAACTGACATTACAGCTTCGAGCATTGGAAGAACAGTACCTGTGGCAAAGAAAATTGAAAACAAGGTAGGACACAAAGTTATGCATACAAGAATTGAAATCAGAGTGGGAACAAAATATCACTGTAAAGAAATCAACTCTCTTTCTGAATTTCTTCAGCCTAATAAGTCCACAAATTTGATATGAAAAGGATCCATTCCAAGAAAAGGGTGTCACGCATTTCAGGAATGTACTATGACTCTTAAGAGCTGGAGGAGAAAATGACGGCGAGAACAGGTTCCCATACAGTACGCGGAGAAACTTGAAGTGACTTGAAAACAAGTATTAAAGACGGAAAAGAACGTGTAAACGAAAAACAGTCAAATGAGGTTAGATAGCAAGCCTAGCTGATCAGCCTAGAGGACCCTACTCATAAACCAAAACTTTCAATTGGTCAACACTTTCATCATGAGTTAAAGAAATTAGGACTGAAAAAATGAAACCAAGGAAACCAGGACAAATAATGAGAAACAAGGCCAAAGATTGGAACTAGAGATCAAATATAATGACGAGAAATTGTATGAACTGCAAACTCACTGACTGAAATAAGAGGTCGACAGTTCAGCTTGGATCAATTGAACAAGGATCCACAGGTTTAGTAAAATACATGAGATCAATGACCGATGGCCAATTCTGATAAGCCAGGTATGGTATGGGCCTATGGTATGATGCAGACAACCCGCATGAGAGAAACATAATGCAAATGAGAGAAGAAACATGGACACAGACACTTGAAACCAAGATTCTCCCAACTTGATCTCTCATATCATGTTAGAGCACTACTAGTCACACAAAGCTCAATCTATTTAAAAAGGGATCAAAATAATGTATATCAAGCTCTCTAACATTTTTTCCCATCTTCCTTTTTGGAAAATAAGATTCGTAACTATTACTGCAAGCCCAAAATGTGTCATCTTTTTCATTTAAGAAACAGACACCCATGGGGCCTTTTGGGGACGCACCAAATGGTCTATTGCTTAGGCACAAACAAAAAGTGATGCAATTTTAAAGACAAAAAAACCTTGGGAGCAAGGACAGGGCTTTTGAGGGGGCGGGGTGGCATGGGCCACCCCTGGTCCTAACTTCTCACCGAAAAATTATTGTTTTGCTTCGCAAACTACCACCAATTTTAATGCATATTGTTTGACAAATGTTGATGGATGATTCACCTATCAAAACATGTACTTTGAGGTATTATGTATCATTAATCTTAGAACATGAGTAAATTTACGGCAAATGTTAATGCCAAAACTGTTTTTGATTGTGCTAAAACTCTAATGCATAAAATGTTTGTACTTATGTGCAATGTACATGCCTTTTATGCATTAAAGTTTTGGCACAATCAAAAATAGTTTTGGCATTATCACTACCCAAATTTATTGGTATTAAATACTCTATGATCTGCCCAAAAAAAACTGCCCAGCTCCGAAAATGAAAACTTAAAAAATGCATTTCGGTTCAAAAAATTTCAAAACTTTTTTTTCCAAGATAATAGATATTAACGAGTTCTTTAGATTTTTTTAAAAAAAATATGAATTTGTCCAAATAAAAAAGTTATTCTTTTTTAAGTTCTCAGTTTACATATCAAACATCTTCTTAGGACGGAGGGAGTATATTGATCTTTGTGGGTGCCAACTCCAAGTTTGAATCTTCGCTCCGTCCCTCCTTGGGAGCTAATGAATAAAACCAGATATGTACCTATTAATACCTCTTCGTAGTTTTAGGAATTCAAGGCCTAAAACTTATTGCTTGGCTGTATTCATGGCTTCTAAATTGGATTGTATAAGCTTCCGTTTGCATTTATTTTCCAATATTTGAAATATAAAAAATATCTTACGATTACAAGGTAATGAATTCTAAAAAGTGTTTTTAAGTTGTCGATCTTCCATTCTTCCTAGGACCTTCACACTTGGATCTCATACGATTCAAATCTATCCCAACAATTTCTAAAATGATACACCTATGTCAAGGACAATATTTCCTGTTCATACAAGTAAAAATCAACCATTCATTCTTGTTTTAAAAACAAATCTATGGTTACAATTTACATGAATATGCAGAACAAAATATCACTATCCACATTTTATCTTGGAAAAGAAGTGGAAAAAGCAATCTCCAATCCTTATTTAAGAAGTTTCATAATTTTTGCAAAAAGAAGGCAGTTGTTAGTGTTAATAGTGCTACAAATTAAAGAACCTACATGTGAAAAGGGAATAATAAGTATCATTCTTTCATCTTTTGATTTATTCTCAAGCTGCAATTCTATTATCTTCAAACGTGTGCTGAGAACATAAACAAATCTGACACCCAACTAGGCGATAGAAATGTGTCCACCTGTCCTAGGAACACATTCGCCGGCACAATTGTATGTGGAAAACAACCAAGTGTTATGCTTCCTCATTCTACCTTTTATAACTTTCTTCATAAGTTACTTGACAAAAGTAACACTAAGGACTTCACTTAAAACTTTATTTATATATATATATATATATATATATATATATATATATATATATATATATATACGCCGAGGATCCGGTCAGGACTCCCGGACCTAAGATAGGTCCGGACCTCCCACTTCCCGGCCATTTGGCCGGGATCCAAACCGTTGGATGTTTTTAAAATGTGTTTTTAAGGTTCCACGCGAGAAATGGGAAAAAAAAAATACCGGGAAGGGCTTCATCCGAGCATTTTTTGATAAAACTGCGATTTTACAGTTTTATCGAAAAATGCTCGGATGAAGCCCTTCCCGGTATTTTTTTTTTTCCCATTTCTCGCGTGGAACCTTAAAAACACATTTTAAAAACATCCAACGGTTTGGATCCCGGCCAAATGGCCGGGAAGTGAAAATTCCGGACCTAAGATAGGTCCGGGAGTCCTGACCGGAACCGGACTCTATATATATATATATATATATATATATATATATATATATATATATATACACACATACATACATGGAAGCATTCACTGCTTGGGTATACTCTTAATTGAATGTACTCATACAAATGAAGGAGACATATACAGTTCCATTCCAATTATGGTGCAAAAACTGAAAATTGGTGCACGATACACGAGAATGATGGTACAAAGGCTTTGACGGAAACCAAAATAGCAGAGATTGAAATTGATTGAGTGGCTCTAACACCTATCATTTCATAAGAACTTCTTACTTGGATATAATTCATGATAATTGGAAGACTAGAATAAAGTTTCCACACTAAGAGGTTTTATTGGGAAGGAACAAAAACATGAAATTGATTTATGCCCATGAGGTGCATGGGTAAGGAAGTTTCAATTATTGAACGAAGGTTAGGATTTATGTCCATGAGTATTGACTTGAACACCCTACATAGTCTTCTCAGGAGCGAGTTCCATGTGCTAACTCAAATTATGTGCATTTCCGTCTTCGTAGGTAATGGTATTTCACCATTCAGATGATATCAGAAGGAGATCCTGAGCTGAGAGTTTGCAGCTGGCCGGCCCTGATCTGACTTCTTTAATTTTTGGCATGAAAAAACTAAATTCAGGTTTAGGGCACTTGGTAAGTTTACTTCGGAGATAAGAAGGAAATTATATGAAACAAGGAGTTTGAGGTTAGTAAAGAAGAGGAGTATATAAGGGAGTCTCAACGACCTAAATGTGTCAAACACACCTCGTAATTAAGTACTACTAGTGTAATTTCATCAAAAGTTATGGATCTGAAGGGGGAAATATGAATTGGGGGAATGGAGTAAATCCATACATCTCAAGTATTTTACAAATGATGCATCTCTTTCGTATTTTTATTATCCCCTTCTTTTTTAAATGCCATAAAGGATGCGGACTAAGGCATGGACAAGACTAGAGGAGAATGTTTGCTCACGAATAAGTTTGTAACAAAAACAATAAACAAGCATAAGGTCAAACTAAATAGAAAACAAATCCCTGCTGGCAACACACTCATGTAGAATGTTATCTTAATTTGATCTCAATGAGGGAAAAAAGTTATAGTCTTAATTTCAAGAACACCCCGTCAACTACCACATTTTGGCAACATGAACCCTTCAACTAAAAAACGTGCCAACATGGCCCCCTTAACTATCAAAATCAAGCAACTTCACCCCCTCCCCTCAAATCCGTTAAAAAGTTGGATGGCAACAAGGGAAAAGACAAACATACCCCTAGGGAAAAGACAAACATACCCCTAGGGAAAAAAACATACCCACAGGCAAAAAACATACCCCTAGGGAAAAGACAAACATACCCCTCAGTTAAAATTAGACTCTCTCTCTCTCTCTCTCTCTCTCTCTCTCTCTCTCGATATGGATCCAAACCATAAAAACCCATGAATCGAAATCCTAAAACCCCTGAACTAGCCGATTGAACTCATTGTCTCCATCTCCAATCGATACCCATGCAGGCTAGAAACCCTAAACATTCATCACGCTCAAAACCGTACTCCGTTCAAAACCCACGCTGCTTGTTAACTTTCCTGATTTGATTGTTCTAAGAGTCGTCCTTGTAAATAAAACCAGTGAAGCAGCCGATCAAAAAAAAGAAGACAAAACTAGTGAAGCTCCTAGGCGACGCCCACTTGAACAACGGGAGCACAACACTCACTCGTGACCTCACCATCCCTAACTCCGGTGCTAGGAGAGCTCTCTACTCCAAACCCATCACTTTCCGGCAAACAGATAGCCACGTGCCGGCAAGCCTCTCCCATTCCTCTCCTTCTCCATCTCCAACCTCAACCCCTCTTCCATCGGTGGTGGCCTCGCCTTCGTCATTTCACCAGAAAAAACTGAGTTGGCGCTGCCGATGGCTATCTCAGCCTCGCCTTTCGTCATCTTGCCGAGAAACACTGTCAAGTTGGTCATTTGGACACGATTAATGTGGATCTCAAAAGAGACAACCTGGTCAACTCGCGGATCGACTACTCCGGGACGACTCAGGAGTTCAACATCTTGGTATCTTACTCAAAATCCTGATGGGTGTGGCCTTTGCTTTGGTATACCACAAGTCCCAGGACACGACGATGGCACTGGAATAATGGGGTACCTAGTGCCGGAGTATTTGTTAACCGGTAGAGCTAGTGAGAAAACTGATGTGGAAAAGGGCAACTGATGTTGAAAAGGGATTTTTGGGGCAAAATTTTTTTTTGTTTGTTCACACAATGGTATTTTTCGTCCAAAATTATAACATTTCTTAACAGATTTAGACAGAAGGGGTGAAGTTGTTTGATTTTGATAGTTGAGGGGGCCATGCTGGCACATTTTATAGTTGAGGGGGTCATGTCGCCAAAACGTGATAGTTGAGGGGCTGTCCTTGCAATTAAGCCAAAGTTACAAGGCAAAAGTAGAAACAAATACCAAAATTCCTAGGACTTTTCCTTGTGTACCATAGCGGCATTTCCAAGATATTCACCGGAAGATCATTGCAAGCAGTAGAAAACATGTCATGGCTAACAAAAAAGCCCATTGCATGCAACAGAAAAGAACATCACTGGGCCTCAGAGGTAAAGGAATCCCAGATGACAACCGGGTGGGGTGGTCACAAAATAGAATCAAGAATGTGAGGTGCCCTTTTAGATGTTATCAACCTAGTGCGCTTACCTGAGCAGTAGTGAAATTAGGTTATTTGGAAGTTTAAGCCATGTAACATGGTCGACCCCCATTTTACATTCATGTCAATCAATAAAAGATAAAGAAATTCATCTGTAATCAGATAGTGGATCACATTGGCAGGAAAAATGGTAGATGAAACAAAACATAGGAAGGGCATGAAGCCAACATCGTTAAAGGAAATTAGCATTTGTGAATATACTTCTCGACATATCACATAAAAGTGCTAAATCTGAATCACCACTTACACCGGTTCATAAGAGCTGTGTTTGGAAAATGGAAATAAACTTCAGGATCAGAAACTAATGTCATGCAATGCAAAAGAAGATTGGTAGAAATATATACCAGGCGTTCCAACTCCAATTGTATCAGCAATGGAGATTTCAAAGCAGCCCATATCATACAGTCGTTTGGCAACATATGCAACTTTTGAAGGAGGAATAGATCCTTCCACTGGGCACCCAAGTGCGCATGAGACGTACCTATTTAAAATTTGAGAACAATTTTTTTGTCTTAGTGGCAGCTACAAACATTAAAGCATAGCTTACTTTCCGTGGGGATACTTACATAGGATGTATAACTACTAAAGAATCGAAGGATACCGTTTTGTAAAATCCAAAAACAGAATGTAACTGGTTCAAAACATCTCAGCTGATTCAACAAATGACAGCATAATTTATAACCCAGTTTCCAGCACAGTTGTCAACAAGTTAACTTCGTGGGCGGCGACTTGCAAACATTAATACATAACCAGATAGTGTTGCTTTCGGAACTATTATCTGCTAAAATCCTCAATATGTAAACCATTTTCATCTATAGTTAAATCTACTCAATCACATGGAACAGAGGTTTATGATGACAACTCTATAGTCTTAAATAATAAACAAACTAACAATAAAAACCAAAAGAGTTGATAAATCATAACAGGTTGTAAAAAATCAGAACAAGTTGTAAAACTGATAAAATGTTGATTTTCTAAGAATTCAGCAAAACATCAACAATAAGATAAACACATTAGCAACAACATTACTTGGGACGGAACCTGGCTGGACAATACAATCGAATACAGTACAACCATAAACAAGAGCAAACTAAAGAATAGGCTAGCTTGCATTAATAGTGAATCCCAATTAGTAGCAAAATGAATACATTCACTTACATGGCTTAAACTTTTAGAGCTCGTCTGTTTGGCTGTATTAATAGCGAAGGGATGTATAATAACTTATGGGATTACATAACCTCAATCCAATGGACATTTAATTCTGACCGCAAAAACTTCAAGCAGATGTTGCATGTGTGGCCCTTGGATACATAGTTCAATCCAATGCTCAAATCCGGTCGAACAAAAGGGCACTTAGAACATAGGAGGGATGCAATTAAGAAACTACGGACTTGAGCCAAAGTAATATAGGTTTTTAAGATCCTTAAGAATGGCTGAGAGCCTTGAATAAAGCTGACTTGACACAAGGTAGCTGTCTCGTATAGCTTACTTCACAACAGGAATTAAAAGATAAGAAATAGTTGCACAAAACCCACCCATCCAAGACTGCAAATTTCTAAGATGGTACAAATTCAAGGCAATGCTTCACATACAACTCAAATAAGTCTAGTGGAAGCATGATGCTGTAGTATGCTATTATGAAGTTCATGTTTCAGGTTTTGAGGGAAGTTTTGGTCCTGCTGTTAGTAGGGCTAGAAACTCCTTAATCCATTTACTCCTGTATTTTCAGTTATCAGTCCAACGTGTGTGTTGGCTTTTATTTTCTTTCTTTCTTTTTGTTTTCTTTTCCTACCGGGGTATACCCTTGTAGGTTGTAAATCCGGTTAGCCTTTTTTATATTTCAAGCTTATTTAACCAAAAAAAAAAAAAAAGAAGATAAGAAGATCACGACATAAAGAAGCTAAATTTCTTTGTTTTGGTTTCCTCAATCCCGTTTCCCTAGTAAGTCCCTCCAAAAGCGATGATCTAAACAGCCCAAGTGGATACAACCTAAAATAATATTTGGGTTAGCAAGTTTCAATGAAAAGGAAAAGAATGCATACCCACGAACAGGAATTGAGAGTTTTTTCGCAGTTTGAGCAACTGTTTGATAACGACTAAGACTCTCTTCAATGCTACAATTGATGTTTGACCTTGAAAAGGACTCAGAAGCTGATGCAAAGATGGCTACCTCCTTTGCCCCAGCAGCAACAGCTGCTTCAAAGCCCTGAAAGTGATTCACATAGCAAATTTAAAAATTCCATCCACTGCATTATGGGGCTGTAGTAACTTATTTTTTCAAAACAAAGTTACCACCTTTAGATTGGGTGTCAAAACAGGCAATCTCACGCCCTTCACATCTTTAACTGCTTCCATTACATCCTTTGCATCTCCAAGCTATTACAACAGAAAGGAAAAGGAGAAAAAGTAAAGACAACAAAAATATGAGTAAGGTAACCATTCAAAGCATGTCCTTTCAGCTAACATGGAAGTAAAAAGATACAAATAACTTCCCTACTCAATCTCATTAGGCGGTGTGTTTGATGCAATTTCCATCAATTCAGAGGGAGTTTGTTAGGGGAGCATGTTAGTCCCAAACCACGTAAGGATGACCAGGGTGTGGGGAGTATGGGGGGTGAAGCTTTCCATTACCAAATCAGAGGGGTAAAAAGGATTATTACATAATTATACATGTTGTAAAAACATAACATCCTATAAAGGGCTTGTTTGATAACATAAATTCAACACTTAAAACTGAATCAATTAAGTAATAAGTGATTAAGTAAGTTTGATAACCACATTTTATATTACTTAACAAATTAAGTGCCACTTAAAATCTTGGCTAAAAAGTTGATTAAAATTAAGTAGCTTTGAGCTACTGAATTTTGGCTGAATTCTTATGTGCTTACAATCAACCACCACACCGTCGCTGCCGCCACGCCGCTGTCACCACTGCCATGCTGCCACCACCACAACTGTCAAGCCACCACTCCACCACCACCACCACAACCACCATCATTGCACCAACGCCTCCGCCATGCCGCTACCACCACTACTACCACCACACCACCACCACTATCACCATTACCCATATACCATCACCACCACCACTATTTCCATGCCACCTCCATCACTCCACCACCGCTCTCACTCTACCACCACTACTAGCACTCCACCCAGCCCACCACCACCACTACCATACCACAACCGTCACACTGCCACCATTGCACCACTATTACTCCACTGCCACCACAACTCACCATCGTTCCACCACCACCATTACTCCACTCCCACTGTTACACCGCCGCCACCCCACCACCTCCCAATCACAACTCCACCATTACCCCAAAAATTAAAAGATAATTAGAACAAAAAAATCATTTTTTTAATTCAATGCTTAATATGTTTTACCAAACAGCTTTTTAGCATTCAATTTTCAGTACTTAATAATGCTGAATTTTCAGTACTTAATTTTTAAGTTTTCAATTTTGTCAAACAGCCCCAAATTCAACCTATGGAAACTAAGTCCACAACTACAGTGTTGATTAGAGGAGAATATGGCCTCCAACGGCAATTTAGTACGCTTTGTAGCCAAAATAGACAACTAAGCTCACTATCCTTCATCAACTATTAACATGGAATTTTAGGCTTCAAGCACCATTGATAGGATGAAGTGACTATCTCTTTGAGAGAAACAAAGGTATGGATCTAGTATTTGTTTTGGAATTGATACACTTAAGATTGTCCAAAAGTATATTAACTATCAGTAATTTAATGGAATCAACGGGTATCTCATATTTGTAATCTTAACGTGGGTAGATTAATTAGTATTTAATAACGTGGAGCTTGAAATATAACTGAGATAAAGACAAAAGTACAATTATAACTCTTTAATGATGTGAATTATAATACGTAAAATAAGTATAGAATCCGGGTGGGATTAGGTTTTCTTATTTACACTAGGAGCCCAGATTTATTTATCCTCACCTCAGGTCCCTGCTCTAGTTGGCTAGCCCTATAAATATAACATAACGTTCTCTAGGTCTCATGACAATCATTTAGAAAATTTGAAAAGAGGTTGTGAGAAGTAAACCCTAATTCCGCCTCAGAGGGTTTGTGTTTTTTTTGTTGTCTAATATGTACGCGTTTTTACTGGGTTCTGGGATTCATTCCCAACAGTGGTATTAGAGCGGGCTATAATCACGCATATGGATTAAATAGGCATGTTTAGGGCTGAACAAAAAAAAAAAGAACCGAACCAAACGGTGAACCGCACTGAACCGGACCGAACCGGTTGTTTTTTCCTGGTTATTATATAAGCCTATTCAGTTCCGGTTCGTAAATTATGAAATTTTTAAGAACAGGTTCGATTTCCGGTTCGATTTCCGGTTCGGGAGATTTTTTCCTTGAACCCAACCAGTATACTGCTTATACCATAAAAAGGTAAGAGGTGGGGATCGAAACCCCAACCTCAGGTGTGGGATGCCCAGTTCGCCCACTTGGCTAGACATTCATTCGTACTTTGCCTAGGAAATAAAAATATTTATTAGTTATTAGAGATCCATGTACCATTTAAATTCCATATAACAGCAGCCACACAAGAAAACCCTCAAATGAAATGAAATCATCTTTACTCTCTCTCTCTCTCTCTACAACTTGTAGCGAAGATGCAGTATACAATATACCAAACGTCCCCCCTTCTCTCTCTGAGATCTCGGACGAAGATGCTGATGGAGTATTAGCTTTCTGGTGGAGTTGGACGAAGATGACGACAACAATGAAGCTAGACGATCGTTTCGTGTATGTATATGGGTGTATATATATATATATATATATACACACCGGCGATCCTGTCAAGGATCCCGGATTGAAGCATTTTTGGTGTTTTGATGCTTTTAAAATTTGTTTTTGGGAAATCCGAGCTATCCAATGTGTTCAAAAAGTGTTTTCCAAGGTCCATGCGGGAAATCTTCAAAAAAAAAAAACGGAAGGGCTTGATCCAAGTAGTTTTTTGCAAAAACTGTAAATATAAAGTTTTTGTGGAAACTGCTTGGATCAAGCCCTTCCCGTTATTTTATTTTTTTTGAAAATTTCCCGCGTGGACCCTTGAAAACACCTTTTGAACACATTGGACGGCTCGGATCATCAAAAAAATATCGGGAAGGTGGAGTCCCGGATCCGGGACTCTCGGACTAGATCACTACTCTCTCTATATATAGGGTAAACTTCTAATCCAAACTTTTAATTTCCGGACTTTTTATACAAAAAAATTTTTGACGATCTGATCCGTCCAATGTGTTCAGAAGGTGTTTTCAAGGGTCTTCGCGGAAAATCTTCAAAAAAAAAAAACACCGGAAAGGGCTTGATCCAAGCAGTTTTCGCAAAAATATATAAATACAGTTTTTGCGAAAACTGCTTGGATCAAGCCATTCCCGGTATTTTTTTTTTGAAGATTTCTTGCGAAGACCCTAGAAACACCTTTCGAACACATTGGACGGATCAGATTTTCCAAAAAAAAATTGCAATACAAAAAAAACCCATTTTTTCCCTTAAATCCGGGCATGTGGACTAGAAAATCCACCTATATAGATAGATAGATAGATAGATAGATAGATAGATAGATAGATAGATTTATTAGATGATTTGTTTATGTATTTGTTTTTTGAAATTGATGTATGCGTGTATGTATGCGTGTATGTGTAAGAGATCGATTAGATGATGTGTTTTCAGTTGTATCGTTTTAGATATGTAGAACTGTTGTAAGATTACAAATTTTGTAATGGGGGCATTAGATACGGAGGAAACAAGTTTTTTTTTTGACAAGAAGATAAGTTTTGTAAAGAAAAAAGGGTGTTTGGCTCGCAGCAGAATTCTTCTAAATTTTTAGGGTTAGATTGCAAGGCTATTTTGACTGAGTAAACATTGGGAATTAGAAAATTTGTTCTTCACGGAAGTTGTAGATAATTGAATTTCAAGTGCAACCCAATTGGAATCAGTTCAATTGGAGTTTAGACGAGGGAGAAAAGTCCAAAATGCTGAAGGCTATGCAGTTTACTCGGGAAAAAATTTAGATCCGATTTTCTTGCTTATGTATGGTTGGATTTTGGTCAAGGATTTCAAGTTTCAAAGTATTCCTAATTGCTTAAGGATTTCAATATTGGAAGGATTCCTTATTGCTTAAGGTTTTCAAGATTAGAAGGATTCCTTATTCCTCAAGGATTGCATCTTTGGCCATCATAGTTAGGATACAAATTATTTGTTTCCTTATTTATAAATATTTGTATATTCATATTGTTTGAATGTGTGATGGTTTACCATATTTGGACAACATGATAATATTTGGCATTTGATCTAGATCACGGGTTTTGTAAACATGTTAATTTTGATAACCCTCACAAAATTTTTAAATTACTAAGTGGGAGAGGGAGTTTATTTTGTAGAAATCCCATGGTCTCCATTACTAGTATGTAGATGATATAATTAAGTTGTGTGTGTTGGTTTTAGTACCTTCCTCCCCATCGGACAAAATTAACTATATGGCATCACCAGTCCTTAGATGATAACTCCAAGATAATTGTTGTATGGACTATTCCTCCATCTAGGGTAGTTCATTACAGAACAATGGCTCTTAAGATTAGGTAATGGTATACACTTAGCTATAAATAACAAGTATCTTCTCCATCTGAGTCACTGCTTTTATTTATAGGACCGAAGCAAATTAGCTATTCAATTTTATTAGGCACAGTTTAGTGTCTAGATAGTAAAATTAAAAGGTTGTGCCTATCTACACGAAGGATGAAGAGTAGTGAACCTATCCATCGAGGCATACTCTTCACGGTGTGTAGTGTTGCTAATGTTTTACTTATAATAGACTGGTACAAGGAGCCAATTTAATAGGAATACAAAAAGTTTGTAATTACCCTTCATAATTGTTGTTACGTGATTCTCAGATTAAAAAATTGGCTCTTTCAATTCACTTGCTATCATTCTCAAAGAAAATAAATTTGTTGGACTTAATTATATTGAGAAAAGGAATCTTGATTTGTGTTATTATGTTGACTACTTAGGAGACCACATTTGTGATCATCCCAAACCTACTGAAAATGCAACAGAACCTGAAATCAAGTGTTATAAGGATTAAGTTACAACTTATGAGGTGGCGCGTTGTTACATTCTAGCTTCTATGTCAAATGTATTGCAACATTAGCATCAGTTTTTGGAAACTGCCTATGACATGATGCATAACCTAAATAAATATTTGAGGAGTAGAATCGTATGACTAGGCTGGTTGCAATGTGGAAGTTGTGGAATATAACCATTGTTGAAAGAACCCTAGTAAGGGATCATGTTCTAAAGATAATAGGTCTTCTGAACTGGAGATCTAGGAGTTGAAATCGATGGGGAAATTCAAGTTGATGTTGTGCTCCGGTTGCTGACTAAGCCTTTTCAGCAGTCCCGTTTGAATTTCAATATGAACAAAATGCATTATTGTTTGACGGAACTGTTGAAAGAGCGTTAAATTAGTTTGGGGGTATTTTGGTAAACTATGCTTATGGTTGAGAAGTCTTCTACTTTTAAGCCAAAATGCAACAAAAAGTAGAAAAAGGTTCAAAACAAGCCAAGGTTCCTCAGGCAATTAATTATCGCCAAGATGAAGTGAAAAAGCTTAAAGGCAAGTGTTTCACTATAAGCATAAAGGACACTAGAAGAAGGTTATCCGATTTATCTCAATAAAATAAACAATCCAAGGTAAATCTTTTTCACAAATGGTTGAACATGTTTAGTGGTGTTATCTACTAGTAATCATGTTTGCATTTTATTACAAGGGTTCCAGGAAACCTGGAGACTTAGTGATGGAGAAATTTATCTTCCTATGGGAAGTGCTACAAAAGTAGCAACAATTGTAGTAGGCGTTTAATTTTGAGAGATTGTCTTTATGATCACTGAATCAGGAGAAACTTAGTTTCGGTTTCTAATTTAGTTGAAGATGGATATTTTGTTTTATTTTAATAACTATGTGGTTATTAAGTTAAATAAACTTTTTATCTATTCTAGTTCATTAGTTGACAATTTCTACGTTATTAATCGTATCTTTCCTACGATACAACTAAATGAATTGAATAACACTAATAGATTGTCATGTAAGAGAAATGGTCTCATAAGTTGAATCAAACATATCTTTGGCACTTACGCCTAGGTCATATTAATCTAAATAGGATTTCTAGAATGGTTAGAAATGGACCTTTGGGTTCATTAGAAGTGGAGGCACTTCCAGTCTGTGAATCCTATTTAGAAGATAAAATGAGCAAAAGGTCATTTTCAGATAAAGGGAATAGAGACAATGAACCGTTGGAATTGGTTTAGTCTAATTTGTGTGGACCTATCAATATCCAAGATAGAGGCGATTTTGAGTATTTCAATACTTTTATTGATGATTTCTTAAGATACGGTTACATTTATTTAATGCACCGTAAGTTTGAATGCTTTGAGAAATTCAACGAGCATAGATTGGAAAAGGAAAAAGCACTGGATAAATGTATCAAGATATTGCGACCTAATCATGGTGGCGAATACCTCTTGGAAGAATTTAGGAACTACTGGAAGCAGAAGGGATAACATCCCAGTTGTCTGCACCAGGTATGCCACAACATAATAGTGTAGCAGAAAGAAGGAATCTTATGGATATGGTGAGATCAATGATGAGTTATTCAGATTTACCAATTTCATTTTGGGGACATGCACTAGAAATGATAGTGTAGATCCTTGACTTGGATCTAAGTGAGTACCAACTGCAACCATAGAACTGTGGACGGGGGAGCAACCCTAATCTATGATATGTTCAGAATTGGAATAATTCAACACGTGTGCTAAAAGGGAAAACAGACAAGTTGGAATCAATGACAAATGTTTGTTTTTGTTTTTTGTGGGGTACCCTAGAGGAACGAAAGTTGGTCTATTCTATAATCTTAAGGATCAAAAGGTCATTATTAGCACCGATGCTTGATACTTAGAGGACGACTATATCATAGATCACAAGCCCAATAGTAAAATTGTTCTAGCAGAATTGAGAGAAAAAGACCAGCACAGACTTCTTTAACACCAACAATACAAGAGGTTACATCACATGAAATTGTTGTTAACACACCAGTACCTCACCGTAGTGGGAGGGTGAATTATTTCACCCAGTCTGTATACGTTGGTTGGGAGATTCTTGTGATAAGATCCTTGAAAAACATTAAGTCGAACACTACAACTACAAAGAGGCACTACAAGATAAACAACAATAACATAACCCATTTAGTCCCCAATAATTGGGGGTATAGGCAGGGGATGGATAGGAGACAGACCTAACCTTTGGCAATAAATGCACAAAGTGGCTACTCCTAGAATACCATTGAAACAGATGGATTTGAGACAGACCTAACCTTTGGCAATAAATGCACAAAGTGGTTGCTCACAAAATACCACTAAAACAGTGGTCCCCCTATACTGTCGAGTTTGCTGCGGAATCATGCCCTCAAATCAAAGCCAAAAGGCATCAGAGAGGGCAGACCCAAGAATCATTTTGATTTATGTGCACATTACCAAGCTTCTTTCATTCAACATCCAGAGCATTGGCGTTGCAAAAAAATAAATAACACATGGTGTGCAAGCTTAAAGAAGTCCATTTGTAAACTTAAGCAGGCATCTAGGTCTTGGAACATCTGTTTCGATCAAGTAATCAAGTGTTTAGGTTTTGATCAATGTCTAGATGAGTCGTGTGTGTACAAAAAACGCAATGGGCTATATGTGGATGATATCTTGTCCATCGAAAACGATGTGAGAGTGTTGTCTTCGGTAAAGGTGTTGTCATCCACCCAATTCGATATGAAGGATTTAGGAGTAGCCGGTCACATCCTTGGGATTAAATTTTTGCGAGATCGCAAGCAAAGCATGTTGGGCTTCTCAAGCTTCCTATATCGATGTGATCCTTGCTCATTTTAGAATGCATGATTCCAAGAAAAGATTCCTTCCTTTCAGACACGGAGTCAATCTATCCAAGGATTAGTGTATTAAGACATCTGAGGAGATAAAGAAAATGAAGGCAGTTCCTTATGCTTTAGCAGTAGGAAGCCTCATGTATGTTATGCTATGAACTAGACCTGATATTTGCTTTGTTGTCGGAATGGTTAGCATATTTCGGTCTAACCCTGGACAAGAAGATTCGACTTGTATAAACATACATATACTCAAGCATCTAAAAAGAACTAGGTATTATATGTTGATTTACCAGTTAGATGGTCCACAGACTCAGACTCTATGTCAAATAAGGATTCCAAAAAGTCAACCTCGGGATATCAAGCAATCGTGTATTGCTGATTCCACCATGAAGACCGAGTATGTGGCAGCTTCTAAAACAACCAAAGAAGTTGTTTGGCTCAAAAACTTCTTGATGGATCTAGGATCTAGAAGTGGTACCTTGGTGCCAGTCAGCAAGTTCAATCTATTGTGACAATATTGGTGCAATTGCTAACTCGAAGGAGACAAAGATTCATAAGAAGGGAAAACACATTGAGCGTATCACCAGATTCGAGAGATCGTATAGAAAGGTGACGTAGCTGTGACCAAGACTACATCAACAAACAACCTAGCAGATCCTTTTACGAATGGTTTACATGCCAAGAATTTTGATAGTCACGTAAAGGGAATGAAAGTGAGATGTGTAGCAACATGGTTTTGAGTCTAAGTGGGAGATTGTTAGAAACTTATACTAAAAGTCATGCTTTTAAGTAATGGATTAAAATTTAATTAGTTAATAATTAATCAGTTTTATCCCCTTTTTTATGAGAATCTATTATGGGAAATGTTTGCATGATATAATTGTATGTTGTGCATGTGTCTTTTATTCGACATAGTAGATGATTCAGTGTGTAGAGTACAGCTTACACACGAAAGATTGGATCATCGGTTCTTGTGGATTTTAAGTTTTTGGTTCACAATCTTAGATGGAATTTGACACACCATCAGTAGGATTGTAGTACAATGTTTTATAGGTCTGTCTTGACTACAAGGAACTGTTCTAGTTTCGACTCATTGTGCTAGTGCATTTTGTGTGTATTGAAAGGACCGCTTTAAGGTAATTGTCTACTAACATTTTAAGACAATTAGAACCTTATAGTTATTAAGAATACTTATGTTCTTAATCCAGATATAACTAATACATATATACATTTAATGTTGTTGATTTTGATTCATTATAAAGTGAGATCCTATTTTCAGAGTCAATAGTCTTTGTGAGTTGAGTCACGACATTATATGCATAAAATATATGGATATTCATTATTGATGGAATCCAGTCCTGTTAGGGATTGATGTACCCCCTTGAGTGAACTTATAAGTTTCGATTATGTCAAACTCTGCATGTGGATATTTATATCCGACATGTCGAATGAGTTAAATAGAAAGTCTTAAGGAATTTTATAAGATGTTGATTGGTGGGAGATTGTCAATAATTTAATGGAATCAACGGGTATCTGTAATTTTAACGTGGGGAGATTAATAAGTATTTAATAAAGGGTATCTGTAATTTTAACATGGGGAGATTAATAAGTACAATTATAATTCTTTAGTGGCGTGAATTATAATTTGTGAAATAATAGAATCCAGGTGAGATTAGGTTTTCTTATTCAGAAAATTAGATGAGAGGCTGTGAGAAAAAGAACAAGGAGACTACGTAGAAGTCCACGCTTGACTAATAATCTAGGTATATGGGAATATGGCAGAAGATATGAGGTACTATCGAGCAATGTTTGTTGCGTACAGTAATCAAGTCTGTCGAGTTCTAAAAATAAACAAGTCAATCAGCGTTCGTGTCTACGGATGAGAGGTAAACTCTAATTCCGCTTCGTAGGTTTGTGTTTTTTGTTTTCTAATATGTATGCGTTATTACTAGGTTCTAGGATTCGTATCCCAACATTATCAATAATCAAAACATAGCAAAACAAACCAACTAGCACTACCCTAGCTGGCTAGAATCCTTGCACCTCATTAAGAGGTTAATGGTTCAAGCCATGCCCCAGTCAAGATTCCACTTCTCACGGTACAACCTCTCAATGTAATAGAAAAAAGGAGAGATCAAATAAAAAAGATTGTCAAGAGGATTTAGAAATAAGGAACCTACCTACAGAGGCATACAATACCTATCAAACATACTTATAGTTCCGCTTTAGGATGTAGCTTACAACTTTAGGCATGAGTATTCTGCAACTAGAGTTTTGTGGTAATTTACATTTTCTAGACTTGACTTCATAGTAGGCTAATCACCAGCCATCTCCTCCTCACCGAATAGGTTAATTCATTTTCAATGTTTCACTATCAGTTTACCCCAAAGGCTAAAGGTAAGGTTGTATATTTTCTTTCCACGACATTAACTGAATCGAATGTGTCGATCACAAGAAGAAAACTCATTCGAATATGTGCTCAATAATTTTCAACAGGAGTAAGCAGTTATGAAATGGGAATACTTCCGAGGTAAAAATCCATCTTATGCTTACTTAGCTCTGTCTGTCTTTCCTATATCTCCGCTCTTATCCACCATGCCGACCACATCCATTTTAGTAAGGGTCCGTTTTTTGGAATGACATAGTAAAGAGGATTTTAATGCAATAAGGACATCAACTTTTTCTTTAATGCCAAGAGGACAAATCACCTACATATTCCAAAAATGCCCCCACTAGCCAATGAAAGTGTCTAAACCCCCAAACCTAATGAAAGTGCCTAAACCTAAACATAGTTTTCAAAGGCGAAAGGCGCACCGAGGCGCAAAATCCTGTGGGGACTAAGGCGAGAGGCGAGGCGCGCGCCTTTTTGAAGTGAGGCGCACCTATGTAAAAAAATTTAGAAAAAATAGCATATAGCAATACTTTAACTAATAACACAAAGCCAATGAGTTTTAGATAGCATAGCATTCAAACGAAACATTGACTATACTTTGTAAAAAAAACATATAAACTGATTATATTTTACATTGACTATACTTCCAGCAAACATACACTCGGTTTTAGATTTATTTATAAAAAAAAAAAAGTATTTAGAGACAGTTTAGTATTAAACAGTAGTCCTATACATAAATTAAACTATTAAACAAATAGTTAGAATTTTATATTAAATAATTGAATTTATATGTAAAATAATTAATTTTTTATTTAAATAATTAATCTCATATATAGTTTAGGCCCATGTGAAATTTAATTTTTTATTTAAGGAATAAAGTATTAAGGATGAAAAGCTTAACGTTAACCAAATTTTAAAAAACCAAAAGCTTAAGAATAAAATATTAAAATGGTCTTAGTGGAGGAGAATAAGTCCAAGAAGTGGAGTAAAGCCTTACTACTGTGAGACTTCTAGTGGAGGAAATAAAGAACTCTGTAAAACTTCGATATTATCGAGAATGAAGAACCAAGACCAAAACTTCGATATTATCGCGTGAAACAAAAAGCATAAGCCATTATCGAACTCTCTCTCTCTCTCTCTCTCTCTCTCTCTCTCTCTCTCTCTCTCTCTCTCTCTCTCTCTCTCTCTCTCTCTCTCTCTCTCTCTCCCTCCACCGAGAAGCACCATGGTGAGAACAGGATCTAGAAGCGACCATAGCATTCCTTTGTTTGTTCCGATGATCTACTCCTACCAAATGCTACTACTCAAGTCACTGATATAGGCATACAGCTTACAGATCGACAATTTAGGTTAGTCTGTTACCCCTAAAATTAGACAAAGCCCTCTGAAATTGGCAAATTTCTGTCATCACCCCGACTATTACCCCTAAAGTTAGACAAAGCCCCTCTGAAATTGAAAGAAGCGCGCCTTTTTAGCGCCTCTCGCCTTTGCACCTTTTCGCGCCTTTGCGTCGCCTCTTTCCAGGCGCAGAAGGTGCGCCTCGCTGCGCCTCTCACCTTGGCGCGCCTTTGACAACTATGAACCTAAACCCTAGGGTACCCTATGAAAGTGCCTAAAAACCCTAGGATATCCTAAGAAAGTGCCTAAACCACTAAAACCTTATAATTAAAAAGTGCACCATAAACCTAAACCTAAGGATACCTTATGAAAGTGCCTAAACAACTAAAACCCTATAATTGGAAAGTGCACCCTAAGTGCCTAGACCCTAGGGTACCCTATGAAAGTGCCTAAAACACTAGGGTACCCTATGAAAGTGTCTAAACAACTAAAACCCTATAATTGGAAAGTGCACCCTAAGTGCCTAAACCCAAAATGCCTAAACCCACTATACCCTACCACAAAGAGCCTAAACCCCTAAAATTGAACACCAAAAATTGAACCCACCCCTAAAATTGAAGAGAGAAATTAATTTTGTCTCATCCCATCAATTTTGTCCCACACATACATGAGAGAGAGACGTGAAAGTGGGTTGGGAAAGTGATAAGTGATGTCATGTGAAAGTGACGGGTTGAAAAGTGACCAATTCATTTCCCAAGAATACAGACACGGTGGGAAATCTGTGCCAGTCAACACCAAGAAGACAGACGCATGGGTGCTAGGTTTAATTAAGGGTATTTTTGTCTATTTTTGTCCTTGAGCCCTCAAAATTTTTCTATCAATGTATTGGAGGCATTAAAATAAGTTAACCTGGACTAAACACCATTTAAAGCCCCAAACATGGCCTTTAGACCAATTTTTACTTTTAGTAAAGGCAACACACATTCTCAAGGTACTAAGGATATACTCCATCAACTTCAGACCTAAGTCACCACAAATGTGATACTACCGCTCGTGCTCCATCTAGCCATACCATTTTTTCCTATAAAATATTCGTACTGGAAGTGTAATAAAAGGCACGCGCCTTGTGCGCTTAAGCGCTGAGGCGAGGCGAGGCGTATTGATTAAATTTCGTTGAGTCATAGTGAAGCACAGAACATAAAGGCACAGCTTAGGCACCGAGGTGCACACTTAAGTGCAAAGACGCAAAAGCGAGGGCTTTTGTATTTTTTGATCCAATGCATCCTAACCCTTCATTTGAGGGTTAAAACATGTGCCAAAGCACCAGATAAAATCCTTCAAAACAAAGGGTGTGATAGATAACCCTAGAATCAAAAAACGAAATAGAAGCAGCAGCCAAATCTGGAAGTCGGAAGAGCAACAAATTAATGCTCTTTTTTGGGGGGTATCTGCTCTGTTTTCTCTCAATGCTTTGTTCATCTAATTGGTTAACGTCTCTAAAGCAAAACTTTAGTTGAAATGTTATATTTTATGACATTTGAAAGTTTTATGAGTGTTTGCTTGTGTTGAAAGTTTTGCCTATATTAGAATTCTATTTGTTCTAAAAAAATTGGCCTCGCGCTTAAGCTCTAGGGGACCATGGCGCCTCGGTGTGCCTATCACCATTTAAAACACTGCGTGCACTACTTACGCATTACCTTTTGTATATATCTTCTCGGTTTAAGGGAAAACACAAATATAGATGAGAAAACGATTATTAAGTCTCCCTAAACGAGAGTTCAATTTCAGTATCAACCTTTCTTCAACAAAGAAAGAGAGGCGAACACAAGCAAGAGAAAGTATCCACAGGTATCACCCATGGTCCAGTAAATCGCAGATAAACACAACCTACATGCCTAGGAAATACTTCCTCTGTCCCATACTTTGTCCAGTTTGGATTCCATGCCATTTTCAAGCACAAAAATTAAATATTCAGCAATATTTCCTTGTTACGATGCATTCACATGGCAGTAGAAATAAATTATATTCTAGTTAAAGTACAAAGATATACGTATCAAACCAAGACATCAAGTTACGATGCATTCACATGGCAGTAGAAATAAATAATGAGAATTTGCATCATAACTCCAAATTACCTGAGGGACCCACTTTGGCGAGACAAAACTCGTGGCCTCAACAACAGGTAATCCAGCAGAAACCAGCCTATTAATCAGTTCAACCTTCACTGAGGTGGGTACAACATTTTTCTCATTTTGTAAACCATCCCTCGGTCCAACTTCCACAATCTTCACATACCTTGGTACACCTTTAAAAGACTGCGAAATTCAAATTCCAAATAAAAGGTAAGAAAACAATCCTAATTATAATGGAACTTACAAACCATAAAAGTATAAAAACAGAAACCACAACTTCAGCGGTAGATCCATAGCACTTGTAACTGTTGATCAGCTTTCAACGCAAGGAAAAAGGACTGTCAAACCACCTAATTCGTTTATTAAACTAACATCCACTTCAGAATTCAAAGGCTCAGAGAAACTTCTAGAGAGGTACCTTATCTGGCATGCCCCTCATGCCTTTGTGATTGCAGTAGGAGCTGTAAGAATGATCAGGCAAATACCTTAGTCTTCTCTTTGTGGATCCCTCTCCTCTATACTCTTCAAAATCTTCACTGTATATTAAGACAAACCAGTAAGTGCCCATCGCAGAATTGGAAACCTACTGTAACCAAAACAGGCTATGCTCATTTGAGAACTATTAAAATTGCCTTGACAATGGAGCAGTCTCCCAATGATAATTGTTAAGTTTCTAGTAGTCCCAAAAGCTTAATCTGATAGTAATTGGGTTCAACAATGTATATCAAGCAATTTAACGCCCTCCCTCACGAGCAACAATTTGCACGTGGAGATGCAAATTTCCATAGAGCGAAAAAAGAAAGCGAATGGGTGAATCAAAAAGCAAACGGGTTACAAATGCAAACGGAGAGGCTTGAACCTGCGACCTCTTGCTACTTGAGCTCTAATACCATATTAAGTTACCAGTAGTTCCAAAAGCTTAAACTGTTAGGAAATGGGCCCAAAAATGTATATCAAAATGGGCTGAAAGGAAAAAAGGAGGGAAATCAAGGATACTTTACGTTTAGCTTCTGAAGTTCTGACACTGTTATAAGAGAATAGAAACAAGGAACAAACAACTAAAGAATTACAATGAAAACAAGAAGAAAAAGAAACCAAAAACCAATTTCCCTTGCACTTTCAATCTGTCTTCGCACTTCAGTAACAAAAACACTTATAGAAAGCTGGAGAATAAAATTGCAGTCATTAACATGCCGAAGTTTTGCCTAATTCTCATAGAGGATTGAGTGAACGTTTGGACATCAAAAATATTGAACTGTTCACTAAAACCAGTACAGATACCAAAGACTTGCAGAAGCTAACTACTCAATAATAAATGCCTATGCAAAGAAGAACTTAAGTCAACCAAGAAATTCCGCCCTAGTGGAGGAGTGATGTCCATAATATGGTTCTAAATAAACTTCCTGCTAACTACTCAATAATAAATGCATATGCAAAGAAGAACTTAAGTCAACCAAGAAATTCCGCCCTAGTGGAGGAGTGATGTCCATAACATGGTTCTAAATAAACTTTCTAGGAGAGCATGTGGAAACAAACAATTAACATCAAAATATTATGATTGGAACATTGTGACCGCAATTTGTGATTGATCACCAGAAAAACTTCCTAATGCTCCGAAAAAAAAAGAAAGCAAAAGACAATATTGCAAAATCCAACAGAGCTGCAAGCACAGGGAGAGAGAGCAAAAGAGACTAAACAAAAGGCAAACTGTTTTGAAGGACATTCAAAATAGGAATAGTATGACATCAAATAAGCTTTTATGAAAACACTTACAGACAGCTATTGGATGAGCTCCAGCTTCTTCCTTCAATAAAGCAATTTCCCATACCCACTTCCTCTCCTCTGGGCCTGCAAGCACCAGATGAACACCGACTGAACCCATCAATGGTACTCAAGCTTGGAAATATGTCCAGACCTAGCGGCTGTTCCACGCTTGACATCTTGAAACTAGAGGCAGTGAGGGTAAACTGGTATAAATACAAGATAGAAGTGAGTGAACCACCAAAACAATTGCGCTAGAGCCCTGTTGCTAACATTAAATCGACAACAAAGCATGAAGAATTTTCTCATCTCAACTGATATTCAAGTTATTTACAAATCAAGCACCTGATCCCACCATTCCAAATATCACTAGGTGCAAGTTGGGTAAAAGAAGAGCACCTAAGCCGACTGGTCGGTGCCAGAGTTTAGTTTGTCTTCCCATCTTTTGAAATAAAAAATTTGATGAAGAGATGACATGACATATGGAAGAAATGATTTAAGACTAAAGTGGCCACTAAAAATCAAGACTTATATGTTTTACTGTGTTTTATGTATTAGCCAATTCAGGGCTTTGATATGTATTATGTACATGTACATCACAGATTATAAATATACTGTTAAAATAACACTTAAACACTCTGTACTTTTTACTCCTACACATTTAACCCCAAAATACTATTAAAGAAATCAGCAACTAAATGCCGACTTATGCAAAAATACCTAACTACCTCCTAGACCCTAAAATCCAGGCATCAGCCTAGCACCTAGGGGCCGCCTTGACTAACTTTTCGGCACACTGCCTGATCCAAGTATGAGGAAAAACAAAAAGTTTTAGATATTGGCACACTGTCTGTTAGTCTGGCACACTGCCTGACTAACAGATTTTCCAATTGAGTTTTATGAGGAATGCATAATACCAGAACCTCCTGATAGGCATTGAAAGAAACATATGATGAAACCTGTTTCTAAGATATCTCCTTCAACTCTTTGGCGGCTTTAAAACAAGAGAATTCAATTTCTGTAGTGAAGTATCCACATAAAGCTCCAATCTACCACGACAAACCAAGCCAAACCAAACAAAACATAGCCTTAACTCCCAATCAATTGTGGTCAGCTACAGAAATCGGTTCTTTCCAGTCTTCTACACCAAGTATGCAAAATTTAGAAATGTGCGGCAGTTTTACATAGTAAAATTCACCTACTATATCACACAGATGAACAAACTAAAGTCCATCACGTTTACCAGGGGAAAAAAATTCCAAGCGAAGCCATATGATCACAAGTGCAAAAAAGTCCAAAATAGAACTTTTAACCGTTACACAGAACCCAAATTGAATCCCACAGAGGATATTTAAGAGCTATTTTTATTTCCAAGAAATCAACTTAAACATGAAACTAATTCATTAGCTCCAAAAAGAATTCGAAAAATTGAGTCAAAATTCGATAACAAAACTAAGTTGAGAAAAAAAGAGTACCAAAGAAGGAGAAACAAAACCTGATATAATTCGAACAGAAAATTCTAGGGATGAAACCCTAGAATTTTCTAGCTTTCGTGGCTTGCAAAATAAGTAGAGAAAGGAGAGAGGAGGGGTGGGTGAGAACTGAGAAGAGGAAGAAGAGAAGGTAACAAAAAACGTGACGAGAGTTGTACGCCACAAAACCTTATTTGGTAGAAACAGTTACATATATATATATAGAGGAGAAACAGTTACATACATATTTAAATGAATGAATATTTGTGGGTGTGATAAAGAAGTCGCTTTTCTCGACTTCTTTCTATTTATATAGGCCTCCTTTTACGTAAAAAAATCGGGTTTTGGTTTTTTAGTTTTTTTATTTGTTTTTATTCAATTTTTTTTTTTGTATTCATTAGTTTTACATTAAGATTTTGTGGTTTCTAGATTTTTCTTGACGAGACGAATCTAATAAGTATAAATTATGGTCAAACCAAATATTTTTTTGAATAAAACTAAAATAGGTGGATTATTGGCCAATAATCCACTTACTTTGGCAATATTAAAAAAAAATTAAATTTTAACTATAAATTTATACTTGTTAGTTTCGTCTCGTCGAGAGGTATTCAGAAACCATAAAATCTTCGTACAAAACTAACGAATGCAATTTTTACTTTTTTTAAATAAAAATAAAATAAAAAAAACCAAAAATCCAAAAACCAATTTTTCACCCAAGAAAGCCATATAGTCTGTCTGGGTGACGTTTGAACTCAGGGACAGAGAAAGAGGGTGGCAGGTTGTTTTCAGTTGGAATAGGTCATTGTCCTACTCTTTCTTTTTTAGTACCACTTGCTTGCTTCTGGAAGAATGTCCGGATTTTATGCAAGTATTGATTGACGGTCATTACGCTGACAATTTTTTACTTTCTTCATCCCAATTATAGTTTCTTTTGGAAATTTGTGTCACTTTTCAAAATATTATATCTTATAATCTACAATATTTTAGATGATTTTGAACACTTTATTTATTAGATTAAATCAAGATCTATCAAATAAGATCCATATTGCATATAAAATGTATTACCGATTGAAAAATATAATTATTTTTTATCCGGTTAGGATAAAACGAGGGATTATAAAATTGGGACATAAGGAGTATTTTTTTAGTTCCTGCATTTGGATTAACTTACACGCATTTTAAGTATTTTTTTTCTCATTTTAGAAGATCTCAACCAACCATTGAAGAAATCTAATTGGAACTTAAATGTGACGTGTTTATTTGTGTAAATGGTCATGGGGGCTAGATTTCACTATCCACTAACGCAAAACCCAAACATATGGAAAGTTTCGCACAAGAGACTTTAAGAGAAAGTAAAACTCTTCATCCATGCCCTGCAGGGAAAGGAAAAGAAAATATGTATCAACTTCTCCAACTTTCCCACCAGGATTAGTCTTCCCTCAAAATATGTCAATGCAAAAAACATAAGATTTTGCAAGAATCTTGCATCTCCATTAATTTTTATACCTAATTAAACTACTATTTTCCAACTTCTCCTCATTTTCTTTCATCAAATGAACGTATAAAGGAAAAAAAATACTTTTCATTTTCATTTACTTCACTTCACCATGATTTCCTCGGGAATAGTTTTCCGCCACTAGTTTCTTGACAAATGAACGGATCCGAGTTTTAACCACGAGAACAACTTCTTGGAGTTGCTTGTAACAAATATTTAGTACATAATTCCAAATTCAACTTTGTTAGAGTTGTACGATGCATGGGTTTCATGTTGGAAAATTTTCAAAATATTTAGTGAATATTAAATGTTGTATTTGGTGAATGAGTAGGTTTGTCTATATGTTTTAATGAATAGACATTTACAAATCATAAGGTGTGACTTTAAGGGTCATATGAGTAGACATGATTATTGGGTTTAAACGGATTGATGTGACCATTGGCTAACAGTAACATATCTGCACCTATATAAAAGGCTAGGGATTTCACCAAGAGTATAATGATGAAAACGCAATCAATCAATTGGTCTCTCTCTCTCTCTCTCTCTCTCTCTCTCTCTCTCTCTCTCTCTCTCTCTTCATATTTGTTATTGGTGGCTAGCAAAATCCGAAGACATTCTAGTTCTTCTTCATCTGTGCATGATACAATTGAACAAATAATCAATTGGGCCTAGGCTTCAATGTATCTCTTGGAGTTGAATTCACCATCAACCCATTGAACACCAAATTCACTCAAATTGGTGGGGGCAAATATCGTCTTAAGAACAACACAATGTAGCGTGCCTTTAAGCAACCACTTATTCTCTCCAGTTTTATCCACTTTCATTGATTGTACGATATTTGCACCAACATTTCACATGTATTGTATAGCTTTGGACACAGGTATGCGTGTCGGCTGTGTTCTAAATTTGTGTCCGAGACTTGCTGAATTGATTTTGAGTTTGGAAAAGGCTACAATACTGTTTACACATAAAATTGACAAATCCAGTAATTGATTGACACGTAATAAAAAATGTCAAATGTTGGAAGATTAATGTTAATGAAAAGTACTGGATCACTAGATTAAAGATGGATCAATACGACGCCGTATTAATTCCTAATTTGAAAGGTAGTTACTGACAATTACAAGTCAGGGCTTGTTCTCCTATATATTTTAGGTGCATTTTATGAAAATCTAATAAAATGAACATTTTATGGAGGGGTGATAAAATAGAGTTGTGTTTCCCAAATGATAAAATGTAGTGGTTTTCCTATAGATTTTAGGTGGGTTTTATGAAAATCTCATAAAATCACTTTTACATTTTATGTGTTGAGATTGTAGTGTGATAAAATGTGAGATTTTATTGGGAAAAAATATGTAGGAGAACAAGCCCCCCAAGGACAAATAAGAAAATTGACTTCAAAGCCACATTTTTTACTGCTAAATGCATGAATTCCACATGAAGATATATAAAATGAAGTAGTTGACAGTTGAGACACGTTGAACGCATTGTGTAAGGTAGTTATTTTCTTCAACTAATCATATGTGTTGTTTGAATAATTGTGCAGATTTAAAATAAAACTTCTGAAGGAAGATCAAAGAAATTCAAGTTCAAATGTTGTTGAATGGAAGAAACTGGTCATTTGAAATGCAATGATGGAGTTCAAAGCAAGCCAAGTTCAAAAGTTTTGAGTGGGAAGTTCAAACTACAAGCAAGATCTATAAATAGAAGACGTTGAAGAATGAAAAGGCCCGAAAAAATCTTCAACATATAGCTATCAAAAAATGATGATTGGTTTGTCCATTGGCAAATATAATTAGGATTTCAACTCAGTTCAAAGTAGATTATGAAATAGTTTAGGAAGTAAAATTTTGTTTGTTCTTGTAACAATCAAGTGTTCGAAGTTCTTGACACGTAAGTATAAAATGTTACTTATTTGCTTGCTTGCACTTGGATTATGCTCATTAGGTGGGTTGCAAGGGTTGTTGCAACCTACAGACTTACTTACTTGCACTTGAAGCTTCATGTTAAATCTATAGCAAGGGTTGTTGCTATAGATACTTGCTTGCTTAACTGTAATTAGAGAATTTGCATGTTCTTATGTTGTGATACTGGTGAGTCTTTTGCACTTCGGGGGATACCAGTTTTCAAAGGAGACGCTGCCCAATTTTTCAGAAATCTAGTGGACTTGCTGCAACAATGTTACTACTCATGGTTTCAAATCTTCACATTCTTCGTGTGCGAGCTAATTGCTTAGAGTTGTTTGGCATCATCTGGACTACTGTGTGTCTGATCAGCATCCACGATGTTAAGATTTCTGGCCTAGCCTTGGGGGGCTGTCCTATGGCATGTATTAGTCCCTTCTGGGAGGGGGCATTTCCTCCCTACTCTAGCCTGTTACACCTATTGTTAGCCCAAATTCTGAATGTCTCTATGACATGTTCCAACCGCTGGTCCCTGTCTGCTGCGATACATTCTGTTGCTGCTGCTGTGTCATTCAATTCTAATGTGATTCTCATTACAGTTGTTGCTGCAACTTGCGGATACTACTGTAGTGTTACTCATTTCTGTGGTGATACAACTTGATTGTGTTACTCATTCTTGCTACTGCTGCACCAGTGTCTGCAGATACTGTTCATCTATGCTGCTGATGACAAGCTTCATGGACTCTTCTGCTATCATCTACACATGACAAGCTTCAGATGCTGTGTTACCATTTTGTTGTATGTTTCTTAATCATCTTTTTAGAACGTTAGGAAACATTCAGATTACTTACTCTTTGATACTTGTAGCCTGTTGGCATAGGTCTCCTATCCTTATAATGTTCTCTACTTTTTTTTTTTGTCCTCCTGGGGTATGCCCCTTGTAGGCTGTAAATTCGGTTACCCCTTTTTATTTCAAGCTTATTTACCCAAAAAAAGTTATTTCAAAGTAAGTCTACCTTTGATTTATCAATCAAAGTATATTGTTTTTTGATTTCCTAAGTATATTGGTTTGTATTTCTTCACTTTAAAGGAAAAATCTTCTTAATTGAGGTAATTAAACCATTATTTCCAAAGTTAATCTGAGGGAGAAGATTTAAAGACTCTCTCTGGCACGCTCACATACAATTATTTTCCATTGCAAAAAAGTAAAAGAACCGAACAAATACACACCCCTTATTTGGGTGTGTATCATACACACCCTTATAAAACTTACGATTTTTTTTGTAAAGTTACGAATTTTTTTGTAAAAGTTACGAAACACACCAAAATGTTACGAATCATAGAAAATATTATGAATCATATTGCTGAAAAGTTATGAAAAACTAAAAAATGTTATGATTGCTAATGAGGTGTCACAATCTGGGCCCCACAATAGGTGCATGTGGTACACCCAAACAAGGGGTGTGTATTGTTGCCATTTTCAACTATTAATATTAATAGTTTACATTTTGTTAGGAATTTGCAAAAATTGAGGGAAATATAAGAAAATAATTAGTACAAGAAAGTTGAAGATAGATTAATTTTTGCTTTTACTTGTCTCTTTTACTTTACGTCCAAACAATAAGAAAGTACGATAAGAATGGATCTCTTTCCTTTTCTTTCTTTTGTAATGTTCCAAACAAAGCATTTACTTCAAAAAAAAAACTACTAGAATATTGAAAGATGAAACATCCAAATTCCAAGTGCATTTTCGTTTCATAAATGCCACACTTTTAATGGTGATGAGGGACCCTAGGCATGTGTGATCCCCTTGGGGAGGGGGCTTCCTCCCATGAGTGCATTTCCATTACAAGCCGATAACACACACTTCCATGTCCCATGTGCAAAGGTTGCACGTCCTCAAATTCCATGTTCAAGGCCCATGTACAAGGCATAATGCTCCTTCAGACCAAGCATGTTAAGGCGAGCATCTTCAAGCATCAACTCATCAGGCTGTGCATCATCAGGCCGAGAAATCCACAAGTTCAAATTTGATATCTAGTTTGTAGTGTATTAGTTTAAGTTCATGTTGTACTAGTCTGAATTAAGTTTTATTGTATTCCATCTAGTGTTTCCCCCTCATCTCGTAGATGAAAGAGAAACACTTTTCCCTTCCCTATTTGTAGCCATTTGGCCTCCCCATTTCCGTTTTCCCTTTTGCTTTCTTTCTTTTTGCTTTGTCCTCCTGGGGTATGCCCCTTGTAGGCTGTATATTTGCTTAGCCCCTTTTATTTTCACGCTTATTTACCCAAAAAAAAATGGTGATGAGGGACGGATTTAGGATTTTTGCGCAGGAGGACAAATATATACAAAATAATACCACTACCTAAAACTAAACATGTTTCTTATATCATCTTAGTGTGCAAAAGTTTTAATGTTTATTTATTTTTTTTGGATAAATCAGCTTGAAAATAAAAAAGAGGGGAAAGGATATACAGCCTACAAGGGGCATACCCCAGGAGGACAAAACAAAACAAAGAAATAAAAGAAAGAAAAGTACATGCCAAAGGCAAACAAAGGAAAGCTGGCCAAGTGGCTACAAGGAAGCCTTTCGGCTCAAAATGAGAATACCTAAGATAAACCTAGATATGTAACTCAACTCCAGCAATAAACTAGAGTTGAGATACATAACCCAAAGGGTGCAGTAGCAAACACGAAGCTTGAACATGAACTTGGACATGAAGCATGGGGATCGCCTTTGCAAAGAAATCAAGAATCGCCAGAAATCTGCAACCCATCGCAAAACCGCCGCAGCCTATATACACTATGGAGATCAAGATCTGGAGGAATTTGGGCAGCATAACGGCTGATTTTTACCGTCCCAGAAAAAAATAGAAGTCTGCCCAGGATTGGTAGCCCATAACTACGGATTTTGGGAGGAAAAGCCCCCTCCTAGAAGGGACAATACATGTATGCCATGGGACAACCCCCCAAGGCTAGGCTAGAGATCACAACATTGTGGATGCTGATCAGACACACATCAGTCCAGATTATGCCAAACAGGAAGTAACACATCAAGTTACGTATACAATGTAGGTAAGCAACAAGTATCTATAGCAAGAATGTTCCTTGCTATAGTTTTAACATGAAGATACATATGCATACAAGTATGAAGGTTGCAAATGTTCCCTCAGAACCTACTAATGAGCATAATTCAAATCAGTATCAATTGTGAAACAAGGATTGCCTCCATCCTTGGAGACTAAATAACAGAAACAAGGATGGCCTCCATCCTTGGAGACAAATAGTAAAATCAAGGATTGCCTCCATCCTTAGAGACAAATAGTAAAATCAAGGGTTGCCTCCACCCTTGGAGACAATACATCTAAGCATAGTAAACCTGCACATGAGCTTTTAAAGACCTGCAACACAGGGTACCCAATTGGATAGATTAGCACCATAAGCATACCCCCTTTCCAAAGTTTGCTGTGACCCTGTGGAATAAGTGCTTTGAACCTGCAACATACTCAGCAAAGAAGTTTAAGGGTCCAATACCATGCATAACAATCATAACAATCATGCATCATGCATAATAGTTATCCAAAAAAATAATCATGCATAACCAAGTAAACTCAAATCTCATAACTTCTGCCATATGATCAACTATGAGCAACATCCCACTGGGCCAAAAGACAATTTGCTTGAGATCCTTGGGGGAGATTCACCAGGGACATCAATCTATGTCTTATGACTGAGTGGATCTTGCTCACCACCCCAGATATAGAACATGCAGTATTTTGAAATTTACGAACATTCCTCTCAATCCAAATGTGGTATACAATAGTGGTAGACAGAAGTCTGATTAAAAGTGCATTCAGAGTTTTGCCCTTGATTGTTGCTAATAGAGCAATCCAATTAACCCAAGTTCTGGGATGCCAATGAATATTGATCCTAGCAATTAAGAGTGCCCAGACTTGGGATGTGAATGGACAATTGAAAAACAGGTGATTATGACACAAAAAATCTTCAAAAAAAAATACTGGGAAGGCTTGATTCAAGCAGTTTTCACAAAACTGTAAAATTTCTGAACACATTGGATGGCTCGGATCGTCAAAAAAATGATCGGATCATGGATATATATATATATATATATATATATATATATATATATATATATATATATGTATGTATATATCCAAACCACTAAATTCGGACCTCACTTTCCGGACTAAATGTCGACGATCCGAACCGTTAGTTACGTTTAAAACGTGTTTTTAAGGTCCAACGTGAGGATTTTACCAAAAAATACCTAGAAGGACTTGATCGGAGGATCCGATCAAGCCCTCGTAGTATATAGCATTTTTATGAAAAATTGCTCCAATTAATCCCTTTCGAGTATATAGCATTTTTATGAAAAACTGCTCCGATCAAGCCCTTCCGGGTTTTTTTTTTTTGCCAAATCCTCGCGCAAGACCTTAAAACACGTTTTAAACATGGTTCGGATCGTCAAAATTTGGTTTGAAAAGTGGAGGTCCGGACGTTAACAAGTTACGGGAGTTTGGACCAGAAGTTTATTGTATATATATATACACACCAGTGATCCAGTCAAGGATCCCAGATTGAAGATTTTTGGGTGTTTTGAAGGTTTTAAAAATTGTTTTTGCATAATCCAAACCGTCCAATGTGTTTAAAATGATCGGGAAGGGCTTGATCCAAGCAGTTTTTCACAAAAACTGTACATATACAGTTTTATGAAAAACTATTTTGATCGAGCCCTTCTCGATATTTTTTTTGGATGATTTCTCGTGGTAACCGTTGAAAACGAGCATTTCGGTTAAAAAAGTTTGGACTTTTCTCTACTCTTGAGCCGACTTAGGGTTTTAGTCGCCTGGGGGAGATGCCCCTTCCTCCTCCCCCCGGGCTCTCTCTCTCTCTCTCTCTCTCTCTCTCTCACGCATAAAACAACATCTCGGTTACTCAACAACTTTCAGAAAGGGGATCTGGTAAACCTCACCTGTGAAGTCAATCGGAAGATGTGCCTCCTTAGAGCTGCGGTAATCAGTTGGTAGCGAGCTAGCTCATCAAAACTGGATCTGGGTTACCATAGACCGAGTTTGGGTTACAGAATAATGAAGAAGATGAAGGGCGATTGTACTCCATTAACACTCCGAGCTCCGGGCTTGAGTCCACGTCAATCAAACATCAACAAAGGGGATCCGCCGGCTAAAAAATTCGTGAGCTTTGATGGGTTTCAACATTAAAACCAGGATGGGTTTCATGGGAGCTACGAAGTTCAGTCCAAAAGGGTTTGCGACCAACAAATACAATTCTTCACGCCAAAAACCCGTAAAATGGATGGGTTTCACGCAGAGGATTCGAAGCCAGTGGTCCGGGTGTTTGCAACCATCTAGGTGTTCTACCCCATAGATCCTGATATATAGGGGATCTAAAGTGGAGTTTGTTGGTATCCAAACTCAAAAAGTGGCTCTCGGTGAAATCTTTGGACCGTAGGTGGGTTTCGAAGTCTCTGAGCTACACCTTTAGCGCTTTCGAAGTTGCTCTTCGCTCAATGATGTCAACCAAGGTCAAATGGGTCGTACATGTCCCGTTATCCGATATTCTAAACTTCATCAACCCCAAATAGTCAAGAACAAAAACCACCCATGGTCAATAACAAAGACCATTCCATGGTCGTAAAAAACAATAAGTGAGCAAGTCGTTTAGGTAACCTTGAGTCCAATGGAGATCAATCCATAGTTTTCGCTTGATTTTGGAGAAAATCCTAGCTCGAAAGTACGATTGTGTTATCCTTGTTGACATTCTGTATATCTGTTTCACTTTGGGGAAGTAAGGCGGGACCACCATCTGAGTTGGGTGGGTGCTATTACTAAGCATGAACATCAATGGGCTTGCCCTTGTATCTGAGTTCGGATTGTCGTTATTATTGTTGATATTGATAGTATATCTGGTCTCATAGTTGTCAAATTGGGTTTTGTTGTGATTACCGCTTTTCCGCCGGTTGTGGGGAATGTACGATGGGGTATTCCATCGCTAGACCATGTTGTGGTTCTCACTGAAGCCCATCTTTTGGTACACTGTTCTATCTCAGTATGCTATATACATGGTTGCAGTCCTTGGTTGGGTTAGACTGACTTGGATTTCGGATATAGTAGTTGGGAGTGGGTGACAGTCTAGGCAAGTGTACCCGTGGGTGAGTTCCTTGGGTCTGGCTGAAATGTCAGGGGCTTATCTCTATTAGTCCGAGCTCCTTGTTGTTGGACCCTCGTGTGACATACAATCTATGTATTAGATAACCATAAAGTTAACCATTTTGTGAGTTCTATATCTATTTCGGTGAGCTTATACTCGGTTTGTACCTCTTGATTGGGCGTGACTGTCTTTGTAACTGGATTAGGCATGTGGGAGCGGTGACATAGTAGGCATGTGTCCCATGGGTTCTCTGAGTTCCCTTGAGTGTACTATTGTCGAATATCAGCGCTCCTCGTTTGGTTCAGGTGCTTGGATGTTGGTCCCTTGAATGTTGGTCATCCTAGTTATAAGTTAACCATAATGTGACTGATTTCGGTTTGCTAAATACACGGATTGTACTGCTTGTTTAGGATAGACTGACTTTGTAATTTGGATTAGGCATGTGGGAATGGAAGACGGATTAGGCATGTGTCCCATGGGTTCTAGGAGGGAGCTCCCGTGTGTGTACTAGTGCTGAATAGTCTGAGGCTCCTCGTTGGGTTCGGGTTCATTGTTGTTGGTCTCTTTTGAGCCGGTCTTCCTACGTTTTAGCTACCATAATGTGTGACGTTCTTATCATATCTCAACTCGGGATGGATGGCAATGTTGGAGCTTGGTTTAGAGATGTTGTGAGAATGGTAGAATAGGCGAGGCGCAGAACACAGGGATTTGGGAGGTTCCCTTGTTTATTATGCTTGCCGAAATACTGGATGCCATTTCCTTTGAATCGAGCTTTATATTGTCGTGCTCCATTGTTGAGATTGGAATGCATTGAGAAGATACACGTGGTGGTGGACATCATATTACTTCACTTATTGCTTCATGCAATTATTTGCACTATTTATTCCTATTCTTGCGGGTTGTGCAAGGACACCTTATCTTTTATTTCCCATCTCCGGCGGGCTGTGTCGGAGATCTACAATTTTCTAGTTTGCTATGCTTATGCATTTTTTTCTCATTTCATCCCTACGCTAGTGGGCTGTGCCAGTACTCTCATTTTCCCACCCCGGCGGGTTGTGCCGGGACCACACACTTTTTCTTTCTTTTCTTTCTTTTGTTTTGTCCTCCCTGGGATATGCCCTTTGTAGGCTGTATATTCGTTTAACCCCTTTTAATTTCAAGCTTGGTTTACCAAAAAAAAAAACCCATTGAAAACACGTTTTAAACACATTGGACAGTTCGGATCATGAAAATTTGGTCTGGAACTATGAGTCCCGGACTTAGGGATCTCAAACTAGATTGGGACTCTATAGGGGCAGGATCCAGTCCAGACCCTTACGGTCCAGAATTGTTCTGACTTTTCATTTTTTGGCCAAATGGTCGGGATCTGAATCATTGGATGTGTTCAAAACATGTTTTCAAAGTTCTGCGCGAGGATTGGCAAAAAAAAAAAAAAAGATCGGGAAGGGCTTCATCTGAGCAATTTTCGATAAAATTGCAAAATTTACAGTTTTATCAAAAACTGCTTGGATGAAGCTATTCCCAATTTTTTTTTTGGGCCAATCCTTGCGTAGGCCCTTAAAAAACGTTTTTGAAACATATCCAACAGTTCAGATCCTGACCATTTGGCCGGGAAATAAAAAGTGTTGGTAAGTCTGGTCAGGGAGTCTTGACTAGATCCTTGTCGTGTATGTATATATAGCGGTCAAGTGAGGGATTCACAACTTTCCAGCCTTTTTTTTTTGTGATACCTCACAGAGATCCTTAAAATCACGTTTTAAACACATTGAACAGTTAAAATCATCGAAATTCGATTGGGGTCTATGAGGTCCACACCAATGCAAGGTGAGAGAACCCTCAATGGATCATGTGTGTGTACACGTATTTTAATAAGGGATCCCTTAGGTGATCGTTATCCTATATGGATCCCAATCTCCTAACTGATCCCGATCTCCTAAGGGATCTCTTATTTCAATTTTGGTGCGGACCTAGCCTTTTTTCAACTTTCCAGATCAATTTTTGACAATCCAAACCACTCAATGTTTTAAAAATGCATTCTCCAAGGTCCAAGCAGGAAATCTTCAAAAAGAAAAACCCGGAAGGGCTTGATCCAAACAGTTTTCAGTAACCAAAAATTGTTTGGATCAAGCCTAGAACCGAAAATTGTTTGGATCAAGCCCTTCCAGGTTTTTTTTTTTTTTTTGCTGAGTCTTTGTGTAAGCCCTTAAAAATGCATTTTAAAAACATTGAGCGGTTCGAATCGTCAAAATTTGATCTGGAAAGGTGAGGTCCGCACCAAATTTTAATAAGGGATCCCTTAGATGATCGTTATCCTATATATATATACTAGCGGATGCCCGTGCCTAAAGGCACTGCTCGAACAATTAGCGTGCACTCAAACAATAATAAAGAAAATCAGAAGAACCCAATTTGCCAAAAGTGAAAAATGGAATATAGGTCATAAGTGGAAATAATCCATCATAGGTTTTGTTGATTTCAACAAAATAAACTCAATGTTTTCATTAGAAAGAGAGTGCAATTCTGAGGGTGAAGAAGAAAAAAATAATGAAGGTTTTAGATTAGAAACGTTGAAGGAAGAAAAGAGAAAAGAATCAGTTTTTGAAACATACACAACTGCGCTCTTTCTCCAATGGTGCACATGCATTATCCCTTGGATGTGAGAAAGCTGGCTTCAACACCATTCTTTGAAACCTTGTCTGTCAAAACAAACATCAATGTAACAAAAACTTCAAATCCAAAATGTGTTTCTTACACATGCCATTCTAAAAATTGCCAGTCTAAAAATTGAACTCAACTTCATGAACTACCATTTTGCCTCAATGGCATTTGTTTTTGTTGGTCAATGGCTTTTGTTCTAGAAATTGCCCGTACCTTTCTAATAGCACGACACATTGCATTTTAAACACAATATACATAAAGTAGCATTCCCCACTTTTCAATCTCTCAAACCAACTATTACTCCAAAAATCTGAAGACATTTAAGTTAAACACAATGATTGATGGATAAAAATATGAAGACAGACCTTAGCATACCTCTGCTTCAGGTGTTTGATTGAACTCTATGACATGCTTACCCAGAGAGGCAATAGCCAAAACCAAGAAACCCTCTGGTCTCTCCACTGCAGTAAACCCATACCTAGCAGCTTTTGCAACTGCATCCGAACAAACTATTGCCTTCCCAAACTGTAAGCAGAAAGCCAAATTTTTGACACAAATGGAACAGAATACATTCAAGTAAGGCTGTTTTTGTTTATTCGGATACATAGAAGAAATCACAGAGGAAAAAAATGTGATTGATATTTTATGTTTTTTAACACTTCTGCCTTCCATTCTCCTTCTACAATTCCCTCCCACATTGCCAATATCGAAACTCAGCGTAAAAGAGTCTTAAAAATACCAATTGCTATATTAATACCATGTATCCTGGGAAATAGGGGTTCCCTTACCCATAGAGGTTCCCTTTAGTTTTTCCACAGCTATTGCCTCAGCCCTTCTTTTCTCTTATTGATAAAATGGCTATTTGAAATGCCCGTGCCTAAAGACATGGCACGTCGACGTCATTTATGTTTACTGTGCATTGAGTTATTATGCTCATCTCTCTCTCTCTCTCTCTCTCTCTCTCAATGCATTGAGTTATAAGAGATGAGCATAATAACTCAATGCACAGTAAACATAAAATTGATTCATAAGTACCACCTAGAAATTGCCAAGTATCCAAAAGGAAAAAAGGTTCAGTAATTGAATTTGAAGAAGAAAGAAAATGAAGCTATATTTGTTTCTGCATTTTGTCTTCTATATTTCCTAATACTCAATGGGGGTTGTCCCATTTTTTGTACCTTCATTCCCATATGTGTATCCCTCTCATCTAACTGATGAGGGAGAAACACTATAATATTCCTTCCCATGTAGCCATTTGGCCTTCCCCACTTTCTTAGGCAAGTCTGCCTTAGAAGTTTTATTTCATGCAATTTTCTTTCTTTCTTTTCTTTTCTTTGTCCTCCCTGGGGTATGCCCCTTGTAGGCTGTAAATTCGCTTAGCCTTTTTTAATTTCAAGCTTATTTACCCAAAAAAAAAATGAAGCTAGCTACCACATCCAATTGATCAATACAAATATTGAATTTAAAATCAATACAAACACGACGCATTACATTCTAAACACAACTCAAATAACACTCAATAATGGCTCGTTTGAGAAGCAGAAACTATTTTTAAAATTAGAGGCTACCACAATTGCTTCGAATACTCTTGTAGAAATTTTAAGTCCTAGTAGATAGGCTCTTACCTTACAGACATAGCAAGTGTTTGAAAATTTTGTCTAAAACAATTGCAACCAGTGAGCTTGACTGAGATTGGGTTACATGTACGAAAGTATTTTAGACGAAAGAAGTTCAGAATTTCGAGTAAAAGATTGATCATAAAACCTTATTTAAAGCCTTAAATGAGAGAGCTCTTAATTCCTTGAAAACTAAACAAATACAAACATCCAAACTTGCTTCACCGTGTCTAACACGCTGATCCTAAAATCAGACGGCTGATATTGCACAAATCTAATATTGGCTGAGACGTATTCCTAATGTTCATAGGGATTTGACACTTTTGGGCGGCATGTTGAGTTAATGAGATCAATTCATGACCCTTGGACAAACCCAAACCCAACCTCAGCATCTAAAAGTTAGTTTGTGTCTTCATAATCCGAAAAAATAGTCCTGCATTAAAAGGGGCCTTTTCAGGCCCAAATGTTAATCCTTTTATGACTATTAATCGGGCAACCCAAAATTAATGCAACTTTATAGCTGGGGGCAAAAAGAACACATCCACCTAGTAAAAAAAATCGTCAAAATAAACAGTTCTTAAAGATAGATGATTGCACTTAGAAAAGTAAAAGGCACACCGGACATAACTTACGCTGCCTCAAACAACGTAAGAAACCTGATGTAAGAAATGCCTTTCACCATATTGAGAGAACAATGACCTCGCCATTTGGGTCGAACACTTCTAATCATTCCCTTTGGCGTCATATCTAAAGACGTGGCATAATTTCCAAGCTATGCACCACATGTCCACATCCCACCACCATCCTGCGAATGGGCTAGATTTTAGAATTAACCAAACCAAATTATAAGAAAACTCAAGAATTAAGTAGCTGACGTTGGTGTAAGAAAACATCTAAACTTACAACTGGCGATCTGAGAGATGACGTCACTATTCCTCTTAGGCGATTCTGGCGATCTGAGAGATTCCAAGTGAAACCTTAGAGATGGCGGCTGAGCTCATATCTTCAGCATCATCCATGGCGGAAGACGGGCTGGGTAAGCTAACAAAAGACTCGGTTGATCTACACAAAAGGAACAAGAATTTACAGCAGACTTATTCGAAACCCGAAGGAGGTTCGCAATTCCTAATCGATGTACGGTCCGATCAAACTCCAAAGGGGGGTGTCTCGTCTTCCTCCTCCTTGGCTACTCCCCAAATCGATGTACGGTCAGATCTGACCCAAGATTTTCGGGATACTCCTTCCGAATCTGGTACTCTTCTCTACACACCAAAGCCTACCTTTGTTCAGTCAAGCGTCTACCCCAGCAGAAATTCATCTAAAACGGATCTTCATCCTTCGCCATCTCTACACCCTTCCCCAAAAAACTCTAACCTATTATACTCGAAAATATCTTCTTCCAAGGGAAGCCTCTCAAATACCACTCCTCACCAACCTAATCCGTCCAGCTTTGCTCGATCGGGATCAAGTCTAGCGCATAAGCTTCAGGCAGTATTCCAGAAGGAGGGGGAGAATCAGGCTAGTGAAGATCGAATATCATCTCTTGTTCAATCAATCGAAGATGAAATGCAAAAGTCTGGTGTAAATATCAACTTCTCTGGACTCAAATCCCACATTCTTAAGGTACGTGACGAGTATTCTATTCTTGAGGAAATTGAAGAATTAATAGCTGATCCATGCCCCCGCTTAAAGACCCTCCTTAAAGAAGGTTTCAAGTAATCTTGATTGCTCCACCCACATTTCCCGTTGGGTAGTAAAAACCTGCCTTGACCACGAAGCAAAGCCAATCCACTCCTCCTCCCTCCCCCCCACCCTCTGAAGTAATACTAAGAAGAACAAGAACAAGAAGAGAGGAAACCTTGGGAGTTTTAACTCCTCCAAGGAACATTGACTTCAGTACCGTATCCTTTTTGGGCAGTATTAATACTTTATATTTATTGCCATTTTGTCTTTAGTTTGTTTATATTATATTATCCCATGCTTAGCTCACAAACATCTGTGCATTTTGGGTTTTGGAATCTGAGAGTCTTGAATGACCCTATCAAACAAAAAGCAGCTAAACATTTTTTGAAAACCTATGATTTGTCTCTTTTGGGCTTGATTGAGCATAAAGTTAAAGAACCTAGTATTAACAAGGTTGTGAAATTTATTTGTCCTCATTGGCAGCATGCTCATAATTCTCCTCATGCCCCCATTGGGAGAATCCTTGTATGCTGGAATCCTCACAACTTAAATGTGAAGGTTCTTCATATGACTAGCCAGCTTGTCCACTATGAGGTACAATCTTTACAAGATGGCTATGAATTTTTGGTTACGTTTGTGTATGGTGCCAATGATCACTTTGATAGAATTGACCTTTGGAGGGACCTATGCAAACTCAAGAGCCTCGAGTTGTGGGTGATTCTTGGGGACTTTAATGCCATTAGAGACCCCAAAGAAAAGTATGGTGGGTCTACACACTGGCCCTCCCACATGGATGATCTCAACAAATGCCTCTACTCCTGTGAGCTTGATGACTTGAGATACTCTGGATGCCTCTACACCTGGTCTAATAGGCAGGACCCACCAAATTATATTTCTACTAAGCTTGACAGAGTTCTTGTCAATGAAGTCTGGCTGAGGACACACACCTCATCTTCAAACCTACTTCCCCACTTCCTGGGGTCTCCGACCACTCTCCGGCTGTTGTGTACATTACTCCTCCTCCTAAACCACCTAGAAGACCTTTTAGGTTCTTTTGACTTCCTTGCCCGACCATCCCTCCTTCCTTCACACACAATCGGTATGTGCGAGGCAAGTCATACTTGGTAACCCAATGTTTTGTCTTACTGAAAAGCTTAAGAGGTTACAAGTTGAACTTAAGGAATTAAACCGTAAGGAATTTAGTTCTATTACTGACAGAGTGGCTGTGACTAAATTTCAGCTTGAGACCTAACAGTCTAGCCTTGGGACTGATCCTACTAACCTGGTTACCCAGAAAGAAGAAAAATTGGTATACAAGCAATTTCTTACACTCACTAGAGCTGAAGAAAGTTTAGCTAGGCAGAAATCGAGGATTCAATGGCTACAGCTTGGAGACCAATGCACTTCTTTTTTTTTCAAAACTGTCAAGAACAATAGAAATAAAAGTAAGATTACTAATCTTGTTTTGGGTGATTCCACCACTACCCATGACTTGAATGTAATTAAGGACTCCTTTGTCAGCTTCTATTCTAATCTCTTGGGTAAACCTCACACTACCAGCTTCTATTCCGGTCTTCGGTATTATCAAACAACTCATCACTAAAAGGCTCACAAATGACCAGAGTGTAGGCATGGTTCAGGATATATCTAACTCTGAGATTAAGGATACAATCATGGGTTTCAACCCCAGTAAAGCCCCTGGCCCTGATGGATATAATGCCAGATTCTTCCAAAAGGCTTGGCCCGTTGTGGGGCATGCAATCCACAAATATGAAGGAATTTTTCAAATCTGGAAAACTTTTAACTAAAGCCAATGCCACCATTGTGGCTCTTGTGCCCAAGATCCCTAACCCCTCCAAAGTTGGTGACTTTAGACCTATCTCATGCTGCAACACTGTATACAAATGCATTGCAAAAATATTGGCTAAAAGGCTTCAATGTGTCCTTCCTTCTCTTATTGTTCCAGTTCAATATGGATTTGTTAAAGGTAGGAGAATTGCTGATAATATCTTCCTCACCCAGGAGATCATGCAAGGTTACCATAGGTCCTCATCCTCTTCCAAATGTCAGGTGGGACTTTCTTTGGGATACTCTTACTTGCATGAATTTTCATCCTAAGATGATCACTTGGTTAAAAGCTTGTGTCACCACAGCTAGCACTGAATATCAATGGTGAACCCACTGGCAATATTAAAGGGGAAAGAGGCCTCCTCGGGTGTGATCCTCTTTCAAACTTACCTCTTTGTCATAGTCATGGAGGTTCTCACCGCATTTTAAAAAGAAAAGTCCAAAGAGCCCGATTTTTAGATTTCACCGAGAGATGCAGTCAAACTAAAATTATTAATCTATGTTTTGCTGATGATCTTATGCTATTTTGTAATGGTGATGTAAAATCAGTTAGACATATTCATGACTCCCTTTGTGAGTTTGAATCTCTATCTGGTTTATCTCCTAGCCCAGGTAAAAGCACTGTCTTCTTTTCTGGGGTTCAGCACAACACAAGAAAAGAGATCCTTCAGTTGTTAGGTTTCAAAGAGGGCACCTTACCTGTGAGATACCTTGGCGTTCCTTTGTTGTCCACCAAATTAAAGCATGTTGATTGCAAACCAATGATTGATAAAATCACTGCAAGAACTAAAACTTGGACTAATAGGGATTTGACTTATGCTGGTAGGGTCCAGCTTATAAAAAAATGTGCTTTTTTCAATGCAAACCTATTGGTCCTCCCTCTTTATACTGCCCAAGAAAGTCATTAAAGAGGTTGAGACCAGTCTTCTTTGGTCCTGACCTCAAGAAGACTGGGGCAAAAGTTGCCTGGGAGCACTTATGTTGCCCCAAGGAGGAAGGTGGATTAGGCTTTAAGTCTATATGTATTTGGAATAAGGCGGCGATAGCTAAACACATCCGTTCATTATCTCTGTGGTGGTGAACAATCTATGTGGTGCCAATGGGTTAAGTCTTATTTACTCAAGGGGCGTGAGTTTCGGGAGGTCAAGATGCCCAAATCACCCTCATGGGTTTGGAGAAAGCTTCTCAACCTTAGACCTCTTGTGCACTCACACATTAAAGTTGCCATTGGCAATGGAAAATCCACATCTTTATGGCATGATAATTGGCACCCTCTTGGTCCCATAGCAAGGAAGTATGGGCATAGAGTCATGTATGATTCTGGGATTGCCAAGGATGCCACTGTATCTGCCATTATTAAAGGTTCTGAGTGGCATCTCCCTATTACTCAAACCTTAGAAATTAATGAGCTAAGGAATTCTATCACCCTCCTTCCCAATCCTAATCAGGATGTTGAGGATCGTTATGTATGGTGTCTTAGTTCTAAAGGTGAGTTCACAATTTCTTCACTTTGGAACGAGCTCAGAATTCAGTACCCCAAGGTGGCTTGGCATAGAAGCATTTGGTTCCCCGGGCATATACCCAAATGTAGCCTGATCTCTTGGCTTGCTATCCACAACAGACTATATACGGGTGACAGATTGGTCTTGTTTGGAACCATTTTAATCTCTTTGTTGTAGTTTACGTTACGGTGTGGAATCACATGACCACTTGTTTTCAATTGTCCCTTCACTTCCCAAGTTTTGGTCCGAGGTTCTTACACATATCAATTTAAATTGGCCCTCCAAATCCTGGGCTGATTGGATCATTCAAATCTCAAAAATTAGAGGCAAAACACTCACTACTTTGATTACCAAACTTGTGTTTACAACCTCAGTTTATCAGATTTGGCTAGAAAGAAATACTCGTAAATTCCAAAATACATCATGCACCTTGCCCTCTGTGGTGAGCAAGATTCATTCAGTTGTGAGATCTAGACTTCTGTCCTTGGACAAACTTCCCCAGGGGCATAACTCACAAATGTTGTTAGTTAAGTGGGGGATTAATTGAATGTTCATTTGTTTCTCCTGTTCTTACTATATCTTATATCTCGCAAGGACTTGAATGGTGGACTAACATTAAGGGCTGCAGAGAGGGCCTGGTTATCTTAGGCAAGAGTCCCAATCATATCGTAATATGATAAAGGTTATATCTTATGACCCATCCGGGTAGTGGTTTTGCAGATCTATTCGCAGATTGCATTCAATGCCAGGTTTATTACATCTACTTATCATGGTCTGTTATTTTAATCTCCATCACATACTTACTCTTTGTGGCAACATACCGTTGTGCCTTAAGTGGCCTGTTATACTCTAGTGCTAGATATTATCATTGAGTTGTGTGATCTACTAAAATGTGTGTATCCTAGTGAGCTGAGTGATTGTGCCCCAGATTTCCATTGTGAGTGGAGGTAATATGAAGTGGGGGAATCTTGTGAGGATTAGCTGAGGGGGTTTGGCTCTGTAGTGAGAGATAAGAAGTTGTGAGAATCCTAGGGAGAAGAAGGTGAGCCACTAAAGCTAGGATATCATATATTTTTGAGGCTGTTATTCCCTGCTGTTACTATTGTTTTCACTATGCTTTGTTGTTCTCTGCTGCTGTTTTGTGCTGTATTCTGCTGTTGGTCACTACTGCTGAGTGAGTTAGGAGCTGCAATGCTCATTTTGATTGTTTTACTCGTGTTTTGATTGTTTCATCTTTGCTTGTCAACGATGTGTGTCTTTGTTATCATTAGTTTTTTGGTTGGGTTGTACATTGAATCTATTAGTGGTACGTTAGTATGTAAACTTGCTGTTATGTTTTTGATTCCTAGCCTTGGGGGGTTGTCCCTTGGCATGTTTGAACCCCTTGGGGAGGGGGCGTCCTCCCACTCTACACTTGAACTGTTCTTATTTGAACATTGTTGAACCTACCTACACTATATGTTGCTGCCACTCCCCCGCCATTGCTGTGGCTGCACATTGTTGCACTCTATGATGCTGCACCCGCTGCTGGTATTGCTACTGCAATCTGTTTGAACACTGTTGTGGTGTTCTGTTACATCTGCTACTGCAATATGTTCTGGTACTCTATGATGCTACAATCTATTGCTGTGATGGTTTTGTTTCTATTTACTGCTGCTGCAAACTGGTTATGCTACTCTATGGTGTTGAAGATCTGCCTCTTCTCTTCTTCCTTCTTTTCTTTTCTTTTTCAGCTGCTGCTGTTCTACAAGCAGTGGCTGGCACCTTGAGGGTGCTCCAGGTACGAATAGGTCATGGCGAAATTTTTTCAGCCTCGGTCCATGTTTCAGGTTCTAGTGGGAATCAAGCTCCAAATATCATTCTCAAGCCCAAGTATCATGTGCATATGGTATCCAAGTTCCAAGTTTTAGATTTCAGCTTTTATTTTAGTCGTACATTTGTATTTTGTCTTGTGATTCCTCTGGTTAGGTTTCATAGGTTAGTTCTTTTACATTGTAGCCCTTCGGCGTAATTTTCTTTTTCTTTCTCTTTTCTTTGTCCTCCTGGGGTATGCCCCTTGTAGGCTGTACATTCTTTTGTCTCCCCTTTTTTTATTTCAAGCTTACTTTACCTAAAAAAAAAAAATCTAAAAAAATTCAAATATTATGGAGATAGTACTACACAAAAGGCAGCAGCAGAATCTGCTCATCACTTGTCTTGTGGTAGGCTTAAGGTAAAGGACTGTTGCTTCTCACATTAATTCGTGAATCTGCTCATCTAGCAAAATGAATGAAAATCAGACTTTAAAGTTGGGGCATTTTTTGCTGCATTTGACTTAGTTGATAACTCTAGCGCGCCTGGACTAAACATGGCTGAAATTACTGAACTTGGAGAGAAATGGTGAGAAAATTTTCATGAAGCATTTTTTCAATAGAGGCCAAGCACACACAATGCGTGTGCCAGTCGGACTTTGACCATAAAGTATGCACAAAATTATCCGGTATATGTTTGATCATGTGTTAATTGTATACTCTTTTTTTCCAGTAATGATAATAAGCTATATTTTAGATATTTAAGCAATATAGTATGCACAAAATTATCCGGTATATGTTTGATCATGTGTTCATTGTATACTCTTTTTTTTCCAGTAATGATAATAAGCTATTGCTGCAACCATTGTCATGGGAAATCTCGACCTGATCAACAATCAAGTGCAAAACACAAATATATGACTTGAGTCCAATAGAAGAGGAACAGAGTAGAAAAACATGGAGTAATAGGTATCGTTATAATGAAGCCAACTTTTCCGAGAAGGACAAATAAGACTATCCCGAATGATCTTAGAATGATTATGTCATGACAAAGGGGAAAAACGAATATCTACTTGCAAGTGCAGACCTTCCTTCACGATGCAAGAGAGAAATTGGTAATTCTACAAAATTCATTCGCTTGCTTTCTGAGCAAGAGAACACCAACATTGGAAAAGCCACAACTGCAATCAGCAACATCTGGTTTTCCTTAACAAAAAGTAGACAGAGGCAAGTTGAATCTCTTTCTCATCTAAATCCTCCAAAACCCAACATAAAGCAAACCAAACGCAAAGAAAGATTCCAGTTACACCCAATGCCTGCCTAACACCCTCGTTATTGATATAGTAAATAGCTCTCAGCACGGTTAAAATTTCAAGTATAAGTAACCAATGGAAGTCACTAAAAGCAGTAGCAATAAAAAGAATTCACCAACGCAAAAAGATGGTGATCCTCATAACCCTCGGCATAATCCAAAAACAACAACAACAGATAAAACATAAAATTCTCAACTTCAACAAAGAACAAGGAAGATTCTTCGCAAAGAACTCAAGTAGCCAAGGATGAGATGAATCATTGTGCCATTTCACTATCAACAATTGTAGACACGCAAGTTCTCCATACTTGTTTTGCTTGAATCCACCATAATGAGCTAAATAGATGTCCACACCTATTTCACATCTCCCAAGTAGTCTCCAATTTGACCCCACCTGCATCGAAGAATGAGATAAAAGGATTCAACCTCATCTAATGTAAGCATGTTCTTACAATTGGAAAAGAACACTCATATGAAAAACAAAGCAAATGGGAAAGGCTTTATGTATTCTCCATCAAATTCAAAACTACATGTAAATGCCATAAACAAAAGAACATACCCATCCTGTAGACCTTGCAAGCTACTTGACAGTGCATTACTCTGCCCTTGGGGTGGAGAGAGAGAGAGAGAGAGAGAGAGAGAGAGAGAGAGAGAGAGCTTGGAAACATTGGGCCTTCCCATAGAGACTATTGCAGTAGCAGTAGAGACTATGTCTATTGTACAAAACATGGAAGCATAAAAAACAAACTCACAAAACCTCATAAGTTCGGAGTTAACAAAAATCATTACCCATCCAAAACACCAACAAAATAAGAAATGTTATGTACAAAGAATATGTACAAAAGTTAACAAACATAGGAAAGCATGTTATGTTCATGAAAAGAAAAAAAGAAAAGAAGACACTAAAAGTCGCCCCTAAAAAAGTCAATTCCCAGAGCCTACTAACAAAGAAAGTCTCCAAACCTCCTCATCATAACTGTGCGAAACGTCCTCGTATCAACTTTTATGAACCAATTACCAGCATGCACTACAACCTAATTAGGTAAGAGAACAACAAATTAGAAAATAAGTATGAGAATAAAAACTTATCAAAATGTGCAAGAATAAAGCGCTACCTTATTAATCCGCCACTGTCTTAATGTAGTTGTATTGATCCTTTCGAATTCCAAGGCTACTTGATCCCAATCCTATAAAAAAACCCAATTAGTCTGCCAAGTTATTTAATTAAGAAATGGCGTGGTAATAGAAGTGAACAATGTTTTACCTGGTTACAATAAAACTTCAGGGTAAACAATATTAGTTGTGGAATCTGCTTCTTGTTCTGGGAGAAGGACAAAGTCTGGTCAAAAGATGTGCACCTCGATAATGACACATATAGATGCCCATGACTAAATACAGGTGTACGCAAATCGACCCCAACAAATTTCACAGATTGTCCTTGCGATTTGTTTAGGCTGAGTTTCCGAATGGATTTTATCAAAATCTGATAAAATCAAGCCTTTGATTTTAGCTTGATTTTATCCATTCGGAAATTGAGTTGATAAAATCTAATTAAATCAAGCCTTTGAATGCAAAAATCTAAGATTTTATCAACTCAGTTTCCGAATGGATAAAATCTTGGATTTTATCAAGGCTTGATTTTATCAAATCTTGATAAAATCTGATAAAATCCATTCGGAAACTCAGCCTTATAGTCATAGCATATGCCAAGCGAACTGGAAATTGACGCCTTGTCATTTGAAAAGGAAAATTCGAAGTTGATGGCGATAAGGATATTCGTGGGATGAAGGCCAGTTTGCCGGATTTCTCGCCTGTTAAAATCTTAACTTCGATAAGATGGGAGGCACACCTCACAACCATCATCCTTGTGCCATTGCATAGTCCATCCTTGGGTGCAATATTTCTTAACAATATTATGGGACAACCCACTTTCAAATCCAACTTAAAAGGCGGTAGCCAGCAAGGATCCAATGAGTTTAAATACTCATTGGGATAACGGTTAGTGATGCTGCTATCAATTCCGTCCTCTTCAGACATCTTGTCTGCAGCAAGATAGGTATATACATCTCCCGGAAAAATATCTAGTGCAACACTATTTATAGCGTTCACATCTTCATTCCGAGCAGAGAGAATTGTGCGTTCAGTTAAAAATGTCGGGGTTGATGTACTTGCCACATCCAGTTTGGGATAAATAGACAATAATAATTCATTGAGATCTCGACATTTACCTATCGTTGACGGAAGGTGCACCACATCTCAAGGGTTGGTTCCAACCTAAAATTTGACATTAAAATTAATACTCAAAAATAAGTTTTAACGCGTGTTGACTACTCCAAATAACTGTTCATAAAAAAATTCTATAAAATCAGCATTGTTACCTCCATTAAGAAATTTGCAAAATCAGCATTTCGAGGATCGCTTGTATTCAATCGCATGTTTAAATTCAACGTTAAGACCTGTATTTCATCCCACAGATAAGAACGTCTGAGTGATGCGCTAACAATTTCCTCTCGAACTCCCTTGGGTACAACTGGTAAGATTTGACGAAAATCACCACCAAGAACTACGGTGATACCCCCAAATGGATTAGGATTGTCACGAATATCACGTAATGTCCGATCAACGGCTTCAACACAATGTTTATGCAACATTGGAACTTCATCCCATATGATCAGCTTTGTTTCTCTAAGTAACTCTGCCTGTAAAGATTGCTTGGTAAACCCACAAACAGAATTTTCTAACACATCCAACGGGAGGCAAAAAGTTGAATGTGCAGTGCGGCCTCCTTCCAATAAAAGCAATGCAATTCCAAATGAAGCCACGGTAATCACTACATGTCCAAGACTACGACATTTTTGTGCCACTGTGTTGTACAAAAATGTCTTTCCAATGCCCGCACCCCCATTCAAAAAGAAGGTAGTTCCTTTATTGTCAAGGACAGAGCAAATAACGGCATCATAAGCATTGCGTTGTCCATCATTCAATCGGCAAATATTGGCCTCTGTATCCACTTGTTGTGCTTGGATCTGAAGTTGTCGATGTTCTAAAATCAATCTGTTACCAACAACTGAGCTCCAATTTCCGGTAGGTTGCGGCATAGGTGGGTAGTCAAGTAAACTCTTACCAGATTCTTCAAGCATCTGATTGAGGAGATACAGACTATAATCTTCAATTTGCACCTCTATTGGGTTAGAAATGGCAAACAAAGTGCGAATTTTGTGTGGGAGATCATCACATATGTTCATAAAAAACCGCTTCCACAATTCCAACGGTTGCAGCGGACAACATTGTGTGAGAATAACACAAAATAATCTCCTTAACTGATACCCAGTCTTCATTATTGCAGCCTCCTCGAGACATTGAACCCACTCATCATCATCTTCCAAAAGCCCTCTAGCAACACATGCCAACTTAAATGTATCGTGTACAACATTGCCTACCGTGCGTAAGCTTTCAAAAGATTTTGGTCCTTTTACAACAGTTAGTAGCAAATGTAGATAAAATCTCTCACCACAATTAGGGCTGGCAAAGTACATCCTCCCAATTGCATGCCCACTTTTTCTTGGTGTCCACAAATGATTTGTCTTGTCCCAAACAAAGAATTGTGGGAATTCTTGGTAAGTGTAGGGCGTAGAATTCGGGTTGGAAGTGTACCACGAAAAAAACCCAGTTAGAGTTGACCTCTCTAGTGCAGCTCTAGCAACAATATCTTCCAATGACTCCGTGGGATTGAAATTAACGCGATGCATTCCAGGTAAATGGAGAGCAAGTCGTGTAACTGTTGGTATCTCTTCATGCATATGATGACCAAATATTCGCCAAGTTGCTTCTGCCGGTCCAATATACCTTCCATCAAGATACTGCTTAATTTTATTTACCGATCCCAACACCATTGTTGCCCGATCATAACCCTTGTAAATATACTTGTGAATGTACTTGACACATCTCATTCCAGCACAAACTTCTACATTAATATGACAGTTGAACAGTTTAGATAGATGAGGATTGTATGGCACAACATCCCTGTTATCAACTTCTTGCCCCCTAACATCATACACTTTCCCATCATTACGGCGGCGATAGACAGGATATCCATCTTCATCCATAGTGGTTGATTCTGCAAAGTCTCGAGGGTACCTTTTGGTGCACTTTTTATTTTCCATGCAAGGTGCATGCGGATCCCGAGCACCGCATGGTCCATGTACCATACAACGCTTGACTGTTTCAAACAATTCAGGATCATCTTCTTGGTTTGGAAATTCAGCACAAACTAATCTGTCAACTTGAGCACATGTACGAATTTTATCCCGGCCTTTAAGAAAGAAAAGTGCATGCATATGTGGCAAACCACGTTTTTGAAATTCAATGGTGTATACATGAGCCACTTTCTCACCAAACACTCTATTTGTTTCTATTTCTTTCATCAAAGCCTTTCTCTTTAACTCGAAAACACGGGCAACCAAATCAGGACTGTCAACAACGTTTGATCAAGGCAACAAAGTCAAGTAATTTCCGGCCATTTGGGATTTGCAGTCATGGTGAGGAAAATATCAGGGTGATGGTTATATCTCGTGATAGCCATTGAATCTTGAAATATCTCAAACATATGTCTTGGGCTACCAGTGAACGAAGATGGCAAAATACACCTTTGACCGATTTGATTAGGGTTTAGTTCATCAGGAACATCAGTCAAATCTTGGTATAGTGAAGAACGAAGTTTCCCTTGATTAAGCTTATAGTATGTCAATCGATTTTGCTCTGTTGCTGCCCAAGCATCTACCAAGAACTCTTGAAATAATTTTCGTCCCCTCAAAATGGTTGAATACTCTGTTGGACGTTCAAATAAGTGGTAGCTATAAAATTGTAATCGAAGTTAGTCGCCAAATTGGCCATCGCTTTATTTTAACGCCCCATCAAGTTTCATCTCAGGTTCCCATCCAAGTTCACCATGTGGGAATAGTAAAACATAATGTAACGACAAATAAGCTGGGTGGCATTCATTAATTTGCATCAACTGATTATCTCCTCTTAGATGCAAGATAATATCTCTCATGCCACTGGCTTTAGATCCATCCCCTGGTATAACTACCGCAATCTCATCTACTGTTGGTAGATTATATACTCGACGGTCTTTTAATGAACTATAGTGAAGATGGGCAGGTAAAGTTTGTCCCGCATGGTCAAGTTGATCAAGAATTGCATGTGCCTGACGAAATTTTTCCACAAATGGATTAACTTGCAACAAAGTATCTTGAATAGTTTGAAGTACATCCCTCCTCAATTGCTGATTTCTACGATTACGGACTTCCAAAGCTGAAGCAGCATCATAAATATACAGTTGAGCGTATGATGCATCATTCCCCTGTTGTGGCAGAAGTGAAGGGTGTAGGACCCCTTCCAGGAAGCACTCTTTCGTCAAATGTAGCACCAAGGCTGGTGAAAGCATTGGTTGTATTATACACTCGAATATTCATTCGAAAGGACTTTGATCTAACATCATCCCCATCAAACAATGCTTTAAGTGGCGGAGGGGGTGTAATAAGTGCATGCAACTTTATCTTTCCTTGCAAACAGCAAGTGCCAAATAATGGATTGCTTCTAGAAGATCTTGCCAATCTTTCATCCATCCAATGTAAGGCTGAACACCGAGGACATAGGATATCCATCTTGCCAAGATAATGCCTTCCTAAACTTATGTGCTCTCAAGTTGGTGCCTCTAAACTCGTAGCCATATCCAATTCATCGTCACAACATAGATCCACTTGGCTACTAAGTGTATTCCTATAAAAATAAAGATTCGGTTGGAAAATATAAGGGTGGTTTAAAAGTTTACAATATGGATTGTGACAGATGAATAGAGCTTACCAATTCCTTTCAGGAGTGGAGGATGTGCTTGGTATGGAGGACGGACATGTGGAAGTAGTATGTGAGATTGTTTGTCGCTTTTTAGCTGGTTGGGTGACATTTGTTCCTTGTCCCATGCAATCGAGACACCGACGACAGGGAGTTAAAGAAGGACGGTCTGTGTACGGTCTCGAGTGTAGACTTTCTATGGTTCGATCTATTTCCGACCGTTGTCCCAATGGATAAGCACTGCCTTGCTTTAAATTCCTCTCTCGTTCTCGTCGTGCACGTTGGGCCAATGTTACTTTTGATATCATGTTACTATCAGTCACCTAAAATGTTGACAACATATATTTAGCTAGGTTCTCTCTCTAAAATATAGATTGCCTCTATCACACATAGAAGATTAGAAGATTCTTCATTGTATCTCTAAACAATAGATTTCATTCAATTCCGTACTGTAATTTTATGCAGGCAAAATGAGTATAAAAAGATTTTGTTTTTTAACGTGAAAGGAGTGAGGGTGGGATTAAGATTATAACAACAAAAAAAGCAAATCAGATTTCCTACAAAAGCTTATATATTTTTAAAAACTCATTGTCCAGAAGTAAAAAAGAATATGACAGCATTATCATCAGACATCTGGTTTCTTTTGTAGTCTAACAGGAAGATACGGGGGAGGGGTGTACTGGAGTAAGGGTTGTATGAGTATTGTAGGAGAAGTTACCTAACGTGGATATTAATTTAGAAGTTAACAAACTGGATATTTGAACTTCATAAAGACACATGGTCAAGGAAAAAGAGTAAGGAAATTCATACCCGTGCATTTTCCTTTCCCTTCCCTTTGCCTGTAGAGATCTTTGGTTATCTTGAGCCAATGTTTCTGCCCTTTCGTTTTCCTTATAAGAAAATGCATGTGTTTGAGCGAGAATTCACAGTGTTGGTAAGGAAACGTGTATTTAACGTACTTAAGAGTGTAGGCAAGCAAGAAGTACCTCACGAACACCAATTACGTTCATGTCACGCACTTCGCGGATTTTAACACCAACATTTCTTTCTCGAAGTGGTTGTACCTAAAAATGGAGAGGCAAGGACATGTTGTATAATACTTTTCTAAGAAGATTTATACTTAGGAAAGAAGAATAAGATTTGATACAATGACAATAGTTGGAATGTGCATGAATATTACCAAAGTAGCCTGTTTTTTGTTAGCATAGATGACTTTTTCCTTCCCCTTGTCTGAAGAGCTTAATTTGTGACTTTCCTTTCGTGTCGCATTAGCTGTTTGTCCTTGTTGAGTAAGTTCTTGTTGCCTTGGGTTTTCCTTTCAAAATAAGTGAGTACCACAATTAGTTATAGATGGTACTTGAAAAAGACTCACTTGAATAGTATGAACAAAGACTCACTTTGGTTGGAACTATTATTTATAACCCTTTTTTAAGATTTAGAGCAAATTGCATGATTTTTTTTATCTACGCCAATTGGTGCTCTAACTAAGGTAATAGGAGTTGCATGTTATACCTGTCGGATATGCATCACATTTACTTCTCGTTCATCACGAATAGTGACGGCGACATTACTTTTTCGAAGAAGTTCAACCTATGCATTTAAAGTGAGTTGAAATTGTTAATAACAATTAAAGAATTCTTGAAGGAAGAATTGAATATGAAAAGAGTCGAGGAAGAGTTAATTACGGTTGCCCTTAAATCTTTGTCGACCTATGAAAAGAAAAAATATTACAACATGTCATAGAAAAATGGAATAAAGTGAACATTTAAAGAAATCTTCGTTGAATCGTAACAAACTTTTTCCGGAATAATGTACTTGACCAAAACTGGTAATGTTGTCCATGTTAGTATAAACCGTACTCCAACTTTGCTGCTACGCTGAAAAATAAAATGGGTTTCGTGAAATGATAGGTAAAATAAAATTGGTTTACTGAAATAACAGCAGAAAAGGCATGTAAAGTAATGTAGAAAAACGATTTCAATTCCAACGGAATCAAAATCAATTGTGTTAGTTTTAAAGTTCTCACCGGCCGTAAAATCTCCAATCAAATTTTTTTTTTTGTATTGTTCACCAAGCCGAGACCCAATAATGACGGCAAAAAATTGGAGAGGTCACACCATTGCTTTCTAGGTTTGCAGCCTGTCAACTCTTGTTGAGAGCACCGTTGAGTATGAAGGAGCAACAACAAATAAGCCCCATTAACCACAACATAAATCAGACAGACAGTGTCATACTATAAAGTATCATCCATATTTTATCACAATAAGGACAAACCATAAGAGTATCCATCAACTATAGCATGTAGAACACCAATCCAACCACAATAAATTAAAGGATTCACACATGAGCAATAAATTTCAAAAAATAATTCAAACTACACGATAACAATAAAAGAAACAACTCTTGTTCCAACAACAATGAATTTTGAAAATGAGTTATGATGATAGTATCACACTCTAGAAACTGTTAAAGGACTATGAACACCTAAAGAACAGTGAATGCAGTAGATTTATGGTTCATCAAATTCCAGTTTTCGCTTCACTCCCTGCAAAAGCAAGATGTTTAAAAAATTAACCATTGTATAGGTGCAGTAGTAAATTGAACTAAAAAATAACTGAATTGGTATGTATGGATAGTTTTTTTTAAAAACAAATTAGAATATCTATCATTACCTTTTGCTGATGTTTTTCCTTCATGTCCTTTTGATCCTGCTTCTCCTTATCATCTTGATGCTTCTCCTCTTGATGGTTTAATTGTTTCTCCACTTCCTCCAAAGCTTGCATACAAATCATATCATTCTCGATCTCCTCGAGCATAGCTCCTAATTCTCTCAAATCCGGGAACTTGTCTTTCAAGCTTATGAAAACTTTTGACTTAGGCCATGTGGGTGGGAGGTTTTTAACTATAGCCTTAACCAAAATCACAATGTGTGGCTTGAAGCCTCTTTTCTTTAGATTATGAAATTGCTTTTCCTTGTCTAGAATGTGCTCCCTTACAGTTGAGTTTGGCATCATTTGCCCTTACTCAAACTCTATCCACAAAGGGTGGACATTACGTTCCTCATACATCAAAGTATTCATCAGATCTATAGCATTGTTTATAACACAATTTTCAAATATTTTCTCTTTGACATGATTCCAACTCGGTGATAGAAGTTCTACTATTTTTCTCATGAGGTATTGTTCGGTGTAATTTTCTCCATGTTTTTGCAAGGCTCGGCATGCCTCTATTTTTTGCTGGACAAAATTTTCAACTGGGAAGCCCTCCCTATGAGGTTTAGTTTCAAAATCGTGTATGTCATGCAACATGTTTAAGTAATCACTACGACGCAAAAGTGGAGGACGCCGCATGAAACCTGCATAAAAAGTTAACAGTGATATTCTATGCTAGGGGGAAAACAACTCGTGCTGCAATTTGTGTTTTGCGATAGCTTCAAACAGGGTCCATCCAATGAATTTAAGTAAAACTAAGAAAAAAGAAATAGAAGATTTCACAATAACCTTTGAAATAGAAAGACAATAGAGACCAAACATATCTCTAGACTCATTTCCAATCACTTTAGCAAGCATTGTACCAATATATAAAAAGCATCTAAAAAAACAATAATGCTCTCCGTTCAAAGCTCCATATGTTTAACGGTTTTTTTTTTTTTAAGAAATAATGTTCGTTTTCTTTTTTTAATTGTTTTGATTACTACACAAAACAATAGACAAAGTCCATTTTCAAAAAGCAACGCTCTCTGTCTATAACCATTCTCCTTCCCATTTTCAATCCAATGACCAAACCAAGAAGTAATTAAAACCCTGAATAAGTAGAATAAGACCAAAATACATCCCCATTTTAGCCTACAATTCAAAGAGGACATGACCAAGTATGCCGAAAAATCAATTAACGCGAATGCAGGCAAACATTCAAGTTCATCCACTAAACCGTCGTTTCCAACTACCAGTTAAAACAAAAGCCGAATTATAGAAACCAACAAAATATGTAATGAAAGAGAGAGAAAATGTGTAAGATAACCACGAACAAAGGAGGAAAATCACCCAAACTGAGAAACTACTGATCAGTCACCTCCAATTCACATAAAGCGGTCCCAAATAAGCCAAATCCAACCAAAATAGAATTACCCATCCCAAACATCATAAAAGAAAAGGCTGAACTAACCAATACTTATTTTATTGTTTAGAAGAAACTCAAAATTATAGGTAAGGGGGAGAAGGGAATGAATATCATAATAACAAATCTAAACCAAACCTTTAATGCAAAATGAAAATTTTTGTACCTCAATTCTTTTAGAACCAATGGAATTGCATGAACAAAGATTGAAGTTGGACAATATATAGCTGTAGGAGGGTCTTAGTGGAAATGAGTTTTCAAAATTTGGGAATTTTTTATTATTTATAAATCTGACTCGTGTACTGTATTTACTTTATAATGGGTTTTGATTTCTTGTGTACATTGGCTTTTGATTTATGATAAATCCAGTCAAGCCTTTAATTCTGTTTGTTTCAAATATTGTTTTGAGCAAACACTTGATCATCATCTGGTTCTATTTCTTGGTTTTGCTACTTGTAGAAAACACTAAAGAATGGATGAGTGAGAGGAGGGGTAATATTCGTTAACTGGAGCAAACATAGATATAGGCCAGAAAACATACCTTTTTCGATAGTTGTATGAAATCTGAATTGAGCTTCTTTTTTGCGGAGCTGAAAAATGGAGTATAGTTACAGAAACTTGAAATTCACAATGGAAAAAAGAGTACAATTAAAGCAATCAAGTAACTATCCTTAAAGAAGAAAACAAAAACTTAAAATTCAAACACCAAGGCTGGAAGCATACCTATTTTTTGTGGATACTCATACAGACTTTGAATTGAGCGATGTTTTACCGAAACAGAAGCGTAATCCTACAAAATAAACCAATTAATGGAGTTAAGTAAGAGATAAATTACAAATTGGCTAACAATACACTAATCAAGCATCCGAAATATTTTCCATCGGGAAGAGAGAGAGAGAGAGAGAATTGGGTAAGACATTTATATTAATCAAAGCATCCAAAATTAAGTATATTGATTAAAGCATCTAAAATTAAGACGACTGACAAATTATAGAACATTGACGAAAACTAAACAAAAAACTCCAAGGGTTATTGTCGGTTATCAACGGAAAAAAAAAAACAGAAGAAGAAAAAACTAAACAAAAAACCTTGCAAAAATCACTTTAATAACGATTTTATCAAATCGTGGCAAGGAATAGTGATATCATCAAATTCAGTGAGTTATATGCTAGTATGTGTTAGAGTATGAGTTTTGATCACGGTAATCAAAATCACTTATTTTGTATGACTTAATTCCTTAGGAGATCACGCACGAATTCAAATCAATCAAATATCAGTAAAGACTCGGTCAAAAAAACTCAAATTTGCTCTTATCCAAATCTAAATCCAAGAATTTGACTTTTCATGTAATAAAATAAGATTCTGTTTTTGTTCACAGGAACCTTAGAAAACTGAAGTACATACCGAAATTCCACCCGTTCAACCTGGAATTCAAGAATCACTGCAAAGAAGGGAAGCTACCGAACTACGTTGTTGTCGAACAAAGGTACTGGGACTACGCTTACTGAAAATCCTACCCGGTAACGATGACCACCCTTCTCACGATGTGTCTGAGGGCCAGAAATTCGTCAAGGAATGCTAACATTTGGAATGCTTACTGAAATTTGGAATGCTAACATTTGGAATGCTTAAGAAAGACATGAGCAAAACGAAAGAGTGAGCGAGAGAGAGGGGAGGAGAGAGAGGGAGGACTACGCTTACCCTGCCTTCGCAGAAAAAATGACGCCAGTGCGATAGCGGTTCCACAAACTGCCGTGAATTTGAAACAAAAATGTTGGAAGTAAAAATGGAGAGGTTCCTCAAGCATTTGACCTTGTATTGTGGAAAGTGACAAAGAAAATGGGTAGTTAATTTCCACTCCACTGCTACTCTTTGCACCTTTTTGTTTCGTACGTGGAATATTGTGGAAAGTGACAAAGAAAATGGGTAGTTAATTTCCACTTGTCCACTGCTACTCTTTGCTACTCTTTGTACGTGGAATATTGTGGAACATTAATTACGTGGGAGAGAGTGGGAGCAGTTTCAGAGGAAGTGGGAGCCAAATTTCGGAAAGAGGGAGGGAGGGAGAGTGGTGCAGTTACAGCCTATAGGAACGAGTCGTGGGCAACCAATTCCAGTGTTTGTGTGAAAACAAATCTCAGCCACTCGTTTAAGGCATGTTAAGTCTGGACCCTTAGATTTATGTAGGGATTCAAAACCTGAGCTCCCTTATTATATATATATACGCACTAGGTGAAAGACCTCGTGCTACGCACAAGTGTCGTGCCCATTGGTTGGAATTGGAAGAACGAGTTTAATGCCCGTTGTTGATTGTGATTGTAATTGTACTTGTCATAATTTACTCTGGCTCTACAGCTATGGCAGATCTTGAGGTCATAGATTATGGCAAGAGCATCTTGAACTCCATGATTCCTGAACCCCCTGATGCTAACAAGGGTTGGACATCCAGCAGTAAAAAGAAGAACAAAAAGAAAAGCCATCAGCTTGCTCATTCCACCAGTAAAGGGGGTGCCTTCAACCACCCTAACTAACGGAGGTAACCATTCTCTCCCTTTTTGTTTGGCAAATGTTACTACTTCATATTACATGCCATTTTGTTAGCGTTTTCTATGTCTGTATCAATAAATCCTCTTCATTTTGGTTGTTGGAATATGAGGGGCCTAAATGACCCCATCAAACAAAAAGAGGTTAGAACTTTCGTTAACAAACACTCTTTGTCTCTTTTGGGCCTTGTGGAGCATAAGATTAAGGAAATCTGCTGTTGAGTGTTTCTACTGTTGAGTACTGCTGATGGAATTTTGCCTCTATCCCCTCATCTTTTTTTTTTCTCTCTTTTCAGTTGCTACTGTTGTATAAGCAGTGGCTGGCACCTTGAGGGTGCTCCAATTACGAACGGGTCATGCCGAAATTTTCAAAATTTTCTTCCCATCAGCATATGGAGAGTGTCTCTCCTTAGATTCACGATCTTGTTTTCCCCTTATGAGTGTTTCTCCTCCCTCTTTCAGATGGATTAGAAACACTCGTTCCCAATTGTAGCCTTTTGGCCATCCCACTCCCTCCTTAGCAGTTTGTGCTAGGGAGGTAGTTATTTTGTTTTGATTTGCCTTTTCTTTCTTTTTGTTTTGTCCTCCTAGGGTATGCCCCTTGTAGGCTGTATATTCGCTTATCCTCTTTTATTTTCAAGCTAATTTACCCAAAAAAAAAAGAAAAAAAGATTAAGGAAATCAACTCTCCAAAAATTTTGCAATCTATGCTCCATTTTTGGGATTTTGTCCATAACTATATTCATGCCCCCAATGGCAGAATAATAGTTGCTTGGGACCCTGCCATTGTCCATGTAAGAGTTCTTGACCACACCAATCAAGCCATACACTGCCAAGTCAATTCTCTTTCTAGTGGTATCCAAGTTATTGCCATCTTCGTCTATGGTTCCAATTTATATACAGATAGGTGTGATCTGTGGCAGTCCCTCACCTATTGGAGGTGCCCCTCCCCTTGGATTATTTTGGGAGACTTCAATGCTCCTAGATTTCAATTTGACAAAATGGGGGGAGATCACCATTGGCCTCCCCACATGGAGGAATTCAACAAATGTATTTCCCTTAATGAGCTTGATGATCTAAAATTTACTGGTTGCTATTATTTCACTTGGTCCAATAAACAGGACACCTCTCATTTTATATCTACCAAGATTGATAGGGCCCTTGTCAATGAACACTGGATGAGGACTTTCCCTTGCTCTAGTGCCCATTTCCTTGCTCCTGGCATCTCTGATCATTCACCCATTTTGGTGTCAATGAATCATGTTCCCAAGAAGGTGAGGAGACCTTTCAAGTTCTTCAACTTCTTGGCTGACCATCCATATTTCATCCCTGTTGTTCAGGGAGTCTGGACTAGGGTTATCATTGGAAACCCTATGTTTATTGTCTGTACAAAGCTCAGACTCCTGCAAGAGGAACTCAAGAAGCTCAATACTAAGGACTACAGTGAGATCTCAACTAGAACTTTGGCCATCAAACAACAACTAGAATCTGTCCAATTAGACCTAGGTTCTGATCCCTCCAACACTTTCAAGCAAACTCATGAAAGAGAGATGTATAAGCAATATGTTCAGTTGGCCAGAGCTGAGGAGAGTTTTGCCAGACAGAAATCTAGGATCCAGTGGCTCAGACTTGGGGACCAATGTACATCCTATTTCTTCAAGTCCATCACTCAAAAGAGGAATAGGAACAAGATCACAAGTCTTGTCCTACCTGATGGCAGTCTGACTCATGACCCTTTTACCATCAAAACTACATTTGTCGAATGCTATACCAATCTACTTGGTAAGCCTCACTCTACTCAGTATAATGGTGCTAAAAGAGTTAATCAATTGGTGGCTTCCAAGCTGTCTGATGATCAAAGAGAGGCTATGGTTTCTGATATCTCTAATGATGAGATTAAAGATTCCTTCATGTCTTTGAATCCTAATAAGGCTCCTGGCCCTGATGGATATAATGCAGATTTCTTTCAGAAGACTTGGCATGTTGTTGGGCATGAAGTCACCTCTGCTATTAAGAGTTTTTTTAGATCTGGTAGGCTTCTCACCAAGGCAAATTCCACCATCATTGCTTTGGTTCCTAAAGTCCCTAATCCTTCCAATGTGGGGGACTATAGGCCCATCTCATGTTGTAATACAATCTACAAGTGTATTGCCAAGATTCTTGCTCAAAGGATCCAAGTTGCTCTCCCTCATCTCATTGACCCTGTCCAGTCAGGGTTTGTCAAGGGGAGAAGGATTGCTGATAATATTTTTCTCACTCAAGAGATCATGAGAGACTATCACAAGCATTCACCCACTCCTAAATGTGCCTTGAAGGTTGATATTATGAAAGCATATGATAATGTCAGGTGGGATTTCTTATGGGATGTCCTCCATTCCATGAACTTCCATCCTATTATGATCAATTGGATCAAAACCTGCATCACCACTGCGAATTACTCTCTCAGTATTAATGGTGAGATCACTGGCAATATCATGGGGAAAAGAGGGTTAAAGCAGGGTGACCCATTATCCTCCTATCTCTTTGTTATTGTCATGGAAATCCTCACTCAGCTTCTCAAGGAGCAGTCCCTTAATACCACATTTCATTTTCATTGGAGGTGTGATAAAACTAAAACCATCAATCTCTGTTTTGCTGATGACCTCATGATCTTTTGTAAAGGAGATCTGAGTTCCATCAAATGCATCCAGGAGGCCCTCTCTGAGTTTTCTTCTCTCTATGGCCTTGTCCCCAGCCCAGGGAAGAGCAATGCCTTCTTCTCTGGGGTCCCTCCCACCACTAAAGCATCAATTTTGGACACTCTTGGTTTCAAGGAAGGTATCCTCCCTATGAAATATCTGGGTGTCCCACTCATCTCCACCAAACTGAAATACTCCGATTGCCAGGTTCTCATTGATAAAATCATAGGGCGTACCAAATATTGGGCTAACAAGTATCTATCCTATGCCGGGAGAGTTCAACTGATCAGATCTGTTTTGTTTTCAATGCAGACCTACTGGTCTTCCATCTTTATCCTCCCTAAGAAAGTCATTAAGGAGGTTGAATCTATTCTTAGAGCATTCTTTTGGGTTTCGATCTCAAGCACTCCGGTGCTAAAAGTATCTTAGGGAACACTTGTGTTCCCCAAAAAGGAAGAAGCGGTCTTGGATTTAAATCCCTTCAAGTTTGGAACATTGCTGCCATGGCCAAGCACATTTGGTATCTTGTCTCTGGCGGCGAACAATCTATGTGGTGCCAATGGGTCAAGTCTTACTTACTCAAGGGTAGGAGTCTTTGGAAACTTAGAATGCCTAGTAGTCCCTCCTGGACTTGGAGAAAGCTGCTTCAACTTCGTCCTCTCATCCAACCTTTTATCCAATACAAGATTGGTGATGGGACCTCTACCTTTCTTTGGTATGACAATTGGCACCCATTAGGCCCTTTGGTAGAGAGATTTGGTAGTCGAATCATTTATGATTCTGGGCTTGCAGAGGACTCCAAGGTCTCTACCATCTTACACAGCACGTCACAGTGGAATTTTCCCATCACTCAGACCTGGGAATTAAATGAGATTAGGAGTGCTCTTCCTATGCTCTCCAATCCTACTTCTATGCATGATTCATGTAGATGGACCCTGGGTATTAATGGTTTATTCTCTGTCTCCTCTCTTTGGGATAATCTTAGAACTCATTTTCCTCCTATTGAGTGGAGCCATATTGTATGGTTCCATGCTCACATCCCCAAATGCAGTTTAATCTGTTGGCTTGCCATTCAGAATAGGCTGTCCACAAAGGACAGACTTGTTTTATTTGGTATTAAGGACTCCTCTTGTTGTAGTTTCTGTGTTGAGGAGGAGGATCACGATCATCTATTTTTTAATTGTCCTTTTACTAAAGAAGTTTGGGACACTGTCTCTTTAAGGTGACACCTTACATGGCAATTTAACTCTCTCCAAAGTCTGGTCCTTCTCCTATCCAATTACAAAGGCAAGGGACTTAGAAGCACTTTAGCTAAACTTTCCTTCACAGTCACTCTCTATCACATTTGGATTGAGAGGAATTGCAGGAAGTTTCAGAATGTGCAGAATACAATCCCAACAGTGGTGAGCAAAATTTGCACAGAAATCAGATACAGGTTGATATCCCTTGCTAAGCTTCCCACAGGCCCTTCTTTTTTAATTGATTCCTGGAATTTAAATGCTAACCTCACTGTGTAGATGGCATATAATAGGTGGTACTTTGTGTCTCTATTTTTGCTAGTATTACTGATTGCATTTTCAGTGGCAGGTTGGAGCAGTCTGGGATAGAAGTATTGGTTCTAATGTCCCAGTTGGGAAAGTTGTGTTTGCAGGTACATTATGCTCAGATGTTTTGTCTCTTAGGATGGAGGCATTTATTGTTCTATTTTTGGTCTCCAAGGATGGAGGCAATCCTTGTTGTATTTTTTGGTCTCCAAGGATGGAGGCAATCCTTGTTTTATTTTTTGTATTGAGTTGTGTGTCCCACTTATATGAGTGCCACCATGTGAGTTGTGTGCTTGAGCCACTGATTTCTTTTGAGAGTGGAGGTAATAACTAGCGGGGGCTTATTGTGAGGCTTAGCTGAGGGTGACTGGGGCCTAGCGAGAGATGGAAGTGGATAGGTTCCGAGGTTGATGAAGTGTGAGCCATAAATTTTTAGGAATACTTCAACCTCCATGCTTGCTCTATGCTTTCTATTCTACTGCTGCACCTTAATGTTTGAACCAACACAATGTTGTTGCTGCATTCTAATGCTGTTGCTGTTGTATTCTGCTGTTGTATACTGTTCGAATCCAATGCTAATTGCTGTTGTTGCTATCACTGATCATTTGTTGCTCCTGCTGCTGTTACGGACTAAGTTTTCTAAGTCCATCTGCTGCTCCTGCTGCTATTCGAGCAGTGCTGCTGCCATCTGTTTCTCGCTGCTGCTATTTTCTGTTACTAGCTACTGTGTGTGGCCTCCAATCATGATTTGCTAGGATAAACTTCATAACTCTAGATCATACTTGTTGGGTCCATGCTGTGCCCAAGTCATGTTTCTCTAAATGCTCTCCTAGCATCTTGGTCTTATCACAGTTTTTAGGATCCACTGTGTTAGATTAGCCTATCTCGAGGGGGATGTCCTCTTGGCAGGACTTTTATCTACATGTTTAGTGGAGTTTATGTAATAGTGTTGCTCCGTGGATAGTGTCTTCTATCAATTACAAGCTGTGTCTCCTACAAGGCCATGTTGCTCCTATCCAAGCTATTTGCAAGCCACTTCACAACTCAAGATCCATTTGCTCCATTGCAAGACTATGAGTTATTGCTGCTACTACTTACTACTTCTGCTTTTACATTGTGTTATGTTATGCTGAGTACTGCTGTTGGAAGCTCTGTCTCTTTCTCTCCCATTTTCTTTTCTCTTTTTCAGCTGCTGCTATTGTAGATGCAGCGGCTGGCACCTTGAGGGTGCTCCATTTACGAACGGGTCATGGCGAAATTTTAAAAAAATTTCTTCCCAAGAGAGTGTATGGAGAGTGTATCTCATGGCCTTGGGCCTATCACGTGTAGTGAAAAATTTTGTTTTAAACTTTTGAATCCCTATCCCAGCGGGTTGTGCTGGTTTTCTCATTTCCCACCCCGGCGGGTTGTGCCGGGGAGTACGCAAGTTTTCTTTTCTTTTCTTTTTATTTTGTCCTCCCTGGGGTATGACCCTTGTAGGCTGTACATTCGCTTAGCCCCTTTTTATTTCAAGCTTATTTACCCAAAAAAAAAAGAAGTTCCAAATGCAGTGGCAGAGTACATTGCGAGCTAGTGTTTTTTGTTGTAGCAAATCACAAAGCTACACCTAGAAAAGGTCTCTCATGAATCAAGAAGTAAAAAAGCAACTATGGCATGTAAAATGCATTTCATCATCTGGAAAATAGCTATCAAATGAAAATAAGCTAACTGCAATAATATTGCACTAGGTTGGTTGAAACTTAAATAAAATGACCAGCTCCAATTGAAAATGAACTTCTTCAATACCTTCTACGATATGCATGAAAGGGGCTGTGGTTAAGTATTATTTTTTGATTGGTAGGACTTGGTCAAGTATTGCTTTGAACCTTTAATTACTACCTTCTCCACACGACATTGTTGTAATTCCCATCTGAAGACCTTTCGGAACCTACCATGCATAAATGAAGGCAATGGTTAATCAAAGGAAAGTATTGCATTCCTCAGATCCCCACCAAAATAAACTTGCTTAACTATGATAGTTCACAATTGATTCTTGTTGTTTGATTTTGAGGAATAAGGAAGAGAGTGTCATTAGAGAACGGAAGTCGCCCATAATTCAGTAAACGGAAGAAAAGTAGAAGCAGGAGAAAAAGTGAATGAATTAGCAACCTCAAAATTTCCAAAAGTTTAAAGACCTGGATCTCTTTTAGTATGTGACGGAATCAATTTCCCATCTGCTGCCTTTGCAGAAATCCTTGAAACCAAAATAATTAAAAGCTCAAGTTTTATGATTGTGGACTGAAACTTACCATATAGCATTCTCATTGGTATAACATTCTCATTGGCATGAGACACTTGTAGAATACCGCTATTCTCTAGTTTATGTTCTATCCCTAATGTAGTTCAAAGAGAGGTACATCAAATTTGATAAGAGAAAAAGGACAAAGAAGGCAATGACAATCAAATGATAAAAAGGGTCACAAATCACAACCCAATACCCATCAACCGCACACTCACATGCCCACCACAAAGAGTTTCAAATTCAAGTATACAATTATTGCCCTATATAACTATAACTGGCAGTATTTGTGGTGTGTCTGCTTAATGGGATCTAATGGTGGAAGTGTGAAGTTTGATATATAACCTACCTTTAAATCATAGCAATACAGTATTGATCGATACAAGTATGTCCTACTGGCAAGACAAGGTAAAACCCATTGCCTTGCAAAAAATAAAAATTGTCAGAGAACATATGTGAGATCAAGTGCATTATCATTGATCCATAAAGATGGGGAAAAATAACGGCTCCGCACCTAAGAGAGTAAAAGTACAAACCTATGCAACCATCTTGTATCATGTACATAAATTACCACACAAGTCCCAACTAATCATAAAAAAATAAGGCTATACAATCAAGTAGGTGCATACCCCTAAACCATATTCTTTTAACTTTTTCATAGCAGATAACCGTTTCATGTGACATAGCACAGCTGGATCGAGAGCTCTATCAAGAGCAACTCCATTTTCACATATCCAAGGATGACGTATAAGATTGTCATGAAAAGTTAAAAAATTAAAAGTCAAACTAATCACAAATATTCTTCGCCCCCAAATTTTGGATGGCAGGAAAAAATGGGATGAAGAACTCTTGCATATGAGAATGATCCCATTAAGAGTAATCATTTATCTCAGTTGCTCAATTTCCTTGAACAAACAATGTCAATGTAGTCCGTAGCATGTTCCAGAGAGTTCGAAGGACACAATAATTCATAGAATGGGCCATAGATGCACCGGGAGTACATCCATAATTTAATGTCATCATCAATTTAAACATGATTGGTGATCCTTGCTGCTTTCATTATCCCAAGGGGAACACAGGCAAGGCAGCAATATAACGCTCCCTCTTAATGCATACAGAAGCCCTCATGCATTTACGCTACTAAAAAGCATCTTGCCAGGCGCAAATCATAACTCAGTTACACAATGGTTGGTGAAAGTTTTCGACTTCATACCCATTGCAAAGAGCCAGTCACCATTTGGGTCTAACTTTCAAGTATCCATCCAAATTGGAGAGGTTAAAATGACAGCCTATGACAAATAAGAAAAAAGCTAAACGTACACAATACTTCATGAGCAGTCAATCGCTTCGAAGGCCGAGAGCACAACATCTTCTGCATAAGATCCTTAGGCCATGGATCTGAATTGAAGTCAATTTATACCTTCAAGGCTGCATCAAATATCCCCTGCTGTGTTTCTAATTTGAAAATAGAATTAAACATCATCACACACTGCCAAGACAAATGGGTCATTAATGCTCTTGTAATTGATCTAGAATAACAAAGAAGACATACCTACCTTAAAGGGTGGTGCACCACTTAGCAATATGTATAGGATGACACCAACTGTCTAGATGTCTACTTCCGGCCCATAATGCTTTGGAAGGACTTCAGGAGCAACGTAAAATGGGCTTCCAACCGCATCACTGAAAACCTCACCTGAAGTATCAGCAAGTACCATAAGTATATTCTTCATTGTTTGAAGAATTGAAGAACAGTAGTCAGTATGTAGTTCTCTTCAATATGATATCTATAGACTACAATGATAACGAGACAAGAATTTGGTACTCCATCATTTCTTTACTATCCAAGGCTAGCATATTTCACTTAAATGAGCAGGTTGTCCAGTCTCACTGAAAATTGCATGCTCAGCTGTTAGCCATTTGATAGGAATTTACAAACAAATTCAACAAGCTCTAAAGTGTGCCATGAAAAAGAGATCATGTGTAAATAAAACAAAAAATCATTCCCACAAAAGGTTTTCTAGAATTTCAAAAGGCACAAGTTGTAATATATATAACGTTGATATGCTATGAGTTGATTTAGCAATTGCGTGAGGACAAAGTCGATGGCAATAATAGTCTTCGTTATTAATTTTAGAAGTTTTAATTTTTCAGCATTCATAGAAATTTCCTCATCATCAACCGCTCGTCTCTCATTATTAGTGTTACTTAACAGTCTTCTAGAAAACTTCTACAAATGATGAAAAAAAATAAAATCCCCAGCCAAATTATCTCTAATGCCCAAACAAATGAGACCTCAAAAACAACAAAACAATCTGAAAGAAGCAGTGAAAGGGAAAAGATATTAGCCCTTCAATCATCAAAAGAATTTGGATCAGCTAGGATAGATGATTCAACTTCCTCTTCATGCACAAGCCCCATCAGCTCACAAAGTCAAACAAATTGCATGTGCTAAAAATTTCAATAACAACTTGTAATACAACAAACTTGGAATGGAATCATATATTTGCAGACAATAAGAATTAAAGAAACTTGGTTGCCCAAAATGATTTTGCAAATAAGAATTCAGTTAATAACAATTGCCTTTTAACTTTGACTGCGAAGCCTTCACAACTTGCTTTTTGTCATGTTGAAAATATTTCTTCCTATCAACCCATGGAGATAATAAGCCACCTGTAGTCAAAATATGGTGTACAAGTCAAAACCTAGAACAACGAAACTGATTCGACAAGAGGTATAAGATAGGAACAATATGCAAACCTGTATATACATAAAAGCTGAGTAATAAATCTTGTCACAACAATGTACAAATTGAAGTTTTCAATTGAAAATGCAAAGCAAATTCCTATGCATGAACATTTGATCATAATATAGTCAATTCACAAAGAAAATTACTGGTCACTGATTTTGTTTTCTCTTTATCCAAACTTACGTACTGAGGGCAAATTTCAACTAACAACTAAAATACAAAAACTAACCTAATTTCTAAGATCTTGTCAGATAATTTCACCCAACTCCTAATATATAATAGGACAGAATCTCATGATTGAGAAGGCATAGCAATCTTTTTTTTTCCCAAAAGGTATTTGCTTTTGGCTGTGCTAGCTAATTTCCTCTCTTGTCTAATTGGTAAAGAAAGACCCTAATTTGCTTATTGTCTCCACGCATGGTTAGCTGCACCAAAAAATTGTAAAGCTTTGAATAAATATTTTCAAACAAGTAAGAGCGAAACTATGTCATACACAAATTAGACCCTCAAATTATCAAATAGTAAGAAGATCATTCTCTTTCAAGTTTTGGAAATCAATTGGTTCATATGTAGGAGGTATTCAGTTCCTTCTCAACCACATCCAATTTCTTCTACTTTACCACTCCGACCCAACCATAAAATAATAAAACTGCAATAAATCTAGGAAAAGTAAGGAAGGAAAAAAAAAACATAAAAGACACGCCACACTTGACATATCTAAAAATGGAAGATTCCAACCTAATAAATAAAGGGACTTGCAGAAACATCTAGAAATTCATCTAAATTGGTCGCAACTGTTTCCCACTGGAAATATGAACGGGAATTGGGTGTACATTCTTTCCTTCTACTTTCTTCACCTCCACTTCTCTAATCTCTTTGTACAATCGATGACCACTCATGGGATCATCTCCATATCTACAAATGATGCAGTAGGACAGCAGGTAAAACTTGTGCAATGTGCTACATAACGCCACCAAACATGACCATACAGAAATCACCAGCAATTATTTTTTTTCATTATTCTCTTTTGATGAAGGAGTGTTAGTTGAGAACCTTGTTTCAGTTTTAGTTGTTTTTAATCTAAAAGAACCTTCTTTCGCCATCTGATTTGTCTTTTGTAAAGATTTTGATGTAATCCTGGTGGGTTCTGAGCGTCTGTTCTTAAAGCTAAATGATTGCAGCAGGGTTTTCGCTTCATTATCCTCTAGACCAATGTATTTCACAAGGACAAATTCAAATGTGTTATGCAAATCATTATATGCAGCAAATGGGCATGACAAAGATATCCCCATGTGCCTTCAACAGCAGTTTTGATGAGCCTCTTGGATAATATGGATTCCTATTTACAAAAACCATTGAACTAAATGAAAATATGCTTTAAAGGACCATTGGAATACAAATGAGATAAAAAAAATTGTACTCATAGTAAGAAAACAAAAGGCTATACAAAAACATTATTAAGAACAAAAAATCAGCAATTCCAATTTTCAAAAATGAATCTTGTATGCACTACATTAAAAAAGATACAAAATTATAAGAACGAAAAATCTGCAATACCCAATCACAATTCCCAGTGGTAGCTACACTGAGGATTAAAAAGCCCAATAAGGCTGAGCTCCATACAAACAAATCAACAACACGACTAAAATACAAAACACATGCTAATGGTTTAGAGTTATTGTAACGCCCCCAAAGTTTGGGCACGTTAAATATTATTATTACAACCATAATTAAGTTTAATCCTTAAACTTCAATCCAAATTATAATATCCGTAATCATTGTATAAATAGTAACCGGTTCTAGGGCGACGTCTATTCCTGCGCCAGGTCATCCCCCACTCCGGCAGCATTCCCTGCTCCATAGGACCGGTCTCCACAATATTGTCCCTGTCCATCTACATAATCTGACATAATATGTCCAAGTCACACAGGCAACATCATGGTATTATGCTAGGGTCACACGAGTGCAACACCGTGAGCAAAGCCCAGAAGTTCACTACACTAAACTTTTAAGTAGCAATTCTAGAACAATATGTGTAAAAACAATACATTTAACTTATGAGCGGTAAACCATACAATGCACCATGCGTGTCAATGCGGATCAGAGTAAATATGCGCAGAAAACAATATCTTGTTTCAGTATCTCGAAATTGTACCATGTGTCATTTATAGCAAAAAATCTTAATCGGTTTTCTCGAATTTAATGCATTTATCAATAATTTCCCAAAAATCTATTTTCTCAAAATTGGTGTCTTTTTCAGCATTCTTCTTCAAATTTCATATATCTCCCACCACTTGAAAGTTATTGGTCCGTTTACGCCCCCTTTCAGCTGATGGTACCAACCTTTCCGCTCGAGGTCCCGGCTGTCATGCATCACCAAACTTAACAGCCTGTTTGCACGGTCCGTCCACCCCGCAACTCACACAACACAGTCTCAACCGTCTCATATCACTGAACTTAACCAGTCTGTTTATGAGGTCCGTTCATCGTGTGCTGTGCATGCTTAGCCAAAAAATCCAAGTTCTCTTCGCGAACTGGAAGTGGCGCTCTCGCTGCACTACCGCATCACGACCATTTCTCCAAGTTCTCTCTGCGAACTTGAGGTGGTATCAATTCATCTCATCACATTTCATTTTCAAATTTCATTTCCTTTCATTTCCCGAAAATCTCATTTCTCGTTTCAAAATTCATTTTCGTTCTCATCTCTATTTTTCTCGTCAATCGTTATTCAAAATTTTCAAGTTCGGTGTCATAATGTATTTTTTACGTACTCAACACCACATGCTCAAATCATGCCCATGCAATATTCCGTAATTTTTTCAAAAATTCATATCTCTCCAAATAAACATTTCTCACATAAATCATACAATTAAATTCACCCACACTCTAAAATATAATATTTCCTCTAGAAAATTTCTCACATAAAATCATACAATTAAATTCACCCACTTTCTAAAATATAATATTTCCTCTAGAAAATTTCTCACATAAAATCACACATTTATTTCACCAACTTTTTTCAAAATAATATTTCCAAATCTCTCAATTTCATTTCACATCAAAAACCTAATTTTCTTTCTTTTCTTTTTATCCCCTCCAAGGAAATAAAACTAGTCAACTTTCTCTTCTCTAAAATAATTTAAACATATACTTCTTTTCTAGAAATTTCTTATCAAAAATTTAATTCTACTAGTTATGAGTTTTCTAAAAATATTTCGTCTCTCCAAAAATATACTCTTTATTTTCTAGGAAACTCTTCTTCCAATAAACTCCTTTAAATCATCTCTTTCTATAATTAGTAAATTAAATTTTCTTTCTAGAAAATTTCATCAACTCTCTTTATTTATTCTTTGCTTTTCACCAAGACCATAAATTATGCTCACAATAATTTAGTAAAAACATTTCTAGGAAACTTTTGTAAAAATTCTCTCTTCACATTTATTTATCGAAAATATCATACTTTCTTACAAAAAAAATTCCATAATGTATTTATTCTTTCTTTTTAGTAAGTAACAATTTTCTCATTTAATATAGTACACATATTATTGTAGAAAAATCATATTAAACAATAACCATTTATTGAATCAACAATGAATAAGTAATTCTTCCATGATAATAACACTAGAACCTTGTCTAGAAAAATACATATCTTCTAATCACTTCTAATAAACTTCTAATCACTTTAATCTTACTAATCCCACTTCTAATTTCATGAAGAACCACTCTAATTAGAATCTCATTAATATTCTTGTTAACCTTTCAACATGAAATCCTCTTTCTTAAACACTAAGTAACATGCTTATCAACTTAATGCATGCATAAATTAACCCAATCAACTCTAAAATCATGCTTAGAAAAAAAACAATTATATACAAAAACGATGACGTCAGCTAGTAGCTTCTCTCACTTGCGATTTGGGCGATTTCCTTCATAAAACCCTAGATGGCAAGCACTCCAGACCGTCCAGATCTTGGTACCCTAGGTCTCAAGGCCGTGGACTCTAACGAAGTAAGGAGGAATCAGAGTTCGGTGGATTACATAGCCACACCTCTACTCTTTTTAGATTTGGGACATGAAGTTCGTGATACTCCTACTAGTGCAGCGGAGCTAGTGAGTATTACCCACACAAACGATGTCCATAACACCACTACAACAACTATGGGAAGGAAGATTCAGAGAAAGCTTCTTGTTCCTAGAGCGGTGTACACAAGCCCCACAAGATTAACCCCTTTCAAGCCTTTGGATCTCTATCCCTAGAACCTCAGAGTCGTCGATCGACCTATAGTAGGTGCAACTCCCAACTATGATGAAGCCCTAAGTCCGTCTTCTCCACCAATGGAACCCAAATCCCTAGCTACAGATCATAAACCCATTTTTGGCCTTCACAGCCCCACCAAATCTAGCCCTAACTCAGTCCACAAGCTCCATGAAGTCATCCATCAGGAGGGTGTGCATATGGATGGCAAGAATAGGTTAGCATCCTTAGTACACTCCATTGAAGTCGAGATGCATAAAGCTGGGATTAAAGTGGATTGTTCCGAACTTAATACACAACTCAATCGACTCCGTGAGAAAGAGATTGGATTGTCATCAAACTCTGCTTCTGGAGATTACTTGAAGGTTGGTTTTTACGATCCCACTAAATCCTCAATTGCTGAAGTCTCCTCTGGCAGACCTGTTCCCCCATCTCAACCCAACCTTCCCAAAATCACCCAACAGGCCAATACCAAAGATTGGGCCTCTCTATTCTGTACTCAAAGTCCCTCAAAAGTGATGAAATTATGTCATTATCTAGATTTACAACAAGAAACCAGTGCTGTTGTTGTATTGGAGGAATCAGACATTAATGTTAGGACTTGGTACTGCTGTCTGGTTGGGTGTTTCCTAGATGGCAAAATGCCATTTCCACTGCTTAGCTCTACTGCGAGGAAAATATGGAAGGATCATGGCAAAATAAGTATTAAACAAATTGGTGTGTGCTTCTTCTTTGAGTTCCAAGATGAGGACACTAAACTCAAGGTTCTAGAGGGAGGCCCCTACTTTTTCTCTAGAAGATATTTAGTCCTGAAGGACTGGCACACAATGATGGTTCCAACTACAGAGCATCCTGCTACCATTCCAGCTTGGGTGAAGATTCATAAGTTACCTCTGGAGTGCTGGACAGAGGAAGGACTTAGCCGTATTGCTAGCACTATAGGAAAGCCTCTATATGTTGATGTGGCCACTGCCCAACAACGAAGGATTGATTCTGCAAGGATTTGTATTGAAGTTTCAGCTAATTCAAACCTTCCCAAAGATATTGAAATCACTTTGGGGAATGAGTCAGTCACAGTTGCTGTTGAATATCAGTGGTTGCCCCCCAAGTGTGCCTTGTGTAAGGTTTTTGGTCACACCTGTAAACCCAAGGTTGAACCTCTAGCAAAAAATAACAATGAAGCTTGGCAATTGATAGGGAAAGCCCTTGGAGGGGGAGGGGATGCTTTAGAGGCAGTGACAAAGGAGGCTCCTATTTCCCAACTTGGACTAGAGCATGTTGTGGTTCAGAGTGATGTTTCAAACTCTGAGGGTGAAGTTCATGCTTCTCCCAAACTTGAGCCCCTTAATCTTACAACCCAGCTAGCCTCTACTTCAGATCCTACCTTCTCTTCATCTCTTGGGTACTCCCTAAAGGAGGGGCAAAGTATGGAAGGGTTTAATGTGCACCAGTCATGCTCTCCCTCTGACTCAACTCACAACATAGCTGTTGCTTCTTCCAGGCTGGAGGAGGTGTGTTTGAGAGACACTCCAATAGTCCCTCCTCCCTTTGATCCAGATCCTAAGCCGCCTCACTTAGATGCCGCAACTCCCATACCTTCAGAGCTTCAGTCTGAAGCTGGGGTAGCAGTAGCAGAGGGAGCTGGAGAGGTCAAGGGCACTACTAGCAAGAAGAAGGGGAAGAAACATAGCAGGGGCTTTCCAAGAACCCCGTCCCCCCGTTCAGATAAGCTTTGAGGCTTCTGCTGTATCCTTTTTGGGCATGTACAATTACTTCCTATTCTTTGCCTTTACTGTTTTTTTCAATAATTTATGACTTGCTCAGATTTGCATTTTGGGTTTTGGAATTTAAGGGGTCTTAACGATCCTCTTAAACAAAAGGAGGCTAAGTCTTTTTTGGAAAATAATGAATTGTCTTTGTTTGGTATGATTGAACACAAGATTAAGAGTCCAAATGCTGGTAGGATTTTGAGGTATATTTGTCCTACTTGGAGTTATGTTCATAACTATGATCATGCCCCAATTGGGAGAATTATTTTTTGCTGGGATCCCTTGATTATGACGGTCAAAGTCACTACACAAACTGCCCAATTGATTCACTGTGAGGTTCTTATTCTCAAGAGTAACATTAACCTCCTTGCTACCTTTGTTTATATTGCCAACTCTTACATTGAGAGGCAAGACCTTTGGAACTCCCTTGTCAATCTTAAGAGTTCCATCCCTTGGATTGTGCTTGGGGATTTCAACTCTATTAGGAATCCCCAGGAGAAAGTTGGTGCCAATTCTCAGTGGTCAGCCCACATGGATGATTTCAATTCGTGTCTGTACTCCAGTGAGCTTGATGATTTGAGATATTCTGGCTGCTTGTTCACTTGGACTAATAGGCAGGTTTATCCAAATCATGTTGCTACTAAGATTGACAGGGTTCTTGTCAATGACAGCTGGAATAGGATCCACCCACACTCTTCTACCTTCTTTCATACACCTGGAGTTTTTGACCACTCTCCTGCTGTCATCCATCTCTCCCCTCCTCCTAAGAAAAGCTTTAGGCCATTCAGATTCTTTGACTTCTTGGCCGATCACCCTCAGTTTCTCATCATAGTTCAAAAGGTTTGGAGAGAAGTCATTATTGGGAATCCAATGTTCTGTGTTGTTGAGAGGCTTTAGCTTTTGCAATCTGATCTCAAAGCTCTCAATGTTAAGAATTATAGTTCTATTTCTGATAGAGTTATTGAATCCAGACATCAACTTGATCTCCTCCAAAAGCAGCTTGGAACTAATCCTTCTAATTCGCGTATTCAAGATCATGAGAGAACTGTGTACAAACAGTTCATGGTTTTATCCAGAGCTGAGGAAAGTTTTGCTAGACAAAAGTCAAGAATCCAATGGCTCAAACTTGGTGACCAGTGCACCTCCTACTTTTTTAAGACCATTAATAATACTAGGAATAGAAGCAAGATCACCACTCTAACTCTTAGCGATTCTTCTATTACTCATGATCCCAAAGAGATTAAAATTGCTTTTGTTGATTTCTATACTGCTCTTTTGGGTACTTCTCACTCTACTCCCTATTCAGGGGCTTCTAGGGTAAATCAACTCATCACTAATAGGTTGTCTGATGATCAAAGTTTTGCCATGGTGAATGAGATAACACACACTGAAATTAGAGACACCTTTTTGTCTCTGAACCCTCACAAAGCCCCTGGTCCTGACGGTTACAACGCTGGCTTCTTCCAGAGGAGCTGGAATATAATTGGACATGATGTGACTGCTGCCATAAAAATTTCTTTAGATCTGGCAAGATGTTGAGGAAGGTAAATTCCACTAGTGTTGCGCTAGTTCCTAAGGTGCCCAATCCATCCAAAGTGGGGGACTTTAGACCAATATCTTGCTGCAATACTATTTATAAATGTATTGCCAAGATTTTGTCTAAAAGGATCCAACTTGCTCTTCCCTCCCTTATCGATCCAGTTCAGTCTGGTTTTATTAAGGGTAGGAGAATTGCTGATAACATTTTCCTCACTCAGGAGCTTATGAGAGGTTATCATTCCGCATCCCCTACTCCTAGGTGTGCTCTGAAGGTTGACATAATGAAAGCTTATGACAATGTTAGATGGGAGTTTCTCTGGGATATCCTCACTAGCATGAATTTTCACCCTAGGATGATCCAGTGGATCAAAGTTTGTGTCTCAACTGCAAGTTACAATCTCAACATTAATGGTGAACCTACTGGGCTTATTCATGGTAAAAGAGGTCTTCGCCAAGGGGACCCTCTTTCCTCTTACATTTTTGCCATTGTCATGGAGACTTTGACTCGCATTCTGAGAGAAAAAGCTAAACTACCAGATTTCCATTTTCATTGGAAATGTGAGAAGAATAACATAATCAATCTCTGTTTTGTTGATGACCTCATGATATTCTGTAGAGGGGAACTGAGCTCAGTTAAGAACATTCAAGATGCCCTCTCTGAATTTGAATCTTTATCTGGCTTGGCGCCTAGCCCTGCCAAAAGTAACATATTCTTCTCTGGTGTCAATTCTTCTACAAGGATTGATATCCTCACTCTTCTTGGTTTTAAGGAAGGTACTCTTCCCATTAAGTATCTTGGTGTGCCCCTCCTCTCTACCAAACTTAAGCACTCAGATTGCAAGCCTTTGATTGAAAAAATCACCTCTAAGGTTAAGTCTTGGACCAATAGAGATCTATCTTATGCTGGTAGAGTTTAGCTCATTAAGAGTGTCCTCTTCTCCATGCAGACTAATTGGTCTTCCATTTTTATTCTCCCAAAAAGAGTTACGAAGGAGGTGGAAGCTATTTTGAGAGCTTTCTTTTGGTCTGGCCCTGATTTAAAAAACTCAAGTGCCAAAGTTTCTTGGGAACATCTTTGTGCTCCCAAACATGAAGGGGATCTTGGTTTCAAATCCATGCACACATGGAACATAGCTGCCATCATGAAACACATTTGGTTCCTCATCTCCGGGGGTGAGCAATCCATGTGGTGCCAGTGGATTAAGTCCTATTTGTTATGTGGGAAGAGTTTTTGGGAAGTTAAAATTCCAGGGAATCCCTCATGGGTATGGAGGAAGATGCTAAATCTTAGACTCATTGTGCAACCACACATTAAAACCATAATTGGCAATGGTCAGACCACCCTTTTATGGTTTGATAATTGGCATCCTCTTGGCCCCCTAGCTGAAAAGTTTGGACCTAGAATATTTTATGACTCTGGTCTTCCTAGAGATGTTAAGGTCTCTACAATCATCAGGAACTCCCACTGGTCTTTTCCCATAACTCAAACTTTGGAGCTTAATGAGATTAGATCCTCCTTGACCACTATGCCTGAGCCCAATATGGCTAAGGATTCCCATAGATGGATGCTCACCCTTAATGGACAGCATAGCATTGATTCCATGTGGAACCATTTGAGAGCACATTTCCCTAAGGTCCATTGGCATCACTGTATTTGGTTCCCTGGTTACATCCCTAAGTGTAGCCTCATAAGTTGGGTGGTCGTCCCAAAATAGGTTGTACAATCGAGGATAGGTTGGTCACATTTGGGACCAAAACTCACTCTTGCTGCGCTTTTTGTCAAGGTCGAGAGTCATGATCATCTATTTTTTAATTGCCCATATACCTCTCAGGTTTGGACTCAAATTACCGAGCTCCTCAATGTGGCATGGCCCCCTAAGCCCTGATCCAGCTGGGTATCCTTTGTATCATCCATAAAAGGCAAAACTCTTAAATCTCTTATGATAAAATTGGCTTTTACTACCTCAATACATCAAATCTGGATTGAGAGGAATTGCAGGAAGTTTCAAAATATGAATTGTTCTGAGCAAGTCGTGATTCATAAGATCCACTCTTTGATGAGACATAGATTGATGTCCCTTAGGGAACTCCCACAAGGACATCAATCTCAGTGGCTCATTAGGAAGTGGGATCTGCATACATAAGCTTTCATGAGCCTAGATACTACTCATCCATGCAGTGCTCTATGTGTAGGATTTCATTTGCAGGTGTGTGCCTACAGGACATCACCATGAAGGGGTTACCCTTCTATTTAACGCTATATACAGGTTCTTTGCTTGTAGCCTAAACTCAGAGGCAGAATGTGCAATTCCAACGAGCAAGGCAGCAGTAGCAGGTAATTAATAGCGGGGGATCCAGTACATGAGTCCAGATTGGAGGGAAGCATTCATTGAACAGATATGTACCATCCAGCTAGGATCTCCAATATGCAAATAGAATGCTATCAAATGATAAAAGGGAGGTAACTCTTATTCATTGTTGTTATGTGGGTTGCAAGGGTTGTTGCAATTTGCTATTGCTAGTGTACTGTTATCACTGCATGTTATCATTGTTGTTGTTGTTTTGTGGGTTGCAAGGGCTGTTGCAATCTGCTGCTGCTAGTGTCATGCTTTATGCATAGTTCTTTGTAACTGTTGTGTGGACTGCATATATGAATGTTATGTGGGTTGCAAGGGTTGTTGCAATCTGCTACTATTATTGTTCTATTTTTACTCTTGTGGTAGTTTGGTAGATTGCAAGGGCTGTTGCTATCTGCCTTCTACTACTTCAGTGTGCAAACTTCTTGGCGACTTCTTTGCCCATACAGTCATGCCCCAGTTATGGTTCTTTGTTCTTATTTACATTCTTTGTCTCGAGAGGCTGCGATTCTTTGTCCATACCTATTCTCAGCGACCATACGGTTATGCTCATTCTCTTTGCATTGCTACTATTGTTTGCATATGTTTTGCCGCGTAGTGAAAACTTATCTTCGCTGCGGCGATTCTTTGCTCCTTCGAATTCATGCGGTTTATTCTGGCGGTTCCATGCCAGCGATGCGATCCTTGGGGATTTGTCCCTAGGGCCTTTGACCTAGCCTCACGGTCCGATCATTAGGCTTTTGTCTGATGTTTGCTGGATATACCTAGCTTGGGGGGGTTGTCCCTTGGCATGTTTGTTCCCCTTCTGGGAGGGAGCTTCCTCCTGACCTGCTACTAGATACAGCGCCTACTACCTGTTACCTTGTTTTTTTGTGATGTACTGGACAATGTTTCTGGGTTGATACATTTACAAACAAGATGCCGCTCAAATTTTAATATACCCAATAGCTACCTATGAGATTTTCAAGACGTCCAGCACCTGCTTCCTGTTCTCAGGCCATGTGGATCAGACTCAAGCTCAAGTGAGAATGACCGGAAGATAGTCAAGATTTGTAATCGATTAGTGCTTTGCTATTTTGTCATATGTTTCTTGTTCTTCTACTTTAGAAGTTAGGAAACACATTTAAGAACTCTTCGTAGATTTTGTAGCCTTTTGGCTTATTTTTCTTTTCTTTTTTTTTCTTTTCTTTTCATTTTCTTTCCTTTTCCTCCTAGGGTATGCCCCTTGTAGGCTGTATATTCGTTAAGCCTCTTTTATTTTCAAGCTTATTTACCCAAAAAAAGAAGAAGGAAGTATTAGGGTATAAACTGTAGTAATTGCAAATTAAGGGTCATAAGTGCAATTAGAAATTAAATAACGAAATTAAAGTAATTAAGACAAAATTAAATAATCCTAAATTTTATTAAAAATTTCAGTTTATTACAAAGCTCCTCTTGCAAACTAGCATTCACGCTCCCTCTGTCTCTAGTTCTCTCTGCGTGAGTCTTTGCCTCCCTCCGATTGTAACTCTACGTGAGTCTCTGCCTCCCTCCGATTGTAATGCCTCCTTCCGGCTATGCCATGCAATGCATGTATTGTAATTTTGGGTTCTTTCATTTGAAAACTTTCTCCTAGATCACATCTATTCTCTTTTTTGGTTGTACCTTCTCGGCTGGTATAAAGGCCAAAGCGAATGTTTTGTTCTCTCCTGATAAAACTATGATTTGGTTTTTCAGCATGAAGGCCAAGCGGTGAATAGAGAATCATGAACTCCGATAGCCATACCAGGTATTAATCAAACCCCTAACTTTGATGGCATTAGAGCCTAATCGTTTGTTGAAGAGTTAAAACCTGAACTTAGAGTTGGATGTTCTTTTGTTGTCATTTTGATTTGTAGATTATTAAGCCGTAAATTTGATCCTTTTCCTTCCTTTCAAAGGCAGGCTTGCCTTTTCTCCTCGGCTAATTCCTGTGCAGCTTGATTCTTCTCCTTCGCTCTACTCTTGAACAGGGTCAATGGCTTAGATATAGATTTGGATTTTTTTTAAATCTTTTAAATCTGTTTTGATTTGGATATGGTTTGATGCATTTAAATTGGTATATGAAATCTTTATAAATGAATGAAAAGTTGATATTTTGAATTGCAAGTAGCTGAAAAATTATGATATGCACTGGCTTTACTCCTTGCTTTAGTGTGTTATTGCATTAGTAGGTTCTAAGGGGATTAAGTTTGAGAGATGACACCTTGGAGACCCTTGCATTTTTTGTCGAGGTTTGTTGTTTAGGTTACTACAGAAGAGTGCTAGCAACATAGAATGTGGGTCAAAATTTGATATTCGCTATGCCTCAAATCTTTGGTCCTTGGCTCGTGTACTGTTTTGGTTTCTTATGCGGTAATCATTTAGTGTACTTGTGTACTATTTTTTTTTTATAGATAAACTAACTTTAAAATAAAAGGGGCTAAACGATGTAGCCTACAAGGGGCATACCCCAAGAGGACAAAATAAAAAAGAAAAGGAAAAGAAAAAAAGGTGCTTGGGATGGGAAGCCAAATGGCTACAATGGGAATGGGGAAGGTAATGGGGATGAAACCATTGTTTATGTGTTTCAACTCCGTCAGGGAGAGGGAGACAAAACACACAACAAATGATACTTTATGATTCCTACCCTTAGGAAGGAGTACATGAACATAATTTGATCAAACTACGAGCAAACACTTCTGCACCCTTGCACTTGGAATTGTCTGCAGTAGCGGCATAAAGCCAGTGACGTGCTTAGCAAAATGGCAGCAGAATAATGTAGCAGCAGTACAATCAAACATTTGTTGTGATTCCTACCGTTCTATGGTTAATTGAGATGTTTCCACGCAACAATCTACTCGGTTCAACGGGAGGACATGTAAAATGAAACAAAAATGAAAAGGGAGGACGCCCGCTCCCGAAGGGAATTAGACTTGCCAAGGACATCCCCTCAAGGCTAGGCATTCAAATGTGAGCATTCACACATACAAAATCACCAAGAAGTAAGTAGCCTAACCTCATGTCAGCTACTGCAGTTCGGTAGATACAAAAGCGCATACAAGAATGCTCTGTCCAGAATTGACAGCCGTAGCAACACAATTGCTGCACCGAAGATGAGTAACACAACATATATGCAAGACAGTAGACTGGCATCACAGCAACAGTTGCCGACTACACATCTTGAACAGAATCAATAGTAGAGTAGTGGTACTTGGATGAACATAAGCAACATAAAATCATTGCGGCACTCACAACAGTAAGAACTCACTACATGTTGTAGTTCATCATTCACAACAGTAAAAAATTTGGACAGCGTGCTATCTGTAATTTTAGCATTCAAAATGATGCTGCCCTGAACAGTTAACTCAAAACAAAATACTCATGTAGTAGCACAATACTCACAACAAACAACACAATCACAGAGTAACGACAAATTTGAAATCTGGGCAGCATGCGCACTACCAACAACAAACTGATTTTGGACTCAATTAGCATGGTACCAACATGGCAGTGATATCAACACTCCAAATCACATAACAAAGTACAGTAGTAACATGCCGCACCAAAGAACTCTTAAACGACAAGATGCACTTTAAGTATGACACTTTTAGACTCTTAGAGTATTTGTGTCTCACTTACAACTCCCTTGGGACCTCACGGCTTCAATATCCCTCCCTAAGGCTCCCAACACCCTCAACTCACTGTTTTAAACCCAGATTCAAGTTTATATCTCTCTCTCAAAGGATGGTGGTGGATCAAACATGAAGCTCACTAGGGGCGGACACCATATTGTAGATCACTCTCTCACAATCATGTTCTTTGCAAAGTATGCCAAGGTCTCACCCAGAACCAGTGTAAGGTAAAGGAATGAGTTATACGATAACTAACCTTATACATAGAAGTAATTCATACCAAGGCACACTGATCTGAATGGATGGATTCCACTAATCTACACAGGACCACAAACACCACTAAAAACAAGGTTAGTTGATATTCCACTTAGCCAAGATCCCCTGAGATTGAGAACCTGCAAAAAGGTTACCTAGGGAGAACAATCTATGTCTTACCATAGAATATATTTTCCCTACCACAACAGATGCAGGGCATGAGGTGTTTTGGAATTTGCAATAGTTCTTCTCTATCCAGATATGATAAATTGATGTAGTGAAAACCAGTTTTGTGATGAGTGTTTTAAGAGATTTGCCCTTGATGGTTCCCATAAGATCAATCCAGTTGGACCAGGACCTAGAGTGCCAAGAGATGTCAACAAAAGACAATATCTGATTCCACACAAGAGTGGAAAAAGGACAATTGAAGAATAAATGAGAGTGACTCTCATATCCAGAACAGAAGCTACAGCAGGAGATAGATTTGGTACCAAAAAGGACTAACCTATCTTCAGTGTAGTGTCTATTCTGGATAGCAATCCAGGTAATGAAGTTACACTTAGGAATGTGACCAGGAAACCACACAAATTTGTGCCAACTAACTTTTGGGAATGGAGTTCAGTTTGTCCACCAAGAGAGGGATTGTGAACACACCATTGGATTCAAGGGACTAGCTATGTTTATCATCCATACTGGGATCAGGATTGGGTAATGCTGTGAGTGAGCTCCTAAACTCAATGAGTTCAAGGGTTTGTGCAATGGGAAAAACCCATTATGAGCCTCTAATGACTGCAGATACTCTAGAGTTTTTGGGTAAACCAGAGTCATACATGATCCTAGGGGGCCTAAGGGGTGCCAATTGTCAAACCAAAGCGAAGTGGAAAGGCCATTACCAACAGTAACTTTGATGTAAAGTTGAATTATGATTCTAAGTGCAAGCAATTTCCTCCATACCCAAGAAGGATTGCTAGGAATTTTAATTTCTCAAAAACTTTTATCCTTAATTAAATAGGATTTAACCCATTGGCACCACATAGATTGTTTCCCACCAGAGATGAGGAACCAAATATGTTTGGCAACAGCAGATTTATTCTAGACTTGCAAAGATTTGAGACCCAAACCCCCTTCTTGTTTAGGAGAGCAAAAGTGCTCCCAAGAAACCTTAGCACCTGATTTTTTAAGATCAGGTCCAGACCATAGGAAGGCTCTGAAAATAGTTTTCACCTCTTTAATGACTCTTTAAGGGAGGATAAAAAAGGATGCCCAATAAGTTTGCATGGAAAACAACACATTTTTTTTATTAACTGCAACCTGCCTTTTTTGGATAATTAACTGCAACCTGCCAGCATAAGTAAAGTCTTTATTAGTCCAAGTTTTGGTCTTAACAGTGATTCTATCAATCAAGTTTTTGCAATCAATATGTTTTAAGTTTGGTGGTTAATAGTGGGAGGGACACTCAAATATCTAACAGGCAAGGAGCCTTCCTTAAATCCAAGGAGATGGACTATATTTTCTCTGATGGTAGGATGGACACCAGTATAGGGGGTTGAGAGCTTCTCTCTCTAGAAATAGAGAGAGAATGCACTCCCCAACCAAAATCCAATTTTTTAGATCTCATCCTTTATCACTCTAATTTTGGGTGATCCTATTTCAACATCAGAAGCTCTTCTGTGAAGTCACTCATCACCAACACAATCAAGTGCTCATAAATCGGGGATCTGGGGCTAACCCAAAAACCCTTACCTGTTCGATTTAATCCACTCGGTTCTTCTCCAGCACCACGTCAGAGGAGCAATGGTCTAGGACTAGTATATCGTAGCTACAGTGGTTCGAATGGGGATCTGAGAATCAGGAACTCCAATCGCACCATTCAACCCTCAAAATCGAGATGGGCTTTATTACCCAAAAAAAAAATCGAGATGGGTTTGAGTTCCAACAACAACAGAAAAGGAATCTGCAATCCATACACGAAAGTATTACAATCCATATAGTTCGTCCGTTGTTTCCAGAACTGAGAATTAACAGCAACAAGGGGGGATCTGTGATCGAGCCTCTTTTACAATGGCAACGGATGGGGTTCTGGACTGAGCCACCTCTACATCTTTGCGTTCATAGACCATGGTGTGGGCGGTCAATTTCACAGAGATGGGAGCAACGAGCTCTGTACAGTCCATCCATGGTGCTCACCATCAATTCCAGATCTGAAAATTAGTTTCAGATGACAGGTCCTCTTAGGAGTATCAAGGTATCAAGGTATTGAACTTCATCAAAGTTCAATTTCAATTCCGTACAGTTGATTTCTTCAATAAATTTGTTGAGGATCTCTGTCATGAGTTGTCAGTTGTGCTCATTGTTGGTTCCTGATGTGTGTTCTGTTGGTTCCCACTTGGTGGGCGTGGACATGATCATATTGTTTGGTGCAAGGGCAAAAGATTGCAGTTGTGGCCTTTATGGCTACACTATTGATTCCTTATGGTCCTGAGTATTCATATCAGAGGTTAAACGATTTCTGCTGGTACATATTTAGATTTGTAGTTACAGATTATGGAATTGTTGGTGAAATTCTTGCTGGTGTTCTACATATTTTTTGTTAGTCAGGAAGATGAAGGTGTTTCATTGCGTAGTTGCTAAAGGGCAGTTGACTATTTGCCCTCAAGATCCTTACAATTTGAGTTTAGGATTTACGATATAGCTTCTGATTGTGCATCTGTGTTCTAGTTCCCTTTGTTAGATGTCATTGTTGTCATGGCATAAGGGGTTATTCCGTATTGGTTCTGGTTCTGCTAGTGTGCCATTGTTGAAGTTTTCGTAGTCCCAATTATGATTCTGTTTGGAACAAGCTAAAGTTGCTAATGGCCATGGCCGATTTATATGTTGTTTACACAAGACTTGTTCTATTTTCTCCTGCTTGGTAGTAGTTAAGCATTTGAAGTTTGGTTGTGGTTGTTTTCAGCATTTGGTGGAGATTGACTTAGGTCCAAAGGCGTGGTTACTTAGGTTTTATGGGCCAAGTTTCTGCAGGCTGGGGTTCTCCAAAGGGCACGGAGTATACTATAAGGTTGACTCTTGTCATGGTTCTACCATAGCATGGTTCAGAGGACTCATCCACCTCTGACCCCGAGTTCCTTTTGCGATCACTACTGTCGTTACAAGGGGCACTTTGTTCTATTTTCTCTTGGTTTGGTTGTGCAATTGGAGTCTGGTTGTGGCTGGTTTTCGGCGTTTGGTGGAGATTGACTTAGGTCCAAAGGCGTGGTTACTTAGGTTTGATGGACCAAGTTTTTGCGGGCTGGGGTTCTCCGAAGAGCACGGAGTATACTTTAGGACTGACTCTAGTCATGGTTCGACCATAGCACGGTTCAGAGGTCTTATCCACCTCTGACCCTGCATTACAGGAGGCACTCTTATGTTTACCATGTGGGGTTTTTCTGGAATAGGATAGTTGCACCGTTTGGGGATAGTGTATGTACAGAGCCCGACGGTGGAGATTGCTATAGGATGTGTTCTTCATAGTGGTGACTTGGTTTTCTCTGATCTAGGGATTATTCCTTGGGGCTGGCTCTGTCTTTCATGATCTTGAGCTTGGTTAGGGAGCTCACCTACCCATAGCCTATCCTTGTATTTGATAACACCGCGGATGATTCTTTTACTTTCATGATCTTGCTCTATCTCGTATGGGTTATTATGATGACTGTGGACCTTGGATGAGGGTGTTGCAGCTTCGGGTGGACTAGGCTTGTGTCCTGTGTAGGTCTAGGGGGGTTCCCTTGGCTTTTGCTTGGGTGTTCCACCAGAGACTCTTACCCTTGGCGCCGTGTTTTTGTTGTTGTTACTACCGAAGTGGAGGTTGGGTGGATCTTAAGCATATGAGTTGATGTGTTCATCGCTCTTCGTATCTCCCTTACTTTGGGGAGGCATTTGACATTTTCACCACCAATGTGACGCGAGCACGGGCGAAATCACATGTCATACATTGGGTCCTTCTTGGACCCACTACATGTTACCCAATTATGTGCATGTTTCGCTATTATCCTAGCCTTGCGGGTTGTGCATGGCATTAAACAATTATTTGCTTCACTAAGGGTGAGTTCTTGAATGGGTTTTATCAAAATTTGATAAAATACAAAAATCTAAGATTTTATCAACTCTCTCCACGAATGGATAAAATCAAGGCTTGATTTTATAAAATCTTGATAAAATCTAGATAAAATCCATTCAAAAACTCACTCTTATTGCTTTTTGCATATTTACACCTATGCTGGCGGAATGTGCCGGTAATTCTTATTTTCCCACCTCGGCGGGTTGTGCCGGGGACCACGACTTTTCTTTTTTTTTCTTTTTATTTTGTCTTCCTTGGGGTATGCCCCTTGTAGGCTGTACATTCGCTTAATCCCTCTTAATTTCAAGCTTATTTACCCCCAAAAAGAAGGATGGACACCAAAGAAAAATACATGGCTTTTCCCAAGACTAAGGGAGAGACCAAATATTTCCTCAAATTCTATAAGTGCAGACTATATGTGCTTGACAGAACCCAAATCTCCTTTGCAGAAGATCATTAGATCATTAGCAAAACAGAGATTGATTATCTTTGTTTTGTGGCATCTACAAAGGAATTGGAATTTAGGGAGATTAGCTTTCTCCCTCAGTATACATTCAGGACTTCCATGACAATCACAAAAAGGTAGGTAAAGAGAGGGTCTCCTTGTCTGAGACCTTTCCTACCCCTTATGTAGCCAGTGGGTTCACCATTAATACTAAGTGAGTAGTTGGCAGTGGTGACGCAGGCCTTAAGCCAACTAATCATCTTAGGATGAAACTCCATGCAATCTAGGATATCGCATAAGAAGTCCCATCTAACATTATCATAAGCTGTCATGTTTGAGAGCTTCTCTCTCTAGAAATAGAGAGAGAATGCACTCCCATCATCTCCTTTCCTATCTACATCCAGTTCCACCTTGGGCTGGACGTATTACATCACGTTGTGAAGGTTATCAATGGGGATTTCGGTTCTCAAATCCTATGTTCCACTGATGGTGTTCACAAAGTTTCCTACCATGTCCAAAATGGACCATCTATCATGGGGTTTGCAAAACATGGGTTTGGTGTCCCTACTTCCAACAGATGTGCACTTCCTCGCCATGGATTTATAGACGGAATACACACGAACGCGCTACAGATTGGGATTTCGCTTCTGGTACTGCTGTTGTCTTCCTCGCGTAACAGTTCTCCTCCATTATGTGTCATTGGTGTCACAGTGGAGGGAGTAATACCACTTCGGATCCTAGCGCATAGGTAAGTCTAAGGCAGTTTTGGAACGTAGCTCCTTATCTTACGTGTTTGTAACTAATTCGCTGTAAATCCTTGTGCTCCATTAATTGTTCAGAGTTATTATTCTATTGGGGTTTAACTCTGCGTTGCTACACCCCAAATTAATTAGATGTCGACTTTTGAATTTCTGGGTTATGGATTACTTCGGTTGTGGAGTCCTTGGATCTTTTCTCCATATTTTTCTGGGTTTTAACTTGGAAAATCTGGGCTGATGTTGAAGATACTTGGGTGTTCTGGAGAAGAAGTATCAGGTGGGTCCCACGGCTAGCATATGTCTCCCGATCCAGTGCAATTGTTGGAGTTGGGGAAGAAGAGAGTGAGCCCACTCTCTCTAGTGAAACTGGGCAAGCATTGCGTGCCTTGGGGCCCACGCTCATGGTGTCATTTTAAAAGTGACCGCTGGAAATTTCAATCACCGAAAGGTGATTTCCTTGGGAAGGAAACCAATTACTATTAAACACAACAATAGTCTTCAAAGGGTGTGCAGTTATATAGTTGATGAGGTGAAGTGGGGACCACGAATTAGATACAGCTATACACCTTCAAGAAATGGCAGTGTGCCCATTTCAAAATCATCTTCATCATACTCGAGCACATCACAAAAAGGGGCCCACTGTCCTTTTGAATTAATTTACTCCGGGAATCTATGGGAGTACAAGTTACTGCGGAGTACAAGTTGGTGTGGGACCATGATTTTCAAGTGGATCAGAAATATCCATCATCCGGTTTACAAAATTAAGAATTTTTGTTCATTTTATCCCTATCTTGGCAGGTTGTGCTAAGACTATCATTTTCCCACCCCGGCGGGTTGTGCCGGGGAACATGCACTTTTTATATCTTTTCTTTATTTTTGTTTTGTCCTCCCTGGGATATTGCCCTTGTAGACTGTATATTCGCTTAACCCTTTTTAATTTCAAGCTGAATTATACAAAAAAAAAAATTATCATAAGCTTTCATTATGTCCACCTTCATAGTACATTTAGGTGAAGGAGAAGATTTATGATATCCTTTCAAAAGCTCCTGATTGAGAAAGATGTTATCAGCTATCCTTCTTCCTTTAACAAAGCCTGATTGCACAGGGTCAATAAGGGAAGGGAGAGCATTTTGAATTCTTTTAGCAAGAATTTTGGCAATGCACTTGTATACAACATTGCAGCAGGAAAAGTGCGACAATTGTGGCATTAGCTTTACCCAAAAGTTGAACAGATTTGAAGAAATTCTGGATAGCTGCAAGTACATCATGCCCAATCACAGGTCATGCCTTTTTAAAGAATCCTGCATTGTAACCATCAGGCCCAAGGGCCTTGTTAGGATTCATTTCCGACAAGGTGTCTTTGATCTCAGAATTAGAAACATCTTGGATCATAGTCAGCCTTTGGGACTCAATCAGTTTCCTGGTTATGAGGTGCCTGATTCTATCATGTCCATTGTAGTGGGACACATGAGGTTTGCCTAGCAATTTGGAGTAGTAGTTCACAAAAAAGTCTTTAACAACATTCATGTTATTAGTGATAATGGAATCATCTAAGACAAGACTAGTGATTTTATTTATCCAAAAAAAGACTAGTGATTTTGCTCATGTTTCTATTGTTAGTAACATACTTAAAGAAGAAAGAGGTGCATTGATCACCTAGTTTCAACCATTGAATCCTAGATTTTTGCCTAGCAAGGCTTTCTTCAGCCCTAGAAAGGCTAAGAAAACACTTGTAGGTCTCTCTTTCTTCAAGTTGGGTGATGGGATTAGAAGGGTCAGCACCCAATTTTAATTGTTATGGCATACTATTATTTCTATTAGCAGATTCAAAGCATACTTATCACATGGTCACAACAAACTTTGGAAGGATGGAGGCAATCCTTGATTTCACTTGTAGGTTCACTATGCTCAGGCGTACTGTCGCCAAGGATGGAGGCAATCCTTGTTTTTTACTATCTGTCTCCAAGGATGGAGACAATCCTTGATTTGATTATCTGTCTCCAAGGATGGAGGCAATCCTTGTATTTGTTGATATGTCCTCTTCTATTTGTTATGTGCATTGTGGGTTATTGAACTGAGTTGTGTGACCCACTTATATGAGTGCTGCCATGTGAGTTGTGTGTTTGGGCCTCTGATTCTATTGTGAGTGGAGGTAATAACTAGCGGGGCAATATTGTGAGGCATAGTTGAGGGTGACTGGGTCCTTAGTGAGAGCATAGAAGTTGTGAGGTTCCGAGGGAGATGAAGTGTGAGCTATAAAATGTAGGATTGTTGCATCCTTCTTCTTCGGCAGCAACGTGTAATCCTTGATTTGCTATTGCTACACTTGATTTATTCAAGCAGTCACTGCTGCAGTTGTTTCCTGTTGGTACTAAGTCACTATTGCCGTGGGTCCCATTTGTTGTTACTAAGTTGCTAATTGCTACCGCGAGTCTCTTTCCATCCACATTTGGAACTTAGTTCATCATGTTAAGCTGCATTATTTGCTTCTGCTACATTATTTGTTATTGTTGTATGGATTGCCAATTATGGGCAAACATTTGCTTTACTCGGGTTTTTTTAAAAAAATAAGCAGCAGAAATGCTGCTTAATTTTTTCTGGGATGTGAATATGGGGTTTTTTTTCCTTATATGTGATGACCTTCCTAGCCTTGGGGGGGTTGTCCCTTGGCAAGTTTGATCCTCTTTGGGAGGGGGCTTCCTCCCATACCTAGCCATGGGGGGTTGTCCTTTGGCATGGAAATATCCTCCTAGTTGTTGTAGCTTTCAAGATGAAGGTTCTTATGGAAGATGCACATGAAGGTTCTTATGGAAGATGAAGGTTCTTATGCACATGAAGGTTCTTATAATTCTAGGTTCTTATGGAAGATGCACATGAAGGTTCTCTTCCAAGCTCTAATATGGATGGCGGCTTCAATGTGGATGAGCGGTCATGTCCCTATTGCCTTTGATGAGTTTCTCATCCATCTTCTAGATGGATTAGATACTCTTTGGGATTCCACATTTTTCATAGTTAGATTACTCTAGTTGCCTTTTGGCCATGTATTGGCAAGTTACCCAGTTTTAATCCCTTTGTAGCTTGATGGCCCTCCTCTCATTTTAGCCTTTTGGCTTGTTTTCATTTTTTTACCTGTAGATCACTGTAGCCTATTGGTGTAAGATTCTCAATCTTTTCTGTTGTTTTCTTTTCTTTTAATTTCTCTTTTGTCCTCCTAGGGTATGCCCCTTGTAGGTTGTATATTCGGTTAGTCATCTTTTTATTTCAAGCTAATTTATCCAAAAAAAACCCTCTGCCACTTCTAGCACTAACAGTAACAGTTCTGAGATAGCAAAGGAGAATGATAAGTCCATAGCAGCCTGTACTAAGCCTCCATCAGAAGAATGGCAAGTTATAGGCAAACCGGCAGCCAGTGTTCTAAAACTCGGCCAACTCGGCCGAGTAGTCGGCGACTACTTGCTGGAAGGTGCCTCACTGAGGCAAATATGGCCTAGTCGCTGGAAGAAGTCGCTGGAAGGTCTACTCGGAAACTAGTCGGCATTAGTCGCCGAGGACTCGCCGAGGCGGTGAGTCGCAACTAGACGCCGACTTGGTGAGTCGCGACTAGGCGAAGCAAGTAAAAAAAAAGTCGGGTTGGAAAAAAGAAATTTACCAATTGGAGGTTTGATTTATTCTAACCTAAATCGTATTCTTCGATCAGAAGACAGACATAGGGCCAGAAATTGAGTCGAATCTTCTCTTCTCCTCTGCTCGTCACCACTGATCGTCATCATCTTCAATCGACGTCGTCGCCAAATCACCTCCAATCGTCAGCATCGTCGTCTTCAGTAGTCGGCGTCGTCTTCAGTGATCGTAGGCTCTCGCTGTTTCTCTGACTCTCTCTCTCTCTCTCTGTGTGTAATTCTATATGTATATGTACGACTGTGTCTACAAGAGAAGTGGAGAACAAGTGGAATGTGTATTGTTTATATTTTAATTGCAACGTGCATTATATGTAGTATGTACAGTGGCCTGTGGCAGTGGCCATGGCCACATGTATGACAAGTGGAATGTGTTAATTTTTGTATTCTTTTTTTTTTCTTTTACAAAGTATAGACTAATTGTATACATAAACTAATTAATTATACTATTATAGTTCATTTCTATTATATAGTGTAACAAATTACAATCAGTTTATATTTTATTTATTTTTACAAAGTATAGTCAATGTTTATATGTTTTTTTAACAAATAGTCAATCTTTGTGTTTTTTTTTTACAAAGTACTATAGTTTATATGTATATATAAACTAAGTCTATTTTTTTTCTCTAATTATATTACTACTTATTTGATACTTGGTAGTTTTAGTTTACAATTTTGCATGTCTCTACAATGTCTATATACTATAAAAAAATTATAAAAAATTAAAAAAAATAAAAACCGAGTAATTTCTCGAAGGCTGAGTACTCTCCGAGTACTCGGGCTGGAAGCTCGAAGGTCCCTCGTTGACCTGGGAGCGCCTAGCGAGTTTTAGAACCTTGGCGGCAGCCATTGCCAAAGGTGGGATATCAGCCCTTGAAGCTGTTACAACATTTGTCCCCATAACCAATAATACAGCTCAAGGAGATCCAGTAACTGAATCAGATGTTGAAAGTAAGAACCTAGATGAAGATATTGTAATAGAAGAGCTAGTCAAGCCAATCAAGGATGAGCAAGGAATAAACAAGGAGGTACACTTGGGTGAGGTTCCCATAAATATCAATTACAATCCTCCAATCAATAGTTTAAGGGATGGAGATAATCTGATAGGGGCAGAGACCGTGGTTGAAATGGGAAATGGAGTTGGTTTGCACACTCCTACTGTTGTTGAGAAGGGAAGAGACACTACAACTCCACATAACTTGGCCCACAAGTTGTCGGATTCCACTAGCAAAACTAAAGACAAGAAGAAGAGGAACAAAGGCTCCAACAAAAGGAGAGGCCACTAGCAATCCTGCAGTATCCTTTTTGAGTAAGTACAGTACTTAATTGTCTATCTCTGCATCTTTGTTGGCTTTACATTATCTGCATCTTTGATAGGGCTTAAGAGCTCTATCATCAAACTATCCTTCACTGTCACACTCTATCACATATGGATTGAAAGGAATCTCAGGAAATTTCAGAATACCCATCACACAATTCCATTTGTTGTGAATAGGGTATGTTCTGATATTAGGAACAAGCTTTTGTCACTTAATAAAATTCCTGAGGGCCCATTATATTTGTGTAAAGCATGGCAAATTGATTCTGAACCTGAGTAATTAATGTTTGGCTAAGTGGCATATAATCAAAGTGGTGCACTAATTTGAGTTTCATCTATTTTACTATCATCATGCACTAATCAATGTTCAGTGGCAGGTTGTCCGAGATAATACAAACAAGTGGTGGTGTGGTCTACCTATAATCTAACAACCCACTTGGGTAGTTTGTGATTGCAGGTTTGGATCAAGGTGGTTGGGCTTCCCTGAATGAAGTTCATATTGTTAGGAGAGAGACCTACTGGCTGTTGGCAGCAGCTTAGTGTTGTAACTAATATCCAGGGGCTTGCTGCAACAGTGTTGCTGCAGCAGTTTGCTTGCTTGGGGCATCTCAGGCATTTATGAGGCAGTGAGGTTCATCCATGGGAAGGCCCAAGAGTGATCAGGTTGTGGATTTGCTAAAAGGGAGGTAACTCTTACTCATTAATTGATATTTTGTGGGTTGCAAGGGCTGTTGCAACCTGCTGCATTTCTTTATATTACTGCTGCACCATTAGTTGTTTTGTGGATTGCAAAGGTTGTTGCAATCTGCTTCTGCTGTTAGTAAGTGATGTTCAAGCTTTATGCATGCATTTGTTGTTGTTGATGTTTTGTGGGTTGCAAGGGCTATTGCAACCTGCTGCTTTTATTGAAATTTGCTATTACTCTTGTCAATTACTGCTAGCTTTATCATCTATTTGAGGACTGCCATTTTATGGGCAGAGCTGCTGTTACTCTTGTTGGTGATGTGCTAGATAGGGTCACTTTCACGTAGGATATCACTTTTTTCAAACAAGGTGCTGTCCAAATTCTGCTAGGATTTCATGTAATAAAGGGTTGGGGTGAGCTACTTAGTGGTTTAGTGGGCCTAGCCTAGGGGGGCTGTCCCTTGGCATGTATGATCCCCTTTGGGAGGGGGCTTCCTCCCGTACCTAGCCTTGGGGGGTTGTCCTTTGGCTCGATGCATTGTTAGGTTCCCTTTCATGGTACGATGGCATGATGGCAACTTTGCTAGGCTCTTAGCCTTGTCACTAAGATTCATGGTACACCATTTGTCACGGAGCCATCCATTCCATTCTATTCAAGGTCATAGAGCTCTGCCATGGAGCCATCCATTCCATTCTACTATCCAGCCGCTGCTATCCCAAGTTACTTCAAGGTGTTCTAATGTTCAAGGCCCAAACTTCAAGCATCAAGTTTACGTCCAAGCAGCCCCAAGTCACACATGTAGGTCCAAGTCTCGTGTTCATGCTTCAAACATCAAGTTTTAATGTCAAACAGTCCAAGTCTTTTTGGTTGTTGCTTCATTGTACTACTTGTTTGTTTCTTAATCATCCGTCTAGAAGGTTTGGAAACATTCAAATTTATCACCCTAGATAATTGTAGCCAGTTGGCGTAGGTTCTTCCTTCTTTATTTTTTTTTCTTTCTTTCTTTGTTTTTTTTTTTGTCCTCCTGGGGTATGCCCCTTGTAGGCTGTAAATTCGGTTAGCCCCTTTTTATTTCAAGCTCATTTACCTAAAAAAAACTAGCACTCGAGATAACCCTTTGGTTAGCGGATCCGCAATAATGTCCTTTGACCTCACATAGTCAATAGTGAAACCCCACTTGAGAGCAGTTCTTTAATGGTATTATGTCTTCGACATATATGTCTAGACTTACCATTATAATTGGCACTCAAAGCCCTACCAATCGCAGCTTGACTATCACAGTGGATACTAATAGCTGGCACTGTTTTGACCATTTTGGAATATCTTCAAGGAACTGACATAGCCACTCAGCCTCTTCAGTTGCTTTATCTAAAGCAATGAATTTAGATTCCATTGTAGATCGTGCTATACACGTCTGTTTAGAAGATTTCCAAGCAACTGCTGCACCAACAAGCGTGAAGACATATCCACTCGTGGATTTTGAGTCCTTCATATCCGATATCCAATTCGCATCACAGTACCCTTCTAGTACTGCTGGATATCTGGTATAGTGCAACCCCAGATCACGAGTCTACCTTAAGTAATGTAGTACTCGACTATCGCCTTCCCGGTGATCATGTCTTGGATTACTCGTGTATCTGCTCAGTCTACTTACTGAGTAGGCTATATCAGGCCTTGTACAACTCATCAAGTAGTCTCAAGATGGGGTTGAGAGCTTCTCTCTCTAGAGAATGCACTCCCCCTCCCAAATTCTACCCAAAATTTTCATCTGGCTCTCAATCCTGATTGAAGGCATATCTATCTTTTCCAGTTAACAAATTTTGGGAGAGTTCTTTTCCGATTTTTGAAGGATTTCACCCAAGCTCATTTTATACATGGGTTGTTGTAAAGTTTCCCCAAACCCAGAAGAAGTTCGTCCTCTCTTTCATGGAGCAGATTTCATGGCTTTGGTTTTCCAGACGATTCAACAACAAACACCACACAGGGGGGGGGGGGCATCCTCACATCAAAACAACACACTGAACACTTTAACCACTGAAAGTGGAGGCTGAAAAAAGGGTTGAGAGCTTCTCTCTCTAGAATCTAGAGAGAGAATGCACTCCCCTCCACTTTCTATCAATTTTTAACAAATTCACCAAATTTTCTGTTTGGTTTAGTTCATCAAGTGTGCAATTTCTTCACCCCTATCAATATATGGGGAATCTAAGTCTCACAGGGGTTCATCAGATGGTGTTCTTCCTCGAAAGGGCTGGGTTTTCCTCATTCAACCAACATATCAGAGCTTCTTGAAGGTTTTATTCGGGTCTTCTATGGGTTATCTACACCAACAATCTGTTCCTCCCTTGCTCACCAACAAGCGTGGGGTGGAGGGCTCACAAATGGGGCTTTGTTCACATGAGGCTCCGTTTTTTAGTCCACAATAAAGCACTGGAGTTCGCCTTCATCATCAGATGGGGGGGCATTTTCCCAAGTCCAGATCAGTTAGCCCCATTTTCTCTCTGATGGGGTTAAAAATGGGGTTTATCATGGGTCATCCTTGATCCATCTTCAATGTCCAATCTTCCACGCCATGGATCTATCGACGGAATACACACGAACGCACTTCAGATTGGGGTTTTGCTTCTAGTACTACTGTCGTCTTCCTCGTGTATCAGTTCTCCTCCATTATGTGTCGTTAGTGTCACGGTTTCGGATCCTGGCGCACAGGTAAGTCTAAGGCAATATTGGAACTGAGCTCCTTATCTTCTGCGTTTGAACTTATTCCGCTGAAATTTCTTGAGCTCCATGTGGGGCTGTCATACATCAAATGCTATTTCTGTTGGGGATAATCATGTGATGTTTTACCCCAAATTAATAAGTTATTTCGGATTTTGAATTTCTGAGCAATGGATTACTTCAGTTGTCTGGAGTCATGGTTCTGTTCTTCACATTTTCAGGGTTTTTAAACCTGGAAAATTTGGGTTGTGTTGAAGATAATTGGTGTTCTGGAGAAGAAGAATCAAGTGGGTCCCATGGTTTGCATATGTGCCACGCGCTAGTTATGTGTTTGTTAATAATAGCCGAAAAAGTGCAATTGAGGTTGCACGTATTTCATCAAGTTTTTGGCAAAATGTACTGAGTTTTGTGTGTGGTCCAATCAAAGCATGGATACTTTGTTGTGATAAAGGGCTATCACTTTAAGATTTCCTGATAACAAATGTGGGGCAGTGTGCTACTGCTAGTACATCTCGAAAACATGGAAAGCATGTGGTGGCTTACCTCATAAGCTTCAACTTCGAAAGGGAGGCGGGAGCTATTAAAGAGTTTCTTCAAGGAAAAGGGATCCAGCTATAAAATTGCTGGAGATCTAGAAGTTGTTTGGTCCATCAACTCAAATATCACTTTTTGGTCAATTCGAGATTTTTTTTTGGGTAATTCAGCTTGAAATTAAAAGGGGTTAAGCGAATATACAGCCTACAGGGGCAAACCCCAGGGAGGAAAAAAAATGCGTACTTTGGGTGGGCAATTTGGTGGTCGTAGCACAACCCGCTAGGATAGGACTAAAATGGACAAAAATCCTAATTGTGTGAACATTTCTATTTGCCTAATGGCACAAAGGCCACTGATGGTTAATGGGTACAAAAGCCACCACTTTAGGAAACATGTGGTCAAGTTGCAACACTTGGACCAAGGTGGAAGTTAACCTCCGAATAGACTGGCACACTTCCATTTTACGTGCAACAAAAGAATTGGGTTTGAATTTGAATACCTGGGCACCGTGGTCCCCACTCTTTAACTTAGTACACCCTTGCGTGAAACATGGCACACCGGCCTACCATATTCAGCATTGAAGACTCTCTTATGCTTGGAAACATGCGTACAGCTGCCTTGAGCACCACACCTTTTTACCCAAGCAGAAGCCCATTTGCAAGAGGGAGAGTGGATCCCACTCTCTCCTTCTCAAATTGATTTTCCAGACTTCCAGTTGAAACCCAGAAAATGGAAAAGCCCCCAAGACCAGATCCAAACTGACGCGTAGGAGATATGAGGGCCTATATCATGGACTAACCTTAGCAACCAGAGACCAATTGTGGTATTACCCCCTACCGCCGTGACATGGATGACACGTAATGGGAGGAACATAGCCGCCGTGGAATAGCCCGTATTAGGAGCCCAGAATCTCAAAGCTTCAGTGTGTAGTCGTTCTTAGGAGCTGCTGCTTGTGTATCTAAGTTGAAACCCCAACACCATACGGTGTGGAGATTTGATGATGCAATCTGGGTCACATGGAGTTGGGAACCCAACATAGAACCACACCCTATTTTGTTTTTTGTTTTTGAGGAATACACCATAATAGAACCAGATTCCATAGCATAATTTATCCTCAAATTAGACGGAATATCCAAAGAAAAAGTAGTCACTGTAAGGCTTAACTGAGTTACCTGTGTACCTTCCCACATTAGTACCTCAATGGTCTAGCACTAGACTGACCTTCCATGGATACACATCATCGGTTTTGAGCTGGAAAATTATGCTTCTTGTTTTTTGGGTAAATTAGCTTGAAAATAAAAGAGGATAAACAAATATACAGCCTACAAGGGGCATACCCCAGGAGGACAAAACAAAAAGAAAGAAAAGGCAAATCAAAACAAAATAACTACCTCCCTAGCACAAACTGCCAAGGAGGGAGTGGGATGGCCAAAAGGCTACAATTGGGAACGAGTGTTTCTAATCCATCTGAAAGAGGGAGGAGAAACACTCATAAGGGGAAAACAAGATCGTGAATCTAAGGAGAGACACTCTCCATATGCTGATGGGAAGAAAATTTTGAAAATTTCGGCATGACCCGTTCGTAATTGGAGCACCCTCAAGGTGCCAGCCACTGCTTATTCAACAGCAGCAGTTCCCCTTTTTGAACCAAACAGATGTCTGGTTGTTGATCCACGAAACTCCATGTTTTGGATGTTGCTGCAGACTACACCAGTAAGTTTGAACAAATGAGCAACACTCCACAAGATATAGACGACCTCAGCATATGAAGACTCAAACGGGAAATTGCTCCCATCGCCATGACACCATCTTCACTTAGCAAGAATGAATCTTGAACTGAGATACGAAAAATTCTTGTGACTATCAAGCAAATCCATTTCAAACAACTAATGAAGCCATTACAGGATGAGATTTGTGATATGGATGTAGAAGACCAAACAGATTGTTTGGTTGATTGAAAAAAATTTGATAGGAATAAGAGGAGTGCATTCTCTCTCTAAATTCTAGAGAGAGAAACTCTCAACTCTTATTCTTTCTTTCATTACATTGGTTGATAATTCGAGATTTTCTCTTGGTCATTTTTTTTTTTTTGGGTAAATAAGCTTGAAGATAAAAGGAGGCTAAGCGAATGTACAGCCTACATGGGGCATACCCCGGGAGGGACAAAGAAAAGGAAAAGAAAAGGATAAAGAAAATTGCTTGAAATAAAAGGAGGGCCACAAGGGCTACAAGAGGAAAACATAGGGGAAATTACTTACAACGTAAATTACCTACAATAAAGAAAGACCATTAAGAGCCAACACATGTTGGACTGGAACATAAGCAAGTAAGCTAAGAGAGTAGAATCTATAGTAGAATAGAGAACAACACTTGACATTGTAATAGGGGAAGAACCTCCTGCTGATGCACTTGACCAACACTAGGCAATCATACTTGGCACTTGAATTTGGGGTAGACCCTCTTGAGATGGAACTTGAATTGGGAGGACATCCCCCTCCCATAAGGGAATTATACAAAGCCATGGGATAGCCCCCCAAGGCTAGGCCAACATGAAATTCCAGATATCCAGCTAGAGAACAGAAATTGGGCAGCACCTTGTTTGAATATGGAGCAAACCACACAAACAAGAAAGCTGCCAATTAAGTACAAGAATACAGCAAATTGAACCAAAACTCTAGGTATAACAACTCTACCCAACTGGATGGTAGTCCACAAATTACATTTCCAGAACTGACCATAAATCCTAACTAATTAAGCACAAACATATAAACTGCAGCAGCATTATGCTTCAGAAGATCAGGACCAACATTTGTTAGTAGTGTGCAGCAACAAGCGCATCTTTGCGCAGAAAGGCGGCCAGGCTGCGGCGGCGATAACGAAAAAAAAAATGGAACCGCGACAAAGCGAGTCTTTCTTTGAGCTACTGTGCCGGCGAGAGGCTGAATCTGCGGCGGCAGTGGAATAGGAGCAATATGAGACCTGGCCGGTGTGCATTAGAACTGCGGTGCGATGCGAAGCAACATGGGACCGGCATTGTATATGTAATCTACAGGCAGCGATAAGCATGAAAACAAATGGCGGGGAGCGGTAGAACCTGTTTTTGTCTTGGCGGTCTGATAATGGTTCAGGAGAACACTCATAAAGGAGGATCAAATATATGGGCCACCTGGCAGTGTAGAATGTGGCTAAACAAGTTCCCAGGTCATTTGGTTCTCACCACCTGCACACCCTCACATTCTGACCTCCCACTCTCTTTTTTCAATTGATCTGGGAATTAGGGCTGAACCTCTCTGAACAATTATGCTTGGAGGTACAATTCTCACAGGATTACATTTAAGTAAAACATTCAAAGTAGATCACACAACTCTCACGCAACACTTCAGGTCATTCCAAGTTAAGGAACCAGAGTTTAAGATATTTACCCAGGTAATAGAAGTAGTAACTGACCCCAACTAATCTATCCCCATGGGGAGAGTGCTATTTTGTGAAGTGACCCTCTTTCATGATCCTGCAATCACACACTACCCAACTAGGCCATGAGCAATGAAACCATTGTACAAATTTGATCATTCTTGTCAACCTGTCACTTGGAAATCGATTTAGTAACTTGAGGGTAAAATTGGAAGTATCACTACTAAACTATAACACCACTTTAATCAAAATAACACAGGGGCTGCATGCATTGCTTTTCAAATCAACCAAGTATTTAATTAGAGTTATCGGTAATATTCCAGGCCTCAAAAAGTGAGACGGCTCCTGGTGGGATTTTGTGAAGCGACAACAATCTACACCTTATCTCAGTGCAGATCTTATGCACCAATGTAGCCACACTGAGCTGAGTATTTTGAAACTTCCTTATGTTTCTCTCAATCCAAATATGGTACAAGGTGATAGTAAAGGTCAACTTGATAAGTGTACTCTTCAAATCCTTTCTCTTGATAGATGAGAGGAGACTGACAAGATTGGCGAGGGATTGGGATTGCCAAGTAAGATGAGATTTGTGGGATCTGACATCCCAAACATATTTTGTAAAAGGGCAATTAAAAACAAGTGGTCATGGTCTTCTTCCCGGGGCAAAAAACTTGCGGCGAGAATGGGTCTTGATGCCAAAAAAGAACCGATCTATCCTCGGTTAGATAATAATTGCGAATAGCAAGCCAGCTAATAAGGCTGCACCTGGGAATATGAGAGGGGAACCATACGACATGATTCCACTCAATGATGGGAAACTTGACTCTAAGTTGATTCCACAAAGAAGAAATGGAGAAGAGACCATTACGGGTGAGAGTCCAAACCACGAGGAATCAAAAGTTAGTGAGATCATGGTAAGTGAGGGGAGGTAAATGAGATCTAATCTCATTCAATTCCCAGGTTTGGGTGATTGGGAAGTTCCATTGATGAGACCCACGTAAAATGGATGAGACCTTGGCATCAATTGGTAAACCAGCATCGTAGACAATACGATCGCCAAACTTCCCAACTAAAGGACCCAAGGGATGCCAATTGTCATACCAAAGGGATGTGGACTTTCCGTCACCAATATTATATATAATGAAGGATTGGATGAGAGGACGTAGTTGGAGTAACTTCCGCCAAGTCCAAGATGGACTAGTGGGGATTTTAACCTTCCAAAAGCTATTACCCTTTAGTAAATAGGATTTTACCCACTGACACCACATTGATTGCTCCCCTCCGGAGATGATAAACCATATGTGTTTAGCCATGGCAGCCTTATTCCAGATTTGTATAGATTTAAACCCTAACCCTCCTTCTTTTCTAGGGGAACACAGGTGCTCCCAGGAGACTTTAGCACCTGTGTGCTGAAGCTCTGAACCAGTCCAGAAAAAGGATCGAAGGATGGTCTCAACTTCCTTGATAACTTTCTTAGGGAGCAAGAAAATGGAGGACCAATAAGTCTGCATTGAGAATAACACGGACTTGATTAATTGAATCCTCCCAGCATATGAAAGATACTTGTTAGCCCAAGATTCTCTTGGTCATTACACGCATAGAATATTGGATAGGCTGTTTTCCATCCAATTGGCTCTGTGCACGTGAAATTTTCTTGGATGCACGGAGTGAACAACATTTTGGCTTTGTGCCATTATCAACGTGTGACCACAATGCATGTGGAACCACAAATTTCAACTAGTGGGTTTACACTATTAGGGGATTTTCCATTTATTCTTATCCTAGCGGGTTGTGCTAGGACCACCAATTTGCCCACCCTGGCGGGTTGTGCCGGGGAGTATGCAATTTTTTCTTTTCTTTATTTTGTTTTGTCCTCCCTGGGGTATGCCCCTTGTAGGTTGTACATTCGCTTAACCCCTTTTAATTTCACGCTAAATTACCCACAAATGGGGTTTCGGGCATACACACGAAAGCACAAGTTGGGGGTTAGTATCTAGTACTGCTGCTGTCTTCCTCACGTATCAGTTCTTTTCCATTATGTGTCGTTGGTGGCACGATGTAGGAGGTAATACCACTTCGGAACCTGGCGCCTAGGTGAGTCTATAGCAATATTGGATCTAAGCTCCATTTCTTGTGCATTTGAACTTATTCATCTGAAACTCCTAGCATCCCATTTGGGGGTGTCCTAAATCAGAGAGTTATTCTTGTTGGGGTTTTTACCCCAATCGAAAGCCTAAGGTTTTTTACTTTAAACCAAACTATTTTGGTCATTTAAATCTAGAAGTTTCTGGGTTGTTAAATCTGGAAAAGCTAAATTGATGCTGAAGTACAATGGTATTCTAGAGAAGTATTAAGTGGGTCCCACAATTCATGAACATCTCACACGCTTCAGCTGTGGGTTTGAAAGGACATATGCTAAAAGGAAAATATAGTAGCTGTGGGACAGCTTTCTCGAGTGAAACATTATTGGGGCAACCGAAAAGTTGTATCAAGTTGCAAATTTCAAATGCAAAATGCATGGGGACCACAATTGTGATGTTACGCGCAAAATGCCTTTGTAAAGGCTGAGAGCTATGGGGCCCATGTACTATGGCTCACACAAGGGGTTTACCAGATTAATCGTCACCTGCTTTTGTTTTTGCGAGCCCACGAACAATATAGCAATCAGCCAATCAAACTTAGGCCAGCTGTCCCTCAACTACAAGCATTTTCTTACCCTTTCTAGGGTTGAGGAGAGTCTTGCTAGGCAGAAATCCAGGACACAATGGTTGAAATTGGGTGATCAATGCACCTCTTTCTTCTTTAAGTCTATCACCAACATTAGAAATAGGAGCAAAATCACCAACCTTCTTAGATGATGCCACTATCACTAATGACATGGCTGTTGTTAAGGACTCCTTTGTCAATTATTACTCTAACTTGTTAGGCAAACCTCATATGTCCCACTACAATGGACATGAGAGAGTCAGTCACCTTATTACTAGGAAATTGACTGACTCCCAAAGGTTGTCTATGATTCAAGATGTTTCTAACTCTGAAATCAAAGACACACTGTGGGAACTTAATACTGTTAGGCCCCTGGACCCGATGGTTACAATGCGGGGTTTTTTCATAAAGCTTGGCTTGTGATTGGGCATGATACTTGCAGCAATACAGAATTTCTTTAAATCTGGTCAATTATTGGGTAAAGCTAACGCCACAATTGTTGCCCTTGTTCCTAAAATCCCTAACCCCACCAAGGTTTGTGATTATAGGCCCATATCTTGCTGCAATGTTATTTACAAGTGCATTGCTAAAATTCTTGCCAAGAGAATTCAGAATGTACTCCCTTCCCTTATTGACCCTGTACAGTCAGGTTTCGTTAAGGGAAGAAGGATAGCAGATAACATTTTTCTTAGCCAGGAGCTTCTAAGAGGTAATCACAAATCTTCCCCTTTTCCTAGATGTGCTTTGAAAGTGGACATTATGAAAGCATATGATAACGTCAGATGGGATTTTTTTGGGATATACTAAATTGCATGGAGTTTCACCCTAAGATGATCTGTTGGCTTAAGGCCTGTGTTTGTTTTTTTTTTTTTGGTAAAAAAGCTTGAAGTAGAAAAAAGGCTAACCGAATTTACAGCCTACAAGGGGCATACCCCAGGAGGAAAGAAAGAAAAGAAAGGAAAGGAAAATTTGGGAAAACCAACGCCAAATGGTTACAAGATACAATGCGCAACTATGCGCAACTTAACAAATGTAATTACTAGAAACTCTTGACAAAATGTAATATAATTACTAGATTAACACATCAAACTAGAACACTTTGGTAAGAACTTTGGCTTGTGAAATGGTATTTGAACTTGACCCTTGACTTGCACCAGGGACTTGCATTTTGTACGGATTTGCTGAGAAATGGTTTGAACTTGACTCTGGAGGTCAGGAGACACTTCGCAAAGGACTTGCAAATGGTTTGCAAGCTACAAATTGTGTTTGCAGTAGTCACAACACAACCTGTAAATTGCAGGATCAGCTACTGCACATGATCAGACTAGGAACTTACGGCTTGAATGGATTTGATTGAGTTGGGAGGATTGCCCCCTCCCAGAAGGGCGTATAGCAATGCAGTAGCAAATACGGTGCATGAAAATTGCATTGAACATTTGGACGTGACATAAGGTAACACATTCACAGCTCTGCCAAGATGTATGGCAGTCCACACAATATTTCTAATTACACAGAATGCAGTCGGATTACTACTGCCAATTACTCACTTAGGGTGAGTTTCCGAATGGATTTTATCAGATTTTATCAAAGATTTGATAAAATCAAGCCTTTGATTTTATCCATTCGGAAACTGAGTTGATAAAATCTTAGATTTTTGCATTCAAAGGCTTGATTTTATCAGATTTTATCAACTCAGTTTCCGAATGGATAAAATCAAAGGCTTGATTTTATCAGATTTTGATAAAATCCATTCGGAAACTCACCCTTAGTATAAATGGAGAATCCATTGGCTATATAAAGGGTAGGGAAGGTCTCCGACTAGGAGACCCTCTCTCTTCCTACCTTTTTGTCATTGTCATGGAAGCATTGACTTGTCTTTTGAGGGAGAAAGCTAATCTCCCTGACTTCCAATTCCATTGGAGATGTGGCAAAACCAAGATAATCAATCTCTGTTTTGCTGATGACTTAATGATCTTTTGCAAAGGAGATTTAGGTTTTGTCAAGCACATACAATCCTCACTTGAGGATTTTGAGGTCTTGTCTGGACTTTCCCCTAGTCCTGGGAAGAGCCACGTTTTCTTCTCTGGAGTCCATCCTACTACCAGGGAAAATATACTCCAACTCCTTGGCTTTAAGGAAGGTTCCTTACCTGTTAGATATTTAGGTGTCCCACTATTAACAACAAAACTAAAGCATGTTGATTGCAAGAATTTGATTGATAGGATTACAATCAAGACCAAAACTTGGGCAAATAGGGATCTAACTTATGCTGGTAGGTTGCAGTTAATAAAAAATGTGCTCTTTTCCATGCAAACCTATTGGGCATCCCTATTTATCCTCCCCAAGAAAGTCATTAAGGAGGTTGAAACCATTCTCACAGATCCTTTCTTTGGTTTAGGCCTAATCTTAAAAAATCAGGTGCAAAGGTTTCCTGGGAGCACCTTTGCTCTCCTAAGCAAGAAGGGGGCTTGGGCCTCAAATCTTTGCAAGTCTGGAATAAATCTGCTATTGCCAAACACATTTGGTTCCTCATTTCTAGTGGGGAACAATCTATGTGGTGCCAATGGGTCAAATCCTACTTAATTAAGGATAAAAGTTTTTGGGAAATCAATATCCCTAGCAACTCTTCTTGGGTTTGGAGAAAATTGCTCACAATTAGAAGCATAATTCAACCATATATCAAAGTTACCATTGGTAATGGCCTATCCACTTCACTTTGGTTTGACAATTGGCACCCATTAGGCTCGTTAGCTGATAAATATGGCCCTAGGATCATGTATGGCTTTGGCTTACCGAAAAACTCTAAAGTAGCCTCTGTTATTAGATACTCTCATTGGGCCTTTCCCATTACATGAACTCTTGAACTCAGGGAGGTTAGGAGTTTACTCACTTCATTACCCAATCCTAACTCTAGTGTGGAGGATCAACATAGGTGGTGCCTTGCTACAAATGGAGTTTTCTCTATCTCCTCTCTTATGGACCAACTTAGAACCTCATTCCCCAAAGTCTCTTGGCACAAATGTGTGTGGTTTCCCGAACACATTCCCAAGTGCAGCTTTCTTACTTGGATTGCTATCCAGAATAGGCTCTATACTGAAGATAGGTTAGTCCTATTTGGTACTAAATCGATCTCCTTTGTAGCTTCTGGTCATGGGCAAGAGAGCCACTCTCATTTGTTCTTCAACTGCTCTTACTCCACCCAAGTATGGGATCAGATATTGTCCTTTGTCAACATCTCTTGGCATTCTAGGTCTTGGTCCAATTGGATTGATCTTATGGGTACCATCAAGGGCAAATCTCTTAAAACTCTCATTACAAAACTGGTGTTCACTGCATCAGTTTATCATATCTGGATTGAGAGGAATTATCGCAAATTCCAAAATACTTCATGCCCAGCATCTGTTGTGGTTGGGAAAATTCATTCAATGGTAAGGTTTAGGCTGAGTTTCCGAATGGATTTTATCAAAATCTGATAAAATCAAGCCTTTGATTTTAGCTTGATTTTATCCATTCAGAAACTGAGTTGATAAAATCTGATAAAATCTGATAAAATCAAGCCTTTGAATGCAAAAATCTAAGATTTTATCAACTCAGTTTCCGAATGGATAAAATCTTAGATTTTATCAAGGCTTGATTTTATCAAATCTTGATAAAATCTGATAAAATCCATTCGGAAACTCAGCCTTAGATTGTTATCCCTAGGAATCCTCTCTTCAGGACCTCAATCTCAAGGATTGTTGGCTAGATGGAATATCAACTAAAGATGTCTTTAGTTTGTGTTTGTGATTTCTCTGCAGGATATTGGATCTCATCCCCTCAGACTAGGTCCCTGAAGCATTGGTGTGGTTATACTTTTAAGGACAAAGTTATTGGATCCCATCATCTCAGACCAATCCCTCTTTGCATTACCGTGATTTACTTCTATGTATCAGGTTTGTTATCTTATCCATTACACCTACATGTTCACTGTCTTTGTTTAAGACCTGCTTTGGAATATTTTATGAACAGCATTACTGTGTGAGAGTGATCTACTATACTGTGTGTGCCCCTGGTGAGTTTAGAGTTTGATCCACTACCTTCCATTGTGAGAGATATACATTGAATCTGGGATAATTCAGAGAGCTGAGGGAGTTCGGAGCCTTAGCGAGAGATATTGAAGCCGTGAGGTCCCAAGGGAGTTGTAGGTGAGACATAAATACTTTAGGAACTCAAATGTATATTGCTGCTTAATCTGATACATACTGTGGTTTTGAGTGATTGTTTCATTACAATCTGCACAAAGATATCCTCTAAGTGGTTTGATTATTGACCTCATTGTATTGATGTGCTGGGAATACTGTTTTGAGTTACTTGTTCTGGGCAGTTTCACTGTCAGTTTTGGCTGTCAAATTTCAGACAGAACGCTGTCCAAATTTCCAGAAAAATTCTATGGTTGACCTGCATTTTAGGTTTCTGGCAGTCCAGTTCTTGTCAAAGTTGAGGTGTTTTCTGCTACATTAAGTTTCTGGCAGTGCAACACTTGTTTCGTGACCTGCTCACTGGTTGTTTTAAATTCCAATGCTTACTATTATGATCATGTTGTTCATAAGTTATCTCAGATCTATCCTTCCCTACCTATGGGGGATGTCCCTCAGACAATCAGTTGGTTTGTCTGGATTTCTTAATATCCCACTGCGTTGGGTTTTTGCTTAAGCCAGAGGGGGTTGTCCTCTGGCCACCGTATCATTTTGAATCTGTGAAGTAGTGACTTGTAGAACTGAAGTTACTAATCACTCATTACTTAAGCCACAATTTGTTTTTAGTTTTTTAATCCTTTTGTTTTTTTTTCGGTAAAACATTAATCCTTTTGTTGTGTGTTTCATGTCCTTCTCTGTTGGGGTAGAAACACATAAACAAGGCTTATTGTCCCTTTTCCCCACTTGTAGCCGTAAGGCCTTCCACCTTCTTCCCCATTCCCATTGTAGCCGTTTGGCCTCCCATTCCAAGCACTTTTAATTTTCTTTTCTTTTCTTTTTCTTTGTCCTCCCTGGGGTATGCCCCTTGTAGGCTGTAAATTCGTTTAGCCCCTTTTATTTTAAAACTGGTTTATCCAATATATATATATATATCAACAGCCCTTGCTATAGATTAACATGAAGGTACAAATGCAGGCAAGTAAGTATGTAGGTTGCAACAGCCCTTACAACCCATTTAATGAGCATAATTCAAGTGAGAGCAAATAAACAAGAATCTATAGCAACAACCCTTGCTATAGATTAAGCAAGCCTTCAAGAGGCCTTACAAAGGGTAAAGTTCAGATTGAACCTGGTAATAGCATACTTTGTAGCTGCCCCCTAACCTTCCTGTGTCTCTAAAGTCAATGTATCCCTCCAGTGCAAAGGATTCACATGGGCAGCAGTACACTGCAGCAGAAGCGGCAGTAAACAAGGTACTGCTGTACTGCTGCAACAACAGTAAACTGAAGCAATAGTAACAGGAGATCGCAATGTAGAATACTTGAGCAGCAAAACAGTCTCTGTGAATACTTGAACAATTACATCATAGAGATGCCAATGTAGAATCCAGTAATCCCTAAGTAAAATGTGGTTCTCACTTCTACTCCCTTGGGTCCTCACCACTAACGATGAGCAGTAGCAACATAGTGGAACCAATGATTGATCAATAACATTTCTATTAACGGAGAATAGCACATATGCAGTCCTAATTCTTTATGCTCACCTACAACTCCCTCGAGTCCTCACGACTTCAATTTCACTCGCTAAGGCTCCTATCTCCCTCAGCTCACTAGATTACTCCAGATATAAGTTGCATCCCTCACAAAGATAGGTGGAGGATCAAACTCACAACTCAGCGGGGAAACACACAATATGGTAGTTCACACACACACAATCTAGTACTCCATAAGCCATTGTTGTAGTAGAGGCAGCAACCAGGAAGGAAACGGGTGTAAGATAACAAACGTCATATATAGAAGTATAATCCTCTAATGCTTCCAATGAGGATCCTGAAACGGCTTGTTTTGGACATGACTAAGCCTTCACAAATTGCAAGGACCTGCACCTCAACAAAGACTAGCATACGCAAGACATTAAGTCTAGGAACTAGCAATATGGAATATGGAATATAAACAACAGAAGGTCCAGTATCTCTCATGTAGTTCAGATTTATGCAACATTCCACTGAGTCAAAAGATTATCCGTTTGAGGTCCTCTGGGAAGTTTCCCTAAGGACATCAATCTATATCTTATGATAGAGTGGATCTTATGAACAATCACAGATTAGGGCATGCAACATTTTGGAACTTGCGTCTATTCCTCTTAATCCAAATATGATAAACAGTGGTGGAAAATATCAATCTGATTAAGAGTGACTTAAGAGATTTGCCTTTGATTGTTGGTAGAATGTCAATCCAATCAACCCAAGATCTAGCAGGCCAATGAACATTAACTTTTGCAAGTAGCTGGATCCAAACTTTGGAAGTGTATGGGCAATTGAAAAATAGATGATCATGACTCTCACTATTGGAGTAGAAACTGCAACAAGAAAGGAATTTTGTGCCAAACATGACCAGTTTGTCCTCAGTGTAGAGTCTACCATGGATGGCAACCCAAGAGATGAAACTACATTTGGGAATGTGTCTAGGAAACCAAACACTTTGATGCCAAGGAACCTTTGGGAAAGTTATCCTAAGGCAGTCCCAAACAGAACTCACAGTGAATTCACCATTAGTAGTGAGAGTCCACTTATGATGGTCATCCAAATCAGCATTAGGGTCGGGTACAGTGTTGAGTTTTTCTCTGACCTCATTGATTTCCCAAGTTTATGTAACTGGAAGGGACCATTTTGAGTCCCTAATGATGGTGGAAACCTTAGAGTTCTTAGGAAGCCCAATGTCATATATGATCCTATCACCGTATTTAATTGCCAAAGGACCATCTGGATGCCAATTGTCATACCATAAAGAGGTGGTTAGTCCATTACCCACAACAGATTTAATGTATGGGTGAACTATAGGTCTGAGATTAAGAAGTTTTCGCCAGATCCAAGTGGGACTGCTTGGCATATTAATTTGCCAAAAAATTCCTATCCTTAAGTAAATAGGACTTGACTCACTGACACCACATTGACTGGTCCCCGCCAGAGATGAGAAACCAAATGTGTTTAGAGATGGCAGCCTTATTCCAAATAGGCAGGGATTTGAAACCAAGTCCACCCTCTTGTTTGGGGAGTACAAAGATGTTCCCAAGACACTTTGGCACCAGATTTCTTTGAGGTCCGACCAGACCAAAGAAAGGCCCTAAGGACAAACTCCACATCCTTAAATACTCTTTTAGGAAGAATAAAAAGGGAGGCCCAATAGGTTTGCATAGAGAAGAGTACATTTTTTATCAACTGAATTCTCCCTGCATAAGTTAAATCCCTATTAGTCCATAATTTGGTTTTAGACGTAATTCTATCCACCATAGGTTTACAATCTGCATGAGATAATTTGGTGGAAATCAAAGGGATACCTAGGTATTTTACAGGTAGAGAGCCTTCCTGAAAGCCAAGAACATCCAATCTACCCTTCATAGTGGCAAATTGCACTTTAATCGAAGGTTTCTAGCATTGTAGATGTACTAGGTCAGTGTATTGAACAAGAACATGGCTCGATTTGGATCGAATAGCCTTCAAATCAACAAATAGATAGTCGAACAAACCTTTAATCAACAGATCGAAGGTTGAACGGGGTCAAATCACTATTTTGAGCAGTAACGAGGTGCGATTGAGGTGGTTCGAGGTCGACAAAAGGTCAAAAATGGTTTACAACCTTAAAAAATGGGTTTTTTTTGGATAAACCAGCTTGAAATTAAAAAGGGTTAAGCGAATTTACAGCCTACAAAGGGCATACCCCAGGGAGGAACAAAATAAAAATAAAGAAAAGAAATGAAAATTGCGTACTTCCCGGCACAACCTGCCGGGATGGGAAAATATGAGGTCCAGCACAACCCGCTGGGATAGGTAAATATGCATAACGCAGTACAAAAATCTATTAAAATTGTGGCATACCAGCCTACAAAATTCTGCTTACAAACGTTTACAAAATTGAGTCACGTAATAACCCAAAAAAATTGAGTCACGCATGGCCCCACTAAATTGTTGTGTTCCCACGTTTAGGACCAGTTAGTTGAGGTCCCACTTGATGGCACAAAGGCCAACATTTCTATTCCTGTTCCATCAGAGTAAATGGTTCACCGCTTGGGACCTACGGATATTGACAGGATAAAGGCTCCACGAGGAGCATGACATCGGCAGTGAAGTGTTATGTCCATTGGACTACCACCGAGAACAGCTTTTACAGTTGTACGTTGGATGTTGCGTGTAAGGTCCAACAAGGAACCCAAGGTCCCCCCCTAGGAAAAGCCTACTTGCAGGATGGAGTGAGTGAAACTCACGCTCCATCTTCTCAAACATTACCAGATGAACACCAGAGCATGGAATGCACGTACCAACAACTAAGAACAACTCAAACTGACACGTAGAAGAGAAGATGAAGATCTATATCACTGGACACACCTTAGCAGCCAGAGACCAGTTGTGGTATTACCCCCACCGCCGTGACACAGACGACACCTAACGGGGGGAACTAGGCCGCATAAGACAAGCCGGTTTCAGACCCCCAAGATCCCAAATGCTTCAGTGCAAATCGTTCTAAGAGTTGGTACCTAAGTAGCTGTTGCCGGATGACCCTCTTGTTGTTGTTAACCCATGACGAATTGGGATTTTCTACCTCACGGGCTGCTACTTTCACCGGAGTTGGTCGGAAAACCATACCAGTAACGTGTTGTTGTGCGGATGCATTTTACTGTGTGGAACCAAGAACCCATCTTGCGCGATGACTCGTCTGATAGATCAAACGAAAGAACAGCTACCCCCACGATACCTCATTAGACCAGAACCAAACAGGACTTGCTCCCACCGCCGGACACCTGCGTCACTTAGCGAGAATGGCTAGATACACAAAGGATCCTGGAGGGTAGAGTACCCCCGTAGCAAACAGAAGAAATAATTTGCAAGATGGGAGGGAGAATCTGCCATGGGTACTGACCCAGAATAGATTGTGGAGTAAAATGTTTGATTCACACGAGTGTGAAGTGAAAGAACTTCTTGGCTTTGTAGCCTTTGAAATGGGTAGATCTGAAGATTTGGAGTGGAATAGGTTGATTTGGATTTTTTCGGCGAAACTTCGGAAAGGTTTCCAGCGCCATTTTCCGGCGAGGTCCAGGTTACAGGCGAGGTTCTGGCGAGATGATTGGTCAAGATCTGAGCTCATTGCTCTAATACCAAATGATGCAAACCAAATCAAAGGATATATTTAGTTAGAGATAGAGGATCCCAAATGGGATACAAGGAGCAAAAAAGCTCTCTATATTCTTTAATCAATTTATCAAAAACTACCAAAATGGAAGACACACACACACCCCTACTAACATTGCATCATATTGATGCTTGTTGGTCTAAGCTGCTTTCAGACTAGCTCAAATTCACCACTAATCTTAAAGACGAAATCGTCTTCAAACTCTTCATGTGGGAACTCATCAAGTTTAGAAAGATCATCATCAATATCCTTATATTTGCTAGGATACTCATCATACACAGGAATTCCTTCTAAATCACCATAAAAGCCATTATTTAGAGATTCATCAAAGATTGGCAAATCTTCAATCTCAAATGCCCAATCATTCCCAAGAAACCCTTCAAGTTCTTCACTTGGATATTCATCAAAGATAGAAAAACCGTTGAAATAACCATGTTCATTCGCCTCTTCAAACACATCTAGAATGAGGTTCATCTCCCCCTCAAACTCTGCCGGATTGACGGGTCTATAGGGTTCTCCAAGGTCATCACCAAGGTTCTCCTTCTTGTAGACGAAAGTGGACACAAATCAAATTTGAGAACCATTCATATTCACTTGGAGGTAACAAGCAGTGCACCATCTTAATCAAGGTAGCAACTCGTCTTTTCATTAACAATAATTGCACCTTGTCACTTAAGGTAGCAATTTGTTCACTCAACTCTTTAATCTCATTCCTATAATGATTTTTGGTTGCCAAAGCTATCAATTCCACTACCATTATTCACCATGAAAGCTCTAACTCCAATTCCTCTTATACCTTTACACCTCTATAAACCATTAGAACACCAAAATCAACTCCAGTAACCAACATTCGCCCAAATGACAAATAATTTTACCCAAAAAAAAACAATGACAAATAATGACCAAATTGAAACAAATCACGACAAACTTCAATAAATAAAAACACAAACGGTCCAGTGACGTCAACATGGAGCTTCTCTCTCTTGCGATTTGGGGGACTTCGAATCCGTCTTCTTCTTCCTAGTGAAACCCTAGTTATGGTGAGCTACTCCTCTCCTCCCATGGTCGATGGGCTAGGGATGTCAACCATTGACTCTCAAGAGGTTCGAAGGAAACAAGGATCTATCCCTAATCCCAAACCCGATCTACAATCTCTTCCAACTGCACAATCCGGAGTATCATCCACCATAGCCACTCCTCGTGCTCACTCAAATCTATTCCCAGAAGTTCAAGTTACTCATCAAGATGAAGTTTCTCCCCAATACACGCCAAAGCCCATCTTCACCCAATCAAATGTGTATCCTCTTCGGATAGCAGGTAAACCTAATCATGCTAAACTCTATCTCCCTATTCGTGGTTCTCAAAACCCTAACTAGATCGAGCTTATTCTTATTTTGAGCCGAAAGGCTTTCCTTGTAGCCACTTGGCCTGCTTTCCTTTGTTTGCCTTTGACATGTACTTTTCTTTCTTTTATTTCTTTGTTTTGTTTTGTCCTCCTGAGGTATGCCCCTTGTAGGCTGTATATCCTTTTTCCTCTTTTTATTTCAAGCTGATTTATCCAAAAAAAGTCACTCCCCAAAACCAATTCTATCTCCACTCCCTAAAAACCTCAGCCCTGTTCATTCTGGTGCTAGCCCGGCCCACAAGCTACAACAGGTGTTCCAGGAGGCAGGGGATGGATTAGGAAGTGTTGATCGTCTATCCTCCTTAGTAAGCTCTATTGAGAAAGAAATGTAGAAATCAGGAGTCAACGTGAGCTTTTTGAAATTTAAAGATCACCTCATCCAACTCCAGGAAGGAGGAACTGAGGTTTTCACAAATGTTGAGCTTGATGGGGAGTATGTTCGTGTGGAAGATGGGAGTGTTCCTACCCAACCAACAGAGCCCAAGTTATTTCATCCTCCGCAAGTAACCAAAGCAAGGAACTGGTCCTCCCTTTTCAAGGCTCAAGCCCCCTCCAAGTCTATGAAGTTAGACCATTATCCAGAATTTCAGAAGGGTAAGGATGCTCACATCACTATAGACGAATCACAACTAGATGATGGGGTTGGAAACCACTACTTGGTTAGTAACTTCCTAGATGGGAAAATGGCCATGCCTTTACTCTATGCCACTGCTCGTGCAGTTTGGAAAGACCTGGGTAAGTTTACTATCAAGCTACTTGGGTCATGCTATCTGTTTGAATTTGAGGATGAGGCAACTAAGCTCAAAGTACTCGAAGGTGGGCCTTACTTCTTTTCTCGTAGGTATCTTGTATTAAAGGAATGGAAGAGGATGTTAGTCCCCTCTAAAAATCATCCCTCTACCATACTTGTTTGGATCAAAGTGCATAGACTTCCTTTAGAATTCTGGAACCATGTGGGTTTTAGTAAAATTGCGAGCATAGTCGGTAAGCCTATTTATGTAGATGAAGTCACGGCCCAAAGGAGACGACTAGATTACGCACGCATATGTGTTGAAATAGAAGCAGGTGAAGACCTCCCCTCTGATATCTCCATCTCGGTTAATGCTGAATCTGTGATGGTGGGGGTGGAATATCAGTGGCTTCCACCCAAGTGTGAAAAATGCAAGGTGTTCGGGCATGTATGCAGCATTAAACCAGTTCCTACTGAAGTCCCTAATGAGGCCTCTGAAGGAAATGTTTGGAGGGTTATAGGGGGCAAGGCCACCTCAGTAAGTCAGGAAACTTTACCTTCTTTCGTTACCAAGCCAGGGGACTTAGCTGCTAAACTGAGTGGTCCCCACCCAAGTACAAGTGCAACTCAAGCAGTAGATAGACCTAGGGTGCGTTCTACTGCAAGGGGTAGTTCCATTAGCTCAGGGGGGAAGTTAGCTATCAGCCCACAAACCAACCCACAAATCAATCGGACTCTACAAGCTGATGATACCAGTAGTGAAGAAATGCATGAGGACTTTCTGGTAGCTGATTCAGAAGTAAGTAAACGATTTCCTCTAGTCTTACCTGGGGGGGTTGCCACCAATGAGAACACCAATCCCACAAGTCAAACTTGGTTCTTTTGGCAGCAGCTGTGAAGAGTTGGGAGTCAATCTAGAGATTGGGGAAGATTTCAAGTTGGTCTGCAATAAGAAGAAGAAAAAAGGGAGGAGCAATCAGAAGCCTCTTCCTCACTCAAAAGGGCGGTAATCCTTCCCCTTTACCTTTTGCTAGCTTTCAATTTTCTGCTTATATTTTGTTTATTTTAAATAATCCCATGCTTAGCTCACATACACCTATGCATTTTGGGTTTTGGAATTTGAGAGGATTTAAATATCCTCTCAAACAAAAGGCAGCCATACACATTGTGAAATCAAATGATTTGTCTCTTTTGGGATTGATTGAACATAAAATTAAAGAACTTTTTTTTTTTTTTTCCGGTAAAATTAAAGAACTTGGCATCAACAAGATTGTGAAATTTGTTGGGCAGTATGCTTTTTCTTCCTAATTTCTGCCTTTTGATGTCAAACACACCTCTACATTTTGGGTTCTAGAACATGAGGGGTCTTAATGACCCTATTAAACAAAAGGAGGTTGTTTCTTTTGTTAAAACAAATAAATTATCACTTTTTGGGCTCATTGAGCATAAAATAGAGGTTAATTGTTCTAGGACTTTTAAATCTATGTTTCCCTTTTGGTCATTTGCACATAACATAGTTATTGCTCCAAGTGGTAGAATTTGTGTGGTTTGGGACCCTACTGTTCTTAATCTAAGTATCCTTGGTCAGTCTTCCCAAACCATCCATTGTAATGTTTAGACCTTGAATGGGGATCTCAAGTTTTATCCTACTTTTGTATATGGCTCTAATCTCCACCTGGAGAGAGAGGAGCTCTGGCATGACTTGATTAATTGGTTTTGTATAGATCCCTAGATTATATTAGGAGATTTCAATGCTATTAGATACCAATCTGAGAAGATTGGTGGTGATCAGAGCTGACCTTCACACATGGAGAATTTCAATAAATGTATTGCTTCTACTGAGCTTGCAGATCTTAAATACTCTGGTTGTCATTTCACGTGGTCTAACAAGCAAATATGCACTCAATACATTTCTACCAAGATTGACAGGGTTTTAGTTAATGAGCATTGGATCAAGACTCATACTTGTTCTAATGCCCATTTCTCCCCTCCTGGGATCTCTGATCACTCCCCCCTATTGTGTATCTTAATCCTGAAACCAGGAAGGCTTCTAGACCTTTCAAATTTTTTAACTTTCTGGCTAAGCATCCTGATTTCTTATCCACTGTTCAAAAAGTTTGGAGGGGAGTGATCATTGGAAATCCTATGTATGTTGCTTGTGAGAAGCTCAGGCGTCTCCAAGTAGAACTTAAGAATCTTAACACTAAGAAATACAATGATATTACCAAGAGAACACTAGCTGCTAGGCAACAACTTGATCAAGTCCAGACTGATCTTGGTGTTGATCCCGCCAACACATCTAAGCAAGCACTTGAGAGAGACTTGTGTAAGTAATATCTTGCCCTGGCTAGGGCTGAGGAAAGTTTTACAAAAACAGAAATCTAGGATTCAATGGCTTAGGTTGGGGGATCAATGTACTTCCAATTTCTTTAAATCCATATCTCATAATAGGAACAGGAACGAAATCACTAGTCTGGTCCTTCCCAATGGTACAATCACACATGATCCTGTCGAGGTTAAATCTACCTTTGTAGACTATTATACCTCCCTTTTGGGTACTGTCCATTCCTTGGGTTATTGTAGATCTTCTAGGGTTTATCAGTTGATATCCACCAGACTATTGGATTCCTAAATAGATGCCATGATTTCTGAGATTTCCAATCAAGAAATCAAAGAGACATTCATGTCTCTTAATCCCAGCAAAGCCCCTGGTCTTGACGGGTACAATGCTGGGTTTTTCTAGAAATCTTGGAGTGTTGTTGGCAATGAGGTCACTTCTGTTGTGAGGAATTTTTCAAATCTGGTAGACTCCTCACTAAGGCAAACTCTACTAGCATTGCTCTTGTCCCTAAGATCCCCAATCCCACCAAGAAATCATGAGAGGTTATCGTAAAGCCTCCACCTCTCCTAAATGTGCTCTTAAAGTAGATATTATGAAGGCCTACGATAATGTTAGATGGGATACTCTTATCGCTATGAATTTCCATCCACAAATGATAACATGGATCAAGGCTTGTATCACCACAGCCAACTACTCGCTATGAATTTCCTCTCCCTCTTTTGTAGCAGGTTAGGTTTCATAGGTTAGTTCATTAACATTGTAGCCCTTCGGCGTAATTTTCTTTTCTTTCTCTTTTCTTTGTCCTCCTGGGGTATGCCCCTTGTAGGAGCCGTACATTCTTTTGTCTCCCCTTTTTTATTTCAAGCTTACTTTACCTAAAAAAAATTTAAAAAAATAAAAAAACCACTCTGTAAGCATTAATGGTGAAGCCACCGGCTTCATTATGGGTAAGAAAGGTCTTAGGCAAGGTGACCCTTTGTCTTCCTACCTGTTTGTCATTGTCATGAAAGTTCTCACTCAACTCCTTAAGGAAAAATCGCAAAGCCCAAACTTTCATTTTCATTGGAGATGTGAGGTAACAAAGGTAATTAATCTGTGCTTTGCTGATGATCTTATGATCTTTAGCAAAGGTGAACTTAACTCCATTATTTGCATTCAGAAGGCTCTTTCCAAGTTTGAGGCCTTGTCTGGCCTCTCTCCAAGCCCTGGAAAGAGCAACATATTCTTTTTAGGTGTCCCTCCCACCGTCAAATAGGCTATACTTGGTGCTTTACAATTTCGTGACGGTTTTCTCCCTGTGAGATACCTGGGGGTTCCCCTTATCTCCACCAAGCTCAAGTACTTTGACTGTCAAGCTCTCATTGATAAAATCACAAATCGTACTAAATCTTAGGCTAATAAGTACCTCTCATACACTGGGAGGATTCAGCTGATTAAGTCTGTTATATTCTCTATGCAAACGTATTGGTCCTCCATATTTATTCTACCTAAGAAGGTGGTAAAGGAAATTGAAGCCATACTCAGGTCCTTCTTTTGGATTGGTTCTAATCTAAAGCACACTAGAGCTAAAGTATCTTGGGATCACCTATGCTCTCCTAGGAAAGAGGGAGGTTTAGGATTTAAATCTCTTCAAATCTGGAACAAAGCAACCATGGCTAAACACATTTGGTTCCTAGTCTCCGGTGGTGAGCAATTTGCGTGGTGCCAATGGGTAAAATCGTACTTACTTAAAGGGAGATGTTTTTGGCAAGTTAAAATCCCTTGCAGTCCATTGTGGACTTGGCGAAAGTTGCTTCAACTTCGTCCCCTTGTTCATCCCTTCATAAAATCCCATGTTGAAGATGGAACTACCATTTCATTGTAATATGACAATTGGCACCCCTCTGGCCCTCTTGTTGAGCACTTTGGTAATCGTGTGATGTACGATGCAGGGTTGCCTAATAATACCATGTTGTCCTCCATCCTAAGTGCCACTTATCAATGGGCCTTCCCAATTACTCAAACTTGGGAGTTAAATGAGATTCGATCTCATCTCCCTATCCTTAATAACTCCATCCCTCCTCCTACTGACTTTTGCAGGTGGACACTTACTCAAGATGGCCTCTTTTCCATTTCCTCTTTCTGGGAGCAGCTGAGACCCAAATTACCCACTATTGGTTAGAGTGATAGTGTGTGGTTTCCCTCACATATCCCCAGATTTAGTGTGATCAGCTGGATTGCTATTCAAAATAGATTATCCACGGAGGACAGACTTGTCCTATTTGGTATTAAGAGCACATCTTGCTATAGTTTTTGCCTTGCTGAGGAATCCAATGACCAACTATTCTTTAATTGCCCATTCACTAAACAGGTGTGGGATTCTGTTTCCCTTAAATCACAGCTCATGTGGCAACCTCAAACCCTCATTAATCTTGCCAATCTTGTTTCTACAAACAAGGGAAAGGGTCTCAAGAGAACTTTGACCAAACGGACCTTCATTATCTCCCTCTATCATATTTGGATAGAGAGGAATCTTAGGAAGTTTTAGGGTTTACAACATAGTGTACCCTCATTGGTGGCTAAGATATGCACTGAGATTAGGTATATAGATTGTTGTCACTTCACAAAATACCCCTGGTCCAATGTCTTTGAGTGCATCATGGAACATCCCATCTCACACTAACAATTAATGCATGTGTGATTGAGTATGTTATTCTCAATCTGACTCTTTCACTTTCAATTTCAGGTGACTGCAAAGTTTCCTCTAATGGCCCAGTTGGGTAGTGTGTGGTGTAGGTTTAGACCTCAACTGCAGCTATGCTTTTATTTTGATTGGGTTCAAGAAGGAGCACATCAATTGCACTTTGTGAGTATGGTGATTATATTAGCTCTTCAAGTGAGGTATGAACATCTAGAAGACAGTACATTCATCTTTTAAGGATATGGTGGAGATAAAAGCTCATGAGAAGCATCTATTGAGCTTAATCGACTCATTCAAAAGAGATTATGCTACAGCTACACCGGTAGTTCAATCTCATTGGAGGGCAGAACTGGAGTGCCTTACAAAAACTCATAATGAAAATGTTGAGCACTTTCTTGCTTCAAGGCCTGCTCATAGTGATGAGTCCCCATCCCCTAAACCAGCACAGGTTGAGATAGAATCGGACATCACAGCAATCCAAACTCGTACTAAAACCAGCAATCCACCTATCTTGGCTTCGGATTCATGCAGAAATGGTATACCCGAGAATTCCAATGGAGCTCATAGCCCCAAGGAGTCACCTCACAGCCTCATGCATAAGTCACAGCAAGACACTCATCCTCGTCCTCCTCATGGGAAAGGAGGTACACCAAATAATTATCACAGTAAACCCAACAATTGGGCCTCTCTGTTTAGGTCCCAAGGACCTTCTAAATCTATGAAGCTTGAACACTTTCCTGAGCTTCAACAAGAGAAGAAGGCTGTGGTCAAGTTAGATGCGGCTCACCTGGATGAAATCACATGGGGAAACTTCTTGGTTGGCCATTTTCTTGATGGAAGGATGGACTTTCCGTTAGTTCACTCCACGGCTTTTAAGGTGTGGAAGGAATTTGGGTTAATCTCTGTGAAAACAAATAAATCTGGATTATTCTACTTTCAATTCAAGGACCAGGAGTCCTTATTCTCTGTGTTAGAAGGAGGCCCTTGGTTCTTCTCTGGTCGATATATAGTTCTCAAGAATAGCCAGCCTAGGTTAGGTTCCACAATCTTCCCCTTGAATGTTGGACTGCCGATAGTTTCAGCCGCATAGCTAGCACTATTGGAAGGCCTATCCATGTGGACAAGGCTAAGAAAGGGAGACAACGTATCTCATCTGCCAGAATTTGCATAGAAATTGATGCAAAATGTGTTCTTCTTGACTCGGTTGAAATTCAAGTGGATGGAGAATCCGTTGTTGTCAATGTAGAGTATCAATTTCTTCCCCCTGTATTGCTCGAGTGCAAGGTGTTTGGACATCCCTCTTCTGGATGTACAAAACACACCAGCTCCAATTCCTCCAAATCTAAGCCCGATGATGAGAGTGACGAGCTTGTGCCTCCCTCATCTCCCCCTGGAAATGGAAATCTTAAGCCTTTAGGTTCTGTAGGTGAGGCTTCTCCAACTCGTGATTCAACTCCTGCCAAGGGATTCATGCCAAATGATGGTGACCATGAAAAAATGGCTGATTTCATACCAGCACATGGTCCTCAAATGTTGCCCAAAGCTGGCACCCTTCCTATGGAGGCTGGACCATCCACTCCAGCGACTGTCTGTACAACCAATTTTAGCAGCTCTTTGGCTGCAACTGGTGATGACTCTCCATTTCTACCGGCCTCCTAAGCTACTGGGAAATCTCGGAAAGTGGAGAGGCAGCGAGCAAAGAAGGCTCAACAGGGCGCCTTCCAAACTGCTCATGATGGAGGGTGAGCCTCACCTTTTGTAATGAAACTGGGCTACGTTTGAGGCCTGGTTTGGTCAATTGTAAGTTTTTTTTTGGGTAAAGAAAGCTTGAAATAAAAAGGGGAGACAAAAGAATGTACAGCCTACAAAGGGCATACCCCAGGAGGACAAAGAAAAAGAAAGAAAATGAAAACTACGCCGAAAGGCTACAATGCTAATGAACTATCTTATGATTCCTAACCTGCTACAAAAGAGGGAGAGGAATAACAAGTCTTAATACAATTGAACGACTAAAATAAAACAGTTGAAATCTAGAAACTTGGTACTTGGACACCATACGCACATGATACTTGGACTGGAAAATGTTACTTGGAGCTTGGTCTCCACATGAACTTGAAACATGGACCGTGGCTGACTCGAGCAGTGGAGATTTATGGAAGCTTACATGAATAGCTTCAATTCTTGTGGTTGCTTGAAATCAAGAAAATTTTGAAAAATTTCGCCATGACCGTTAAATAGAATCGGAGCACCCTCGAGGTGCCGACCATCTAGCATAACGGCGGCGGTGAAAAGAAAAGAGAGGAAGAGAAGAAGCGAAACTTCCACCATCGTGGATGCCCGCGGCCAGGATAGAGTCTTTGACATCGAGAATAACAAAAAGCAGTTGTAGCGGCCGGTGGTAATAGAACACCACGGCCGGGGTTCAAGCAGACAGCGATGCGATGCTTGATATTGACATTGGGTGCAGCATCATATAGAGCAACAGTATGCAACAACAGCAGTGGTAAGGAGAGTAGCAGCAACATAAGTGTAAGAAGGTGCAACAAGGATCAACATCATGTTTCCAGTAGCAATAAGAACAGCTCAGAATTAGAATGGGAGGACGCCCCCTCCCCAAGGGGTTCAAACATGCCAAGGGACAACCCCCTTAAGGCTAGGATAACCAAAACATAACAGCAAGTTCACATACTATGGTACCACAAACAGGTTCAATGTACAACCCAACCAGAAAATCTGATGGAAACCTTTGAAGAATCGGGCAGCATTTCGTTTGAAATATGGAAATCCCACATGAACTGCCAGTACAGAAGCAACAAACAACATAACAAAATAGCAAGACACACTGCTGGATGGACAACCAAACTGGATAGACAACCAGCAGGCATTGTATAAATGAGATGGTAACACAATGCAAGCAAGTATCAACAGTAGCGAGTCTGTGAGCGCTAACATGTCCACAACAATATGAACGCAACAGCCAGGAGTATACCATAAACCACACATCAAGGCAGCATGCAATAAACTACAAACTCCACAACTAAGAACACAAATATTAACATATATGGCACCAGACCAACTTCCAGAGTGTATATTAACCTAAAAATATATGGCTCACCCTTCTACACCCTCGGAATCTCACACTTCATGCACTCTCTATGTTTCCAAATCTCCCTCGCCTAAGCCTCATCATACTCCCCCACTATGTATTACCTCCCCTCGCAATGAACTCAGGGGCCCAAACTCACTCTCACAATTGGATTACAAAAAAATTTCAGTCCTTCAGGGATATGCCAAAATAGAAAGGATAAAGGAAGCAGATACCTCCAAAATCCTTAGGCTGAGTTTCCGAATGGATTTTATCAAAATCTGATAAAATCAAGCCTTTGATTTTAGCTTGATTTTATCCATTCGGAAACTGAGTTGATAAAATCTGATAAAATCTAATAAAATCAAGCCTTTGAATGCAAAAATCTAAGATTTTATCATCTCAGTTTCCGAATGGATAAAATCTTAGATTTTATCAAGGCTTGATTTTATCAAATCTTGATAAAATCTGATAAAATCAATTCGAAAACTCAGCCTTAATGAGAAATTTCCTGCATACTTAGTTTAACCTCCACGGCACATTGTGATTTGAACCATTTGAGGCTGAACAACACTTAAAATTGAACTCCTGAACATCTGATTCCTTTAAGTTGTCCAGTCTGATCACACCTGTTCAAGCATATAAACTAACATATACCTTTAGACAATGATAGCTTACGAAGATAGGTATTCTAAGGGTATGATTTTTTAACAGCCTTTGGGATTGATATCCTTGAGGAAGATTCCCCAGGGACATCAATCTGTATCTCACCATTGAATGAATTTTGCTGACCACACTAGGTCCTGAGCAAGTTACATTTTGGAATTTTCGAAAATTTCTTTCAAGCCAAATTTGATAGACTGTAACAGTGAAAATAAGCTTGGTGATCAGGTTTTTAAGCGATTTACCTCTAAGACTTGAGACATGATTGATCCAATTGGCCCAAGACCGTGAGGGCCAAGTCACATTGATATGTGTAAGAATTTCAATCCAGACTTGTGAAGTAAATGGACAATTGAAAAATAGATGACCATGAGACTCAATACCATGACAGAAACTGCACCAAGAGACAGGAATGGTGCCAAACAGAACCAGCCTATCCCCAGTATATAACCTATTATGAATTGCAAGCCAAGTGATCATGCTACATTTGGGGATATGGCCAGCAAACCATATGCTAGAATGCCAAGGAACCTTGGTATAGTGCAGTCTTATGTCCTCCCAAAGTAAAGAAATGGTGAATTCCCCATTAGAGTTAAGTAGCCATTTGTGATGGTCCTCAAGATCTTGATTAGGACTTGGGACAGAGCTCATAGTATCTCTGATCTCATTGAGCTCAAGGGTTTGGGTAATGGGAAGACACCAACTGGAATTTCTGATAACTGTACTAACAGTGGCATCTTTGGTGAGTCCTAAATCATAAATAGCTCTAGGACCAAACTTAAGAGCGAGGGGCCCAAGGGGATGCCAATTGTCATACCAGAATGAGGTGGATCTGCCATTGCCAATTGTAACTTTAATGTGGGGTTGAACAAGAGATCTAAGATTGAGTAACTTCCTCCATACCCAAGAGGGAGAACTAGGCATCTTAACTTCCCAAAAGTTCCTCCCCTTTAATAAATAAGACTTATCCCACTGGCACCACATAGATTGTTCCCCACCAGAGATAAGGAACCAAATATGTTTGGCAATGGCAGCCTTATTCCATACAATGATGGATTTGAAACCTAACCCACCTTCCTGTTTAGGGCAGCATAAATGTTCCCATGAAACCTTAGCCCCAGTCTTTTTGAGGTCCGGACCAGACCATAGGAAGGACCTAAGAATGGTTTCAACCTCCTTGATGACTTTCTTAGGAAGTATAAAGAGGGAGGACCAATATGTTTGCATTGAGAAAAGGACATTCTTAATCAACTGGATCCTACCAGCATAGGTTAGATCTCTATTTGTCCAAGTCTTAGTCCTAGAAGTGATTTTATCAATCATGGGCTTACAATCCATGTACTTTAGTTTGGAGGATAACAGTGGAACCCCTAAGTACCTCACAGGTAATGTGCCTTCTTTAAAGCCTAACAATTGTAGGATCTCATTTCTAGTGGAGTGTTGTACACCTGAAAAGAAGATACTACTCTTACCTGGACTAGGGGATAGTCCAGATAGAGATTCAAATTCTCTTAGGGAGTTTTGTATATGTTTCACTGAGTTCACATCACCTTTGCAAAATAGCATTAGATCATCTGCAAAACACAGATTGATAATCTTAGGATTATTGCATCTCCAGTGAAACTTAAAATCAAGTTCCTTGGATTTCTCTCTTAGAATACGAGAATCTCCATGACAATTACAAAAAAGTAGGATGAAAGTGGATCACCCTGTCTAAGGCCTCTTGCACCCTTAAAATTTCCTGTCGAGTCACCATTAATATTCAATGCATAGTTAGCTGTGGTAACACATGCCTTTAACCATGTTATCATTTTGGGATGGAAATTCATACAAGTTAAAGTATCCCACAGAAACTCCCATCTAACGTTGTCATAAGCTTTCATGATATCAACTTTCATGGTGCATTTGGGAGTGGAGGAAGACCTATGATACCATTGCATGATCTCCTGAGTGAGAAATATGTTATCTGCAATTCTCCTACCCTTAACAAATCCAGACTGAACTGGATCAATAAGATCAGGGAGAACACTTTGGATTCTCCTAGCAAGAATCTTGGCAATGCTTTTATAAATGATATTGCAGCATGATATAGGCCTATAATCACCCACTCTGGAGGGGTTAGGGACCTTAGGTACAAGAGCCACAATGGTGGCATTAGCTTTACTCAAGAGCTTGCCAGAATTGAATAAATTTCTAATTGCTGCAATAACCTCATGCCCAACTATATGCCAAGCTTTTTGAAAAAACCTCGCATTATAGCCGTCAGGGCCAGGGGCCTTATTTGGGTTGAGACCCATGAATATATCCTTAATCTCGTTGTTGGTTACATCCTGGACCATGTTTATACTTTGAACGGTGGTGAGTCTTTTAGTAATGAGTTGATTGATCCTATCATACCCAGCATAAGGGGTAATGTGAGGTTTACCAAGTAAACCAGCATAGAAACTGACAAAGGCATCCTTGATCACTTTCATATCATGTGTAGTGCTAGAATCACTCAAAACCAAGCTTGTAATTTTACTTCTGTTCCTATTATTGTTTACTGACTTGAAAAAGAATGAGGTACTCTGATCGCCAAGCTTAAGCCATTGGATCCTTGATTTCTGTCTAGCTAAGCTTTCCTCAGCTCTAGAGAGAGAGTGAGAAACTGCTTGTAGACCAATTTTTCTTCCAATTGATTAGCAATATTTGTGGGGTCAGCACCAAGCTTGATCTGAAGAGCATCAAGATGGTGTTTAGTGGTAGTAACCCTTCCGGAGATACCACTAAAATCCTTGTGATTCAACTCTTTAAGGTTAGTTTGTAACCTTTTGAGTTTTCCAGTAAGAGTGAACATAGGGTTTCCAATAATAATCTGCCTACAAACTTGTTGGACAGTTGGGAGGAAGGAAGGGTGATCTACTAGGAAGTCAAAGAACCTAAAAGGTCTCTTAGGAGGCTTAGGGGGAGGATTAATGTGCACAATCTGCTTTAGTGATCGAGATCCTGGGGTGGGAAAAAAAACTGATGAGAATGTGTGTGTTCTAATCCAAGTATCATTTACAAGAACTCGATCAAGTTTGGTGGAGATATGATGAGGAGGATCTTGTCTATTGGACCAGGTAAATAAGCAACCAGAGTATCTCAGATCATCAACTTCACAAGAGTATATGCACTTGTTAAGATCATCCATATGGGGGGACCAGTGGCTAGCCCCCCCCAACTTTTTCCATAGGCTTCCTAATTGTATTAAAGTCACCTAAGATAACCCAGGGATCATTGGTCTTTAAACTGGACAAATCATTCCAAAGCTTAAGTCTATCATTATGGTCATTGGCACCATAAACAAAGGTAGCCACAAAATGATATCCATCATTAGAATGCACCTCACAATGCATACATTGACTAGTCATATGGAGAACCTTCACATCAAGGATGTTAGGATTCCAACAGATTAGTAATCTCCCAATGGGGGCATGGGTCGAATTGTGAGCATGCTTCTAATTAGGACAAATGACCTTCATGATCTTATTAATATTAGGCTATTTTATCTTATGTTCAATCAGTCCCAATAGAGATAAATCATAGTTTTTCAAAAAGAGTTTGGCAGCCTTATGCTTGAGGGGATCATTTAGCCCTCTCAAATTCCAAAAACCAAAATGCAACTGAGGCTGTGAACTAAGCATATGATTTACTGTATTATAGAGCATAACAGAAATAAAGATAAAATGGCAGAATAAATTTGAGGATACTGCCCAAAAGGATACGCCAAACCTCAATGTCCCTTGGGGGGGTCAGGACCCCAAAATCTCCCCTTCTTTTTGTTCTTGTTCTTCCTAGTGTTGCTCCCTGCAGATTGTGGGCATGAGGGAGAGCTTGTTGCAGCTTTAGTGAGGGGAGTTTGTTCAATTCTGGATGGGTGAATGGTAACTTCAGGACCCTCTGTGGCAGCAAGGGTATCTGCCAGGATCTCCTTACATTCCTCAGAAGTATCATCATCTGTAATGTGAGGGTCCAACAAATTTAGACCCAGATCTTCTATTTCTGTGCCACTGGACTTGGGAGGTTGTGAGGGAGATACTATAACCTTCGTAACAACATCCAGTGCTTTGCTGCCTCCTTGATCCAGAGCCAAAAGCACCTGATGTTGGACCACTGGATCCTTGTTGGAAATGTCAGCCTTCACTCCAACTGTCTGCCAAGATTCATCTAGACTTGCAGGAGGTTGGATGGGCTTTGGGTTACATTTTTTACCAAAACACTTTGCATTCAGAACACTTAGGGGGAAGCCACTGATATTCCACCCTAATGGTAACAGCTTTCCCATTCGCCTTTACCACAAATACATCAGGTAGATCATCTTCAGCAGATATTTCAACACAGACCCTTGCGAAATCCAATCTTTTTTCCCTGCTGTAGCTTCATCAACATGAATGGGTCGTCCAATAGAACTGGCTATACGACTAAAGCCTATCTCAGTCCAGCATTCTAGAGGCAGTTTATGCAATTTGACCCACGCTGGAATTAATGAGGGGTGCTTGGTTGTTGGGACCAACATCCTCTTCCACTCAGTAAGAACCAAGTAACGCCGAGAGAAGAAGTACGAGCCTCCCTCCAGAACCTGCAACTTAGTAGCTTCGTCTCTGAATTCAAAGAAGAAACAAGCCCCAATCTGTTTAATAGACTTTGGAGCATTGTCCTTCCAAACTGAGCGGGCAGTAGCACACAACAAGTTGTACGGCATTCTGCCATCCAAAAAATAGCCTATGAGGCAGTGACCCCACGAATTAGAATCAACCTCAGAGTCATCTAGTTCCACTATAGCCTCCTTACCGTGCTGCATATCAGGGAAATGTTCTAATCTCATAGTTTTAGATGGCGTTTGGGCTTTAAACAAGGATGCCCAGTTTGGGGGTTTACCTGGGTTAAACTCGGTTGCAGGTTTTGTAGGTAGCTCCTAATCACCACCTTCCACAACTGCCCCTGGAGTATTCGCAGCCACTGGTTTCTTATGTATTTCCGGATGAGGTGAATTGTCAACCTTTACGAAATCCCCTTCGAGGTTCATCTGTACACTGGATGTAACTGCTCCTGGCTTGGAGTAATCCTCACGAACTTGAAGAATGTGGGTTTTGAGGTGGGAAAGGCTAACATTAGCCCCAGACTTGAGCAACTCATCCTCAATCGACTGCACCAGATATGATATACGATCCTCTGATTTTTGGTTTTGCCCAGCACGTTGAAAAACTTCTTGCAACTGACGGGCTGGACTAGATCTAGATTTAATGATGTTGGCCGATTCATATTGTTTGGAGTCATCCATAGAGGACGCATCCAAAGGGGTAGTAGGATTATCGATCAGGACTCCGGTTGGGGTAGAGAGCAACATACCAGGAGTTTCAAGATCCAAACGAGGATCAGATCTAGGATTAGACCTTTGGGGATATACATTCGACTGAGTAAAGATGGGTTTTGTTGTAAGATGAAGAGAACCATCGTTTAAGGGTGTATCTCGAACGTCAGAGAGAAGATCTGAAAATTGTTGGGGATTGGGTAGTGAAGAGGTTGAGACCCGAGACGAAGGGTTTAGAACAGCTCCTGGGGTAGATAGCAAGTGAGAAACATGGCCATGTTTCTTACGCACTTCATTGGAATCGACCGCTCTCGATCCCAAATCTCCAGTTGTACCAGATGAGACCACCATTTCTAGGGTTTCAAAGGAAATCACCTGGTCCTAGAGAGAGAGGCAGACGAGTCATATTGTTTTCTACAGTGGAGAGGTCAATTGTAAGTTCGTTGTCTAAAGTATGGCATATGGAAGTAAAACGATGTGACTTCACGACATATTTGAGTCAACATTTGCTTTGTGGCTGTAAATTGTGGGAAAGCACAACTTTGTGGTTAGCTAGACCAATATCCCACGCAAAGGCACTGTTAGCTATTCAAGTGCCATACACAGAAAACATGAAAAACAAAACCCACAAGGTATGGGTTGAGAGCTTCTCTCTCTAGAAATAGAAAGAGAATGCACTCCCCAATCTACAACTCACAAAATGGGTCTGAATTTTTTACCATTTCAACCAAACAATCTGTTTGGTTTTCTATATCCATACCACATCCACTTCATCTGATTTTTGCAATATGGAAATGCTTTGGAAGCAAGGAATCTCAAATGGGGTCGTCCCCAACTCTCTCAAAAGCATAAACTGTCATTCTGATGGTGCTCAAACAATGGAGGCCGTAGGTGTTCACTCAGTGTGGTGTCCTTCCTCCCCTCTCAAACAGGAGTCCAAATAGGTGGGTCATCCCATACGCAAGGGATTCATGAGGGGTTTCCCACATTTTCAGATTTGGAGTTCTAGCTCTAACACTGTTGCTGTTCTTCCTTGCGTATCAGTTCTCCTCTTCTATGTGTCGAAAGTGTCACGGTGGAGGGGGTAATACCATTGTGGATCCTGGCGCTTACGTCTTTGGCAGTATTAGATCTGGGTTCCTCTCTTTGCGTTGAATCTGTCGCTTGGAATTCCTTGAGCTCCATTTTGGGGTTGTTCTATTTTAACTCATTTACCCTGTAATTGTTCTTTTCGCATCAATATTTGGGCCAATTTGATCCAGCATTTTTGGTTTGAATGTTTGGAATTTGTTGTAATATTTGGGTTCATTCTGAGGAAGAATAACTCTAGTTTTCAAGTTCTTCCTGGGGAAGAAGACAATGGGATCCCGTGCTTGTTCTTTTCCAGGTCTTTTGGGGAAGACGAGTTTGAGAATAAGAGAGTGTGCCCACTCTCTCCTCTGCGAGTAGGCTTTGCTCTTTGTCCAAAAAGGTGTGCAATTGCTGGATTGCAGCAGTCTATTCGATCCTATCTTGGTCAAATCGTTAACTCTTGGTCAAAGTGGGTTGGTCCCACAATAGCTGTTTCTCTTAGGTAGAGTTTCCGAATGGATTTTATCAAAATCTGATAAAATCAAGTCTTTGATTTTAGTTTAATTTTATCCATTCAGAAACTGAGTTGATAAAATCTGATAAAATCAAGCCTTTAAATGCAAAAATCTAAGATTTTATCAACTCAGTTTCTGAATGGATAAAATCTTAGATTTTATCAATGATAAAATTCATTCGGAAACTCAGCCTTATATGCTTTCAATGGCTGCTACTTTATTTTGGAGGGAAAGTGGGCTGGTTCCACACTTAGCAACGAAACATGGGGGGCAGGAGTTAAAGCTTTGCACACTTATTTTTTGGGCAATACTCATGACGTTCACACTACTTTTACGGAGAAGTGGGATTTGGTCTTTGGAGGTCAAATCCTCTATGTTGGGTCCCACTTATTGGGTGCAGATTTTGAACTTTAGGACCACAATTCTCAACCAGTTTAGCAACCATGAAGGACAGACTTTGCAAGATCAACTAATTCGGTTGAAAATTCAAACCAAAATCCACTTTGGCCAAGCGGGTGATCCAGTTGTACTGCATATTATAATTTGAAAAGGTTGATAAAGACCTGTGCCTGAGCCGAATTAAGCCTCTTCGTGGGGCCCTTCTAACTCAAATTTTGGTTGTGGGCTGAAATGCTTAGAACCACATTGTAACAGTTTATATGTTACTGCGTTATGCTATTTATACCTAGTCCAGCGGAGTGTGCTGGACCTCCTATTTTCCCACTCCGATGGTTTGTGTTGGGGATTACGCAAATTTATTTATTTATTTATTTTTTTCTTCCCTGGGGTATGTCCCTTATAGGCTGTACATTCGCTTAACCCCTTTTAATTTCAAGTTAAATTACCCAAAAAAAAAGTGCCATACGCAATTGTAGTCCTACATCTCTATTATTATAATGTGAAAGCACATGGGGTCTGCAAAGTGGTTGCATGTCTATGCATGGGTCTTTGTGCTCTCACTATTACATGCAAGTTTTTACCATTACACGCACGTCTTCAGGGACGGAGCCAGGATTTCATATCCGGGGGGCGCAACATAAACAACAATACTGGAGTTGAAAATGGTGATTAAAATTCTTTTTTTAGGGACCACTCATGTGATGTTTTCGTAGGGTAATTGCTATTTTTAGCATTCTTGGACTAAATACATCAACTAATTTGACAACTTGTAGTTTAAAAATATCAAAAATACTGAAAATACCTCAATGGAAACTCAGTCTAAAAGACAAAATTTGTTGGCCCATGGAGTTCTATATTAAAGCAGGGGTGGCCCATCCATAAAATATTTGAATAAGTAGTGTAAAAAAAAAAAAAAACTCAATGAAAATTTGCTATTGGGGGGTGGCCTTGGCCCCCAATAGCCAACAAGTGGCTCTGTCCCTGCACGTCTTGTTTGGTTTGAGCAGCTGTACCATATTCTGAGCACATGGGTGCTTGTACAAGGGTTGTACCATATCATAGTGGGTACCATTCGGTTCTAAAGGATCAAATAGCTGTTGGTTTTGCAACAGATTATTTGGACCTCTTTTAATTTTGATTAATATATGTAACCCTAACCCATCGGGTTGTGCTGGTTTTCTTATTCCCCCGGCGGATTGTGCCGGGGATGCAATCTTTTCTTCTTTTTTTTCTTCTCTTTTTTTTTTGTCCTCCTTGGGATATGCCCCTTGCAAGCTGTATATTCGCTTAACCCCTTTTAATTTCAAGCTAATTTACCCAAAAAAAAAACATCTAGGAGTTCTTGCATCGTGCTTTATTGATGTCAGATGGATTGCAAGGGCTGTTGCAATCCACTATTATTGCAATCTGTTGTTACTATTATTGATGCTAGTGTTATTGCTTTGCTTTATTGATGATATATGGGTTGCAAGGGTTGTTGCAATCCACTACTATTACAATCTGTTCTTACTCTTAGTGTTATTGCTTTATGCCTAGATTGCATTGTGCTTTATTGATGTTATATGGGTTGCAAGGGCTGTTGCAATCCACTATTATTGCAACTTGTTGTTACTTTTTGTATTTTGGTTGCTGTATTTGGTGTTATTTCCCATAGTTTTGAGTGACATTCTTCTGCATTAGAACCCCATTTGGTAGCCCAGATCATAGTGTCCAGCTTTGATGCGTCCGTATCACTGATTTTCACTACCTGGAGTTGCTCAATGCCCTGAGTAGTTGCTGCTGTGAGGTGCAGCTGTTGCCTAGAAATGAGATTACTGGATTTTGCCCATTAGGCTACAAATTGCTACCCATGTGTGGCCTTGCTGGATTCTGTCCACTAACCTCACTAGTATTATGCTACTTTAGTTCATTTCTATGTTGTGAAATGTTTTGGATAGGGTCATTGTCACTTGGGATACTACATTTTCAAACAAGATGCTGTCCAAATCCTGTTAGGATTCGGTGATCTATTCAGTGGTGATATGGGCCTAGCCTAGGGAGGCTGTCCCTTGGCATGTCTGATCCCATTTGGGAAGGGGCTTCCTCCCGTGCCTAGCCTGGGGGGTTGTCCCTTGGCATGATTGCTCTATTGGGCATCTAACCTTGTTGCTAGAATATCTTCTATTGTGTTCGATGTCCTTGCTGCTGTTGGATAATACTACTGGATAGTATCATGCTGCTGTTGTGGTATTCATGTCTGTTGCTGTGACTGCTTGAGCTCGAGCTATTGCTTAGATGGAATCAAGTATCAAATTGGAACTCTGTTGTTCCTGTATTAACTTTGTAATAGTCAGTGCCTTTTGTCAATTGTATCCTGTCCTTTGTTCAAGTCTCTTTTGTATGTTTCTCCTGCATCTCCTTTGATGGACTAGAAACATTTAGTTATCATTACATATAGCTAGGTTTGTAGCTTATGCTAATTGCCCGTCTCCATTGTAGCTTGTTGGCCATCCTTCTGTTTCATTTTGTTTCTTTTCTTTTCTTTGTTTTGTTTTGTCCTCCTTGGGTATGCCCCTTGTAGGCTGTATATCCGCTTAGCCTTTTTTCTATTTCAAGCTTTTTTTACCAAAAAAAAAACTCCGATAAATAGTTTATGAGCATGGGACCAATATGGAAACATGGATTTAATGACTCTAGAACAATTTACTTCTTTTATTTTATGTTCCATAAGACCAAAAAGTGAAATTTTATTATTTCTGACAAAAGAAACAACCTCCTTTTGTTTAATAGGGTCATTAAGACCCCTCATGTTCCAAAACCCAAAAAGTAGAGTTGTTTTAATCATAAATGATGGCAGATAATAAGACAATAAGCATGCTGCCCAACAAAAAGTGGAGAATCATTTACCTTTTATGAAGAGAGGGATTCGTGCTCCCCTCCTGATTGTGCTTCTTTTTATTCTTCTTTTTGCTGCTATAAGTCCATCCTGTATTGCCATCAAGAGGGTCAAGAGGTTTAGAGTCCAAAATACCCTTGCCATTATCCTTGACCCCTAGACCTTCAAGAGTCTTAGTGGAAGGGTCTGAATTTGGATTAGCCAGCAGATTAACTGAGTTCTGACCCAAATCAGCTGAATTCTGCTTTAGAGGAGTGAATGTGGGACTTGATTTCTCTTCTGGATGCCCCCCCATCCTTAGTCTTACAATCAGAGATAGACCCTAAAGCAAAGGGAGTAGGATTGGGGATAATTTCCACATCACTGGTGTTTTGTGTAGAGTGTTTAGTAGTGCATGAGTGACCAAACACTTTGCACTTAGTGCATCTCTATGGGAGCCATTGGTACTCTACAGCAACAACTACTGAGCCCAATTCAGTTTTGATGTGTATGCTAGTAGGAAGATCAGCAATAGCATCTACCTCAATACATATTCTAGCAAAGTCAAACCTCTGTTGCTTAGCAGTAGCTAAATCAACATGGAGAGGTTTACCTATGGCGCTTGCTATACGACTCAAGCTCTCCTCTGTCCAGCACTCAAGAGGGAGTTTGTGAATTTTCACCCAGGCAAGGATTGTGGGGGGAGGAGCAGCAGAGGGAGTTAATAGTCTCTCCCACTTTTTAAGGACTAGATAGCGTCTGGAGAAGAAGTAGGGACCTCCCTCCAGAACTTTATTTTTTGACTCCTCATCTTGAAATTCAAAGAAATAGCAAAGGCCAACCTGTTTAATTTTGAATGTGCCATAATCCTTCCAAATCCTCCTGGCTGTAGCATACAAAAGAGGAAGAGCCATTCTCCCATCTAGAAAATAACCTATTAGGCAGTGATCCCACTTTTTATCATCAAGCTGGTATTCCTCCAGCTCAACAGAGGCTTCTTTTCCTTGTTTAAGTTTAGGGAAGTGGGTAAGTTTCATACCTTTGTTAGGGCCTTGTGCTTTGAAGAGGGATCCCCAATCTTTAACCTTAGGCTTAGGAGGGAAGGTAGGTTGAATATCAATGGGGTCAGGTTGTGGAATAGGGGCGTTAGGATAAAAAAAAATCACCTCTAATATCAAACTCCACCGGTTCACTAGAGTTTGCTTGTAAGTCTTGAACATTATGTAATTGATTCCTCAATTCAGCTAGTTGAACCGTAACCCCAGTTTTTTTCATTTCTTCTTCTAGTGATTGAATCAAATGGAAACATGATCCTTGCTAATAGCACACACTGTTGCTTTCTGAAAGACTTCATGAAGCTTACGGCTTGGACTGGTTTTAGTAGGGCTGTGAGGGCTAATAGATTATGAAGGTGATTTAGGGTTTTCCTCCAACGGGCTAGGTATTTCTGGGTTTGTAACGGAGGTTATGGGAGACTGTGAGAGAGGGATGTCCCCTACCTGATGAGGGTAAGGGGTACCGCGAGCAGGGTGAGTAGTCTTGGAGAGGTTAGGGTTCATAAGATTAGGGTGAGATGGTGATGCAGACCGGGTTGTGTCAACATGGGAGGATAGGTTGCGTCCACGTAGGTCTAAAAAGGCCTAAGCGATTGTCGGTATCGATACAGAGTTTTTGCTGTATCGATACCCGTGTGTTCATTGGCGAACAGAAGCCACGCGTATCGATACATGATTCTTCCCGTATCCATACCGAGTGTCCTAATTAGCTTGCTACGATATTTTGGTGTTTTTTCTGACTTTTTCCTTTTAATTATTTTGCGTTTTTTCCTTGTTAAACAGCTAGGGTTTCTTAGTTCCTTTATAATAAGTTGTAAGCCTAAGCGGCTAGGGGGGTGGTGATTGAATATAGAAAACGAGTTTTTTACTCATATTTGATCGTTTAAGGAGGGAGTACCTCTGGGTCGATCTTTCGTTCGTGTCTCTCTTACACGTTCGTTTTCGTTTCCATAGTCTGCGCTGCATCAGTTGGTATCAGAGCTGCAAGTTCCAATCCTGAGATGGCTGCCAGAGGACGTGCTGGAGGTCGGGGTGGACGAGGCAACCGTACAGCTGATCTTGACGAAGTCTATAAGCGGGATGAAGTCGCTCGAGAAACTCGGATTAAGGACGGATTTCATCGGATGGGGTTGACACTCGAGGCAATCATGCAGCGCCTTGAGGCCCTAGAAGTTGGGAATCCGACTCGCCGTCGTCCTGTCAGACCTAATCCTCAAGAGGAGGGTTTTTCGGATGATGAGGGTTCCAACCCTTTTGCTGGTCATTACCACCAACAGGGAAGGGGCAGGGAGATTGTGGCTAGAACCCATGACTCTCATTCATGGGAGAGGAGTATCAAGATTGACCTGCCCGAATTTCAGGGTAATCTATCACCGGAGGAGTTTCTGGACTAGCTGAATGCTATAGACGAAATCATGGATTTCAAAGGGGTTCCTGTGGATAGGAGGGTTCCTCGTGTTCCAACCAGGTTCAGGGGTAGGGCTTCTGCGTGGTGGCAGCAACTGAAACTCGGAAGGAGCCGGAACGGGAAGTCCAAGATTACTGATTGGGAAAAGCTAAAGAAGAAGATGCGGGCGGAGTTCCTTCCCCATAACTATACCCGTATCATGTATCAGAGATTGCAGAATCTTCGCCAGAACACGCGTTCTGTCGACGATTACACCGAAGAGTTCTATCAACTTGTGGCCAGAAACGATTTAGCGGAGTCTACGGAGTAGTAGATTGCAAGGTATGTTGGAGGTTTACGTCAACAAATTCAAGATGAGTTAATGATGTATGATTTGTGTTCTGTTTCGGATGCCCATCAGAGAGCTTTAGTGTTAGAAAAACGGTTCAATAGGAGACCATCGGGTAATTGGAACAGTGCTGTTCGAACAACTGCGGGGGCTGCACCACCTATATGTGCAGTTATTCCTCAACCCGCAAAGATACCGAACCAACCAAATGAGCGGCGACTCACCGGCTTTAAATGCTTTAAGTGTGGCGAGCCAGTCATCGTATGTCGGATTGCGTGAAAGGCGATCGTCGGGGAAAGGCCTTGTTCTTAGACCGGGGGATTGTTGGGAGACAAAGCGGAAGGTTATGACCAGGAGGCTATATACGATGACAATAATGGGGAGATGGAGGAGATAGAATGTACAGGTGACACAGGGTCGCCACTGCTGGTGGTTCGAAGGGTGTGCTATGCACCCCAAGAATCTGAAGGGGAATCGTGGTTGCGCAACAACATTTTCTAGTCCACTTGCACGTTGGTGGCAAAGTTTGCCGCTATGTGATTGATTCGGGCAATTGTGAGAATGTGGTGTCAGAGGAAGCAGTGCAAAAATTGAACTTGAAGACAGAGGCACATCCCAACCCTTACAGATTGAGTTGGTTGAAGAAAGGTAATGAGGTAAAAGTTTCTAAGCGCTGTTTGGTTTCTTTTTCAATGGCTTCAAAATATAAGGACAGTGCATGGTGTGATGTTGTGACTATGGATGCTTGTCATCTGCTTTTGGGGCGACCGTGGCAGTATGATCGTAAGGTCGTACATGACGGAGGGACTAACGTTTACAGTTTAATTTACGGCGGTACAAAGATCAAATTGCTACCGTCAAGGGAGTCAGCCCCAGTGGGTCCTAACCTATTAGCAAGAGCGCAGATGGAAGGGGAAATCATAGAATCTGGGATTGCTTATGTTCTGGTTGGGAAGGATATTGGGCAGGATCAATCCGAGGCTGCAATTCCGGCTATTATTCAGCCCCTTTTGTCAGAATTTGGGGATGTTTTTCCAGAGGAGTTACCAGAGGGATTGCCACCGCTTCGTGACATTCAACACCAAATTGATTTGGTGCCCAATTATACCTTGCGAGGCAGGGCCCATTACCGGATGAGTCCAAAGGAGCATGAGGAGTTGCGTAGACAAGTGGAAGAATTGCTGTCCAAGGGTTTCATTCAAGAGAGTCTTAGTCCTTGTGCAGTTCCGGCTTTATTGACTCCAAAGAAGGATGGATCATGGAGGATGTGCGTAGACAGCCGGGCTATCAATAAAATCACTGTGAGGTATCGATTTCCTATTCCTCGTTTAGATGATTTGTTGGATCAATTATCAGGGGCCAAGGTATTCAGCAAGCTGGACTTGAGGAGTGGCTATCATCAGATTCGGATCAGACCAGGGGATGAGTGGAAGACTTCCTTAAAGACTCGTGAGGGTTTGTATGAGTGGCTAGCCTTTGGTTTGTCAAACGCGCCTAGTACTTTCATCCGTGTGATGAACCAAGCGCTGCGACCGTTTATTGGTAAGTCTGTTGTAGTCTATTTCGATGACATTCTGATTTATAGTGTCACGCCGAATTTACATATGCAGCATTTAAGAGAAGTTTTGGAAGTTCTACGAAGGGAGAAGCTGTTTGGGGGTCTGAAAAAGTGTGCCTTCATGACTGACTCAGTCTTGTTTTTGGGGTACGTTGTTTCGGGGAATGGTCTAGCTGTGGATGAATCAAAGGTGGAGGCAATCAAACAATGGCCTGAACCACGGACCTTGTTTGATATTCGGAGCTTTCATGGGTTGGCATCGTTCTATCGCCGATTCATTCCACACTTCAGCACTATTATGGCACCGATCACAGAGTGTATGAAAGGTGGGAGTTTTACATGGACATAAGAGGCAACAGAGGCTTTCAGAGAGATCAAGTTGAAGCTAACGAGTGCTCTAGTGCTAATTCTTCCAGATTTTTCGCAACCGTTTGAATTACATTGTGATGCCTCGAAGGTAGGAATTGGGGCTGTGCTTAGTCAGAATTTGAAGCCGGTTGCTTACTTCAGTGAGAAGCTTAATGGGGGAAAGGTGAATTACAGCACGTATGACGTGGAGTTCTATGCAGTTGTGCGGGCTTTGCACCATTGGCACCACTGTCTCATTCACAGTGACTTTGTGCTGTATTCCGATCATGAGGCGCTGAAACATTTGAATAGTCAGGACAAGCTCTCCCATCGACATGCTAAGTGGGCAGCTTATATCCAGCAGTTCACCTTTGTGATTAAGCACAAGGCCGGGGTGTTGAATCGAGTTGCTGATGCCCTCAGCCGTCGTTCTTCCTTGCTGACTCTCATGCGCACTGAGGTACTTGGTTTCGATTCTTTTCGTGAACTATTGGCTGTGGATCCTTTTTTCTCGCATGTGTTGGATGTTATTTCAAAGGGTGAACCGAGTGTGTTTCACCTTCATGATGGTTTTCTATTCAAGGGTAACGCATTATGTGTTCCAGAGTCGAGTCTGCGGCTCAAAATTATTACTGACTTGCATAATGAGGGACATGTGGGTCATGATAAGACCCTTGCTTTGGTGGCTGCATCATATTTTTGGCCTACTTTGAGGCGGGATGTTTACTGGTTTGTGGGAGCTTGTCATATTTGTTGTGTTTCTAAAGGTGGGGCCACTAACGCCGGACTTTATATGCCTCTGCCTATTCCTACACAACCATGGGCGGATGTGAGTATGGATTTTGTCCTTGGTCTTCCTCGTACTCAGCGAGGCAAGGATTCTATTTATGTGGTGGTGGACAGGTTCTCGAAGATGGCTCACTCTATTCCTTGCACGAAGACCACCGATGCTGTTAAGGTAGCACAGTTGTATTTTGACAGTGTTTATCGTTTACATGGGCTGCCTGTATCTATTATTTTAGACAGGGACACACGTTTCTTGAGCCACTTTTGGCGTTGTTTGTGGAGATTGGCAAACACACAGCTCGATTTTAGTACTTCATATCATCCGCAGACTGATGGCCAAACTGAGGTGGTCAATCATTCTTTGGGTAACATGCTACATAGTTTGGTGGGTGCACAGCTCGGGTCATGGGATCTGAACAGCTTAGGTCATGGGATGTGAAACTGGCCCAGGTTGAGTTTGCATACAACCATTCAGTGAATCGAAGTACGGGACATTCTCCATTTCAGATTGTCTATGGGTGCAATCTGCGGTCCCCTGTCGATCTTGCTCCGGTGCCCGATTTGAAGCGTGTGCATTGGAAGGCCCAAGACTTTATGACACATTTGCAGGAAGTACATGAAGCTACCCGAAAGCAGTTGGAGGTCTCTCTACCTCTAAGTATAAGAAGGCAGCCGACAAGAAGCGTCGTTTGGTGGAATTTGAGGTGGGTGATTTTGTATATGCTGTGTTGACCAAGGATCGCTTTCTAGAAGGAGAATGCAACAAGCTTAAGGCCAGGAAGATTGGACCTTTGGAGGTCCTCGAGAAGATCAACCCAAATGCGTACCATTTAAATCTGCCTAGCCACATGCGCACATCGGATGTGTTCAATGTCAAGCATCTGATTCCGTTTATGGGTGATAGTTTGTCTTCTGATGATTGCAATTCGAGGGCGAATTCTTTTCAAGCTGGGGAGGATGATGCAGACCGGGTTGCGTCAACATGGGAGGACAGGTTGCGTCCACGTAGGTCTAAAAAGGCCTAAGCGGTTGTCGGTATCGATACAGAGTTTTTGCTGTATCAATACCCGTGTGTTCATTGGCGAACAGAAGCCACGCGTATCGATACAGGATTCTTCCCGTATCGATACCGAGTGTCCTAATTAGCTTGCTACGATATTTTTGTGTTTTTTCCGACTTTTTCCTTTTAATTATTTTGCGTTTTTTCCTTGTTAAACAGCTAGGGTTTCTTAGTTCCTTTATAATAAGTTGTAAGCCTAAGCGGCTAGGGGGGTGGTGATTGAATACAGAAAACGAGTTTTTTACTCATATTTGATCGTTTAAGGAGGGAGTACCTCTGGGTCGATCTTTCGTTCTTGTCTCTCTTGCACGTTCGTTTTCGTTTCCATAGTCTGCGCTGCATCAGATGGATCAGAATCGGAGGTGAGACCTGAATGAGTAGCCGATCTAGGTTTCGTTTTTTTGTGGGTAAACATTAGATTGAACAAATCTGGGCTTGGGAGTATAATGAAGAGTATTAGTTCAGGAGGAGTATCCTTTACCTCAGGACATAGTGCTGCGAAAGTTTGAGGAGTGGCTATGGAAGTCAAGGAGACCCCCGATTGTGGTGACTGTGTATAGCTTAGATCGGACTGAAGATTTGAAACATTCCTTTGTTTCCTGCGTACCTCGTTTGAGTCTGTTACCATCAACCCCAAACCCTCAGCCAAGGTGCTTGTGTCGTTTGCCATAGCTAGGTCAATAGTACCAAATCGTAGAGAGAAGGAGGAGCCTTCATTAGTCTTTTTTAAAATAGGCAAGTCCCTTTCATATTCTTGCTTACCAACATCAGAGGGATCATAGCCAAGATCATTCTGAATTTGGTCAAGCTGAAGCCTAGCGGCACCAGCTCTCTTGGTGATGTCACTGTACCCTTTAGCGTTTAGTGCCTTAAGTTCAACTTGAAGAAATCTGAGCTTCTCACACACAACAAACATTAGATTGCCTATAATCACCCTCCTCCAAACCTTCTGGACAATAGATAGAAAATCTGGATGATTAGCCAAAAAATTAAAGAATTTGAAGGGTTTACAGGTTCTCCTAAAGTTAGGGTTTAAAATATAATGGCAGGAGAGTGGTCGGAAATGCCAGGGGAGGGAAAATGACCATTAGATCAAGTGTAAGACTTAATCCAATGCTCATTCACAAGAAGCCAGTCAATTTTGGTGGCAATATACTGAGAGGGCTTTTTTTTTTTTTTTTTGGATAAATCAGCTTGAAAATAAAAAGAGGAAAAAGGATACACAGCCTACAAGGGGCATACCCCAGGAGGACAAAACAAAACAAAGAAATAAAAGAAAGACAAGTACATGCCAAAGGCAAAACAAAGGAATGCTGGCCAAGTGGCTACAAGGAAGCCTTTCGGCTCAAAATGAGAATACCTAAGATAAACCTAGATATGTAACTCAACTCCAGCAATAAACTAGAGATGAGAAACATAGCCAAAAGGGTGCAGTAGCAGACACGAAGCTTGAACATGAACTTGGACATGATGCATGGGAGAACATCTTGCAGCAAACTGCAACCTGCTGCAAATTGTTGCTGCCTAAAACACTATGGAGATCAAGATTTGGAGGAATTTGGGCAACATAACAGCTGATTTTTACCATCCCAGAAAAAAACAGAAGTCTGCCCAGGTTTGGCAGCCCGTAACTACACATTTTGGGAGGAAAGCCCCCTCCCGGAAAGGACAAATACATGCCATGGGACAGCCCCCCAAGGCTAGGCTAGAAATCACAACATTGTGGATGCTGATCAGACACACAGCAGTCCAGATTATGCCAAACAGGAAGTAACACAGCAAGTTACGTATACAATGTAGGTAAGCAAACAAATATCTATAGCAACAGCTCGTGCTATAGTTTAACATGAAGATACATATGCATACAAGTAAATATGTAGGTTGCAACAGCCCTTGCAACCTACTAATGAGCATAATTCAAGAGCATGCAAGCAAGCATCTATAGCAACAGCCCTTGCTATAGATTAAGCAAGCCTTCATGAGGCCTTACAAAGAGTTAAATTTTTTCTTGTACCTGGTAATAGCATTCTTCATGAAGTCCATCCACCTGCTGGTGGACACTCTGTAGCTCTCTACTTCCTTTTGGTACTCCTGTCTGACTTGTAACAACACACACAGCAGCAAGGATCAAAATGTATCAAAAAGTATCAATAACTATAACAGTAGTTGTGACAGAAGTATATACAATAAGGAACAAAGGACCTTTCAAATTACATTCCACTGAGTCAAAAGAGCATCAGATTGAGGACTCCTAGAGAGATTCCCCAGGGACATCAATCTATGTCTAATGACAGAGGTAATCTTATGAACAACCACCGAATGTGAACACGCCACATTTTGGAACTTGCGTATATTTCTTTCAATCCAAATGTGATATACTGATGTGGAGAAGACCAGCTTGATTAAACATGTTTTTAAAGATTTGCCCTTGATTGTTGCTAGCAAGTCAATCCAGTTTACCCAAGATCTAGGAGGCCAATGGATATTAAGTTTGGCAAGGAGTTGGGACCAAACTTGGGATGTAAATGGGCAATTGAAGAACAAATGATCATGGCTCTCACTGCTAGGACAAAAACTACAGTTAGAGTGAGATTTAGTGCCAAACAGAACCAACCTGTCCTCAGTATACAATCTCTCTTGGATAGCAACCTAAGTGACGAAGCTGCACTTGGGAATATGTCCAGGGAACCAAACACTATGGTACCAATGGACCTTGGGGAAGGGTGTCCTAAGACTGTTCCAAAGAGAACTCACAGTAAACTCCCCATTAGCAATAAGAGTCCACTTGTGTTGATCATCAAGATCGACATTAGGGTCAGGGAAATTAGTGAAACTATTTCTAATTTCATTAATCTCCCAAGTTTGAGTGACCGGTATAGCCCATCTAGAGTCCCTAATAACAGAGGAAACCTTAGAGTTCTTAGGGAGACCCATGTCATAGATGATCCTTTCACCATATCTGCTAAACAAAGGACCTAAGGGATGCCAATTATCATACCATAGGGAGGTGTTTTGACCATTACCAATGACTGACTTTATGTAAGGCTGGACAACAGACCTAAGGTTGAGAAGTTTTCTCCAATACCAAGTGGGTCCACTAGGCTTTTTGATCTGCCAAATTTTTTTTTCCCTTAAGTAAGTAGGACTTAACCCATTGACACCACATTGATTGCTCACCACCAGAGATAAGGAACCAAATGTGCTTACAAATGGCAGCCTTATTCCAAACTTAGAGTGATTTGAAACCAAGACCACCCTCTTGTTTAGGAGCACAAAGATGCTTCCAAGACACTTTAGCTCCAGATTTCTTAAGATCAGCGCCAGACCAGAGGAAAGCCCTCAAGACAGCCTCAACTTCTTTTATAACTTTCTTTGGCAGGATAAATAAGGAGGACCACTAAGTTTGCATAGAAAACAACACATTTTTTATCAACTGAACTCTCCCTGCATATGTTAAATCTCTATTGGTCCAACTCTTGGTCTTAGAGGTAATTTTATCCACCAAAGGCTTGCAATCCCTATGGGTTAATCTAGTGGAAAGCAAAGGTACCCCAAGGTACTTAACAGGCAGGGAGCCTTCTTTAAAACCCAGAACATCCAAGATATCTTTTCTTGTGGAGGCAGGAACCCCAGAGAAGAAGATATGACTTTTGCTTGGGCTAGGTTTCAATCCAGACAAAGACTCAAATTCAGTAAGAGAGGATTGGATGAGCTGAACTGACCCATGATCCCCTTCATAGAAAATCATCAAATCATCTGCAAAGCAAAGATTGATAATTTTATTATTACTACATCTCCAATGAAAGTGGAAATCAGGAAGCAAAGATTTCTCCTTGCCTTAGACCCTTTTTCCCATTGATGAAACCAGTATTTTCCTCATTTATACTTAAAATGTAATTTGCAGTGGTAACACAAGCTTGTAACCATTTGATCATAATGGGGTGAATATTCATGCTAAGAAGGACATCCCATAAGAAGTCCCATCTCACATTGTCATAGGCTTTCATAATATCCACCTTCATAACACACTTGGGAGTAGAAGAGGATTTATGATAGCCATGCATAAGCTCCTGTGTAAGGAAAATATTATCAGCAATCCTTCTACCCTTCACGAAACCAGATTGGATAGGATCAATGAGGGAAGGAAGAGCACTTTGTAGTCTTTTGGCAAGAATCTTAGCTATGCACTTGTAAACGGTGTTGCAACAAGAAATGGGTCTAAAATCACTAACCTTAGAGGGGTTAGGAATTTTAGGGACAAGTGCAATTACTGTAGCATTAGCTTTCCTCAAAAGCTGGCTAGACCTAAAGAAAGTCTTAACAACAACAGTTACCTCATGGCCAATAATAGGCCAAGCTTTTAGGAAAAACCCAGCATTATACCCATCAGGTCCTGGTGCCTTGTGAGGGTTAAGACTCCAAATAGTTTCTTTAATTTCAACATTTGTTATACTTAAAAGAGGTTTTAATCTTTGTAATGTCTTGAGTAACAGTAGAATCACTCAGTGTAAGACTAGTTATCATGCTTCTATTCCTTTTGTTGCTTACAGATTTAAAAAAGAAGGATGAGCACTGATCACCCAACTTAAGCCACTGTATCCTAAACTTTTGTTTGGCCAAACTCTCCTCAGCCCTAGACAACAACAAATATTGTCTAAAGGCAGCTCTCTCATCAAACTGTGCAGAGGAATTGGAAGGATTTGCCCCCAATTCACTTTGCAAGGTGTCAAGCTGAGATTTAGAAGTTTTTACCCTGTCGGAGATTGCACTATACTCTTTTGTATTTAGCTTTTTGAATTCAACTTGGAGAGAACTCAGCTTCTTACATAGGCAGAACATAGGGTTGCCAAGAATGATGGTTCTCCAAACCCTTTGAACAGTGGGGAGGAATAGAGGATGGTCAGCAAGGAAGTCAAAAAACCTAAAAGGTTTAGATGTGGGCTTGGGGGGTGGGGTAAGTCTCACAATAGCAGGGGAGTGGTCAGACAATCCTGGAGTAGGAAAGAAAGCATTGGAGAATGGAAACACTCTCATCCAACTTTCATTCACAAGTACCCTGTCAATCTTTTTGTGGAGATATAATTAGGATGAGCTTGATGGTTACTCCAAGTATAGAAGCAGCCAGAGAATCTGAGATCCTAAAGCTCACTGGAGTATAGGCAGTTGTTAAACTCATCCATATAAGGGGGCCAATGTGTTGTACTACCAACCTTTTCTCTGGGGGATCTTATGGCATTGAAGTCACCGAGAGTCACCCAGGGAGAAGTGGTCCTGAAGTTAAGAAGACTACTCCAAAGGTCATGTCTACTAATATGCTCATTGGCCCCATAGACAAAAGTGGCAAAGAAAACCAGTCCAGACTGAATAGAATTAACCTCACAATGAATGTATTGGCTGGACTTACACAACACATTAACAGCAAAATTGTGAGGGTCCCAACATACAAAAATTCTCCCAATGGGAGCAAAATCATAATTGTGAGCAAAACTCCAATTAGGACAAATGAAGTTAAGGATTAGTTTAGCATTGGCCTCTTTCACTTTGTGTTCTAGCAACCCAATCAAAGACAATTTATTATTCTTAATAAAAGATTTGGCTTCTCTTTGTTTAAGAGGGTCATTAAGACCACGCAAGTTCCAAAACCCAACATGCAAAGTTGTGGAGCTAGACATAAAATTTAAAAGGGATACTAAGTTACATAGCAAAATATAGAAAGTATTAACTGCTATCAAAATGAGAGGGGAAAGAATTACTGCCCTTTAATGTGGTGAGGAGCCTTCTGATTGCTCCTTCCCTTCTTTTTCTTTTTGTTTGAGACTAGTTTGAAATCCGGCCCCATGCTCTCCCTCAATTTCCAGCCTTCCACTGCCACTGCACGAAGTGTTGGGTGTTTGAAGGTTTGGGGAAAGGACAGGTGCATGGGGTGGTTTAGGATCAGGTTCAAACCCTTTCCCATCCGGTGAATGTTTATCCTCCAACTTTAAAGGATCACCCCCAAAAATCCCCACCTTGGCTGCTGTGATACCAACTGAAATAGCTTTTGGATCGGGGATAGCTATGGAAGGAACAACTGCAGTAACAGCATCTAGAGCCGCACTGGCACCTTGCATCAATGCATCCACTCTGCACCAATGGGTCTTGATCTGAAATCTGAGCCACAATAGACTGTTTCCCTGCAACCACGTCTGCCATTTCAGGATTTGGGATGGGTGGGGCTGGTTTTGGCTTGCACTTGTGGCCGAATACTTTACATTTTGAGCATTTGGCTGGAAGCCACTGGTACTCCACTCTGATGACTACTGACTCCCCATTAGCCTTAACCACCACTTCATCGGGAAGATGATCCCCTGTAGAAATCTCAACACACACTCGTGCAAAATCCAATCTCTTTTTACTTGCTGTAGCATTATCCATGTGGATTGGTCTCCCAATTGAACTGGCAATGCGACTATAACCAGACGCAGTCCAACATTCCAGGGGTAATTTGTGCAACTTAACCCATGCTGGGATAGAAAGAGGGTGAGTTGTATTGGGCACTAACATCCATCTCCAATCCGTGAGCACCAGATATCATCTTGAGAAGAAATATGGACCTCCCTCTAGGACATGAAGTTTGGTAGCTTCATCTTTAAACACAAAGAAGAAGCATGAGCCTATTTGCTTAATAGAGGTAGGGGCATTGTCTTTCCAGACTGCTCTTGCTGTAGCACACAACAGATTATATGGCATTTTCCCATCTAAGAAGTACCCTATCAAGCAATGATTCCAAGAATTTGCATCAATATCCGATTCATATAGCTCAACCACTGCTTCTTTACCTTTCTGCATAGCTGGGTAATGCTCTAGCTTCATCATCTTAGAGGGGGCTTGAGCCTGAAATAACGAGGACCAATTTGGGCCTTGCTTGTTAGCCCAAGTGAAATGGCACCCAATATATCTGAGGTCCTCAAGATCATTAGTGACAATACATTGGTTGAACTCATCCATATGAGGAGGCCAATGATGATCCCCACCATACTTCTCATTTTGAAACCTAAGGGCATTGAAGTCCCCTAAGATGATCCAGGGGTTAGAGAATTTCCAAACAGTTAGGTCATGCCAGAGCTCGCTTCTCTCCAAGTGGAGATTAGAGCCATAAATGAAAGTAGCCAAAAAATTTAAATCCTTAGATAAGGTCTGGATAAGACAATGAATGGCTTGACTTGACTAATTTAAGACACTTAGTGTAAGGATAAAAGGATCCCAAACCACACATATTCTACCACTTGGAGTATTAGCAAAATTCTGAACAAAGGACCAACGTGGAAACACGGAGTTTATGATCCTAGAACAATTAACTTCTTTAATTTTATGCTCAACAAGACCAAAAATTGATAACTTATTAGACCTAACAAAAGAAACAACCTCTTTTTGTTTAATAGGATCATTTAGACCCCTCATATTCCAAGACCCAAAAGATAGAGGTGTTGCAATCATAGAAATGATGGCATAGCATAGGAAGTATTATCATTATGCCCAACAAAAAAGGGAAGATGAGATTACCTCTTCTTGGAGAAAGGGGAAAGTACGTTCCCCTTCTTCTTCTTTTTTTCGGTAAACCAAGCTTGAAAAAAAAAAGAGGCAAAAGAATATACAGCCTAAAAGGGGCATACCCCAGGGAGGACAAAGACCAAAAAACAAAAGAAAAGGGGAATGGGAAGGCCAAGTAGGCAGCTTAGAGAGACTAAGGAGGAATAAAAGTAATTACTACATATATTTGCTGCCATAAATGCATTGTGCCTTCTGCTGCTGCCATATTGTCCATTTAGTTAGCTTCAGTTTGTAGCTATTGTTTGAGGTTGTTACAGGATATCTTGTTTCTGGGCTGCTCAATTTTCAAACGAAACTCTGCCCAAATTTTTAAGGAACTGGTTGCACTTTTAGGTTAGGCCTAGCCTTGGGGGGCTGTCCCTAGGCTTAATTGATCCCCCTTTGGGAGGGGGGCGTCCTCCCGTTAATAGGTTACTGGGAAACATATGCTTACTTTGAAGCATATAATGCGAAAGTCTCAAAGAGGGAATCATTTCCCTTTGTTATGCAAGTTGGGCTAGGTCCAATGAACCCCAAGATTGACCTCAAGTTGTGCTAAAGTGTTCTGTTCATGCAAGTTGTTTTGGCAAGGTTCTATCCATGCAAGTCGTCTTGATCACAAGTTGAATTCGTGAAGAGTTCTTTGAAGCAAGTGGAGACATACTTTATGCTTAATGATAATACAGTCTACCTCCTTTTGCGAGTTTCTAATCCATCTTCTTTATGGGTTAGAAACTCTTTCAATTTTATATTTTGAAGTTGATGCTTTGTTGTTATGATTATGCTTTAGGTTTCCTAGCCATGTTTTGGCAAGATTCCCGTTTTATTCCCCATGTAGCTTTATGGCCTTCCTCTCACTCTTAGCCGTTTGGCTTAGTTTTTTCTTGTATTTTTCTTTCTTTTGTTTGGTCCTCCTGGGGTATGCCCCTTTTAGGCTATATATTCGGTTAGCCTTTTTTTATTTTCAAGCTGATTTACCCAAAAAATAAAAATAAAAATCAGACCCTTGACTTGTGCTATGGCTTGTGATAACAATGGAATAGAGCACTTGTGGTATGGTTGAAGCATGGACCTTGATCAGAAGAAATGAACCTGGACAAGACCTTGGAGAACTTGGGATATAGCACTTGAAGATCCTTGAAGCTTGATCTTGCTTGCTGACCTTGTTTGATCTTTGCGGGAACAATGAGATCCGCTTCCTATTTCCGATTCTTGTCTTTGTTTATTCTTTTACGCACAGCTGCTGATGCTCTTGTTTTTCTTTGTTGGTCTTTGCCGCACGAGCTCTTGATGTTCTTTGTTTTCTTTGTTGTTTCTTTGCCGCAGGCGGTATACCGCCTATTTGTTACCTGCTATTTGCTAACTAGAAGTAACTTGAGCCTTGGACTTCTTGAACCAAATGGGACTTGGACTGATCTAACTGTTGCTGCTGGTGCATGGAATGTCACTTGGAGGGTAACTACTGCTGCATAGAGCTGCAGCCATCTTGAATTTGCCTGCAGCTGAAGGAAAATAGCAACAGCACAGAGCTTGATGCTTGAACTTCTGATGAACTTAAACTTTGGACAGCTGCTCCACAAGCTGCTATTGCCACAACCTACTTGAATCCTAAGTCTTTGCTACCACTAAGGACCTACTTGGCAATTGAGCTAATGCAATATGGAGATCAAGATATGGGGAAATTTGGGCAACATAACGGCTGATTTTTTTCAACCCAGAAAATAGATGTCTGCCCAGATATGGCAGCCCATAACTACAAATAATTATGATCTAATGAACCACAAATCAGCAAGACATTACATGAAACATTAGTTCCCCAGGCTACATATTACACAGCAGCACACAGCATGCTAAACAGACCAATGGAAGGATAAAACATGATGATAATGAACTAGAACAGGTAGAATCATTAGCAATGGAATAATAAAGTGAATTGCAGATACTTAAATTTGAGGCTCACCCTTCATCTCCCTCAAACCTTACCACTTCAATTCTCTCTCTAAAAGGTCCAATCTCCCTCATCTAAACCTCTCAATGTGCCCCCACTAACTATTACCTCCACTCAAAAGGAAAATCAGTGGCTCAAGCACACATCTCACAAGGGTTTCACACTTTAAGTAGATCACACAACTCAAAACAAGCATCAATCTCATCAAGGAGCTGAGCAATAGCATTAATAAAGATCATCTTAGAATAAGAGTCAAATACCTGAATGCACAACTACCCAATTGGGTCATAAGTACATAGAACAATAACTCTATTCAGAGCAAATCCACCTTGAGCAACCTGTCACCTGTCACTTGGAGAATCAATTAGAAAGGTTTATGGAACAAGGGTACTAAGGTACAAGGCAGCATGCTTAGCTTTCATATCAACATGAAGTGAGTGAGTTAAACTTAGACATTTGAGATATTCCATGCTTCCAAAAGTGGACTAGCTCCTGATGGCATTTTGTGCAGGGATAACAATCTATACCTAATTTCAGAGCAGATCTTGTGTACCAAGGAGGGCACAGTGAGGTGGATGTTTTGGAACTTCCTATGGTTTCTCTCAATCCATATGTAGTAAAGAGAGACAGTAAAAGTCAATTTGATTAATGTGCTCTTCAAATCTTTCTTCTTATTGGAAGAGAGGAGATTAACTAGGTTTGAGAGGGATTGGGGCTGCCAAGTAAGGTGAGATTTGAGGGAGACCGTATCCCAGATCCTGCTTGTTCTTCTTCTTCTTTTTGGATAATTCAGCTTGAAATTAAAAAGGGTTAAGCGAATGTACAGCCTACAAGGGGCATACCCTAGGGAGGACAAAACAAAAATAAAAAAGAAAGAAAAAAATGGGTGTTCCCCAGCACAACCCATCAGAGTGGAAAAATGAAAGTCCTAGCACAACCAACAGGAAAGGGACAAATGGACAAAATTCCTGATCATACTAACCGGATGGTAGATACATGTGGTCCATGTGATAAGGGCAAAAATGCCAACTGATTACTGCACAAGTAGACATGGGGCAGTGGACCCCATTGAAACTTCACCGCCTTTGAAAAGGCACACTGCCACTTTGCAGAGTTGTGGGGCACAAACCACTTTGCGTAGAAAAACAAAGGCATGCGATGCTTTTAACTGGTGAACCCTTTATGGGCCCACCAATTGCTTTGATTAATGGCTAAAGGCATAGCACATTGCCATTTACATATAATAAAGAAATTGGGCTGCATTTGGATTGGACCGAAAGGCCATCAGTTGGACCGAATGGCCAACTATAGAGTCAACCTGCTATCACGTGATAGAGAGTACCAACGAAACAGCTGTGATTTAACAGTTGTGCAACGAACACAGTGGTCCCCACTCTTCAATAAGTTTCTCGACTTAAGGAGTGTTTGGCTTCCAAACATCATTTTTGAAACAAATGAATTTTTCAAGTAAACCAAGAGAAATTTTGAAATATTGAACCAAATATCTTGCTAAAAGTAGCCAGCAATTGTACACCTTTTAAAGCAAGTAGGGAAGCCCACTCGCAAAGAAGAGAGTGAATCTCACTCTCATCTTCTCAAATTGATTTCCAGGTAGTCACTGGAAAATGAAAACGCACATCTAGTCTCCAGACCAGCTCCAAATGGATGTAAAGGAGAGATGAGGACCTACCTGAGCTCACCTTAGCAACCAGGAAACATTCAAATTACTAACTCTTACATCTTGTTCTTCTTCTTGTTATTCTTTTTAAAAGATTACTAACTTAAACTGCCCTTCTTGAGTGAAAACAACCACTGCCTCGCCATTGGTACTGCTAGGTCGCTCAGAGGGGAATAGTATGAGGATCTGGATCAAGATCAATTTCAACCCCTTGGAGTGACTCTGGAAGGTTAGAGGCTGTAGTAGAACTTTGTATCACCTTAGTAACTGCGTCAAGGGCCTCACTACCCCCTTTGTTCAGAGCCTCAAGTACTCTATATTGGACCTCTGGATCTATGTTAGAGATCTCTGCTTCCGGTGCCTATTTCCCCAAATTAACCTTGGGTGTATTTGAGATAGAGGCTGGCTTGGGATTACATTTATGACCAAAGACCTTGCACTTTGCACATTTGGGTGGGAGCCACTGATAATCCACTCTGATAACTGCAAATTCACCATTGAGCTTTATCACCAATTCGCTAGGAAGTTCATCCTCTGCAGAGATCTCCACACACACCTGTGCGAAGTCCAACCTTTTTTTGCTTGCTGTAGCATTATCAACATGAATTAGTTTCCCAATTGAGCTGGCTATGCGACTAAGACCCTTCTCAGTCCAACACTCCAAAGGTAACCTATGAAGCTTGACCCACGCTGGAATAGATGGTGGGTGAGCTGTTGTGGGGGTTAACATACACTTCCAATCTGAGAGTACTATGTAGCGCCTAGAAAAGAAGTAAGGACCTTCTTCCAGCACTTTCATCTTGGTTTCTTCATCTCTTTTTTTTTTTGGATAATTCAGCGTGAAAATAAAAGAGGCAAAAGAATGTACAGCCTACAAGGGGCATACCCCAGGAGGACAAAGCAAAAGAAAAAGAAAAGAAAATAAAAAGACAAGAAATGGAGTGCTAAACAGCAACAAGAAGATGGCCAAGAGGCTACAAAAGTAATGTAACGATAATACAAAAAGAGACACTAAGTCATACTAACGAGTTACAACGTGTGAATATTAAGATAGACAAAGGACGGATGTCTTTAATTCCTGAACGTAGCACCACCGATTCTTAGAAATTTGAGCAGAGTTTCGTTTGAAATTTGAACATCCCATATGCAGAGGCTGCCTAGAATACAGTGGTGACAACAATAGAGCAATACAGCAACAACAGTTCTCACAAACAAAAAGCAAAGATATCAAATGAACTCAACAAATGATGTAGACTTAGAACAAAGCAAAGAGTAGCAAAGATAGAAGTACCGAAAGCAAGTAGCATAATAGCAAAGGATAAAGGGAAACACTAGTAGTACCAATGGGTAGCAGCAGGACACAACAACAGCAAAACGAATAGGCCAAGTAAGCCCTAGGGACAGCCCCCTAGGGTAGGCCAGCCTATAGGGAACAAACCCCATTTAAAAGTCCAAGACTACGTATCAAATAGCATGAGCAACAAACGCACAACTAATGAATGGCTGACTACAATTGCAAGCTATACAGAGCAATATGAACAGTTTGCATAACAAAGCACTGCCCATATAATAACATGGCTGTTGCTCGAAGTAATGGACAGCAATTGACCGCAAATGGCTGTCCAGATTGGACAGTAACAATCCAAAGACCGTATCACAGGAGCAGAATATAAGTGACGAACCCAGAACAAGGCATGCTGCCCAGATCACAGGATCACAGTAACAACATTTATATCAGCGAAGGAACCAAAATCCTGAATTATAAGTGGCTCGCCCTACTTCTCCCTCGAACCCTCACCACTTCTTACACTTTCTAGGACCCAAGCACCCTCTCCTGCACCTCACATAACTCCCCCTCTAATTATTATCTCCTCTCACAAGGAAAGTCAGAGGTTCAATCACACAACTCACATGGTAGACACTCTGATGAGTAGGTCACACAACTCAGTATTCAACAAGATAGAGATGCACCGATTCAGCACTTCAATACCCCATTCAAGACTCCATGAGTCCATATCATTTGACATCACATAGGGTTTAATATATTTACCATAATATAGAAGTGATACTCGAACCTGTCATAGTTGGCTTTGCTACACCCCAACCTTGTTGTGACTTTTGAAATCCATCTACCTTGAAGGGACTTGGTCTAATATGAGGACCTTCCAATGACATGAGGAGCTTTGCATAGACCCTGGTATGAACCCCTTGAACCTGCATTACTCAACAAGAAGCTCAAAAGAGCACATCATAACAGAATGCATATCTTTATGAAAAAGTCAAATAAAAGCATCCCACTGAGCCAAAAGTCTATCAGGTTGAGGTCCTTTAGAAATTACCAAAGACATTAACTGATGTCTAATGACTGAGTGGATCTTACTCACAACTACATGAATAGGATTTGCAGCATTTTGGAACTTACGCATATTCCTCTCAATCCAAATGTGGTATACAGTTGTGGTAAAAATTAATTTGATTAATGTTGGTTTAAGAGCCTTGCCTTTGATTGTTGCTAATAGAACAATCCAATTATTCCAAGACCTTGGAGGCCAATGCACATGAATCCTAGTGAGCAACTGAGTCCAGACTTGGCTAGTAAATGGACAATTGAAGAACAAATGATTATGGTTCTCACAGCTAGTGCAAAAACTGCAATTAGAAGTAGCCTTTGTGCCAAACAAAACAAGTCTGTCCTCAGTATACAACCTCTCCTAAATGGCCACCCAGGTAACAAAGCTGTATTTTGGAATATGACCAGGGAACCATATACTACAGCTCCAAGAAACCTTAGGAAATGGAGTCCTAAGTCTGTTCCACAAAGAGCTCACATTAAATTCACCATTAGGAGTGAGGGTCCATCTAGGAATGTTGGTTCTACCAATAGTAGGATCGGGGAGATTAATGAGCCCAGCCCTCACATCATTAATCTCCCATGTTTGGGTGATGGGGAGAGCCCAATTGGATTCCATAATAATTGAGGAGACTTTAGCGTTTTTAGGAAAACCCAAGTCATAAATGATCCTATCCCCAAACCTGGAAGCCAAAGGACCCAGAGGATGCCAGTTATCATACTAAAGGGACGTGTTGTGTCCATCACCTATAGCAACCTTAATGTAGGGATGGACAATATACCTAAGATTAAGAAGTTTCCTCTAAGTCCATGTGGGGCTGCTAGGCATTTTAATTTGCCAAAAATTCTTGCCCTTAAGTAAATAGGACTTTACCCATTGGCACCACATAGATTGTTCACCACCTGAGATGATAAACCAAATGTGTTTAGACACTACAGCTTTGTTCCATATCTGCATAGACTTGAGACCAAGGCCACCTTCCTCTTTGGGAGCACATATATGCTCCCAGGAAACTTTAGCACCTGAGAGCTTCTCTCTCTAGAGCACTCCCCCGTCCAAATCTCAGTTGATATTTTTGATAATAGGCCTGAATCATCCCGATTGCAGGTCGTGGTAATCTAATTCGAGTTTCATCCAAATGCACAGCTATTCAAAACCAAATACTCAATGATTCAAAAGGGGATCTGAGGAACAGAAGCTCAGAAACTCATCCTTGTCCGATTGGCAACTGGGTCTTGGAGCTTCCATGGCTCAACTGGTTGAGAGAGGCAATATTGGGGATTTGGACCGAGAGAGACACAACAACAAAAGGGGTCTGTTCCAAGCTCATATGGGGTCTGATATCTTCCGTAAATGCTTCCAAATCCATTTATACAAGAGGTCTGTTAACTCAACAGGGTTCTACATCATCCGATGTAAGACTCTCCATCTTTGATGACTCGTCCAACAGGGGTTCTATCCAGTTTGTGCTAAAGGGTTCAACTCCATCACATACGGAAGTCAACTCCATCAAAATTAGTTGTTCAGAGACCAAAATCAATCCATGGATTACCGCCGCAACTTCCTCTGGTGTTACCAGAAATTGTTCAAACGGTACAACTAAACCCAGATCTGGTTCTTGCGTCACAAATACGAGTATCTCAGTTCATAGTTGGAGCAACAATATTTTGATTATTCTGGATTCATAGTTCGAAATCTGGGTGGTTAGCAATTCTGCTGGTTACCCTGTAATGGTATGTCAATTCTCACCTTGGGAGATGATATGGGGCCCACGCTACCCCAAATTATGAAAATGTATTTTGCTTTCCTGGGCCAGTACTTGCTGAGCAGTGCGTACAGCTGTTTGGTTGAGAGAATGTTTAATTAGTGCTACTGCTTATGACCAAAAGAAAACAGAAAAGGTGCTGTTACTAGTTGGGCAACACTTTATACACCTCATATTGAGCAGTGCATAAGAGGCGTCCACGCTCAATTGTGTGGGACCCTTGATTTCCTTGATGACCACGAGTGCTTTGAGGACCCTTTTTTTTATCAACAAGTGTTCTATCGACGAGATCCTTACAGTTTCATTTTGGGTTCTAAGATATTGCTTCTAATTGTGCATCTGCGTTCTAGTTCTCTTTGTTAGGTGTCATTGTTGTCACGGCATAAGGGGTTATTCCGTATTGGTTCTGGTTCTGGTTCTGCTAGTGTGCCATTGTTGAAGTTTTCTAAGTCCTATTATGATTACGTTTGGAATAAACTGAAGTTGCTACGGCCATGGCCGATTTAACTGACCAATGGGAACTGTTATTGACCCAATATTTGTGGATGTATGATGATCTTGGATCTTGGATGACGGTGTTAGGAGCGAGTGGTGTAGTAAGCATGTGTTCAGTACAGGGTTCTACGGGGACAATTCCCTTGGGTTTTATTGCTTGCCGAACAGCCAAAGGCTTATCACATCTGTTTTGAGTTCTCTGTTATTATTGTTTCCACAGTTGAGGGTCAATTGGTTGTCCAGCGGGTCAACTTTCACATTTATGGATCTATTTGCTACTATTAATTGATGGCCAATTGAAACTATAGAGGAATGATGACTTTGGAACTCGGACTTTGGTGGTTGGAGCATTGGGCAAACTAGGCATGTGTTCAGTATACGGGTTCTATGGGAGGGTACCCGTGGGTTTTATTGCTTGCCGAAATGCCAGAGGCTTATCTCACTATGTTTGAGTTGCTATGCCATTGTTGCACAATGGTTGAGAGTTGGCCATTCTATATTGCAACCAATATGGACAGTCACCAGAAACAGAGGAAGCCTAATGTCTGATATTCACCACTTAGATAAGGCTATTTTGCATGCCCGTGCTCATATCCCTGATGCCGCTCTTTCCTTTGGGATAGCAAGGCTAATGGGACGCGAGCACGGGTTATCACATTTCATACAGTGGGCCTCTTCTTGGTCCCGCGACATTTATCCATTTGTGTGCATGCTTTTTGATATTATTCTAGCTTTGCAGGTTGTGCATGGCATTAAAACAATTATCTGCTACATTTAGTGCATTTTGACACATATGCCGGCGGGATGTGTTGGTACTTCTTATCTTCCCACCCCGGCGAGTTGTGCCGGAGACCACGCAATTTTCTTTTCTTTCTTTTTTATTTTGTCCTTCTTGGGGTATGCCCCTTTTAGGCTATACATTCGCTTAACCTCTTTTAATTTCAAGCTAATTTACCCAAAAAAAAAAAAAAAAAACAAAGAGGTCCAGTATGTTTGCATGGAAAATAAAACATTTTTTTATCAATTGGACTCTCCCAGCATAAGTTAAGTCTCTGTTAGTCCAGGACTTAGTCTTGGATGTAATCCTATCCACCATAGGCTTACAATCCAAATGATTCAGTTTGGTGGAGAGAAGAGGCACACCAAGATATTTAACAGGTAGATACCTTTCTACGAAACCAAGTACACTCAATATATCCCTTCTAGTGGATGCTTCAACTCCAGAGAAGAAAATTTGACTCTTGTTAGGGCTAGGCTTCAACCCAGACAAAGATTCAAATTCAGTGAGAGATGTATGGATGTGTCTGACAGATCCAATATCCCCTTTGCAGAAGATCATAAGATCATCTGCAAAACAAAGATTAATGATCTTGTTCTGACTACACTTCCAATGAAAATGGAAATCAGACTGTAATGATTTCTCTCTCAGAATGCAAGTAAGAATCTCCATGACGATTACAAAAAGATAAGAGGAGAGGGGATCCCCTTGCCTAAGCCCCCTCTTCCCATCAATGAATCCAAAATTCTCCCCATTTATACTAAGGGTGTAGTTTGCAGTAGTCACACAAGCTTGTAACCAATTGATCATAGTGGGGTGGAAGTTCATACCAATCAGGACATCCCAAAGAAAATCCCACCAAACATTATCATAAGCTTTCATAATGTCCACCTTCGTAGCACACTTGGGTGTAGGAGAGGACTTGTGATAACCATGCATAATCTCTTGGGTTAGAAAAATATTATCTGCAATCCTCCTACCCTTGACAAATCCAGACTGGACAGGATCAATAAGGTAGGGAAGAGCACTCTGGATTCTCTTAGCAAGGATTTTTGCAATGCATTTGTAAATTGTGTTATAGCATGAAATGGGTCTAAAGTCACCAACCTTTGAAGGGTTGGGAACTTGAGGAACAAGAGCAACCACAGTGGCATTAGTTTTCCTTAACATTTTGTTAGACCTAAAGAAGGTTTTAATTGCAGCTGTAACGTCATGGCCCACAATAGGCCATGCTTTCTGGAAGAAACCAGCATTGTATCCGTCCGAACCAGGTGCTTTTTTAGGGTTCAAGTTAAAGAAGGTTTCCTTAATTTCAGCATCAGAGATAGGATGGACCATGTCCAAGCTTTGTGCAGTAGTTAACTTCCTCTGGATTAGATCATTAACCCTTTTTGAACCATCATAATGGGAACCATGAGGGGTCCCCAAAAGATCATGATAAAATTTAACAAAAGTGGATTTAATTACTGGTATATCTTGAGTAGAGGAGGAATCACTGAGAGTAAGGCTAGTGATCATGCTCCTATTTCTATTATTGCTAACAGATTTGAAAAAGAAAGAAGTGCAGTGATCACCCAACTTAAGCCACTGAATCCTTGACTTTTGTTTAGCCAAACTCTCTTCAGCCCTAGACAGGGTGAGATATCGTCTAAAAGCATCCTTCTCATCAGACTGTATGGAAGGATTAAGAGGATTAGACCCCATAACTTTTTGCAACACATCCAGCTGAGATTTAGCCATCTTAACTCTATCTAAAATGGCACTAAATTCTTGAGTGTTCAATTTTTTTAACTCAACTTGAAGAGATCTCAATTTCTCACTAATGCAGAACATTGGGTTGCCAAGTACAATGGTTCTCCACACCCTTTGAACGGTGGGAAGAAACAGAGGATGGTCAGCTAAAAAATCAAAGAACTTGAAAGGTTTTGTGGAGGGCTTAGGGGGAGGGCTAAGATTCACCACAGAAGGTGAGTGGTCCGACAACCCAGGAGTCAGAAAGAAAGCATTGGAATAAGGGAAAGCTCTCATCCAACGTTCATTCACCAAAACCCTATCAATCTTGGTGGAGATGTGATTGGGTCCATCTTGTCTATTGCTCCAGGTATAAAAGCATCCCAAAAACCTGAGATCATCAAGTTCACAAGCATATAGACTATTATTGAAATCATCCATATGAGGTGGCCAGCTAGATGAGCCACCAGCTTTCTCTCTAGGGGACCTAATAGCATTGAAGCCACCAAGAGTAATCCATGGGGAAATGGTTTTACGGTTAAGCATACTACCCCACAGATCATGCCTATCCATATGATCATTTGCCCCATAAACAAATGTAGTGAGGAATCTCATATTAGAGTGGAGAGCATGCACCTCACAATGAATGTACTAATTGGATTTACTCAAAACATTAACATCAAACTTGAGAGGATCCCAACATACAAAAATCCTACCTATGGGAGCATGATCATAGTTGTGTGCAAAATGCCACTAAGGACAAATAAGGTTCAAGACTCTTAGCATTGACCTCCTTAATCTTATGTTCTAATAGCCCAACCAAGGAGAGTTTATTACTAGTGATAAATTTCTTTGCTTCTTTTTGTTTAAGTGTGTCATTGAGACCACGTACGTTCTAAAACCCAAAATGCAAAGATGTACTCATCAAAAAACTATGGACAAAGCTAAACTAGCAATTGATAGAAAGAATTGATTGCTCTCAAAAATAAAAGGGGAAGGATTACCGCCTTTTTGACTAGGGAAGAGCCTTCTGACTACTCCTCCCTTTGTTCTTTTTCTTATTTGAGACCAACTTGAAGTCGTTCGCAAACTCTTGGTCAACTTCCAGCACTCCAACACTGCTGCCAGGAGTTGGATGTTTTGTTTCTGGAATGGGGACTTGCTAATAAGGGAAATTGGGAATAAGCCCATCTTCCCCTTCGAGAAGTTCCTCTTCCAGCTGTGTAATAGCCACGACAGATTCTACTAGCTGAAGGGGCTCATTCTCAACTCAAGTATGAGCAGGACAAGAAATTTTAGTTGGAGGGGGAACTACTCTAGTGACTGCATCCAGAGCTGCACTTCCTCCCTTCGCCAAAGCCTCCAGCACTCTACTCTGAACCACTGGATCCTTGTCATAGATCTCAGCCTCCATATGTTTGTTCTCCAACGTATCCTCATTCTTGGGAGAGGTATGGGCTGGTTTGGGAATGCACTTATGCTCAAACACTTTGCATTCAGTACACTTGGAAGGTAGCCACTGATATTCTACCTTGATTACCACGGATTCACCATTAACCTTAACCACAATTTCACTAGGCAGTTCATCTCCTACAGAGACCTCTATACAAACCCTTGCATAGTCCATCCTTTTCTTGCTTGCTGTGGCGTTATCAACATGTATAGGTCTCCTAATTGCACTGGCGATGCGACTAAACCCTGCCTCAGTCCAGCACTCCAATGGTAATTTGTGGAGTTTTACCCAAGCTGGGATTGATGATGGATGGGCTGTTGTGGGGACTAACATACGTCTCCAGTCAGTAAGAACCAGATAACGGCGAGAAAAGAAGTACTGACCTTCCTTCAGGACTTTCAGCTTGGTTTCTTCATCCTTGAAAACGAAGAAAAAGCACGAGCCAACCTGTTTTTTTTTTTTTTTTTTTTCGGTAGAATGGGCCAACCTGTTTGATAGAAGTAGGAGCATTTTCCTTCCAAACCGCACGGGCTGTGGCGCAATAAATTATACGGCATCCTCCCATCAAGGAAGTACCCAATCAGACACTGATTCTAGGAGTTAGTGTCTATATCAGATTCATCAAGTTCAACCACAGCTTCTAATCCTCGTTGCATCTCCGGATAGTGCTCAAGCTTCATGATTTTTGAAGGGGCCTGAGCTTTGAAAAGGGAAGACCAATCTTGTGCCTTCGTAGAGTTAGGGTTGGAGCTAGATGCATTCTTAGACTTAGAAGGCTTAGGAGGATCCGCAACCACATGGAAATCCCCTTCAAGAAATCAATTTTGAGAGTTTGGGGAGACTGGATTCTCCTGAAGATAATTTAGGGTGAGTTTCTGAATGGATTTTATCAAAATCTGATAAAATCAAGCCTTTGATTTTATCCATTCGGAATCTGAGTTGATAAAATCTAATAAAATCAAGCCTTTGAATGCAAAAATCTAAGATTTTATCAACTCAGTTTCCGAATGGATAAAATCAAAGGCTTGATTTTATCAAATCTTTGATAAAATCTGATAAAATCCATTCGGAAACTCACCCTTATTTGTTTTTTGAGTTGTGAGAGGTCAACACTCATACCTGATTTCTTCAAACCGGCCTCGAAGGAGTGAACTAACGAAGCAATCCTCTCCTCCTTCTCCAACTGAACCCCTGCAGTTTGAAAGACTTCTTGCAATCTCCGTGAGGAATTGGGGCTGGTAAAAACTGGGCTGTGAGGACCGATCGTAGTATTCAAAGCATGTGCTGGCAGTTGATGTTGGATTGGGGGTTCAATCGTTATGAACTCCGGTGAAAGAGAAGAACTTGGGAAACCAAGATTTAGAGTTGGAAGATCGGCCTTAGGTTTAGACTGCAGTGGGTAGACGCTTGACTGAGCAACACTGAAGTTTGGAGGAGAATGAAGTGCATCAGCACTGCGGGTTATATCACGATCCTCATGACCTAGATCAGAGTACTTTTATCGGGTAGTTATTGTGTTCATCAAAACCCCCGAATTTGGGGTTTGTGACATGTGGATGTGGGTTTGTAATAGACAAACAATGCCTTGCCTCTTACGAACTTCATTAGAATCCTGTGCTCGAGACCCTAAACTGTCAGCCATGGATGTGAAACCGTCCCCCAAATCAAGGGAAGAACCAACTGTGGCCGCCATACACTAGGGTTTCACGGGGAGAGGGTGAATCGCTGGAATCGCCTGAGAGATGATGATGACATCATCATTTTTTGGCTGTACATTTGCTTAACCCTTTTTAATTTCAAGCTGGTTTACCCAAAATAAAAAATAAAATTGGGTAGATCTAAAGATTTGGAGTGGAATAGGTTGATCTAGATTTTTTCAGTGAAATTTCGGAGAGGTTTCCGGCGAGGTCCAAGTTACAGGCAAGGTTTCGACGGGATGAATGGTCAAGATCTGAGCTCAGTGCTCTAATACCAAATGATGCAAACCAAATCAAAGGATATATTTAATTAGAGATAGAAGATAGCAAATGGGATACAGGGAGCAAACAAGCTCTCTATATTATCTAATCAATTTATCACAAACTACCAAAATGAAATACACACACATACCTACTGACGTTGCATCATATTGATGCTCCTTGGTCTAAGCTGCTTTGAGACCAACTCAAATTCACCACTAATCTTAAAGACGGAATCGTCTTCAAACTCTTTGTGTGGGAACTCATCAAGTTGTGAAAGAACATCATCATAAATATCCTTATATTCGGTAGGTTACTCATCATACGTAGGAATTCCTTCTAAATCACCATCAAAACCATCGACAAATCAACAATAACAACGACAAATAACAACCAAATTGAAACAAATCACGACAAACTTCGATAAATAACACAAGCACAGCGAAATTTGACCTCAATACACTACTTTTTTGGCTATTAAGCTTGAAAATAAAAGAGGTTAAACGAATGTACAGCCTATAAGGGGCATACTCCAGGGAGGACAAAGAAAAAGAAAGAAAAGAAAAGAAAATTGCTTGAAATAAAAGGGATGGCCACAAGGGCTACATGAGGGATAAGTAGGGGAAATAAAAGTTAAGCAATATATATATATATATATATATATATATATATATATATATATATATATATATATGTAGTGATTTGAGGACACCTTCCTTCACCAAGAAGAGGGAACCTAATTCAAAATATGGCAACAAAGAGCATGTTCTAAGAATCACCAATTGGTTCACCAGTTGGATTAGTAGATACAAGCTATCACCACTGGACTCAACAGCAAGTGACTAGCAATTCATTGGCTGAACTAAACGCTGGAAGAACAGCAGGTTGAAGGCAGCAAAGACCACCAACAATGTAGCTGTCCACCCAAAGAGAATAATATATACGGTAAAGTGCAGCAGTATAGGAATTGCAAGCATGCAAATAGACCAGTAGCATAAACCACACATAAGAGTGAAACAATCTAGGAGCAACTAATCTAGAGAGGTCAAAACCAACCCTAGAGTCCCAGCAGCTTTGCCCAATAGCTGACAGTTCATGGAGGAACTAAAGCATGATTAATCAGAAGAAGGCAAAGCAAATCAAACAACCATAGCTACAACAAGGTGCACAGAATAACCATGGAGATGCAAAGGAAAGAAAAGACTCCCATTTAGCGGTTGGATTTTGAGGAAAACCGTTGCCTGGCAATTTTCTTGGCCTTCTTTTGTTGTTTTTTTGACCTTCCAGACGTTGGGAAGTCACTCTGATATTCAGTGGGTTTTATGACTGGAGATGAGGGACTATCATAGTCAGCTTCATCTTCAAATTTGGAATCAATGATGCCTTCACAAGGAGGATCCTTATCTGGAGGGATAGCATAATCCAGAATTTGGGCATCAACCTCTGGATTCTCCTAATCAGGAGGGGTGGCCTCCTCCAAAACATGGAAAGAATGAGATGAAGCTCGTGCAACATAGAAGAGGACATATTGGGTTTAGGATCACTAGATAACTAACTAGACCTAAAAGTCTGAAGGGATGGGGCATTAATATGGGCATAAGAGCCATTTGGGACAGGAATTGGATGAGCAGAAGTAACTGGTACCACCAAAGGTGGAGTTTGGAACTTTTGCTTGACCGTAGGGGCTGTACACTGGTTAATTGGGGTAGATGTGGTTTTAAAAGGAGTCACTGAGACTGATTGGGAACGAATAACTGAAGGTTTGGGAGAATTCTGAGTAGTAATTGAGCGGGCTTTATAGGAGTTCATTGAATGATGAGGATGGGGTACAGAGGTTATTTGAGTACTAGAATCCAGTTTCCCTTTGCCTGCTATTATCCATTCATCTTTACCAGGAAAAGGGGTTTTAGGATCAACTTTAGGTTGACAAGTGTGACCAAACACAAGACAAGTTTGGCAACTAGCAGGTAACCATTGATACTCTACCCCTATCACAACTGATTCTGCATTGACGGCAATAGTGATTTCATTAGGGAGTTCATCTGTTGCATTTACTTCAATGCAGATTCGAGCATAGTCCAAACGTCTTTTCTTTGCTGTGGACTCATCAACATGAATAGGTTTCCCTATGGTACTGGCTATCTTACTGAAGCCTACTTCAGTCCAAAATTCGAAAGGAAGACGATGAAATCTGACCCGAACTGGAATTGTAGATGGGTGATGTGTGGTGGGAACTAGCAATCTTTTCCATTCTTTGAGAACCAGATATCTTCGAGAGAAGTAGGGCCCTCCGTCCAGAACCTTTAATTTGGATTCCTCATCCTAGAATTCAAATAGAAAACATGAGCCAATTTGCTTTACTGTGAATTTGCCATGATCCTTCCAAACTGTATGGGTTGTTGATCTGAGCAACTGCAATGGCATCTTCCCATCTAGGAAGTGGCCAACTAAACAGTGATTCCATATACCATCGTTCAATTGAGTCTCATCAAACTCCACATAAAAGCATCTTTTCCCTTTTGAAGCTCAGGGAAATGGTGAAGTTTCAGAGATTTAGAAGGGGCTTGGGCAGTAAACAAGGCAGCCCATCTGTTGGGTTTGCCCTGATTTTGAAGGGAATGTGATTTGGCATTAGGGCCAGTAGACATAGTAGAGTCCTTATGAACTTTAACATGGGCAATATCTGGAGATTGTGTGTTTGAAGCATTGGGAGTTATGGACTGGGTTGAGGTATCCATATTGAGGGAGATGAGATTCTCTTGTAGAAGTATGAGAGAAGAATTGTACCTGAGCTGAGTAGGAATAGATGCTCCAGTATCCTCTGAATCCTAGCCAATCACTCCTTCTTAGAGGTTCTGTGAAGGACTCAACGCAAGGTTTGATGGACTGCGAGTACCTAAGCTATGATTAGGGTTAGGATGTGATGTAGGAGGTATAAGAACTCGCAATTCAGTTCTATGTGGAGGGGGTCGAATAGTGCTTCTTGTAACCTCTGACTCCTGTCGAATCACTCCCTCTAGGAGATTCTACTTCCTTCTTACAACATAGGAATCCAAAGCCATGGATCCGATTGCTGCCAGATATGAGATGGGATTAACAGATTGAGGAAGATTAGGGAAAGCATTTGGGTTTTGTAGATCAATAGGTTTGGAAAGTGTGAAGTTGGTGGTGGGGTGAGTTACAATAGGTGTTGTCTGTTGAGGAGAGATGACTGCATTTGCAGAAGAGCTTGAGCCAACGGCTTGGGGAGAAGTTATCGAAGTTGAAATTTGAATAGGGCTAAACATGGATTGTGGAGTTGAACCTCTTCTCTGATTCCTGCGGATTTCATTGGAATCTACCACTATAGAAGCTAGATTGACCGTGGATGGAGAAGGAGCTTCCATCGATTCTATGGTTTCTCACAAGTGTGCGAGAATCGCCTGAATCGCCAGAGGATGCTAACGTCAGACATTTCATACCAGCCAGCCCGTTCAATACACTACTTAAGTGCTGAACAGTGGTTTTCGAGTGTTCAAACATTGATTTGGAAGATTGGATCACAGACTCGAGTGTCTGAATCACTGTTTCGAGAGTGAACAAGGGTTGACTGGTACAAGAATACTGTTTCGAGTGTTGAATCACTGTTTGAGTAGGAACAATGTTCGATTGGGTTCGAATAGCCTTCCAATTGATAGATCAAGGGTCGACGAGGTTCGATTTTTTTTTGTTTTGGATAAATCAGCTTGAAATAAAAAGAGGAAAAAGGATATACAGCCCTACAAGGGGCATACCCCAGGAGGACAAAACAAAACAAAGAAATAAAAGAAAGAAAAGTACATGCCAAAGGCAAACAAAGGAAAGCAGGCCAAGTGGCTACAAGGAAAGCCTTTCGGCTCAAAATGAGAATACCTAAGATAAACCTAGCTATGTAACTCAACTCCAACAATAAAACTAGAGCTGAGACAAACCAAAAGGGTGCAGCAGCAGACACGAAGCTTGAACATGAACTTGGACATGATGCTTGGGAGAACATCTTGCAGCAAACAGCATTTGCTGCAAACTGCAACCTGCAGCAAACTGCTGCAACCTATAACACTATGGAGATCAAGATCTGGAGGAAATTGGGCAGCATAACAGCTGATTTTTTACCATCCTAGAAAAAACAGAAGTCTGCCCTGGTTTGGCAGCCCATAACTACAAATTTTGGGAGGAAAAGCCCCCTCCCAGAAGGGACAAATACATGCCATGGGACAGCCCCCCAAGGCTAGGCCAGAAATCACAACATTGTGGGATTAAACAAGCCTTCGTGAGGCCTTTCAAAGAGTAAAATTTCTTGAACCTGGTAATAGCGTTCTTCATGAAGTTCATCCACCTGCTGGTGGACACTCTGTAGCTTTGTACTTCCTTTTGATACTCCTGTCTGACCTGGTAATAGCATATTTTGTATTTGCTCCCCATCCTTCCTGTGTCTCTGAAGTCGATGTATCCCTCCATTGCAAAGGATAGGCTTCACATGGGCAGCAGTACACTGCAGCAGAATCAGTAGTACACTGAAGTAAAAAGGGGTCTTCTACAGCATTAGTAAACAAGGTATTGTTGCAGCAACAGTAAGCAAAGTACTGCTGCAGCAACAGTAAATAGTAGCAGTGGTAACAGGAGATCAATGCAACTAGTGACAGGATATATAGAATGGCAGCTCTGCCCATCACTGGCAGTCCACAATGAACAGTAAACACATTGGATATTGTATTCACACAACCAACACCCTCACAGCCTCACCCTCCCTCTCTTCTTTTGTTATGTTCACAATGGGTTTAAGGGTAAACCAACCTATCTCCCTCTACTAACATGTTGCCCCATCCATTACTCTTCCACTCAGAAAAAATGGGGAATGAGGCTCAATCTCACAGCTCACAGGAATCTCACATATAGTTGATCGCTCCATTTAGCTTCCAAAGATTGAACCACATACATTACAAACAATCAGCTAGAGAAGAGAGTAAGGTATCAAACCATATACTAGGAGATAAATAGCAGTCCTCTGTAACCTTCTGTAGGGGAGTGCCTGTTTAAAGACTATAAAGACCTTGCACATGCAACCAATTAGCTAGACAAGCATCAATAAATAAAGCAGATATCCAATCCCATTATACAATTCAGTATTAGACATTCCACTGAGCCAAAAGATCATTAGGATGAGGGCCTTTGGAAAATTTATCCAAAGACAATAACCTATGCCTAATGACCGAGTGAATCTTGCTCACTAAAACAAAAATAGGATTTGCAAGGTTTTGAAATTTATGTACATTCCTCTCAAGCCAAATGTGGTACACGGTTGTAGTGAAAGTTAAATTGATTAATATTGATTTAAGAGATTTGCCTTTGTTTGTTGCAATAAGAGCAATCCAATTTTTCCAAGATCTAGGAGGCCAATGAACATTGTTCCTAGCAAGCACCTGAGTCCAAACTTGAGATGTGAATGGACAATTGAAGAACAAATGATCGTGACTCTCGTGACTAGAGTAGAAACAGCAGCTAGAGACAGACTTACTACCAAATAAATACTAGTCTGTCCTCAGTGTACAGTCTCTGATGAATAGCCATCCAGGTGATAAAGCTACATTTGGGAATGTGGCCAAGAAACCATACACTATAACACCAAGGCACCTTAGGAAAAGGAGTCCTAAGCTTATTCCACAAGGAGCTCACAGTAAATTCACCATTAGTGGTGAGGGTCCATCTATGTCTGTCACCTTCATCAACTGAAGGATCGGGGAGAGTAAAGAGACCAGCTCTAACCTCATTAATCTCCCAAGTTTGAGTGATAGGAAGAGCCCATTTGGAATTCCTGATGATAGATGACACCTTAGCGTCCTTAGGCATCCCCATATCATAAATAACCCTATCTCCAAATTTATTAGCCAAAGGACCCAAGGGGTGCCAATTGTCATACTAAAGGGAAGTGCTTTGACCATCGCCTATAATGACCTCAATAAAGGGATGGACAATAGATCTAAGATTGAGGAGTTACCTCCAGGTCCAAGTGGGCCTACTTGGCATCTTAAGCTGCCAAAAACTCTTCCCCTTGAGTAAATAAGACTTTACCCACTGACACCACATTGATTGCTCACCACCGGAGATAATGAACCAAATGTGTTTAGATACAGCAGCCTTGTTCCAAATCTGCATAGATTTGAAACCAAGGCCACCTTCCTCTTTGGGAGCACAGAGATGATCCCAAGATACTTTAGCACCAGACTTCCTAAGGTCAGGACCAGACTAGAGAAATGCTCTCAGAATAGACTCAACTTCCTTAATAACCTCAAGGAGGTCCAATAGGATTGCATGGAAAACAATACATTTTTTATCAACTGGAGTCTGCCTGCATAGGTCAAGTCTCTGTTAGTCCAGGATTTAGTTTTGGAGATAATCCTCTCAACCATAGGCTTGCAATCCAAATGTGTTAACTTGTTGGAAAGAAGAGGTACACCAAGATATTTAACAGGTAAATGTCCTTCTGAGAAACCAAGTATATCAAGAATACCTCTTCTAATGGTTGCATTAACTCCAGAGAAAAAAATGTGACTCTTATGATGACTAGGCTTCAACCCAGTTAAAGACTCAAATTCAGTAAGAGATGACTGAATGTGTCTTACAAACCCAATATCCCCTTTGCAGAAGATCATGAGATCATCCGCAAAACATAGATTAATGATTTTATTCTGTTTGCATTTCCAATGAAATTGGAAATCAGGTTTCAGAGATTTCTCTCTAAGTATGCAAGTAAGAATCTCCATGACTATCACAAATAGATACGAGGAGAGAGGGTCACCTTGTCTAAGACCCCTCCTCCCCTCAATGTAACCCATATTTTCTCCATTAATACTTATAGTGTAGTTAGCGGTAGTCACACAAGCTTGTAACCATTTGACCATGGTAGGGTGGAAATTCATGCCTAATAGAACATCCCAAAGGAAATCCCATCTAACATTGTCATAAGCTTTCATAATGTCCACCTTCATTGCACACTTGGGTGTAGAAGAGGACTTATGATAGTCATGCAAAAGTTCTTGAGTTAGGAAGATATTGTCTGCTATTCTCCTTCCTTTCACAAAACCTGACTGGATAGGATCTATAAGGAAAGGGAGGACACTCTGAAGTCTCCTAGCAAGAATTTTTGCAATGCACTTGTAAATGGTATTACAGCAAGAGATGGGCCTAAAATCCCCTACTCTGGAGGGGTTGGGGATTTTAGGGACAAGGGCCACCACAGTTGCATTGGTTTTCTTGAGCAATTTGCTAGATCTAAAGAAGTTCTTGACTGCAGCAGTGACTTCATAGCCAACAATAGACCATGCTTTTTGAAAAAAGCCAGCATTAAATCTATCTGGTCGAGGAGCTTTTTTAGGATTGAGACTCATAAATGTTTCTTTAATTTCAGCATCAGTAATATTGTGAACCATTGCCAGACTTTGTTCATCTGTTTACACCCTCTGAATTAATTCTTTGACCCTATTGGTACCATCACAATGAGAACTATGAGGAGTCCCCAAGAGATCACTATAAAAGTTGACAAAAGTGGATTTAATCACTGGTAACTCTTGGGTAGTTGAGGAGTCACTAAGAGTAAGACTAGTGACCATGCTCCTATTTCTGTTGTTGCTAACAGATTTGAAGAAAAAGGACGTGCAATGATCACCCAACTTAAGCCATTAAATTTTGGATTTTTGTTTAGCCAGACTCTCCTTTGCTCTGGATAATGTAAGGCACTGTCTAAGAGCAGCTTTTTCCTCATTTTGCTTTATGGAATTGGTGGGATTAGTTCCCAAATCTTTTTGTAGATCATCAAGCTGAAGTTTGTCACATTTTACCCTTTCTGAGATGGCGCTAAACTCTTTAGTGTTAAGTTTTTTGAACTCAACCTGAAGTGATCTTAACTTTTCACTTATACAAAACATCGGATTGCCAATGACTATGGTTCTCCAAACCCTCTGAACAATGGGAAGGAACAGAGGATGGTCAGTTTACCCAAAAAAAAACAGAGGATGGTCAGCCAGGAAGTCAAAGAATTTGAATGGTTTTGTGGTAGATTTAGGCGAAGGGGTGAGATATACCACAACAGGTGAGTGATCAGATAATCTAAGGGGAGGAAAGAAGGCATTTGAGTAAGGAAAAGATCTCATCCAACTTTCATTTACCAAAACCCTATCAAGTTTAGTGGAAATGTGATTAGAGTCAGCTTGCCTATTGCTCCAAGTGTAGTAGCAGCCTAAAAACCTAAGATCATCAAGTTCACAGGCATAGAGACTATTGTTAAAATCGTCCATATGAGGGGGCCAACTACTTTATCCTTAGGGTATCTAATGGCATTGAAGTCACCCAAGGAGAATTGGTCCTAACATTGAGCATATCGCTCCACAGGTCATGCCTATACATATGGTCATTGGCCCCATAAACAAAAGTAGTGAAAAACCTTAATCCAGAATGAAGTGCAAGTACTTCACAATGTATGTATTGGCTGGATTTGCTCAAGACAACAACATCAACAGCGTGGGGATCCAAACACACAAAAATCCTACCAATAGGGGCATAATCAAAATTATGTACAAAGTGCCACTGGGGACAAACAAAATTCAAGACTCTTTTAGCATTGCTCTCTTTGATTTTGTGCTCTAATAATCCAACCAAGGACAATTTATTATTAGTGATAAATTTCTTGGCCTCCTTTTGTTTGAGGGTGTCATTAAGACCACGTAATTTTTTTGGGGGTAAAATAGCTTGAAATAAAAAGGGGCTAACCGGATGTACAGCCTACAAGGGGCATACCCCAGGAGGAAAAGAAAAGAAAAGAAAGAGAAAAGAAAAAAGAAAATTGGGAAAGCTAAAGCCAAATGGCTACAAAATGTTCTAGAGATGTTCATCTCCCATCTATCAGAGGAGAGAGAAACACCACACAAAAAATAGGCTAGAGTAGCACCACTATAAATGAGAGCACAGTGATGCACATTGAAGCAACAACCAAAATTGACTTGGATTGTTTGGACCTAAAACTTGATGCTTGAAGCTTGAACATAATAATTGATGAATGAACATGAAACGTGGAACTGCATATGCGACTTGAGCTGCTTGAACATGCACTTGAGGCTTGAAGCTTGGGACTTGAACATGAGAGCACCTTGGAGTAACCTCTTACTGTTTAACAGCAGCTGCTGCATTGACATTGAGCCTTGACCACTACAAACTGCTGTTGCTACGCCAATACTTCTGCTGCACCAAACTACTGCACCAACATATAGACCGTGCATTTGACGGTACAAATCTGCTTTGCTATAGCAATCGCAAAAACCCGATCCGCAAAGAACTATGATCTACTTGGCGGGGATAGCAACAACATTGGTAGAATGGAATGGATGGCTCCTAGAGACAAGGCTAGGAGCCTAGCAATGCATCATGCCATCATGCCAAGGGACACCCCCCCAAGGCTTGGTACAGGAGGAAGCCCCCTCCCAAAGGGGATCATACATGCCATGGGATATCCCCCCTCGACTAGGCCATTAAACCACTGAAACTCACCCAACCCTTTATTGCATGAAATCCTAGCAGAATTTGGACATCATCTTGTTTGAAAAGGTGATATCCCATGTGAAAGTGATCCTAACTAGCACATCTCCAACAAACAACAGTACAGCAATCTGCTAGGTGGCCTAAATAGCAGCTCTGCCCATAGGGTGGCAGTCCTCAAAGCAGACAGAGTAACAGCATAGCAAAATAACAATTCCAAGGAATGCCTCCTTCCAAGGAGACAATATAACAAAGCAACAAATTCCGAGGAATGCCTCCTTCCAAGGAGACAGAGTAACAGAATAACAAAGTAACAATTCCAAGGAATGCCTCCTTCCAAGGAGACAATATAACAAAGTAACAACTTCCATGGAATTCCAAGGAGACAATATATCAAGAATAATTCAACAAATATTGCAGTGATAGTCATACCAAATATAGCAGAGATAACCAAGGAATGCCTCCTTCCTCGGAGACGGAGCAATAAAACCAATGAGCATAAACAAATGAGCATAAACATGAACAGAATCAGCATAATAACCTGTGGTATGGTTGCCCTGAAATATCTAGAAACAGTAATTCATGTGAGGGTTAGTAAAACCAACAACCAACAAAACCATCATTCATTCAAAAACCAACATTCTACTTAGATACGAAGGTAATAACGTTCAATCAATCCCCCACTTAGTTAACAACCACTAAAACTGAGATCCTCGAGGGAGATTACCTAAGGATAAGAGTCTGCATCTCACTAAGGATTGAATTTTGCTAATCACAGTAGGTACAGAGCATGATGCATTTTGGAAATTACGAACATTTCTCTCGATCCATACCTAAAAGACTGTGGTAGAAAATATTAATTTGGTGATCAAGTTCTTAAGTGATTTGTCTCTGATATTTGAAATCTGATTAATCTAGTTAGTCCAAGATCTTGGATGCCAATTTTCATTAATGTGAGTGAGAATTCCAGACCAGACTTGTGAGGTGAAAGGGCAATTGAAGAATAGATGATCATGGCTTTCCACACCGTGGAAAAAACTACAACAGGAAACAGGAATGGTACCAAACAACACCAGTTTGTCTCCAGTATAGAGTTTGTTGTGTATTGCAAGCCAAGTGATCATGCTACACTTAAGAATGTGGCCAGGAAACCATATGCTCTTGTGCCAAGAGACCTTGGGATAGTGTGTTCTGAGTTCCTCCCATAAAGATGATACAGTGAACTCACCATGAGAGTTAAGTGTCCATTTGTGTTTATCTTCAATTTCATGATTTGGATTCGGGAGAGAGCTGATGGTGTCCCTAATTTCATTAAGTTCCAAGGTTTGAGTAATGGGGAGGCACCAATTGGAGCCTCTAATAATGGATGCCACTGTGGCATCCCTGGTGAGGCCAGAGTCATAGATAACTCTGGGGCCAAATCTATTGGCAATGGGGCCAATGGGATGCCAATTATCAAACCACAAAGAGGTGGATTTGCCATTACCAATAGTAACCTTAATATGTGCTTGTACAGTGGGTCTAACATTGAGAAGTTTCCTCCAAACCCAAGAGGGAGAACTAGGCATCTTAGCTTCCCAAAAGCTTTTTCCCTTAAGTAAGTAGGACTTGACCCACTGACACCACATGGATTGTTCCCCACCAGAGAGATAAGGAACCAAATGTGCTTAGCAATGGCAGCTTTATTCCAAACAAGAATGGATTTGAAACCTAATCCTCCTTCATGCTTAGGACAACATAAGTGCTCCCATGATACTTTAGCCCAGTCTTCTTGAGATCGGGACCAGACCATAGAAAGGATCTAAGAATGGTCTCAACCTCTTTGATGACTTTCTTAGGAAGTATAAAGAGAGAAGACCAATAAGTTTGCATTGAGAAAAGGACATTTTTTTATCAGTTGGACCCTACCAGCATATGTCAAATCTCTATTGGTCCAAGATTTTGTCCTAGAAGTAATTTTGTCAATCATTGATTTGCAATCAATGTATTTCAACTTGGTGGATAGGAGTGGGACACCCAAGTATCTCACAAGCAATGTGCCTTCTTTGAAACCTAACAGGTGGAGGATCTCATTTCTAGTAGTGAAGTGTACACCAGAAAAGAAAACATTACTTTTACCGGGACTAGGGGTTAGTCCAGATAATGATTCAAACTCACAGAGGGAATCATGAATATGTTTAACTGAGCTCACATCACCTCTGCAAAATAGCATAAGATCATCCGCAAAACACAAGTTAATAATTTTGGGCTGGTTACATCTCCAATGGAATCTAAAGTCAGGTTTACAGGACCTATCTTTCAGAATGCAAGTGAGTACCTCCATGACAATCACAAAAAGGTAAGATGACAAAGGATCACCTTGCCTGAGACCTCTTGCACCTTTAATATTGCCAGTAGGTTCACCATTTATATTTAGAGTGTAACTAGCAGTGGTGACACAGGTCTTTAACCAATTGATCATCCTAGGGTGAAAATTCATACATGTAAGTGTATCCCAAAGGAACTCCCATCTCACATTGTCATAGGCTTTCATAATGTCAACCTTCATAGCACATTTAGGCGATGAGGTGGACTTATGGTACCCATGCATGATTTCTTGTGTAAGGAAAATGTTATCTGCGATCCTCCTGCCCTTAACAAAACCAGATTGAACTGGATCAATAAGAACAGGAAGCACACTCTGAAGTCTTTTAGCAAGAATCTTGGCAATACACTTGTAAATTGTATTGCAGCAAGAAATTGGTCTGAAATCACTAACCATAGTGAGATTAGGAACTTTGGGCACAAGAGCTACAATGGTGGCATTAGCTCTCCTCAACAGTTTCCCAGACCTGAAGAAGTTCTTTATAGCTGCAGTGACTCATGCCTAACAATCTGCCAGGATTTTTGAAAAAAGCAAGCATTATAGCCATCAGGGCCAGGGGCCTTATGAGGATTAAAACTCATGAAGGTATCTTTAATCTCCAAATTGGATATATCATGAATCATGGCCAAACTTTGATCATTGGTAAGCCTCTTGGTAATGAGTTGATTGATTCTATCATAACCAGCATAGGTAGAGGTGTGAGGCTTACCTAGCAAGTTAGAGTAGAAATTGAGAAAAGAGTCCTTAATAATAGTCATATCATGAGTAGTGGTGGAGTCACTCAAAACCAGGCTTGTGATCTTACTTCTATTTCTATTGTTATTAATATTCTTGAAGAAGAAGGAAGTGCATTGGTCGCCGAGCTTTAGCCATTGAATCCTAGATTTTTGTCTAGGTAAACTCTCCTCAGCTCTAGAAAGGGTGAGGAATTGCTTGTATACCTATTTTTCTTCCATCTGAGTAGCAATGTGAGTAGGATCAAAACCAAGCTTAATCTGTAATGATTCAAGTTGGTTCTTAGTGGTTAACACTCTATCAGAGATAGCATTGAAGTCTCTATGATTCAACTCCTTAAGGTCAACTTGTAGCCTTCTAAGCTTCTCAGTAAGACAAAACATTGGGTTCCCAATAATTACTTGCCTCCACACCCTTTGTACTGTGGAGAGAAAGGAAGGGTGGTCTGCTAAAAAATCAAAAAACCAAAATGGTCTTCTAGGAGGAGGAGGGTGGGGAGTGATATGGACCACAGCAGGGGAGTGGTCAGAGATCCCAGGGGTAGGGAAAAAAGCTATGGAGGAGATATGGGTCTTGAGCCAGTTGTCATTGACAAGAACTCTGTCAAGTTTCGTAGAAATATGATTAGGAGGATCCTGTCTATTAGACCACGTATAAAAGCAACCGGGGTATCTCAAATCGTCAACCTCACAAGAGTAGAGGCAATTATTGAGATCATCCATATGGGGAGGCCAATGAGTAATCCCCCCGACTTTCTCAATGGGATTCCTAATGGCGTTAAAATCCCCAAGAATTACCCAAGGTTCATAATCTTTCAAATTAACAAGACCATTCCAAAGGTCAATTCTTTCAGAGTGATCATTAGCCCCATATACAAAGGTACACAAAAAAAACAATGTCGTCATGAATGGAATGCACCTCACAATGTACAAGTTGACTGGTCATATGAAGAGTCTTCACATTCAGAATATGAGGATTCCAACATACCAATATTCTCCCAATGGGAGCATGGGAGGAATTATGCACATGCTGCCAATGTGGGCAGACAACATTCACAATTCTTTTGATATTAGGTTCTTTGATTTTGTGCTCAATCAGACCTATCAGAGATAAATCATTTTTTTTAAATAGTTGGGCTGCCTTTTGCTTGAGAGGGTCATTCAGACCTCTCAAATTCCAAAAACCAAAGTGTAATTGTGGTTGTGAACTAAGCATGAGGAATATTAAACTAAAGCAGTAAGTAGATGGCAGGTGATAGAAGGAATTAAAATACTGCCCAAAAAGGATATGATGGAAATATCACCTCCCTTTGGGACGTACAGATCTTCCAAAGTGCCCCTTCTTTTTATTCTTGTTCTTCTTGGAGTTACTTCCTGCAGATTATGGGCTAGAAGGAGGGGGACAGCTTGCTACACCATGATTGCCCGAATCTACACTTTGCTTCTCAGGGACCTTGAACGCCGGGAGATGAGTGTTGGGACATTCACCTGCTAGTATATCTTTGCAGTCCTCTGAGAATTTAACTGTTGCTTCTTGATTCGCAATAGTAGAGACTGTGGAGATGGGCAATTCATCTGTAATTTGCAAAGGAGGAGAGGTAATTACTACCACGGATCTGAGATCCAATCTTTTCACTCCATCCCTTTATCTAGAGCCAATTGCACTTGACGCTGGATGATTGGATCCTTATTAGCAATGTTTGCTTTGTTTCCAACTATTTGCCAAATCTCCTTAGGACTGGTTGGGGTTGGAGCTGGGATTGGATCTGGAGCTGGTGCTGGTTTTGGATGACACGTGTGTCCAAAAACCTTACACTCTGAACACTTGGGGGGTAGCCATTGGTACTCCACCCTAATAGTCACGGCTTCACCATTAGCTTTCACAATAATTTCATCTGGAAGTTCATCACCTGCAGCTATCTCAACACATATTCTAGCAAAATCTATCCTCTTCTTACTAGTTGTAGCCTCATCAACATGTATAGACCTTCCAATAGAACTGGCTATGCGACTAAATCCAGATTCAATCCAACATTCAAGTGGGAGTTTATGAAGTTTAACCCAAGCTGGAATGGATGACGGATGTTTGGTCATGGGAATCAACATTATCTTCCAATCATTAAGAACCAAGTATCTTTTAGAAAAGAAATATGGACCCCCTTCTAATACCTACAATTTAGTTGCTTCATCCTTGAACTCAAAAAAGAAACAAGCCCCAATTTGCTTGACTGCCATTGGTGCATTATCCTTCCAAAAAGTAACCAATAAGGCAGTGGTTCCATAAGTTGGAATCTACATCAGAGTCATCGAGCTCAACCACGGCTTCTCTGCCTTGCTGCATATCAGGATAGTGCTCCAGCTTCATAGACTTTGAGGGTGCTTGTGCTTTGAAATATGAAGCCCAGTTATGTGTTTTGCCTAAATTACCCATGCCTTTTGGCTCCTTAGAGTGGTCCTGACTAGGAAGTTTGTTTTTATCCTCAACAAACTCCCCTTCCAGATTAACAGGAGAACTAGAAGTAGCTATCCCAGAGTTCGAATAAGTCTTCTGTACCTGAAGAATGTGAGACTTGAATTGAGAGAGGCTAACATTGACCTCTGACTTGAGTAACTCATCCTCCAATGACTGAACCAAAGAAGTAATACGATCTTCAGACGCTAGTTTCTCCCCTTCTTTCTGAAAAATAGCTTGTAGCTTACGGGAAGGGCTAGTACCACATCGTGTGGGACTAGGAGGATTTGGTTTGTGAACGTCTGGTGTTGAATCAGAATGAATAGGGTTAGGGTTTTTGGATTTGGGGGAGGTAGTTGATCTGGGGTTACATAAACAGGTTTCTGGATAGAGTATTGTGAGAAGTTGTTTGAAACTTGAGGGGCCTGGATAGTTGGGGTGCTGGCTGATGAACAGGGGGGTAATAGTGGGTGACGATGAATCCCGGGATAGGGGGTTCGGGTTTGGGTTTATTGAAAAATTCGAAGAGTTCAAGCCAAATGGGTAGATATCGAGAGGAGTGAAGGGAGTACCTTGGTTAGGGACTGATTTGTTGTCCGATACTTGGTTAGGGTTTAGGATGTGCGAAGATGGACTGGCGATTTGAAGATCTAGTTTGATTCTCTGCGGGTAAACCCTTGATTGGATAAAACAAGGTTTTGGTGAAGCTTCTGTGCTAATAGAAGTGATTCGAGCATCAGGATGAAGTTCTGAGAAGTGTTGAGGGCTAGCTATGCCCGTCTCTTGGATTCCCGACTGTGGATCTTGGGAGTGGTGTATAATGGATTGGAGGTGAGAGTCTCTCCTTTGCTTCATACGTAGTTCGTTGGAATCAATTGCTCGTGACAGAGATCCCTCTGTAATAATTGTTGTGGGTGAATCCTCCATGGGAGAGCTCGAACCCAGAGATTCAAACGAAGAAGCTCTGACAGAAACGCCTAGAGAGAGAAAGTCTGACATTTCCTCACACCACGTAAATTCCAAAACCCTAGATGCAAAATATTCATTTAAACTTGTAAACAAAGATAACCATATAGCAAAAGATAGTTCAATCTCGTTATGTGTCGATGATGTCATGGCGAGAAGGGTAATACCGCAATGGGTTCCTGGTACTGCATAGGAGATCAAGGTTTGTGTTGTTGCTAGTCCTCATTTTTATTATGCGACTGTATGGAGCAGTCCTTGGGGAGTTCTTGGGAGCTCCAGCAATGGAGTTTGACAGATTGAGGGCCATGAAAAAGGGGTCTCTTCCCTGCTCATTTTAGAAAGTTTATCCGAAAATCATGAATGGATTTGAATGGGTTCTTACCTAGCCATCAAATGTGAGATCCAGTCGGGTTCTTCTAACATTTACCCATGAGATTAAGGTATGATTTTGTAATCGTACAAATTTATTTTCCCTGAGTTCACCTGTAAATCAAATGGAGAAGAGGAGAGTGTGTCTCAAACTCTTCCCTGCAACTGGGCATTACTTCTAGTCCAAAAGGAAGTAGCTCAAAAAGTGGTTCAAATCAACGTGGTCTTAGAGTTATTCTAGCTGTACCGCAAGATATATTTTGGCAGAATACATATTCTATAATCTGTGTTAACCAGTCAAATCTGGGAAGGTGGGTTTACTCCATGGGCCCATCTTGGTTTACGGAAAAAAGGGAGGTCAGTATTGGCTTAGCTGGCCCACTTCTGGTGCATGGTACAAAACTCAAACGGGGTTCCCAAATTGGCTGTACAAGTGGGGCTTTATGCCTAGAAATCAAATGAATGTGGGACCACAATGGATGAAATTACACGCACAGTGGGTTTCTGCCCATCATAAATTGGCATTGTCCAATCAAAGCATCGGTACTTATTTAGTGGGGCCCTTGTCCTTCTCTTGGGGTATTACACGCAGTAGGTTTTGAAAGGGCTGTGGGTCCAGCTGGCTCGCATGCTGTCCTTGTGCTTCTCATCTAACAGCTTTGTGGGACTGATATGCCACAGATTAATTGATTTTGTATTGCTTTATGCTAATTTACCCATTCCAGCGGGTTGTGCTAGTCCTCATATTTTCCCACCTCGGCGGGTTGTGCCAGGGAGTATGCAATTTTTTTTCTTTTTTATTTTAATTTTTATTTTGTCCTCCCTGGGGTATGCCCCTTGTAGGCTGTACATTCGCTTAATCCCTTTCAATTTCAAGCTTAATTACCCAAAAAAAAAAAGAAGATAGGAAGTATTGACTGCTATCAAAATTGAGAATGGGAAAGAAGTTACCGCCCTTTTGAATGGGTTGGAGCCTTCTGATTGCTCCTCCCTTTGTTCCTCTTCTTATTTGTAACCACCTTGAAATCTTTCCCATGATCTAGGTCAACCTCCAGCTCTCCACAATTAGAAGGGGAATGAGGGGAACTAGAAGCTTCCAGTAGATAGGGAGGTTTTGGATTAGGGACCAGTCCATCTTCACCTTGGATAATACACTCCAGCTTGGTTGAAGCCTCCACATGGTCTTCCACTGTGGACTCATTCCCCTTTATGTCATGTGTTTGAACCTTAGAGGTGGAAGGGACCACTTTAGTATCAACATCCAGAGCAGAGCTTCCACCTTTTGCTAGAGCCTCCAAAACTTTACATTGAACTATTGGATCCTTATTTGAAATTTCAGCCTCTGTTTGATTGCTCCCAAGATCAATCTCAGTGGGTGTAACTATAGGTTTTGAGTTACATTTGTGACCAAACACCTTGCACTTCTCACACTTAGTCAGAAGCCATTGGTACTCTAATTTGATAACTACCGATTCTCCATTCACTCTGACCACTACCTCACTGGGTAGTTCATCCTCTGCTGAAATCTCCACACAGACCCTTGCATAGTCCATCCTTCTTTTAGTTGTTGTGGCATGATCCACGTGGATTGGTCTTCCAATTGAGCTGGCGATGCGGCTAAAAGCTATCTCAGTCCAGCATTCCAAGGGTAGTTTGTGAAGTTTTACCCAAGCTGGTATTGAAGGAGGGTGGGCTGTTGTAGGAACTAGCATGCGTCTCCAATCAATGAGCACTAAGTATCTTCTTGAGAAGAAATAAGGGCCTTCCTCCAGTACTTTCATCTTAGTTTCTTCATCTTTAAAAACAAAGAAGAAGCAAGAACCAATCTGTTTAATAGAAATAGGAGCATTCTCCTTCCAGACAGCTCGAGCTATGGCACACAATAGGTTATACGTCATCCTCCCATCAAGAAAGTACCCTATTAAACAATGATTCCAAGAATTTGAATCAATGTCAGACTCATCGAGATCAACCACAGCTTCCCTACCTTGTTGCAACTCCGGGTAATGTTCTAACTTCAGAGTTTTCGAAGGGGCCTGTGCTTTGAAGAGGGAGGACCAGTTTGATGGTTTACCTGGTTTCTGTGCGGTAATCGACTCAGACTTGGTTCGTGGAGGCTCAGGGGGATCATCAACAACAATGAAATCACCCTCCATGTACCGAGAAGGAGATTTGGGGAGGTTATGACCTTCCTGTAGAAAATTAATTTGTTTTGTGAGTTGGGACAAATCGATACTCATACCCGACTTTTTCAGTTCAGCTTCAAAGGATTGCACCATGGATGCGATCTTCTCTTCTCTCTGTAACCGCTCACCTTCTCTTCGAAACACCTCTTGTAGCTGCCGAGAGGAATTAGGGCTTGTCTTACTTGAGGAAGCAAGGGTGGAGATAGGATCTTTTCTAGGTGTGGACAAACACTCAATGGTTGTGGTGAGTGCGTCAGGACTCCCTGAGAAGTCAGAGGAATTCAGTCCAAATTGGTAAGTATCAACGGGTATAAAGGAAGTGGCTATGGAAGGATTTGAGTTTGAGGAGTGAAGGGACGGTTTAGATATGTGGGGGTACACATTCGACTGGGTAAAGCAAGGTTTAGGTGAGGACTCAGCGATGAGAAGGGTACCTTGGGTGACGGGGCTGAGATCCGAAGAGGATAGAGGTGTGGTTGTGGTGGATTTTTGAGACCCCGGTTGTGGAGATTGAATGAAGTGAGTGTTTGATTGAGATTGAGAGATTTTCTTCTGTTTCATTCGGACTTCATGCGAGTTAATTGCAGAAGATAGAAGACAGTCGGCCATGAAAGATGCAGGAGAACCAGCCATGGAAGACGCAGGAGAACCAGCCATGGATGATGCAGGAGAAGTGAACTCACCTGCCATTATCGAGTTGAGATCGCGAGCTAGGGTTTCACCTGGAAGAAAGAGACAGAGTCGCCCAAATCGCCCAGTACGGTCTTTGGTCCAGCTCCCAAACGGTCGATGAGGAGACGAGGAGACGAGGTTCAATTGATTGTTTTCGTACCGTAATTAAGGGTTTCTAGCACTATAGATGTACTGGATTATTGTTTCGAACAAGAATATGGCTCATTTAGGATCAAATAGCCTTAAAATCAACAAATCGATGGTCGAACAACCCTTTAATCAACAGTCGAAGGTTGAACAGGGGTCAAATCACTATTTCAAGTACTAACAAGGTGCGACTTAGGTAGTTCGAGGTCTGACGAGGTCAAAAATGGTTTACAACCATCAAAAATGGGTTTATAGCCTTTGAAGTGGGTAGATCTGAAGATATGGAGTGGAATAGGTTGATCTGGATTTTTTCGGCGAAATTTCGGAGAGGTTTCCGGCGAGTTCCAAGTTACAGGCGAGGTTCCGGCGGGATGAATGGTCAAGATCTGAGCTTAGTGCCCTAATACCAAATGATGCAAACCAAATAAAAGGATTTATTAAATTAGAGATAGAGGATCCCCAATGGGATACAGGGAGCAAAAAAGCTCTCTATATTCTTTAATCAATTTATGAAAAACTACCCAAATGAAAGACACACACACCTTCTTACGTTGCATCATATTGATGCTCGTTGGTCTAAGCTGCTTTGAGACCAACTCAAATTCACCATTAATCTTAAAGACGGAGTCATCTTCGAACTCTTCATGTGGGAACTCTCATCAAGTTTAGAAAGAGCGTCATCATCAATATCCTTATATTCGCTAGGATTAGGGCTGCACAAAAAAACTGGTGAATCGTGAATTCGGTCCGAACCGAACCGATCCGTGCATTTTGGATTTTAACCGTGGATTAATGGTCCGGACACAGATTAAAAAAATAGTAAACCGTGACTCGCGGTCCGGACACGGATTTTGATTTCAAAACCGTGGATTAACCGATCCGGACCGTGAGATTTTTATTATATATAATTTTTTAATATATATATATATATACACATACATAATTTTACACAAACTTCTACTACAGAGACTAGGGGGTAAACTGTGATCTCTTTCAAAACTTGGATGTGTATTTTTATTGATGACCCATTAGTGTGAGATTCCAACGAAGACATCCTCTCTAATTAGCTACGGGAGCTCTTTACTTTGATTTTCTATTGTTTCAATTTGATGTGTTAGTTTCAAAATAGGAATTAGCTGTTACGAACTTTTGTGTTTGTGAACATGTGGTGTCCTTAGTATTTATAGAATTTGAATAATGTACTTTGGGATGCTTCTTGATTTATTTTTATGTCAGATTACGACTACCATAAATAATAATGTCTTATATAACATGTAATCCGTGGATAAAACTGGAACCGATCCGTGACTCGCGGATCAGATTGGAACCGAACCGTGAAACTTTTGGTCCGGACACGGATTGTATTTCTAAAAACCGTGACTCGCGGATTAGGATTGGATTCATGCCAATCCGATCCGATCCGGACCGTGTACACCCTAGCTAGGATACTCATCAGACACAGGAATTCTTTCTAAATCACTTTCAAAGCCATCATTTAGAGAGATTCATCAAAGATTGGCAAGTCTTCAATCTCAAATGCCCAATCATTTGCAAGAAATCCTTTAAGTTCTTCACTTGGATATTCATCGAAGATAGAAAAACCATTGAAATAATCATGTTCCTTCGCCTCTTAAAACACATCCGGAATGAGGTTCATCTCCCCCTCAAACTTGGTCAGATTGACGGGTACATAGGATTCTCCAAGGTCATCACCAGGGTTCTCCTTCTTCTTGTAGACGAAAGTGGACTCAAATTATTTACCCAAAAAAAAAAGTGGACTCAAATCGAATTTGAGAACCATTCACATTCACTTGGAGGTAACAAGCGGTGCACCTTCTTAATCAAGGTAGCAACTCGTTTTTTCATTAACAATAATTGCACCTTGTCACTTAAGGTAGGTAGCAATTTGTTCAATCAACTCTTTACTCTCATTCCTACAGTGATTTTTGGTTGCCAAAGTTATCAATTCCACTACCATTATATACCATGAAAGCCCTACCTCCACCTCCTCTTATACCTTTACACCTCTATAAGCCTTTAGAACACCAAAATCAACTCCAGTAACCAACAATTGCCCAAATTGAGTAACACCCAATCAATTGGGGCCCCAAACTTCAACAAATCACCAATAACAACGACAAATAACAACCAAATAGAAACAAATCATGACAAACTTCAATAAATAGCACAAACACAATGAAATCTGGCCTCAATACACTGCTTAAGTGCTGAACAGTGGTTTTCGAGTGTTCAAACATTGATTTGGAAGACTGGATCACGGACTCGAGTGTCTAAATCACTGTTTCGAGAGTGTACAAGGGCTGATTGGTACAAGAATCACTGTTTCGAGTGAGGAACCACTATTTTGGGTAGGAACAATGTTTGATTGGGTTTGAATAGCCTTCTAATTGACAGATCAAGGATCGACGAGGTTCGATTAAGTGCTTTCGTACCTTAATCGAGGGTTTCTAGCACTGTAGATGTACTGGATCAGTGTTTCGAACAAGAACATGGCTCGTTTTGGATTGAATAGCCTTCAAATCAACAAATCGATGGTCGAACAACCCTTTAATCAACAAATCAAAGGTTGAACAGGGTCAAATCACTATTTCAAGCAGTAACAAGGTGCGATTGAGGTGGTTTGAGGTCTGACAGAGGTCAAAAATGGTTTACAACCTTCAAAAATGGGTTTGTAGCCTTTAAAATGGGTAGATCTGAAGATTTGAAGTGGAATAGGTTGTTGATCTGGACTTTTTCGGCAAAATTTCGGAGAGGTTTCCGGCGCTGCTTTCTGGTGAGGTCCAGGTTACAGGCGAGGTTTCGGCGGGATGAATGGTCAAGATCTGAGCTCAGTGCTCTAATACCAAATGATGCAAACCAAATCAAAGGATATATTTAATTAAAGATAGAGGATCCCAAATGGGATACAAGGAGCAAAATGCTCTCTATATTCTTTAATCAATTTATGAAAAACTACCAAAATGAAAGACTCACACACCTACTAACGTTGCATCATATTGATGCTCGTTGGTCTAAGCTACTTTGAGACCAACTCAAACTCACCACTAATCTTAAAGACGGAGTCATCTTGAACTCTTTGGTGTGGGAACTCTCATCAAGTTTAGAAAGAACGTCATCATCAATATCCTTATATTTGCTAGGATACTCATCATACACAGGAATTCCTTCTAAATCACCTTTAAAGACATCATTTAGAGAGATTCATTAGAGATTCGCAAGTCTTCAATCTCAAATGCCCAATCATAAAACATGAAAGTCTTTATAAACAGGGTTGAGAGCTAGAGAGAGAATGCACTCACCTCCTCTTCCACCAATTTTTTCACAAATGTACCAAGCAATCTGTTCGATTCTCTAGCTTAACTTTTGGATTCGATCCACTCCTAGTTAAAGGGAGAAAAAAAGCTCTCTATATTCTTTAATCAATTTATCAAAAACTAAAAAATTGAATATCCTTATATTCGCAAGGATACTCATCATACACTAGAATTCCTTCTAAATCACCTTCAAAGCCATCATTTAGAGATTCATCGAAGATTGGCAAGTCTTCAATCTCAAATGCCCAATCTTTCCCAAGAAATCCTTCAAGTTCTTCACTTGAATATTCATCGAAGATAGAAAAACCATTGAAATAACCATGTTCCTTTGCCTCTTCAAACACACCCAGAATGAGGTTCATATCCCCCTCGAACTTGGCCGGATTGACGGGTCCATAGGATTCTCCAAGGTCATCACCAAGGTTCTCCTTCTTTTTGTAGACGAAAGTGGGCTCAAATCGAATTTGAGAACCATTCACATTCACTTGGAGGTAACAAGCGGTGCACCAAAAGCCGTTGAGAGCTTCTCTCTATGATGTCAGCACCCTCCTGGGGATTTGTGCGATCTGCATCTCCACGAACTAGTTCCTCGGGATCTTGCCATGGGAGATGGATCACTCGCTACGGTGGAAGGCCTAGGGCTGAAAGGTATGGATTCTCATGAGCTACGCAACAGGCAAAAGGGAGGATCTAGACCTTAAACTAATCAAACTAACCTACAGACAAGAACGTCAATTGATACCACAATCACTCCACAAACCTTCACTGATCTATGTTTAGATATTCTATTCACCGCTGTTTATGAACGCAATCTTCAGCATTCCTCAAAACCCTACTTTATTCAATCCAATGTTTACCCACTCAGAAATACGTCTCGCTTGAACTACTCTCCCAATCAAACCCCTCGAGTTCCAAACCCTAACTCAATCCTTAATAGCCAAGAATTTACATACATTGCGTACACCACCCCAACCAAATCCTCTCCATCTCATACTCTCAATAATCTCTCACACCCCCAAAATCCAGAGAACACCAAACCCAAAAACCCTAATCCCAACAGTTTTACCCTAGATTCCTTTTCGTCTGCAGTTGGTACCAGTCCATCCCGCAAACTACAAAGGGTTTTCCAGGGAGAAGGTATCAGATTGGATAGGGCAGATCGGCTATTCTCATTGGTCAACTCAATAGAGGGCGAAATGTAAGAAACAGGTACCAATGTTAGCTTCTCAAAATTTAAGGAGCATCTGATACATCTACAAGAAGCTGGATCAGAGTTGCCGTCAAATTTCGATCTTGAAGGAGTGTATGTTTCAGTCCCTGATGAGCAAGTACCAATACACGATACAACAACCTTAGTTGTTGAAAATGCAAAGGATACCAAACACCCCCCTCAAGCTACTCAAACAAAAAATTGGTCAACCCTCTTCAAGGCACAAGCACCTTCCAAATTGATGAGACTGGATCACTTCCTAGAGTTCCAAATAGGGAAAGAGGCGTATGTTACTTCTGACGAGGACCAACTCAATGAAGGAGTCGGTAAACACTATCTTATGGGTCATTTCTTGGACAGAAAAATGTCCCTACCCCTACTCACAGCCACAACGCGAGCAGTTTGGAAAGACCATGGCAAGTTCTATGTAAAGCAACTGGGCTCCTACTATTTATTCAAGTTTGAAGATGAAAAATCCAAGCTTGCAATGTTGGAGGGGCCTTACTTCTTCTCCCGCAGATATCTCGTTCTAAAAGAACAGAAAAGGATGTTGGTACCAAGTAAGATTCAGCCCTCAACTATTCCGGTATGGATCAAATTACATAGATTACCTTTGGAATTTTTATCGCACATTGGATTTAGTAAGACTGCAAGCGCAATAGGTAAACCTATCTATGTGGATGAAGCCACCGCCAATAAGAGGCGGCTTGACTATCCATGTATATGTGTTGAAATTAGTGCAGAAGATGAACTTCCTAATGATATCACTATTTCAGTTAACTCTGATTCAGTGATGGTGGAAGTGGAGTACCAATGGCTCCCTCCCAAGTGTGAGAAATGCAAGGTGTTTAGGCACACTTGCAGATCCAAACCAATAAATAACAGAAATGGATTGTGGTAGGTAAAGGTAAGCAAACATCAACTTCTTTCAACTTCTTTGAAGACTGACTGTCAGGGAGCAACATCCAGCTCCATACCAGCAAAAGGAAGTCATGTGCAAGATATTCACCAATTTAAGGAGAACCCCACCTTGGTTCCTTCCAGTAAACCAGAGGCAACCTACTGCCCCTACTTACAGAGTCCACAAACAACTGCTCCTCAGCCCCCAGGGCTTACTACCTAATCCGCAACCAAACCTACCCACCTCTGTTCCACCTGTCCTACAAATTTCAGAGTTACTTGTTGAAATCAGAGGTAGTGGAGGAAGAGTTCATTATTAATGATGTGGAGGTGCAAAGCCCATTAAAGCTCCAACCCACTGTCCTCTTGCAAGAAAGCTCCTCCCCCACAAAGGCAACCGAAATGCAGCCATATAGCTATGCCAACGATCAAGAGCTAATGAAGCATAATGCAGCAACCTCCCCTTCCTATCCACAAACTTCATGATCCAACACCAAGAAGAACAAGAATAAGAAGAAAGGAAGCAATGGGAGATCTGGGGCATATTTTACTTTCCATTTTCTGCCATTTGTATCTTATGCTTAATACACTTAATCCCCTGCCTAGTTCACTTTTTTTTTTTGGGTAAAATAGCTTGAAATTAAAAGAGATTAAGCAAATGTACAACCTACAAGGGGCATACCCCAGAAGGACGAAAGAAAAATAAAGAAAAGAAAAGAAAATTGCGTGATCCCCGGCACAACCCGCCAAGGTGGGAAAATAAGAGGTACTGGCACATCCCGCCAGCATAGGTGGAAATAAGTAAAATGTAATATTCGTAGCAAATATTTGCATAATGTCGTGCACAACCCACAAGGCTAGGATAAAATCAGAAGCATACATAAATGAATACCATGTAGTGAGTCCTATAAAGGCCCCACTGTAAGGAAAGTGATTTGCCCGTGCTCGCGTCCTATTAGCCTAGCTATCCAAAAGAGAAGAGCGGCATCAAGGACATGAGCATTGGCAACGCAGAAAAACCATAACTTAGTAGTGATAGTGTCAAATGCCTCACCGAAATAAGGAAAATACGAAGTGAGAAATATACTGCTACACATAAACTCCGTCCTAGTTGAGCCAAGATGGAAGGAACCCTAGCTCCGTGAATAGTCGGAAGGAGGCAAGACAGCCCCAGAGAGAACTCCAGCTCGAAGTAAGTCTAGGCCAACACGTGAAAACACACCTCCAGACAGACCCGCCATCGGCCTCGCCACATCCAACTAAAACTGCTGAAGCAACAGACAACCCCTGGACTAAGGAATCACATGTATAGCAAAACATATCAACTCATACGCTGAAGTAAAAGAGTAGCCCGTGGTGTATCAAACAATCAAGGATAAGGCTAGGGATAGGTGAGCTCCCCAACCAAGCTGAAGATCATGATTAACAGAGCTAGCCCCAAGGAAAACCTCGGATCAAAGAAAACCAGGTCACCTCAATGTAAAGCACATCTAATGGTAATCTCTACCATCGGGCCTTATACATACATAATCAACCAAATGGTGTAGCTATCCAAACCATAAATCCCACACCCGGTAAAGATAACAGTGCCCCTGTAATGAAAGCAGTACATGCAAAAGGAACTCGGAGTCAGAGGTGGATGAGACCTCCAAACCGTGCTATGGCAGTACATGCCTAGTTCACATTCTCAGTTGCACTTTGGCTTCTGGAACTTGAGAGGTCTTAATGATCCTCTCAAACAAAAAGCCACCAAATTATTTTTGAAAAACTATGAAATGTGTCTTATGGGTTTAATTGAACACAAAATTAAGGAGCCTAATATTAGTAAGATTATGAGGTGTATCTGCCCCGACTAGCAGTATGCACACAATTCGGCTTTGGCCCCCATTGGGAGAATCCTGATTTGTTGGAACCCTCACATTTTAAATGTGCAGGTTCTCCATACCACAAGTCAACTTGTGCATTGTGAGGTGCACTCTATAAAAGATGACTTTGTTTTTCTGACCACATTAGTTTATGGGGTCAATGATCACAATGTAAGAAATGAACTTTGGAATGACTTGCACAGACTAAAAAATAATGATACATGGGTAATACTTGGTGATTTTAATGCAATTAGGAATCCTAGAGAAAAAGTTGGTGGGGTAAATCACTAGCCTTCCCACATGGATGACCTCAACAAATGCATTTAATCTTGTGAGGTTGAGGACTTGGGGTACTCTGGATGCCTTTTTACTTGGTCTAATAGGCAAGACCCTCCCCATTATATCTCCTCCAAGCTTGACAGAGTTCTGGTCAATTACAATTGGCTTAGGACTCATTTTTCCTCATCAGCCTTTTTCCCCACCCCTGGGATCTCAAATCACTCACCTGCCGTAGTGCATATTACACCCCCCTAAACCTCCTAAGAGACCTTTTAGGTTCTTTGATTTTCTTGCAAATCACCCATCCTTCCTCCCCACTATCCAAAATGTCTGGAGACAGGTGATAATTGGGAATCCCCACTGAAAAGCTTAAGAAGCTTTAGACTGACCTCAAGGAATTGAATCACAAGGAGTTTCGTGCTATCACTGATAGGGTTAATGCCACTAAACTCCAACTTGAAACTCTACAAACTCTATAGACTCTGCCACTCAGTTGGAAGAAAAGCTGGTCTATAAGTAGTTTCTCACTCTTTCTAGAGCTAAAGAGAGCTTAGCCAAACAAAAATCTAGGATTCAATGGCTAAAGCTTAGAGACCAATGTACTTCCTTTTTTTTCAAATCAGTTAATAACAATAGAAATAGGGTTAAGATTACTAGTTTAATTCTTGGTGATTCCACCATTACCTATGACATGATTGTAATCAAGGACTCCTTTGTCAATTTCTATTCTGGACTACTTGGTAAACCGCATAATTCCTACTATGCTGGCTATGATAGAATAAATCAACTTACTACCATGAGACTTACCAATGCCCAAAGCCTGAACATGGTTCAGGATATATCTAATGCTGAAATCAAGGATATGTTCATGAGTCTTAATCCCCACAAGGCCCCTGGCCCTGATGGCTATAATGCTAAGTTTTTTCAAAAGGCTTGTCATATAGTCGAGTAGGAGGCTACAGTGGCCATTAGGAATTTCTTTAGATCGGGAAACTACCGGGCAAAAGCCAATGCCACCATTGTGGCTCTTGTACCTAAAGTTCCTAATCCTTCCAAAGTTGGGGACTACAAACCCATTTCTTATTGCAATGTAGTGTACAAGTGCATTGCCAAGATTTTAGCTCAAAGGCTACAAAGTGTCCTTCCTGAGATCCAGTTCAATCTGGTTTTATTAAGGGTAGGACAATTGCAAATAATATTTTTCTCACTCAGGAGATCATGCATGGGTACCACAAGTCCACCTCGTCTCCCAAATGTACCATGAAAGTTGATATCATGAAAGCTTATGATAATGTTAGATGGGGTTCTTTATGGGACACACTTACTTCTTCTTCTTTTTTTTTGGATAATTCAGCTTGAAATTAAAGGGGTTAAGCGAATATGCAACCCACAAGGGACATACCCCATGAAGGACAAAACAAAATAAAGGAAAAGAAAATTACATACTCTCCGGCACAACCCGCCGTGGTGGGAAAATAGGCAATCCTGCACAACCCGCTGGGATAAGTAAAATAAGCAAAAAGCATCAAAATAAATCTATTAATAGATCAAAATTATGAGCACCAGCCTTGTATACCATTTCGGGTACCATAATGATAGGCCCCACTAAGAGCCATTACGCATATAGGGACAGCTTTGAAGCAACCTTACCTACCGTTTCCCTTAAGGTCAAACGGTGTAGTTGGCTTTCAACCGAAAGTGTGCCCAACCAACTATTACTTGAACTAGATGTAAATGTGGTACAACTGTGGTCCATTATCAATACACTTGAGCTAATGCCTTTACGTGAATAAAGGGGCCATTGCCTTTAGAGTTGTCCCGATTGGACAATTGGATTGAATATGGAGATTTGACCGAGTAAAATGCTGCCATGGACAGCTGTAGGACGTGAAAACCTTCCCCATGTGAAAACCCACTTTATAGTACTGTAGCTTACAGCTGTGCTCACGTGATGAACACTTTGTGAGTAATTTCCCGTGTACTCATTTGTGGTCCCACATTGTAGAAGTGGGCCCCACCATCTTCTTCCCCATGAAGGGTGTGTAGTACCAGAGGTCTTCTTCCTCAGAATTAAACCCAGAATGCATAAAATTGTCTTAGACATCTACCGATTGCATGCCCAGATTTAAAGTATTACAGCCCCAAAAATAAGGAGCATATGGATTCCAAGAAAATAAGTTCACCTTAGAAGTGAGGAACCAAATCTAATACTGCCATAGACTAACCTATTGCGCCAGGATCCAATACCTCCTCCTCCGTGACACCAACGACACATAGAGGAGGAGAACTGATATGCTAGGAAGAAAACGGCTATGCTAGAGCTTGTTCCAGAACTGTAATGCATGAACTCACCTAGAAAGGAACCCATGCTGGCGTGAACCCATGGCTGAAGCTCCATGTCTGAAGCATTGTGAATGGACATAAACTCCCATAAATGTATGACAGGTGCTGGACTCCTTAACCCCATTGAGGTTGGAGAGATGAACTCCATGAGTGAACCCTAGAACAAATGTTGATCTGAACTCCGCGTTTTGGACACCATCAGAATAATGCTATTGCTTTTGAGAGAGTGGGGGACGACCTTTGATTAACCAGCCCTTGAATAACCTCCATAACCTGGTTGAGATTTGGATAGAAGTGTGGTAAATCCACACCAGATGGATCTGTAAAATCCAACAGATTGTTGGTTTTAGTAAAAAATTATAATGGGAGATAAGGGGAGTGCATTCTCTCTCTAGAATCTAGAGAGAGAAGCTCTCAAAATGACACTTACCTCCATCCCAAAATGATCACATGGTTAAAAGCTTATGTCACCACAGCTAACTACACACTGAATATTAATGGTGAGACTACTGGTTACATTAAAGGAGAAAGAGGTCTCAGACAGGGTGATCCATTGTCATCCTACCTCTTTGTAATTGTCATGGAGGTGCTCACTTGCATTTTAAAAGAGAAATTCAATAAACCTGATTTTAAGTTTTTTGGGGGGTAAATGAACCTAATTTTAAGTTTCACTGGAGATAAAATGGGTTGAGAGTTTCTCTCTCTGGGAAGAGAGAGAATGCACTCCCCATGAATCTTCTACCCAATTTTTTTCATCCACGTCTAAATCATTCTGATTTCACGATGGTTCTATCTTCTATCATCTTGTGATTCACGCAGAAACACTGCAACTTGGGAAAAGGGGATCTAGGAATTCCTTTTTCTCAACGACAACATATTCAGCAGTATTTGGTGCAAATCTGTTGCATCTACCCATGAATCTCCTATTCCACTTTCTGTTGGGCACATCACATGTTCTCCACATACAATTTCACTCATGTGTTTTGGTTATTGGAGAGCATGACCAGTTCAAGCGTATTGGGGATCTAGTAATGGTTTCCTGATCTTATTAAGTTACTATATCATATCCAATGGAGTTCAGTTCCCCCAATTCATGTGTGGCTGTTTATTCTTTCGCGAATCCAGATTCCAAAAGATGGGGTAATTTCAGGGAGCTTCACACAGAAGCATGTCAGAAATGGGGGTCAAGCTTCACACAATATTGGATTCTTCCTATGCGAGCTAGTTCAATCTCGTTATGTGTTGATGATGTCACTGCGAGAAGGGTAATACCGCAATGGGTTCCTAGTACTGCATAGATCGGTTTGTGTTGTTGCTAGTCCTCATTTTTATTATGCGACTGTATGAAGCAGTCCTTGGGGAGTTCTTGGGAGCTCTAGCAATGGAGTTTGACAGATAGAGGGCCATGAAAAAGGGGTCTCTTCCCTGCTCATTTTGGAAAGTTTATTCGAAAATCATAAATGGATTTGAATGGGTTCTTACCCAGCCATCAAATGTGAGGTCCAGTTGGGTTCTTCTAACATTTACCCATGAGATTAAGGTATGATTTTGTAATCGTACACATTTATTTTCCCTGAGTTCACCTTTCTGGCGCATGGTGCAAAAGTCAAGCGCGGTTCCCAAATTGGGGGGTTGTACAAGTGGGGCTTTATGCCCGGAAATCAAATGAATGTGGGACCATAATGGACGCACAGTGGGTTTCTGCCCCATCATAAATTGGCATTGTCCAATCAAAGCATCGGTACTTATTTAGTGGGTCCCCTTCCTTTTTTTTATAGATAAACCAGCTTTAAAATAAAAGGGGCTAAACGAATTTATAGGCTACAAGGGGCATACCCCAGGGAGGACAAAGAAAAGAAAAAGAAAAGAAGAGAAAAGGAAAGGAAAAGAAAATAAAAGAAAAGGATTGGGAGGCCAATCGGCTACAATGGGAGGAGGCATTACAACTACATCTGGGAATTAAACCATTGTTTGTGTTCCAACTCCACTTGAGCAGATTACAGTGGTAAATCTACACTAGCAAATAATTTCTAACTAACTTTTAAGTAAAACTTCAACAAAACTACTACAACAATAGTAATAAGAGCAGTCACAGTAGCAAGCTCAGCAAAATGGCATCACTCGAGATGCACAAATCAGCAGATCTGAGGTTGTGGGAGTGGCCAGAGGACAGCCCCCTCTGGGCTTAGGCAGTACCCAACGCAATGGGATGCTTAACAATCCAATCCAATTGAAATGGAAGTCCCAGGGACATCCCCACCTGGGTAGGCAAGGAAGCTATCAGGATAAGGTGATAGGCAAACACAGCCCCACGAAGTGAATGAGTATTTCAGCAATAAGAATTCAAAAACAATGGCAATTGAGACCCAGAACTTGGCACTGCCGAGAATGTGTAATCAAGTTATGACTTATGGTAACTCTACCCAATGATGAGATACCTCATAGTAATCAACAGTCCACACACCAATAGGATGGAACTACTACATGACCTTCAAATATAGAATTTTCTGCAAAAAAATTGGACCAAATCGTTACATGCGTAATGTAAGAACCCAAAATGGTGTTGTCCAGAACAGTAACTCAAAACAGAATACATGCACAGTGGCACAATGTTCACAGCAACACAATGTTCCCAGCTAACGTAGCAGAACTTAGGTAGCAGAAAACATAACCAAAATGTAACAGTAAATAGACACCAACACTACAATAATCACAGCTCATCAGGAGAATGAAGTGCAGATTGCAGTGATATCCACACACCAAACACAGAAATGTGTCACAACAAATCCTATAGTATTTATGTCTCACCTACAACTCCCTTGGGACCTCACGGCTTCAATCTCCCTCACTAAGGTTCCAAACACCCTCAGCTCACTTGTAGTAGCCAAATCTCGATATAACTCTCACAAAGGGAGGTGGTGGCTCAAACACTACACTCACTAGGGTTACTCACAGTATAGTAGATCACTCCCACAGAAAGTAGCACTTCACAATTTATGCCAAGATCTCTTACAGAACCATTGTACAGGTAATCGAATGAGTTATAAGATACAAACCTCATACATAGCAGTAAAATATACCAATACACTGAGAATTGTTCTGAGTGAATGGGTTCCCATGACCTGCAAAGGACCACAGACACCACTAAAAATAAAGTGTTAGTTGATATTCCACTTAGCCAAGAGCCCCTGGGATTGAGAACCTAGTGAAAGGTTGCCCAGGGAGAACAATTTGTATCTTACCATTGAATATATTTTCCCTACCACAACAGATGCAGGGCATGAGATGTTTTGGAATTTGCGAAAATTCCTCTCGATCAAGATATGATAAATGGATGCAATGAAAACCAATTTTGTGATGAGAGTTTTAAGAGATTTACCCTTTATGGCTCCCATAAGAACAATCCAGTTGGACCAGGACCTAGAATGCCAAGATATGTTGACAAAGGACAATATTTGATTCCACACAAGGGTGGAAAAAGGACAGTTGGAGAATAAATGAGAGTGACTCTCATGACCAGAGCAGAAGCTACAGCAGGAGATAGGTTTGGTACCAAAAAGGACTAACCTATCTTCTGTGTAGAGCCTATTCTGAATAGCAATCCAAGTAATAAAGTTGCACTTAGGGATGTGGCCTGGGAACCACACACATTTGTGCCAAGGAACTTTTGGGAATGGTGTTCTCAGTTGATCCACAAGAGAAGAGATTGTGAAGACTCCATTGGATGCAAGGGACCAGCGATGTTTATCAACCATGCTGGAATTAGGATTTGGTAGTGAAGTGAGTGTGCTCCTAACCTCAATGAGCTCGAGGGTTTGTGCAATGGGAAAGGCCCATTGTGAGCCTTTGATAACTGCAGCAACTCTAGAGGTTTTAGGTAAACCAGAGTCATACATGATCCTAAGGCCATATTTATCAGCTAGTGGACCTAAGGGGTGCCAATTGTCAAACTAGAGTGAAGTGGACATCCCATTACCAATATTTACTTTGATGTAAGGTTGAATTATGCTTCTAATTGCTAGCAATTTCCTCCACACCCAAGAAGGATTGCTAGGTATTTTAACCTCCTAGAATTTTTTTTTTTTTGGATAAATAAGCTTGAAATTAAAAAAGGCTAAGCGAATGTACAGCCTACAAGGGGCATACCCCAGGGAGGACAAAGAAAAAAGAAAAAGAAAAGAAAATTGCATGAAAAAGGGATGGTCACTAGGACTACAAGAGGAATACATAGGGGAAATACAAGATAAGCCAAAGAAAGCCTCCAATAGGGTAAGATTACAACAATGGCAATACCATGGTACATTAAAATACAATAACTAACTCCTGGATGCAGCAGGCATCAGAAGCAAAATGCAGCAGTAACTAATACAGGTGCAACAACAGTAGAAAAAATTTGAGCAGCATTTCCTTTGTTTTAAGACAAACCAAGCACTCACGGCTGCCTAGGTCATGAAACAGGAAGTATTCTACAGCTCACCGCAGTAACACATGAGTAGGATCAAGAATCTAGCAGCAACAATTGCAACAGTAGTAGCGGATTGCAACAGCCCTTGCAACCCAAATAATATCAAGAGTAAACAACATGTGAGAGCAACCAGTACAACAGCCCTTGTACTGAATATATAAATATAAACAATAGATTGCAACAGCCCTTGCAACCCATATGAAATCAAAATGCATGGAAACGCAGGAAGTATATTAAACAAACAGCATAATAACCTTGTGGAGGCGGTAATAAAGAGTAATGGTTGTTAAAGCAACATCAAGCCTTTGCTTTGCGGAAATCGGTTTCCACAAAGGGGAAAGTAAAATGGGAGAGTATAATGCCCATGATAATTGACCCCTCCATGGAACCTTTAGTGATTGGATTTTGAGGAAGACCGTTGTCTAGCAATTTTCTTAGCCTTCTTTTGTTGCTTTTTAGATCTTTTAGACGTTGGGAAGTCACTCTGATAGCACTCAGTGGGAGTTATGACTGGAAAGGAGGGACTTTCATAGTCAACTTCATCTTCAGGTTTGAGATCATTGATGCCTGAAGAAGGAGGATCCTTATCTGGAGGTAATTGAGCATCTTCCTCTTGGTTCTCCTTATCAGGAGGTGTGGTCTCCTCCAATACATGGAAAGAATTGGTATGAAGCTTATGTAACATAGAAGAGTCCTTATTGGGTTTAGATTCACTAGTAACCTTACCCAACCTGATTGTATGAGGGGATGGGGCAACAATTTGGACATAAGAGTCAATTCGGGTAGGAGATGGATGTACAGAAGAACTTTGCACCACCAGGGATGGAGTTTGGTATTTTTGCTTGGCATTAGTGGCTGCACCCCAAGAATTGGTATGAAGTTAATTGAGGTTGATGTGGCTCTAAAAGGAGTCATTGAGACTGATTGGAGGAGTATAGCTGAAGGTTTGGGAGTAGCCTGAGTAGTAATTGATGATGGGTTAGAGGAGTTCAGTGGATTATGGGGATGGGAAACCGAGGTATCATTCCCTTTGCCCACAACTACCCAATCCTCTGTAGCCTTAGCCGATTCAGGGACTACCCTTTGACTGCAGGAATGGCCAAAGACTTTGCATTTCTCACATCTTGGTGGTAACCATTGATATTCAACTCCAACCATGACTGATTCTGCATTAACAGATATAGTTATATCCGTAGTAAGATCATCACCTACATCTATCTCCACACATATTCGAGCATAATCTAGCCTTCTTCTGTTAGCTGTAGCTACATCGACGTGGATAGGTTTACCTATTGCACTGCCAATTTTGCTAAACCCAACTTCTGACCAGAATTCCAGTGGCAACCTATGCAACTTAACCCAAACCGGTATAGAGGAAGGGTGATTTTTGCCTGGCATCAACATTCTTTTCCACTCTTTTAGCACCAAATATCTACGCGAGAAGAAATATGGGCCCCCTTCTAAGACCCCAAGCTTGGCAGATTCATCCTCAAATTCGAAGAGATAACATTGACCTAACATTTTAACAGTGAACTTTCCATGGTCCTTCCATACAGTACGGGCAGTAGCGGCTAACAAAGGCAAAGACATTTTACCATCTAAGAAATGTCCAATTAAGCAGTGCTTACCCACCCCATCCTCAAGTTGTGATTCATCAAAGCTGACATAAGCCTCCTTCCCCTTTTGAATGTCTGGATAATGCTCTAACTTCATGGACTTCGATGGAGCTTGGGCCTTGAAGAGAGAATTCCAGCTCTTAGCATGAGTATCTTGAGGTGGTTGGTATAAGTTGGGTACCGAAGTCAAACCTATCTCTGTTGCTGGTGTTGAATCAATGGGATTAGGGATGTTTGAGTCAATGGTTCTCGTATGGTTTAAACCAAGATCTGAAAGGCTGAGACTACGTAATAGGTTATGAGTTGGGGTGAACTTGGTAGAAGTGGTGTAAGTAGTACCTAAACCTTGAGGCTTGGTTTGATCGTGATTCACTCCATGGCTGGAGTTGTTGGTTGTGTAGTGAGTAGTACCCATACGGTTTCTCCGGACTACGTTAGAATCGATTGCCGTAGACCCAAGATCCACCATAGTTTTAGATGTGTTTACCTTGGAAGTAGAATGTATTCTTGATTGGGTTTCCACGAGTGATTAAGGTGATCTTTGACAATATCTATTCCACCTGGGGTGCCAGATTTCTCCAGTTCCAGGCCTACGGAAGTAAGAAGAAGGGCAAGTCGATCCTTAGAGCTTGGTGTATCACCCCCTACTGGAAGCTCATCGCAGGATTTCTGGGGTTGCTTCCTCCTTACAGCATAGGAGTCCAACGCCTTGGGTCCTGCAGCTGCTATAGTAGTTTTTGGGTTAACTGATTGAGAGAGATATGGGAAGGCAACTGGGTTATGCAAATCGAGAGGTTTAGAGGGAGTGGAGTTAATGTCGTTTACAAGAGAGACAGCCCCGTCGGCCATGGCTAAGTTGCGACGAGCTAGATCGAAGAGAACCAAATCGCCCAAATCGCCTGAGATGCTGACGTCATCGCTCTATGGGGCTTGCGAGAGTTGCTTATGTTCCCAATTCCTCCCAGAAGTTTTTATCCTTAATTAAATAGGATTTGACCCATTGGCACCACATTGATTGTTCACCTCCAAAAATTAGGAACCAAATGTGTTTGGCAATAGCAGATTTATTCCAAATTTGAAAAGATTTAAGACCCAAACCCCCTTCTTGCTTAGGAGAGCAAAGGTGCTCCCAGAAACCATTGCACCTGATTTCTTAAGATCAGGACCAGACCACAAAAATGATCTGAGAATGGTTTCAACCTCCTTAACGACTCTTTTAGGGAGGATAAAAATGGATGCCCAATAGGTTTGCATGGAAAAAAGCACATTTTTTATTAATTGCAACCTGCCAGCATAAGTTAAGTCTCTATTTGCCCAAGTTTTGGTCTTAGATGTGATCCTATCAATCAAATTCTTGCAATCAAGATGCTTAAGCTTTGTGGTTAACAATGGAACCCCCAAGTATCTAACAGGTAAGGATCCTTCCTTAAATCCAAGAAGGTGGAGTATATTATCTCTAGTGTTAGGATGGACACCAGAGAAGAATACACAACTTTTCCCAGGACTAGGAGAAAGACCAGACAACTCCTCAAATTCTATAAATGCAAACTGTATGTGTTTGACAGAACCCAAGTCTCCTTTGCTGAAGATCATAAGGTCATCAGCAAAACAGAGATTGATTATCTTGGTTTTATGGCATCTCCAATGGAAATGAAAGTCAGGGAGATTAGCTTTCTCCCTAAGAATACAGGTCAGGACTTCCATAACAATGACAAAAAGATAGGAAGAGAGAAGGTCTCCTTGCCTAAGACCTTTCCTACCCTTTATAAAGCCAGTGGGATCGCCATTAATACTAAGTGAGTAGTTGGCAGTGGTGACACAAGCCTTGATCCATCTAATCATCTTAGGATGGAACTCCATGCAATCCAATATATCCCAAAGAAAGTCCCATCGAACATTATCATAAGCTTTCATTATGTCCACCTTCATAGCACATCTAGGAGATGGGGAAGATTTGTGATATCCTCTCAGAAGTTCCTGGTTGAGAAAGATGTTATCAGCTATCCTTCTACCCTTAACAAAGCCTAATTGCACAGGGTAAATAAGGAAAGGGAGAGCACTTTGAATTCTTTTAGCAAGGATTTTAGCTATACACTTATACACAACATTGCAACAGGATATAGGCCTATAGTCACTAACCTTTGAGGGGTTAGGAACTTTAGGGACAAGGGCAACACTTGTGGCATTAGCTTTTCCCAATAGTTGGCCAGATCTGAAGAAATTTTGTACAGCTGCAAGTACATCATGCCTAATCACAGGCCATGCCTTATGATAAAATCCAGCATTGTAAACATCAGGCCCAGGGGCCTTGTTAGGGTTAATCTCCCATAAGGTGTCCTTGATTTCAGAATTAGAAACATCTTGAATCATAGATATCCTTTGGGGCTCAGTCAATTTTCTGGTAATGAGGTGACTGATTCTACCATGTCCATTGTAATGGGACATGTGAGGTTTGCCTAGCAGATTGGAGTAATAATTGGCAAAAGCTTCTTTAACAACAGCCATGTCGTTTGTAATAGTAGAATCATCTAAGACGAGACCAGTAATTTTGCTCCTATTTTTGTTATTAGTAACAGACTTAAAGAAGAAAGAGGTGCATTGATCACCCAGTTTCAACCATTGAATCCTAGATTTTTGCCTAGCAAGGCTTTCTTCAGCCCTAGAAAGGGTAAGAAAACACATGTATGTCTCTCGTTCTTCCTTTTGGGTGATGGGGTTAGAAGGGTCAACACCCAGTTTTAATTGTAGTAAATCTAGCCGGGCTTTGGTTTGTTGAAATCTATCAGAGATAGCACTGTACTCCTTAGAGTTCAACTTTTTAAGTTCAGGTTGTAGTGATCTCAGCTTTTCAGTCACACAGTACATAGGATTACCAATGACAACATGTCTCCAGACCTTTTGAATAGTGGACAAGAACATGGGATGGTCTGCAAGGAAGTTAAAGAATCTGAAAGGTTTTGGAGTAGATTTGGGAGGGGGAGACAGTAACACTACATCAAGGGAGTGGTCTGAAATCCTAGGAGTAGGAAAGAATGCAGAGGAGAAAGGAAAGGTCCTATTCCAGCTTTCATTGACCAGTACTCTATCTATTTTGGAAGATATGTGATTGGGCGGTTGTTGTCTGTTGGACCATGTGAAGTAACACCCAAAGAAATGAAGATCCTCCACGTCACAAGAATACAGGCAATTATTAAAGTCATCCACAAAGGAGGGGCACAGTGGGAACCCCCAATTTTATCATTGGATGATCTGATGACATTGAAGTCACCAAGAGCAATCCAAGGGGAGGGTGTCTTAATTCTTACCAAGTCTCTCCAAAGATCCTGTCTCTCCATATGATCATTGGAGCCATAAATAATTGTGACAAAAAAATTTAAGTTGTCTTGCAGAGTATTAACCTCACAATGTATGAATTGAGAGGACATGCTCAAAACATTGAGTGCAAGCTTGCTAGGGTTCCAACACACTAGGATCCTACCCTTGGAGGAATGAGCTCCGTTATTAGTAGATAGCCAATGGGGGCTAATGAAGTTCATAACCCTTTTTTTTTTTGGATAAATGAGCTTGAAATAAAAAGGGGCTAACCGAATATACAGCCTACAAGGGGCATACCCCAGGAGGACAAAATAAAACAAAGAAAAAGAAAAAATAATAAATAAAAATAAAGAAGGAAGAACCTACGCCAACTGGCTACAATTATCTAGGGCGATACATATGAATGTTTCCAAACCTTCTAGACAGATGATTAAGAAACAAACATGTAGTACAATGAAGCAACAACCAAAAAGACTTGGACTGCTTGACATTAAAACTTGATGTTTGAAGCATGAACACGAGACTTGGACCTGCATGTGTGACTTGGGCTGCTTGGACGTAAACTTGATGCTTGAAGCTTGGGCCTTGAACATTAGAACACCTTGAGGTGACTTGGGATAGCAGCGGCTGGATAGTAGAATGGAATGGATGACTCCATGGCAGAGCTCTATGACCTTGAATAGAATGGAATGGATGGCTCCGTGACAAATAGTGTACCATGAATCCTAGTGACAAGGCTAAGTGCCTAGCAAAGTTGCCATCATGCCAACGTACCGTGAAGGGGAACCTAACAATGCATCGAGCCAAGGGACAACCCCCCAAAGGCTAGGTACGGGAGGAAGCCCCCTCCCAAAGGGGATCAAACATGCCAAGGGACAGCCCCCCTAGGCTAGGCCCACTAAACCACTGAGTAGCTCACCCTAACCCTTTATTACATGAGATTCTGGCAGAATATGGACAGCACCTTGTTTGAAAAGTGATATCCTATGTGAAGGTGTCCCTATCTAGCACATCACCAACAAGAGTAATAGCAGCTCTGCCCATAAAATGGCAGTCCTCAAATAGATGATAAGGCTAGCAGTAATTGACAAGAGTAATAGCAAGTTCCAATTACGCAAACATGGGAACTCAACGAAATAAGGCACAATCTCCCTCTGTTATCTTCCACCAGTCACGATCAAGATGATCAAATTAGATGGGCTCTCAGTCCAGCTGGACAGTTTACAGTCTCATCATTGTGGGAACATCTGCGCACACACTTTCCCAAAGTTAGTTGGAGCCATGTGTTATGGTTTCCTAGCCATATACCTAAGTGTAGCATTATCACTTGGCTTGCTGTTTTGAATAGAATGTACACAGAGGATAGATTAGTCTTATTTGGGACTAAAACTACATCTCTGTGTAGTCTTTGTCCAAGCAGCGAAAGCCATGACCATCTCTTTTTCAATTTCCCTTTTACCGCGCAAGTTTGGGGGTCAGTTCTAGCCAAACTAAACGTTCATTGGTCTGCTCGATCTTGGAGTGAGTGGATTGAACTCCTATCCACCATTAAGGGTAGATCATTGCGTTCCATTATGATTCGACCGGCCTTCACCACTTCTGTTTACCACATTTGGATAGAAAGGAACTTTCGAAAATTCCAAAACATTGCATGCTTTGAAGCTATTGTAATTCATAAGATTTGTTCAATGATGAGGTGTAGATTGTTGTCCATTGGTAATTTACATCAAGGACCACAATCTACATGGCTCATCAATCAGTGGGATCTTACATAATTTGTGAATTTGTGTGACATTCAAGTTCATACCTAATTTTTACTGGTTCTCTTGTTTGTTCATGTGTCTGCAGCGATCTGTCTTTGTTTGCTGGCTAATTTTAGCTCAATTCTCCTGCAAGGCCTTAATTGGCTCATTTATTACCCACAGCCTTAAATGGCCTACTACTGGTCTTCCAAGAAGATAAATTACTAGGTGAAAGTCGGATACAAGGGATTATGCATGAAGAAGTTATTTACTCCTAACTATGAGGTATGGTATCTTAATCCTCATCAAATCCTTGTGCCTTAATTGGTTTGCTACTCCCCATCATTCAGCTGTGTGGCCTACTATAATGCGTGTGCCCTGGTGAGTTGAGCGCTAGTGCCTTAGAATTCTTTTGAGAGAGGAGGTAATATGTAGAGGGGGAATCTTGTGAGGAGTAGACGAGGGAGATCGGCACTTTAGCGAGAGGCTTGAAGTTGTGAGTTTCCGAGGAAGCTGAAGGTGAGCCCACCTAAAATAGGTTATGCTTTATTGTGATATGCTTATATACCACTGTTTCTATAATAGTTTACACGGATTTGTTTGGGATACTGCTATGTTGCTACTGTTAGCTGCTATTGTTAGCTTATTCTTGCTGTGTATGAACTACACCATGCTGTTGTTTGTGAATTGCTGCTGTGTAAGACCAACACCATAATACTGTTTGTGAACTGCTGTTTAAATTGCTGTTTGTGAACTACCGCTCGTGGAACTGATGTTTGTGAACAATCGAACAACAACATACGCTTCTTTATGCGTGAACTGGAACACCTAATGCTATCATTCTATCCAGGAACTGGTACACCACCTACTGCCGCTTCTTTATGCGTGGAATCTCCCTCGTACACTACGCCAGGAACTGGAACACATACTTCCGCCCGTCTGTCATGCAGCATGCGTGAATTGGTACTACACCTACTGCCGCTTTCTTTGCCCTGCGTGAATCGTGCATGAAAGCACCATTTGGCTGCTTGTGTCTGCTACTGTGTTTAATCTGCTGCTGTGCATAATATGCACCAATTTGCAGCTTGTGAATTGCTGGTGCATTTCATACTCTATATTGCTACTTGTATCTGTGTGCGATCAACACCTTTGCTAGCTTACTTTTGCTGTACATGAACAACACCATTCTGCTATTGTGAACTGCTGCTTGTAGATTTTGATTATTGTTGAACAGTGGTTTGCTATATATCAGCAGGAATGCTACTCAAATTTCTTTAGCCTAGGGTGGTTGTTGCCATTAGTTAGACCTAGCCACGGGGGATTGTCCCTGGCTCTGTTTGATCCCCTTCCGGGAGGGGGCTTCCTCCCAAAACACTGCTTGCTACTGCTCAAGAGTGGTTCCATGACACCTATGTTTCACATTGCTGATCAAGGCCAAACTGTCAAATGATAAACACAAGCTTCAATGGCAATCATTAGAGTCATTTTGAGTGTTTCTTTGTCTTTTTCCCTAGAATCACCTTTGTTATATGTTGTGTTATCCTACTTACCCCCATGTAACCCTTGTGGCCATCCCTTTATTTCACGCAATTTTCTTTTCTTTTCTTTTTTCTTTTTCTTTGTCCTCCCTGGGGTATGCCCTTTGTAGGCTGTAAATTCGCTTAACCCCTTTTAATTTCAAGCTTAATTACCCAAAAAAAAGCAGCAGGTTGCAACAGCCCTTGCAACCCGCAAAACATCAACAACACCAAATGCATGCATAAAGCTTGAACATCACTTACTAACAGCAGAAGCAGATTGCAACAACCCTTGCAATCCACAAAACAACTAATGGAGCAGCAGTAATAAAGAAATGCAGCAGGTTGCAACAGCCCTTGCAACCCACAAAATATCAATTAATGAGTAAGAGTTACCTCCCTTTTTAGCAGATCCACAACCTGATCACTCTTGGCCTTCGATGGATGAACCTCACTGCCTCATAAATGCTTGAGATGCCCCAGAAAGCAAACTGCTGCAGCAACACTGCTGCAGCAAGCCCCTGGATATCAATTACAGCATTAGGTCTCTCTCCTAACAATATGAACTTCATTCAGGGAAGCCCAACCCCTTGATCCAAACCTGCAATCACAAACTACCCAAGTGGGTTGTTAGATTATAGGTAGACCTCACCACTAAGTCGACTTGCTAGGGCACTCTCATTGCTAAAAGATGAAGTTTTTTCTCTCGCTGGCGATTCAGGCGATTTTCACGTCCCTTGTTCGTATACCTAGCTAGATCTCACAAGCCCTAGCCATGGTGGAAGATCCACCCCAATCGGTAGCTACTTTCTCGAGTGGTCTGGGAAACCAAACAATCGATTCCATTGAGCTTCACAAAAGAAACCGCACTCAACAGCCGAGTTCGAAGTCAGGGGGAGTAGGATCCTCCATAACCACACCACAAAATTACTCAGACCTATGTTTGAACGTACGAGATACTCCTCCAAGAGGAGATGCTCTACTCTCAAATCATAGATCCAAAACTCCTACAAAGCCAAATCAAATCCAGAGCAAGTTATTAGTCCCTGGTACGGTATTCACCACTCCAACGAAATTTACCCCCTTCAAACCTTTCGATCTATACCCCCAAAACCAAAACATAGTTGAGCGAGGTCTGGTGCTTGAGGATGATAGTACTCTACCTTCTACTCTAGCACAAACCCTAAATAGCCCTCTTAGCCCCAGTAAACTCTTGGAGCTCTACCATCAGGAGAAGGAGTGTATGGATAGCAAAGAGCGTTTGGCTACTCTAGTCCAATCGATTGAAGGAGAAATGCGTAGGTCAGGGATTAGGGTTGACTGTTCGGAATTGAAATCACAGCTCAACCTACTTCAAGAAAAGGAGATTATCCCTGGCGATCCGTCAACTAGCTCAGTTAAAGGCGATTATCTTAAAATCGGTATCCATTACCCCTCTTCCAATACCCCTACTTCCATTCCTCCGAAGGACAAAGAGTCTCAACCAAAGCCTGTCACTCAACCACAAGAAATTCCCCCCAAAGCCACTCAACAATCTCACGCTAAGGAATGGGCTTCTTTGTTCCGTACACAAGGCCCTTCTAAGGTAATGAAGCATAGCCATTACCCAGAACTTCAGCAACAAACAAGTGCAGTAGTAGAACTGGAAGAGTCAGATCTTAATGATAAGAATTGGGGCCATTGTTTAGTTGGTCATTTCTTGGATGGGAAGATGCCGTTCCCCTTGCTTAGCTCCACGGCGAGAAAGATATGGAAAGACCATGGTAGAATCAACATAAAGCAGTTTGGAGCTTGTTACTTCTTTGAGTTCCAAGATGAAGAAATGAAACTTAAGGTTCTGGAAGGTGGCCCTTATTTCTTCTCTCGGAGATATTTAGTGCTAAAGGATTGGCATAGGATGCTGGTTCCGTCCACAGAGCACCCAACCACCATCCCTGCTTGGGTCAAATTGCATAAGCTACCGCTTGAATGCTGGACAGAAGAATGTTTTAGCCGTATCGCAAGCACCATAGGTAAGCCTCTACATGTGGATATTGCCACTGCTACACAACAAAGAATAGACTTTGCAAGGGTCTGTATTGAGATTACAGCTAAAACGGATCTTCCTATGGAGGTCCAAATTACCATGGGGACTGATTCAGTTACTGTCCCAATTGAATACCAATGGATGCCCCCCAAATGCAGTGTGTGTAACGTGTTTGGTCACACCTGCAAGCCAAAGATTGATCCTCTGGCTACAAACAGCTTTGAAGCCTTGAAGTTATTAGGGGCAGACCTTGGAGGTGGGGGGGATGCTTTGGAAGCAGTTACTAAGGTAATTTCAAGTGATCAAGTTGACACAGTCCTTTGTGAAGATGTGGGGTCTGATGAATCTGATGTAGAAGTTTTTGTTCAAGATGCAAGTCTCAAAACCAATCTTGAAGAGCAGAATGCTACTATTTTGAGACAGAGATCAGATTTTCCCTTTCCAGATCTTGATCTTAAAGCTCCTGAAGATCTTGGAGCTAAGGCTAATGGCAAGGGGTTCCTAGACACCAAGCCTCCTCACCCTCCTGATGTTCAAGGCTGGACTTCTAGCAGTAAGAAGAAAAACAAGAAGAAGCACAATCAGAGACACATTCAGGAGGGGAGTAAAAATTCCCCTCTCCTTAAGAGGTAATTGAATCTTTTAGTCTTTTTGTTGGGCAGTATGCTTTATTGAAATACCCCCTGCCATCATTTTCATGACTAACACACCTTTACATTTTGGCTTCTGGAACATGAGGGGTCTTAATGACCCTATCAAGCAAAAAGAGGTTGTTACTTTTGTTAGGAAAAATAAATTCTCTCTTTGGTCTTGTTGAGCATAAAATAAAAGAGGTTAACTGTCCTAGGATCTTTAAATGTATGTTTCCATTATGGTCCTATGTGCATAATTTTGGTAATGCTCCAAGTAGTAGACTTTGTGTGGTCTGGGACCCTACTGTCCTTAATTTAAGTGTTTTGAATCAATCAAGTCAGGCTATTCATTGTCAAGTCCAAACTTTGACAGGGGATCTAAAATTTTTGGCCACTTTTACTTATGGCTCCAATCTCCATGTGGAGAGAAGAGAGCTTTGGCAGGATCTGATGTCTAGGCAAACCTCTAACCCTTGGATCATTTTAGGGGATTTCAATGCCATTAGGTTTCAGCATGAAAAGTGTGGTGGTGACCAACATTGGCCAATTCATATGGAGGAATTTAATCAATGCATTCTTAATAGTGATCTGGAGGATCTTAGGTATTCTGGTTGCCAGTTTACTTGGACCAATAAACAGGCTCCTACTCAACATGTTGCCACGAAAATTGATAGAGTTTTGGTCAATGAGCACTGGATTAAGTCCTTCCCTTGTTCCAATGCCCATTTTCCTCCCCCTGGTATTTCTGATCATTCTCCTGGCATTGTGATTGTGGATCTTGGGGGTAGGATTGCTCGTAGACAATTTAAGTTCTTTAGCTTTTTGGTTGACCACCCTGATTTTTTAACTCTTGTCCTGAAAGTGTCGGGTAGGGTGATCATAGGTAATCCTATGTATGTGGTTTGTGAGAAGCTCAGACTTCTCCAAAGTGAATTTAAGAAACTTAACACTAAGGAATTTAGCGATATCTCCCAAAGAACATGTTTGGTCAGACAGGAGCTTGACTTTATCCAAAGTGATCTTGGCATGGACCCTACTGACCCTGTTAAGCAAACACTTGAAAGAAAACTGTGTAAGCAATATCTTATCTTAGCCAGAGCTGAGGAGAGTTTTGCTAAGCAAAAATCTAGAGTTCAATGGCTTAAACTTGGAGATCAATGCACTTCGTATTTCTTCAAATCCATTACTCAGAATAGTAATAGGAATAAGATCACAAGCTTAACTCTCCCTGATGACTCTGTCACTTATGATCCTTTAGAGATTAAGGCTTCCTTTGTTGATTTTTACACCTCTCTTTTGGGTACTACTCACCCTTCTGGTTACTCTGGATCTTCTAGAGTTAATCGGTTGATTGTTACCAAACTGTTGGACTCCCAAAGAGAAGCTATGATTTCTGAGATCTCTAACCAAGAGATCAAAGAAACTTTCATGTCTCTCAACCCTAACAAAGCCCCCGGCCCCGATGGGTACAATGCTGGATTCTTCCAGAAATCATGGAGTGTTGTGGGTAACGAAGTAACATCTGCTGTGAGAAACTTCTTCAGATCTGGGAAACTCCTCACTAAAGCTAATTCAACAAGTATTGCCCTTGTTCCCAAGATCCCTAACTCATCCAAGGTTGGGGATTTTAGACCTATATCATGCTGCAACACCATCTACAAGTGTATTGCAAAGATCCTTGCTAAAAGGATTCAAGTTGCTCTCCCCCATCTCATAGACCCTGTGCAATCAGGTTTTGTGAAGGGGAGAAGAATCGCAGACAATATCTTTCTTACACAAGAACTCATGAGGGACTACCATAAGAATTCCTCCTCTCCTAGGTGTGCACTGAAAGTTGATATCATGAAAGCCTATGACAATGTAAACTGGGACTTTCTTTGGGATACTCTTACTTCCATGAACTTCCACCCCCAAATGATAACCTGGATCAAAGCATGTATCTCTACTGTCAATTATACTCTAAGTATAAATGGGGAATGCACTTGTTCTATTATGGGTAAGAAAGGTTTGAGGCAAGGTGATCCATTGTCCACTTACCTATTTGTGATTGTCATGGAAGTGCTCACTCAAATTCTCAAAGAAAAGTCCAGTAGTCCCACCTTTCACTTTCACTGGAGACGTGATAAGATAAGGTTGATCAACTTGTGCTTTGGCCGATGATCTCATGATCTTCTGCGAGGGAATTAAGCTCCGCTCAAAGGTATCTGCATTGGGGAAGCTCTCTCTGAGTTTGAGGCCTTGTCTGGCCTTTCTCCTAGTCCTGGCAAGAGTAGCATATTTTTCTCTGGAGTTCCCTCTACTGTTAAACAATCGATTTTTGATACACTACACTTCCAAGAGGGTACTCTCCCGGTGAGATATCTTGGGGTCCCGCTTATATCCACTAAGCTCAAATATCTGGATTGTAAGTCCCTCATTGATAGGATTACAAATCGTACCAAATCCTGGGCCAACAAATATCTCTCCTATGCTGGAAGAATCCAATTGGTTAAGTCTGTTTTGTTCTCTATGCAGACTTATTGGTCCTCTATATTCATACTTCCTAAAAAAGTGGTCAAGGAAATTGAGGGTATTCTGAGATCCTTCTTTTGGACTGGGGCTGACCTTAAGCACACTTGTGCTAAGGTGTCCTGGGATCAACTATGTACCCCTAGAAAGGAAGGTGGTCTGGGTTTTAAGTCCCTCCTGATCTGGAACAAGGCTGCCATGGGCAAGCATATTTGGTACCTTGTGGCTGGAGGGGAACAATCCATGTGGTTTCAATGGGTGAAATCCTACTTACTCAAAGGGAGAAGTTTTTGGAAAGTTAAAATTCCCTCCAGCCCCTCTTGGACATGGAGGAAACTTCTTCAACTTCGCCCTATCATCCAACCATTCATTAGGTACCAAGCGGGGGATGGAACCAATATATCCCTGTGGTATGACAATTGGCATCATTTTAGCCCTATTATTGAGCATTTTGGTAGTCGTGTGGTCTATGATTCAGGATTGCCTAATGATGCCCTTGTCTCAAGTATATTGAATAGCTCATTCCAATGGTCTTTCCCTATCACCCAAACCTGGGAGTTGAATGAGATCAGGGCTAATCTCCCTACCCTTACTCCAAATCAATCTTCCCATATTGATTCTTGTAGATGGATCTTGGCCAAAGATGGAGTATTCACCATATCTTCTCTATGGGAGCAACTTAGAAACAAACTTCCCATCGTTGACTGGAACCACATCTTGTGGTTTCCTGCATATATTCCTAAGTGCAGTCTTATAACATGGATTGCCATTCACAACAGGCTTACCACTGAGGATAGGCTTGTGCTCTTTGGCATTAAGGACACATCTTTGTGTAGCTTCTGTTCTGCTGCAGAATCCCATATCACCTCTTCTTTAACTGCCCCTTCTCTAAGCAAGTTTGGGATGCTGTGTGCCTCAAGTCTCAGTTTTGTGGGAAGGTCAGGATATGACCAGTCTTGTCACTCTTATCTCTGCAACTAGAGGTAGAGGACTTAAGAGCACATTGGTTAAACTCTCCTTCACTGTCTCTCTTTACCACATTTGGATTGAGAGAAATTTGAGGAAATTTCAGGGATTGCAAAATAGTATCTCCTCCGTTGTGATTAAGATTAGCACTGATATTAGGTACAAGATGTTGTCCCTTACCAAAGAACCACGTGGACCATTACTCCTTTTGGAAGCTTGGAACTTACCATTACCTGTGACAATTCTTCCTGATTGACGCACATTCATTGTGTTTACTTTATTGCTGCATTGTGCTTATGATTTATCACTGTACCACTTATCACTTGGTTTTGACAGGTTTCAAACAAGTGCAGATTGTTGGCAAGCATTTTCTTCTAATAGCCCATTTGGGCAGTGTGTGTTTACAGGATATCTATGCCAAAGTGGCATATGGGATAGTGATTCATCTTTATAAGTGTCCCTGTGAGGTTCTATCATGGAAGCATCTTGCTATATTACTTCTACTAGCAGGTTTGCTACCTTATTCCCTGATTATTTGCTCTGGTAGCTCTTGTTTTGCTGGTTGCTAAGTGTGTGCGATCTACTCATATGAGGGTTTCCAGTGACCTTTGGGCCTTCATTACCTGATTTGTTGTTTTTGAGTGGAGTGTCTTGTGAGTTCATCCCTGATTCTCAAGTCACGTGTGAAAAGAGAGAGGGAGGTCAGGTTTTTGAGGGAGTAAGGAGGGGAGATCTCATAGACTTGAGAATGTTGTTTGGATCTACTAGTTCATTACTGTTTCTCTGTGACTATCATTTGGTTACTTTCGACCCCTTTGCTAAAAGACCCGACCCACTTCTAACATCCCTTTGTTATAATGAGTTTACTGAATTTTGTGCTTGCATTCTTTGAATTTCTAGACCACATGCACTGTAAGGCTGCTGCATGTGTGCTTGTCAATGTACAGAGTGCTCATTACTGCTGTTGTACTTAGTGCAATCCCTACCGTTTCGCTGCTGTACCAATTGCACATTGTGGTTATTTCTGGACTTTGGTACATTCAGTGGTTATTCCTATGTGCTTTTGAACCTCTGTTGTTAGTCGTGAGATCAGGATAGATCCCAGATTTACTCTCTGAGCTACAAGATGCTCTAGAGCTAGTTGCATTGTAATGTATGTCAGTGATGCTTTCGGTTACTACTGTCCTTCCATAATTCTGCTATGACATTGGCATTGAGCAAAGGTTGCTATGACGATTCGGGTCACTTGCATTTTCAAACAAGATGCTGCCAAAATTTTAAAAATCCCATGTTTCCTAACCTAGCCTAGGGGGGTTGTCCTTAGGCATGTGTGATCCCCTTGGGGAGGGGGCTTCCAACCAAGAGTGCATTCCCATTACAAGCCGATAACACACATTTCCATGTTCCATGTGCAATGGTTGCACGTCCTCAAATTACATGTTCAAGGCCCATGTACAAGGCATAATGCTCCTCAGACCATGCATTTTAAAGGCGAGCATCATCAAGCATCAACTCATCAGGCTGTGCATCATCAGGCCGAGAAATCCACAAGTTCAAATTTGATATCTAGTTTATAGTGTATTAGTTTAAGTTCATGTTGTATTAGTCTAAATTAAGTTTTATTGTATTCCATCTAGTGTTTCCCCCTCTTCTCGTAGATGAAAGGGGAACACTTTTCCCTTCCCTATTTGTAGCCATTTGGCCTCCCCATTTCCGTTTTCCCTTTTGCTTTCTTTCTTTTTGCTTTGTCCTCCTGGGGTATGCCCCTTGTAGGCTGTATATTCACTTAGCCCCTTTTATTTTCACGCTTATTTACCCAAAAAAAAAAGACCACACCACCACTTGTCTGGATTATCTGGGACAACCTGCCACTGAACATCGATTAGTGCATGATGATAGTAAAATAGATGAAACTCAAATTAATGCACCACTTTGATTACATGCCACTTAGCCAAACATTAATTACTCGGGTTCAGAATCAATTTGCCATGCTTCACACAAATATAATGGGCCTTCAAGAATTTTATTAAGTGACAAAAGCCTGTTCCTAATATCAGAACATACCCTATTCACAACAAAAGGGATTGTGTGATGGGTATTCTGAAATTTCCTGAAGTTCCTTTCAATCCATATGTGATAGAGTGTGACAGTGAAGGATAGTTTGATGATAGAGCTCTTAAGCCCTCTCCCTCAATACTCAAAAAGGGTAGAAACCAGTTGTTGTAGAGACTGGGATTGCCATGTGAAGTGTGATTTGAGAGAGACCTCATCCCAAACCTTTTGGGTAAAGGGACAGTTAAAAAAAAGATAATTGTGATCCTCCTCCCCAGGGCAGAAACTGCAGCAAGATCTATCTTTAATGCCAAAAAGTACTAATCTGTCCTTCATGGACAGTCTATTATGGATGGCAAGCCAACTAATCAAGCTGCATTTGGGTATGTGGAAGGGAAACCAGACAAGGTGGCTCCAGCCAACATTAGGATAATGAATTCTAAGTTGCTCCCAAAGAGAGGAAACAGTAAATAAACCATTATTGCTAAGGGTCCATCTACATGTATCCTTTAAAGGGGAGGGGTGAGTGAGCATTGGAAGGGCAGTCCTGATTTCATTTAGTTCCCAAGTTTGGGTGATAGGAAATTTCCAATGATTGGTCCTGGTGAGAATGGTGGAAACTTTGGCGTCCACAGATAAACCAGAGTCATAGATGATGCGACTATCAAATCTCGCCACCAGAGGACCCAAGGGATGCCAATTGTCATGCCACAGAAAAGTGGAAGTTCCATCTCCATTTTTTTTTTTGGGTAAATAAGCTTGAAAATAAAAAAGGCTAAGCGAATGTACAGCCTACAAGGGGCATACCCCAAGGAGGACAAAGAAAAAAGAAAAGAAAATTGCATGAAATAAAAGGGTGGTCACTAGGACTACATGAGGGAAACATAGGGGAAATACTAGATAATCCAAGAGATAAGCCACCTAAGACTACAACAATGCCAAAACCAAGGAACATAAAAAATCAGAACTAACTACTGGATGCAGCAGACAGCAGTAGCAGTAGCAGTATGCAGCAAAACTAATACAGGTGAATCAACAGCAGTAGCAGTAAGACAAGTTGTTTTCTCAACTGAAGATAAGTAATACCACATCAAGCATGCAATACCTCTAGATTTGCTCGTGGCTTCCAGAATATAATCAAACATAGCATACATCAATGCAGGACCCGTGGGAACCTGAATTCTGAGAAACACAATCACTGAATATGTTGATTGTAAATAGCCCACCGCCTTGAATGGTAAAGTGAATAGCCAGAGGCCTGGAGGCTACCCACCAGGAAGCTGCCCCACTATCCTTAGACTTCAGCAATCCAAAATCTAGAGAAAATTGAACAGCATAATGGCTGTTTTCTGACAATCCCAGAAAAGCAGAAGTCTGCCCAGAAATGGCAGCCCAAAGACAAAACCAAACAAACTACAAGATGAAGGGAGAAGGCAAGCTGCAGTGAATACTTGCCGATAAAACACAACCATGGAGCAATTAAAACTACAGAGCATCAAAACAAGCTAGCATGGGAAATAAGCTACTTAAGTCTCCAAGAGAAGTTGCAGAAGGATATCTTGCAAGACTTTAACGAATATAAATGCATGGGAAAGAGGAAAGAGGAGAGAACTTCCCTTTAGAGGATGGTATTTGGAGAGAACCTTTGCCTGACCAAAATTCCCCTATTTATGAGGAAGACCTTTGCCTAGCAATTTTTCTCGCCTTCTTTTTTTTGCTTTTTGATCTTTTCAGATAATGGCAATTCACTTGGATGGAGGTCAATGGGATTTGTGACCGGAGAGGAAGGACTTTGACAATCAGCTTCATTCTCAACATTGGGATCATTGATGCCTTCCAAATAAGGGTCCTTATATGGGGGTATAGTAGCTTCCTGTACATGGGAGTCTACCTCTTGGTACTCTACATTAGGAGAGGGTTCCTCCTCCAACAGGTGGAAAGAGTTGGAATATAGCTTGTGCAACATAGAAGAGGCCGTTTTGGAATGGGATTCACGATTAAGATTTGAACCCTTAATAGGAGGGGCAGCAATTTGGACATCAGATTCTGTCGAGACAGGGGTTGAGGGAGCAGAATATTTTTGCTCCACAGCCAAAGTTGGAGTTGGACACATTTGCTGGAGAGAAGGGGCACTCTTGGTAGCTGAAATTAACGTGGTTTTGAAGGGAGTCACTGAGACAGAATGAGAGAGTGAATCTGGAGGCTTGGGGGTGTTTTGAGTAGGGATTAAAGGGGGATTAGGGGGGTTTAATAATTGATGGGGATGGTAAATAGTCTTGTTAACAGAGGTCATCGTAGAATGTGATTGGAATTTACCTTTGCCTGCCGTAATCCAATCAGCTTCTCCAGGAGGAGGGGGTTTAGGATCCTTTTTTGGTTGACACGAATGACCAAACACACGACAAATTTGGCAGCTTGCGGGTAACCATTGATACTCAATCCCTACCACGACTGACTCAGCACCCACTGCAATAGTGATATCAATTGGGAGATCATCTGCTGCATCCACTTCAATGCAGATACGAGCAAAGTCCAAACGTTTTTTCTTTGCTGTAGCCTCATCAACATGGATAGGTTTCCCAATGGTACTGGCAAGCTTGCTAAATCCCACCTCAGTCCAAAATTCGAATGGAAGCCAATGGAATTTGACCCAGACTGGTATTGTAGGTGGATGATTAGTGGTGGGGACTAGCATTCTCTTCCACTCTCTGAGGACCAGAAATCTTTGAGAGAAGAAGTAGGGGCCTCCTTCCAAAACCTTTAATTTGGATTCCTCATCTTGGAATTCAAATAAAAAACAAGATCCAATTTGTTTTACCGTAAAAGTTCCTTGATCCTTCCAAACCGAGAGGGCTGTTGATCTGAGCAGCGGTAGAGGCATCTTTCCATCTAGGAAGTGGCCAATTAAGCTGTGATTCCAAACACCATCATCCAACTGGGACTCATCAAACTCTACATAAGCATCTTTGCCTACCTTAAGTTCAGGGTAGTGGTGAAGTTTTAGCGACTTAGAGGGGGCTTGAGTAGTAAACAAGTTTGCCCATTTGTTGGGTTTGCCTTGTTTTTCAAGCGATTGATGCTGGGTATAAGTGTTAGAACCTGGTACACCTATAGCAGTGGGAGCTAGGGGTTGGGTTGAGTTATCCCCTGTGGGAGTGATGGAAACATCGTTCAGATGATTAATGGAAGAATTGTACCTGATCTGAGATTCATCCATATATTCCTGATGATGCATCCTCACTTGAATCGTTGGAGGATTCGCAGGGCTATGGGTATCGAACCTGTGATTAGGGTCTGCTTTTTTGCCCAATGGCTCAAAATTGCCATCGGGATCGGGGTTGAAGAGTGGGGGTTGTAGGTTGTTGAAAGTGGGACGGGTTCGACTCACTTGCTTCCTCCGCACTTCATAGGAGTCCACTGCCCTGGATCCGATGTCTGCCACAGATGATTTAGGGTTAACTGATGGAGGGAGGTTTGGGAAGGCATCTCGGTTTAGCAAGTCAAGAGGTTTAGAAGGTATGAAATCGGTGGTTGTGTGGATTACACTATGTTTTGATTGTTGAAGAGAGGTGATTTTTAGACCGTCGGCCATGTTTGATCAAAAGACCTAAGAGAGAAGTTGGAGCTTCTCTCTCTAGACTTCTTGTTAGTTGGGGTATTAATTTCCATCTCCAATTTGATAAAGGATGAAAGGTTGAATGAGAGGACGTAATTGAAGCAGTTTCCTCCAAGTCCAAGAAGGGCTACTAGGAAATTTGATTTTCCAAAAGCTCTTGCCTTTAAGTAAGTACGACTTAACCCATTGACACCACACACGACTGCTCACCTCCAGAAACGAGGTACCATATATGCTTAGCCATGGCAGCCTTGTTCCATACTTGGAGGGATTTAAACCCAAGACCCCCTTCCTTTTTAGGAGAGCACAAGTGTTCCCATGAAACCTTGGCACCAGAGTGCTTAAGGTCAAGGCCAGTCCAGAAAAAGGCTCTTAGTATTGATTCGACTTCCTTTATTATCCTTTTGGGCAAAATAAATATAGAGGACCAGTAAGTTTGCATTGAAAACAACACAGACTTAATCAACTGGACTCTACCTGCATAAGAAAGGTACTTGTTGGCCCAAGACTTTGTACGACTTATGATTTTATCTATGAGAATTTGGCAATTAGTGTACCTTAGTTTGGTGGATATGAGAGGGACTCCCAAGTACTTGACTGGAAGAGTCCCTTCATTGAACCCAAGGTTTTGGAGAATTGAGTTTTTAATTGAGTTCGGAACTCCAGAAAAGAATGCATTGCTCTTACCAGGACTAGGAGTCAATCCAGAGAAAGAGGCAAACTCATTAAGAGCACCTTGAATGCATTGGATGGAACTCAACTCACCTTTGCAGAAGATCATGAGATCATCCGCAAAGCAGAGATTGATGATCTTGGTTTTGTTACATCTCCAATGAAAATGAAAGTTGGGATCTAGTGCTTTCTCTCTGAGCATTTGGGTAAGAATTTCCATAACAATGACAAAGAGGTAGGAGGAGGACAAAGGATCACCTTGCCTCAGACCTTTTTGGCCCTTGATCTTGCCAATGATTCACCGTTGATACTTAGGGAGTAACTAGCAGTGGAAACGCAAGCCTTGATCCAATTGATCATAATAGGATGGAAATTCATGGAATATAGAACGTCCCATAAGAATTCCCATCTAACATTATCATAGGCTTTCATTATATCCACTTTCAAAGCACATTTGGGAGTAGAAGAGTGTTTGTGATAATCCCTCATGATTTTTTGAGAGGAAAATATTGTCCGCAATTCTCCTACCTTTGACAAAACCTGACTGAACATGATCAATAAGATGAGGCAGGGCAACTTGAATCCTATGAGAAAGGATTTTTGCTATGCATTTGTATATTGTGTTACAGCATGAGATAGGCCTATAATCCCCAACTTTGGAAGGGTTGGGGACTTTGGGGACAAGGGCAATGCTTGTGGCATTGGCCTTAGAGAGTAATTTCGCAGACCTAAAGAAGTTCCTCACTGCCGAAGTTATTTCATGGCCAACAACATCCCAAGATTTGTGAAAGAAGCTTGCATTGTAGCCATCAGGGCCAGGAGCCTTGTTAGGATTCAAAGCCATAAAAACTTCTTTAATCTCCTAATTGGAGACTTCAGAAATCATGGCATTCCTCTGAATATCAGAGAGCCTAGAAGCAACCAATTGATTAACTCTAGGGCCCCCTGAATACAGAGTGGAATGAGGAGTACCAAGTAGACTAGTGTAGAAGTCAACAAAGGTATTCTTAATAGTGTCAGGCTCATAAGACAGACTGCCATCAGAAAGCATGACACTTGTGATTCTACCTCTATTCCTCTTTTGAGTAATTGACTTAAAGAAATAAGAGGTACATTGGTCTCCCAATTTCAGCCATTGGATTCGAGACTTTTGATTAGCAAAACTTTCCTCAGCTCTTGCAAGTACATTATATTGCCTAAACAAAAGCCTTTCCTGAGTTTGATTGGGAACATTGCTAGGGTCTGAACAGCTTCCAATTGTTGCTTAACACCCAAAGTTCTAGCGGATATATCACTATAAGTCTTGGTATTAAGCTTTTTGAGCTCAATTTGAAATAGTCTGAGTTTCTCACACACCACAAACATAGGATTGCCAATTATGACCCTTCGCCAGACCCTCTGCATGATGTTAAGGAAATTTGGATGGTCGCAAAGGAAATTGAAGTATTTAAAAGGTTTGTTGGGTTTCTTGGGAGCAGGGTTCAAGAACACCACCATAGGAGAATGATCGAGATACGGGGGTAGGGGAAATGAGCATTGGAGCAAATGTGAGTCTTCATCCATTGCTCATTAACCAAGACCCTGTCAATCTTGGTGGATACAAAGTTTGCAGGGTCCTGTTTGTTTGCCCAAGTGAAGTGACAACCAGTGTACCGCAAGTCATCACGGTCATTGTAGGAGATGCACTTATTAAAGTCCTCCATATGAGGAGGCCAATGGATGTCACCTCCCACCTTATCAGAAGGGTGTCTTAGAGCATTAAAGTCACCTAGGATAATCCATGGAACAGAGCTTTTCCAGTGGTTAAGAGTTTTGCCACAATTCAGATTTCTCAATATAGGAATTGGAGCCATATACAAAAGTGGCAACAAATTGAGTACCACTAGAGATAGAATCTACTTGGCAATGAATGGCTTGATTAGATTGGTCAATGATGTTAATGTTTACCTCAATAGGGTACCAGGCAACAATAATTCTACCACTAGGAGCATGGATGAAATTTTGAGCAAAATTCCAAAAGGGAAGCATGGAGTTCACGATTCTAGATGCATTCGGTTCCTTTATTTTGTGCTCCACAAGGCCCAAAAAGGATAATTTATTATTGATAACAAAAGATCTAACCTCTTTTTGTTTAATGGGATCATTGAGTCCCCTTATATTCCAGCATCCAAAATTTAGAGGGTTTACAGTCATAGTAGATATAGATTAAAAAAATGACAGATAATAGAAGTATTAGAATGCTGTCAAATGAAATATTAAGTATTTACCTCTTAATAGGTGGATTGGAACTTCCTGGATTGCCCCTATTCTTTTGCTTCTTTTTACGGGATTTGACTGATGATATTGGAGAGTCTTGAGTTGTTGACACCTCAATCCCCTTCCCTGTCCCTTCTTTCACAGTGTCCTTGTTAGGACTGCCGCCAGCAATGATAGTAGAATTACAGCACACAGTTGGCAAATTAGGAGGTTTAGGGTCAGGTTCCTTACTAATACCCCCTATTGGTACAACCCTTGCATTGGAATTCATAAGAGTATCATCTTCCCCTACCAATCTGGACAGTAAGGGATTATCTATTTCAATGACCTCGTCCACCGTCTCACTAGCATCATCATCTGACTTCTCATAATTCGAGGGTTTGATAACAAACAAAGGACCAGTAGAATTAGGAATAGTCACTGTAACTGCTTCTAATGCATCGATCCCTCCTAAGCTTGAGCGAACAACCTTGCCATTACCAACATTAAAGCATTCTTCATGCAGAGTGGCAGATTCCACAGGACTTTCATTGGGGATTTTAGATCTGCCAACTGGTTGCCAAGCAACCTTAGAATTCTCACCTTTCTCTCTGGAGCTGATGTTTGAAGTTACAGGAGCAGTTGCAGGAGGTTTGGCAGAGCAAGAGTGACCAAACACTTTACATTTTGTGCATTTTTGGGGAAGCCATTGATATTCAACAGAAACAACTAATGAACCTCTGTCCGTGGTGATTTGAATGCTAGTTGGTAAGTCTGAATCAGCTTCAATCTCAATACAAACCCTAGCAAAGGTCAATCTCTGCTGCTTGGCAGTAGCTACATCTACATGTAATGGTTTGCCTATAGTACTAGCAATACGGCTTAAACCTTCCTCTGTCCAACATTCAAGAGGTAGTTTATGTAATTTAACCCAAGCAGGGATACTCGAGGGATGTTCAGGAGAGGGGACAAGCATCCTTTCCCACTCCTTAAGAACAAGATATCTTTTAGAAAAAAAGTAAGGACCACCTTCCAATACTTTATTCTTGGACTCTTCATCCTGAAATTCAAAGAAGAAATGCAGGACCCCCACCTAATTTTGATGAAACCATAGTCTTTCCAGACTTTTCTAGCAGTGGAGCTCAGTAGGGGAAATGCCATTTTCCCATCAAGGAAATATCCAATAAGACAATGCCCCCAATTCTTATCATCTAAATGGGATTCATCTAACGCAACAACTACATCAGAGTTTTGTCTAAGCTCAGGATAGTGCTTTAGTTTCATCCCTGTAGAAGGGCTTTGAGCTTTAAAGAGAGAACCCCAGTCTTTAACCCTGGGCTTGGTTGGAGGATCAGGTTGATTAGTAAGTTGAACAGGTCCTTGATTGGAGGCATTCGGTACAAAGAAATCCCCTCTAGCATCGAACTCCACATGTCCATCAAAAGTAGTTTGTAAGTCTTGCACATTATGTAGCTGATTTTCCAACTCAGATAATTTAACCGTGACCCCAGACTTCTGCATCTCCTTTTCTAATGATTGGATCAACGAGGATACTCGATCCTTACTAATCTCGCACTCTTTTGCTTTCTGAAAAACCTGCTGGAGCTTTTGGCTAGGGCTAGTTTTGGTAGGGCTGTGTGGACCAAAAGTAAGGGTAGGCGATTTAGGGCTTTATGTGGTGTTTTTTTTCATAACCCTTTTGACATTAGGTTCCTTGATTTTATGTTCTAATAAACCAAAAAGGGACAAATCCTTGTTTGACAAAAAGTTTTTTGCTGCCTTTTGTTTGAGAGGGTCATTAAGGCCTCACAAATTCCAAAACCCAATATGCATAGGAGCGCTAGACATGAGTAATTAAGAAGAGAGAATAAATAGCTAAAAGAATAATTGCATACTAACTGAAAGTAAATTGAGCAAGGTTAGAGATTTCCCTAATTAAGGAGACTTCTCTCCTTTTTCAGCCTTCTCTTCCTTGCACTATTGGATTTAGGGTAGTCTTGCCCTTTGGGACTGATGGTTAAGCCTCCACTTGTGACAGACCCTCCAGCTTGTGTTAGTGAATTTGATTTCCCCACCTCTGAGTCTAGAATCAAAATTTCCTCGTCCATAGTTTCACTCACAGCATCATCAGCTTGTAAGGACACATGATGACTAGTTGGAATGTTGGCCTGACCAATTAGTGGATGAGGACCTTGATTAGAGGTGGATGGAGCCTTCTGATTGTCCTGCCCTTCTGAAGTGAAAGGTTTGCTCACTGTAGGCATGCTGGGTGTCTTCTCAGGTGATATAGCTAATTGTATTGGATTAGTGCTAGGATGGGGACCACTCTTCTTAGGCTCTGGATCCCCTAAACTGGTTGGAGGAGAGGATACAGCTACCATGTTAACTGGACCCAAGGACAGTTTGCCCTTCCCTACTACTTGCCACTCGGGTTTTGTAATGGCTTCTACAGGGGCTGTAGTAGGAACTGATTTGGGGCTACAAGAATGCCCAAACACCTTGCAAATTTTGCACTTGGGAGGGAGCCACTGGTATTCAACACCCACCATCACTGATTCATCATTAACCGAGATGGAAATATCATAAGGGAGTTCATTACCAGCTTCTATTTCAACACAAACACGTGCGTAATCCAGTCTCCTCCTTTGAGCCATGGCTTCATCTACATGAATTGGCTTACCAATTGTGCTGGCTACCTTACTAAAGCCCACCTGAGTCCAGAATTCCAAGGGAAGTCTGTGCAATTTAATCCATACAGGGATGGTGGATGGATGGTTTTTAGAAGGGACCAACATCCTTTTCCATTCCTTTAGAACTAGATATCTACGAGAGAAGAAATAGGGCCCTCCTTCAAGTACCTTAAGCTTGGCTGCTTCGTCCTCAAATTTAAACAGATAACACGAACCCAATTGCTTAATGGTAAACTTGCCATGCTCCTTCCATAATGCACGAGTAGTGGCATAGAGTAATGGCATGGGCATTTTCCTGTCAAGGAAATTCCCAACTAGGCAATGGTTTCCCACCCCGTCATCTAGCTGTGACTCATCAATGCACACATGAGCATCCTTCCCCTTTTGTAGCTCTAGGTAATGATCTAACTTCATTGATTTGGACGGGGCTTGGGCCTTGAAGAGCGAGGTCCAGTTCTTAGCTTGAGTTCCTTGCGGTGGATGAAAGATCTTGGTTTCTGCTGGTTGTGTTGGGGAACTCTCATGCCCTATGTTTACAAAATCCCCTTCAAGATCAGTACCTGCAGTTAGCTCTGACCCTTCTTCCTGGAGATGGATAAGGTGTTCCTTGAATTTCGAAAAGCTAACATTTACCCCTGATTTCTGCATTTCATCCTCAATAGAGTTAACTAAAGAGGTAAGGCGGCCAACACTTTCTAGACAATCTCCTGCCTCTTGAAACACCTGATACAATCCTCTCGATGGACTCGATCCTAGTTTGTTAGCGTTGTAAGGTCCAGACTGAAAAGAGGAAGAACTCACCTTTTGAGAACTCAAATCAACCGAAAGGGTTTTTGGATTAGGATTTTGTGGATGAACAAGATCTGGCTCGGAGAGTTTATGGCTCTGTGGGCCATGGTTGATGTTTAAAGTTGACGAGAATTTGGTAGGAGTGTTGTATGTGGTACTTGGAGATAGAGATCTGCTACAGTTTAATTCTCTATGGGTTGTAAAGTATGAATTGTTGTGATCCACCTGTTTCTTCCTAACGACATTGGAGTCCACTGCTATGGATCCAATATCTACCTTTTCTGAACTTGACTTGAAAGCTGAACCAGATCGCACCCTCGGAGGGTACACATTAGATTGCTGATGATGTATGTTGTGATCTTGTTTGTCTCCTACAGTAGAAATGTTGTTGTTGTGCGTAGATTGGGTATCGTCCATATTCATCCTCCTAACCACGTAGGAGTTAGTTGCATTAGAAGAAGAAGATTTGCCGGCCATAACTAGGGTTTCTAGGTTTCAATCGCCTGGAAATCGTAAATCACCAGAGGGAGAAATGACGTCATCTGAGTTTTTTTTCACCCTGTCCTTCTCTTGGGGTATTACACGCAGTAGGTTTTGAAAGGGTTGTAGGTCCAGCTGGCTCGCATGCTGTCCTTGTGCTTCTCATCTAACAGTTGTAAAGAGACCGCAGAAATTTGTGGGACTGATATGCCACAGATTAATTGATTTTGTACTGCTTTATGCTAATTTACCCATTCCAGCGGGTTGTGCTAGTCCTCATTTTTTCCACCCCGGCGGGTTGTGCTAGGGAGTACGCAATCTTTTTTCTTTTTTCTTTTTATTTTTATTTTGTCCTCCCTGGGGTATGCCCCTTGTAGACTGTACATTCGCTTAATCCCTTTTAATTTCAAGCTTAATTACCCAAAAAAAAAAAGTTTCACTGGAGATGCAATAAGCCCAAAATTATCAACCTGTGTTTTGTAAATGACCTTATGCTTTTTTGCAAAGGTGATGTAAACTTAGTCAAGCATATTAAGGATTCTCTTTTTGAATTTGAGGCTCTATCAGGATTGTCCCCTAGCCCTGGAAAAAGTAGTGTCTTCTTTTCTAGGGTGCAATGTTCTACTAGAGTTGCAATACTTCAAATGCTAGGGTTCAAAGAGGGCACATTGCCTGTGAGATACTTGGGGGTTCCATTGCTTTCCACTAAGTTGAGGTACACTGATTGCAAGCCAATGATTGACAAAATCACCTCAAGAACCAAAACTTGGACAAATAGGGACTTGACTTATGCTGGTAGGGTCCAATTAATTAAGAATTTCTTATTTTCAATGCACACTTATTGGTCTTCCCTATTCATACTCCCTAAAAAAGTTATTAAAGATGTTGAATCCATTCTAAGATCCTTCATGTCCAATTTTATTTTTATTTTTTTTTGGATAAATAAGCTTGAAATTAAAAAAGGCTAAGCGAATGTACAGCCTACAAGGGGCATACCCTAGGGAGGACAAAGAAAAAAGAAAAAGAAAAGAAAATTGCATGAAAAAGGGGTGGTCACTAGGACTACAAGAGGAATACATAGGGGAAATACAAGATAAGCCAAAGAAAGCCTCCAATAGGGTAAGACTACAACAATGGCAATACCATGGTACATTAAAATACAATAACTAACTCCTAGATGCAGCAGGCATCAGAAGCAAAGTGCAGCAGTAACTAATACAGGTGCAACAACATTAGAAAAAATTTGAGCAACATTTCCTTTGTTTTAAGACAAACCAAGCACTCACGGCTGCCTAGGTCATGAAACAGGAAGTATTCTACAGCTCACCGCAGTAACACATGAGTAGGATCAAGAATCTAGCAAAGAACAATTGCAACAAAGAGTAGCGGATTGCAAATTGACCCCTTAAACCAATAATATCAAGAGTAAACAACATGTGAGAGCAACCAGTACAACAGCCCTTGTACTGAATATATAAATATAAACAATAGATTGCAACAGCCCTTGCAACCCATATGAAATCAAAATGCATGGAAACGCAGGAAGTATATTAAACAAACAGCATAATAACCTTGTGGAGGCAAAACAGCAGTCCGGTTGTTAAAGCAACATTTCCATCCCGCAAAGAAATCGAATTCACAAATGGACTGATAAAAATGGGAGAGTATAATGCCCATGATAATTGACTCCTCCATGGAACCTTTAGTGATTGGATTTTGAGGAAGACCGTTGTCTAGCAATTTTCTTAGCCTTCTTTTGTTGCTTTTTAGATCTTTCAGACGTTGGGAAGTCACTCTGATAGCACTCAGTGGGAGTTATGACTGGAGAGGAGGGACTTTCATAGTCAACTTCATCTTCAGGTTTGAGATCATTGATGCCTGAAGAAGGAGGATCCTTATCTGGAGGTAATTGAGCATCTTCCTCTTGGTTCTCCTTATCAGGAGGTGTGGTCTCCTCCAATACATGGAAAGAATTGGTATGAAGCTTATGTAACATAGAAGAGTCCTTATTGGGTTTAGATTCACTAGTAACCTTACCCAACTTGATTGTATGAGGGGATGGGGCAACAATTTGGACATAAGAGTCAATTGGGGTAGGAGATGGATGTACAAAAGAACTTTGCACCACCAGGGATGGAGTTTGGTATTTTTGCTTGGCATTAGTGGCTGCACCCTTGTTAATTGTGGTTGATGTGGCTCTAAAAGGAGTCATTGAGACTGATTGGAGGAGTATAGCTGAAGGTTTGGGAGTAGCCTGAGTAGTAATTGATGATGGGTTAGAGGAGTTCAGTGGATGATGGGGATGGGAAACCGAGGTATCATTCCCTTTGCCCACAACTACCCAATCCTCTGTAGCCTTAGCCGATTCAGGGACTACCCTTTGACTGCAGGAATGGCCAAAGACTTTGCATTTCTCACATCTTGGTGGTAACCATTGATATTCAACTCCAACCATGACTGATTCTGCATTAACAGATATAGTTATATCCGTAGTAAGATCATCACCTGCATCTATCTCCACACATATCCGAGCATAATCTAGCCTTCTTCTGTTAGCTGTAGCTACATCGACGTGGATAGGTTTACCTATTGCACTGCCAATTTTGCTAAACCCAACTTCTGACCAGAATTCCAGTGGCAACCAATGCAACTTAACCCAAACCAGTATAGAGGAAGGGTGATTTTTGCCTGGCACCAACATTCTTTTCCACTCTTTTAGCACCAAATATCTACGCGAGAAGAAATATGGGCCCCCTTTTAAGACCCCAAGCTTGGCAGATTCATCCTCAAATTCGAAGAGATAACATTGACCTAACATTTTAACAGTGAACTTTCCATGGTCCTTCCATACAATGCAGGCAAAGCTTGGCTAACAAAGGCAAAGACATTTTACCATCTAAGAAATGGCCAATTAAGCAGTGCTTACCCACCCCATCCTCAAGTTGCGATTCATCAAAGCTGACATAAGCCTCCTTCCCCTTTTGAATGTCTGGATAATGCTCTAACTTCATGGACTTCGATGGAGCTTGGGCCTTGAAGAGAGAATTCCAGCTCTTAGCATGAGTATCTTGAGGTGGTTGGTATAAGTTGGGTACCGAAGTCAGACCTATCTCTGTTGCTGGTGTTGAATCAATGGGATTAGGGATGTTTGAGTCAATGGTTCTCGTATGGTTTAACCCGAGATCTGAAAGGCTGAGACTACGTAATAGGTTATGAGTTGGGGTGAACTTGGTAGAAGTGGTGTAAGTAGTACCTAAACCTTGAGGCTTGGTTTGATCGCGAGTCACTCCATGGCTGGAGTTGTTTTTTTTGGGTAAATTAGCTTGAAATTAAAAGGGATTAAGCGAATATACAACCTACAAAGGGCATACCCCAGGAAGGACTAAGTGAAAAAGAAAAGAAAAAAATAAAAGTACGTGCTCCCCCGGCACAACCGGCCGGGGTGGAAAAATAGGGGTCCTAGCACAACCCGCTAGGGATAGGGATACATGAGAACAAAGCCATACACATAGGTACATAACGAAATTAATAATTGCATAAATATGCGGTAAGTACAGAAGAACACGTGGTCTCCTCTTTCCAAGTCTGATTGTTGATTCTACTGGTGGTGGAACCCATGGTGGTATTACTTCCACCGCCGTGACACCAACGACACTTAACGGGGAGAACTTAGTTGCAAAGTTGTTGCCCATTCCCGGAAAATAGACCCCAGATCTCAAATGTAACTGTATGAAGCTTTACCGCAAGACCTCCAAAGTGGATGAAATGGGTCTGGAACTCAATGATATCCCTCTATGATTGAGGTTGCCCCTCACTCAAAACTCTGTTTTCACACAAATGTGGAGAGAAATTGACGTTTTGTTGATGAAAGAGATCCCCATTTGATGAAGGTGGACCAACGGGAGATCACAACCCTCTTGAGGAGAATTCATGCGATTGGGGATGACAACCCATTTTGAAAGACAAATAGTAGCTGTTTGATTGAATGACGAACAGTAGATGAGTTGGTCTGGCCATGGGGGATTGGAAACCGAACCATTTTTTGTGGTAGATGTGGATCGAATGACCCCCATTCTTGCGGATGGGATCTTGTACTCGTGAGAGATATGGAGAAACCCCATCTAAAAATAGACCATTTCTAGTGCCATGAATTTGATCAAACCACGAAAAGATTTGTTGCACCCCTGAATCAGTATGATTTTAGGGCTGTTGTAAAAATTTGATATGAAGGGGAGAGTGCATTCTCTCTCTAGATTCTAGAGAGAGTCTCAACCCTTTATGGCTAGAGTTGTTGGCTGTGTAGTGAGTAGTACCCATACGGTTTCTCCGGACTACGTTAGAATCGATTGTCGTAGACCCAAGATCCACCATAGTTGTAGATGTGTTTACCTTGGAAGTAGAATGTATTCTTGATTGGGTTTCCACGAGCTGATTAAGGTGATCTTTGACAATATCTATTCCACCTAGGGTGCCAGATTTCTCCAGTTCCAGGCCTACAGAAGTAAGAAGAAGGGCAAGTCGATCCTTGGAGCTTGGTGTATCACCCCCTACTGGAAGCTCATCGCAGGATTTCTGGGGTTGCTTCCTCCTTACAGCATAGGAGTCCAACGCCTTGGGTCCTGTAGCTGCTATAGTAGTTTTTGGGTTAACTGATTGAGAGAGATATGGGAAGGCAACTGGGTTATGCAAATCGAGAGGTTTAGAGGGAGTGGAGTTGATGTCATTTACAAGAGAGACAGCCCCGTCGGCCATGGCTAAGTTGCGACGAGCTAGATCAAAGAGAACCAAATCGCCCAAATCGCCTGAGATGCTGACGTCATCGCTCTATGTGTGTTCAAGCATATTGACCCTCTTTGGAACACCTGTGTTGGTCCAAAGCGGAGGGTGGTCTGGGTTTCAAATCCATTGTTATATGGAACAAGGCTGCTATCGCCAAACACATTTGGTTCCTCATCTCTGGTGGGGAACAATCTATGTGGTGCCAATGGGTTAAATCATACTTACTCAGCGGGAGGTCTTTTTGGGAAGTTAAAATGCCTAGTTCACCCTCTTGGGTTTGGCAAAAACTTCTTAATCTCATACCACTTGTCCATACCCACTTTAAGGTTGTTATTGGTAATGGTAAATCCACATCACTCTAGTATGATAATTGGCACCCCTGGGCCCTATTGTCAATAAATTTGGTACTAGGGTCATTTATGACTCTGGTCTCACCAAGGGGGCCACTGTGGCCTCTAATATCAGAGGTCCCAATTGGTGTTTCCCTATCACCCAAACATTGGAACTGAATGAACGTAGAGGCCCTATGTCTTCTCTTCCCAGCCCAAGACTTGATCTTGAGTATCACCTTAGTTGGAACCTCAACCCCAATGGTGAGTTCTCCATTTCTTCCCTTTGGAATGAATGTAGGACTCACTACCCTAAGGTGTCTTGGTATAAGAACATATGGTTCCCTGGCCATATTCCCAAATTTAGCATGATTACTTGGCTGGAAATTCATAATAGGCTTTTACACTGGTGACAGGCTTGTCATATTTGGTACCATCCATTTCTTGTGTTGTGCTTTTTGTCATAATGTCGAGACCCATGACCATTTATTCTTCAATTGCCCCTTCACTGCACAAATCTGGTCAAAAATTCTTATTCATTTAAACATAAATTGTCCCTCCAGAAGTTGGACTGATTGGATTCAGCTAATTTCCAATGTCAAAGGCAAAACCCTTAAGTCCTTAATCATCAAACTTGTGTTTACTACCTCAATCTACCAAATTTGGTCAAACTTGTGTTTACTACCTCAATCTACCAAATTTGGCTTGAAAGAAATGCCTGTAAATTTCAAAATGCAAATTGCACAATACCCACTATAGTGTGTAAGATCCACTCACTTGTGAGATGCAGATTGTTGTCCTTGGAGAATCTCCCCCAGACCTCAATATCAGAGTTTGTCAACTAAGTGGGGGATTGAATGAGTCTTACTCTGTTGTCCTTGTTGTTTTGCTATACTGCAATGTACACTCTATGGCTGCTAGAGTTGAATACTACTCACTAGTGTTTTTTTTTTGGGTAAATAAGCTTGAAATAAAAAGAGGCTAAACGAATGTACAGCCTACAAGGGGCATACCCCAGGGAGGACAAAAGAAAAGGAAAAGAAAAGAAAGAAAATAATGCGTAAACCCGACACAATCCGACGGGATAGATGGCCATAAAGGCAAAGTGATAAAGAAACGCTAGACTACTGTGTTTCGCTCTCATCTAACAGAGGAGAGAGAAACACCACACAAAATATGACAATCTAACAAAATACAACTTGAACTTATGTACAATAAGTAGAGTATTCTAAAAATGTTTCACTCCCATCTATCAGAGGAGAGGAAAACACCATACAAAAGGACCTTGGGATAGGACCTTGAACATGAGACTTGAAGCTTGAACATGACACTTGGAATATGACTTGGAGTAACTTGGCAAAGGACCTAGGAATAGGACCTTGAACATACCACCTGGACATGACTTGATGCTTGAAGCTTGCTTATGGTACTTGATGCTTGGGATGGGACTTGGGAAGTACACAGAACATCAGGTGTCTGCCCAGAGATTGACAGCCCAAAAATACAGAGTTTCATACAAAATAAGCCACAAAATGATGAAATAACAGTATGTGTAGTAGGCTAGTGTAGGGAGGAAATGCCCCCTCCCAGAAGGGACTAATACACGCCATGGGACATCCCCCCAAGGCTAGGCCAGAAATGTCAACATTGTGGATGCTGATCAGACACACAGCAGTCCAGGTGATATCAAACAACTTTAAGCAAATTAACATTCATGTTCACTGGATTTCTGGAAATTTGGGCAGCGTCTCCTTTGAAAACAAAAAGTAACCCAAAGACTTTCTCAATGAATACAATGAACAAATGAGAGCTCTAATAACAGATAAGTAAACAAGAATCTATAGCAACAGCCCTTGCTATAGTTTAACATGGAGGTTCAATTGCAAGCAAGTATGTAGATTGCAACAGCCCTTGCAACCCACTTAATGAGCTTAATCCAAATGCAAGCAAGTAAGCAAATATCTATAGCAACAACCCTTGTTATAGAATAACATGAAGTTCAAGTAAAATGTACGATTACCTGGAGTATTAGCAAGATCCTCCCCAAATAATCACATCCGATCAGAGAACCAAAGAAGCAAAGAACTAATCTGGCCGACTACATCCAAAGAACACTCATTTGCAAAGAAGCCCCTAGCAGTTGTAGCATACAAGTGGCAACACTCACAAAGAAGAAAGAAATGTACAAAGAACCCTGTTAAGCTTAGAACATGTATGCCTCCCTTGGAGGCATAAGAATTGTTCAAAATAATGCACAGACCCAAGTATATGATGTTCAGCTAATTCTCCACTTAGTTAACAACCTTAAAGATTGAGGTCCTTGAGGAAGGTTACCTAAGGACATCAATCGGTATCTAACCATTGAGTGTATTTTACTTACCACACAAGGACCAGAGCAAGAAATATTTTGGAACTTGCGAACATTTCGTTCAAGCCATAGCTGATAAAATCAGAATCGAAAAATGAGCTTGATGATCAAACTTTTAAGTGATTTACCTCTGATATTTGAGATTTGATTGATCCAATTGGCCCAAGACATTGGAGGCCAATTCTCATTGACATGTGTAAGGATCTCAATCCAAATATGTGATGTGAAAGGGCAATTGAAAAATAAATGGTCATGGGACTCAATACCATGGCAGAAACTACAGCAAGACACAGGAATGGAACCAAAGAGGACCAACCTGTCACCTGTATAAAGCCTATTGTGAATTGCTAGCCAGGTAATCATACTACACTTTGGGATATGACCAGGGAACCAAATACTAGAGTGCCAAGGAACCTTAGGGTAGTGTGTCCTAAGTTCATCCCAAAGGGAAGAGATGGTGAATATGCCATTAGGGTTAAGAACCCACTTGTGATGGTCCTCTATGTCTTGGTTTGGACTGGGTAAGGATGTAATAGATTCCCTAATCTCATTGAGCTCTAGGGTTTGAGTAATGGGAACACACCAATTGGATTCTTTTTTTCTTTTCCTTTTTTTTTTTTTGGGTAATTTTTTTTTTTTGGGTAAATAAGATTGAAATTAAAAGGGGTTAAACGAATGTACAGCCTACAAGGGGCATACCCCAGGGAGGACAAAGTAAAAAGAAAGAAAGGAAAAGAAAGAAGAAAAGTGCGTGGTCCCCAGCACAACCCGCTGGGGTGGGAAAATAGGAATTACTGGCACATCCCGCCAACATAGGTGTAAATAAGCAAAAGCAATAAGTGAAGCAGGTAAATGTTCAATGCTATGCACAACCCGCAATGCAAGGATAATAGCAAATCGTGCACATAATTGGGTAACATGTAGTGGGTCCAAGAAGGCCCCAATGTATGAAAATTGATTTCGCCCGTGCTCGCGTCCCATTAGCCTGGCTATCCCAAAGGAAAGAGCGCATCAGGGACATGAGCACGGGCGTGCAGAATAGTCAAATCTAAGTGGTGATATATATGGAACAACCCTTAACAGTGGAAGCAACAGTAGCTGAGCAGCCCGGACAAAATGAGATAAGCCTCTAGCAGTTCGACAAGCAAATATACCCAAGGGAACCCTCCCATAGCACCCTTACATTGAACACATGCCTAGTTTGCTACTCGCTCCAAACATCATAGTCTAGGCTCCCAAGACATCAGGCTTCCTCTGTTTCCAGTGATTGTCCATATTGATTGCAAATGAGATCCAATCCAAAGTAAGAGTACCCCGCAGTGATATCAAAAAGACAAAGATAGGACTATGGATAGGTGGAATCCCTAGTCAAGCTAAAGATCGTGATAGACAGAGTCAGCCCCAGAAGATACCTCCTAGACCAGAGAAACCAAGGCCACCAATATGCAACACCCGTCGGTAATCTCTGCCCTCGGACTCTGAACACACACAATCAACCACAAGGTGCAACTATCTCGTCCGTCATCCTCCACATACGGTAACATAAAAGTGCCCCATTTAACAATGGAGACAACAAATGCAGAGCAGATCAGACCAAATGAGATAAGCCTCAGGCAGTTCGGCAACGAGTACCCTCCCATAGAACCTGTACACTGAACAAATGCCTAGTCCGCCACCCGCTCCAAACATCATAGTCCAAGCTCCAAACTCATCGTCCCTCCAAAGTTTCCAGCAGGAGAAATAGATCCATAAATGTGTAAGTTAACCCATTGGATGAACCAACTGACCCTCAACTGTGGAAACAATAATAACAGAGAACCTCGAAACAAGCGTGATAAGCCTCTGGCTGTTCGGCAAGCAATAAAACCAAGGGAACTGTCCCCGTAGAACCCTGTACTGAACACATGATTACTACACCACTCACTCCTAACACCGTCATCCAAGATCCAAGGTCAACATTCATCCACAAATATAGGGTTGAGAACAGTCCACCTAGTGGAGTGCAATTAATGATAAAATGTGGCCATGAGGACATACATTCACTTTACATCTACTTCCACATTAGCTAACACTAGCAGAAGTACTAGCAGAAGATCACAGCATAACAAGCTAAAATACCAAGTCACAACTAACCCAGAAAACTTCAATAGCACCAAATTTGGTGATCTCAAGCAAGAGCCTAGATAAATATCAGTTAATATCAACGAAACTAACCAATATTTGAACCCAGAACTTGTGATTTTTCCAATAGTTTCAAACATGGTTTCGAACCAGATTAATTTATGAATCCTATATCATCTTCCCCAATTGGGAACAACAGATTCACAACAGAACCTCGCTAGAAGCATTACCGACATACCCATTACAGATACCTGAGTAACCTGCTTACATTCACATGAGCCCACATCCACGAGCTTGGTCGCTGACCATTTGGGTTTCGATGAAGTTGAGAGAGCAAAACACCCCCTCGATACTATAGCACAAAGTTCGATTTGCCCCTCAATCCCAGAACCTCGCGATAATGATCCACATCCGCCTGCATCTAGTTAAGACGCGACTTATGGTATGGCGTTCGCATACAGTGGCGAATCGATTCGGACTCGTACCCGATCCGAGATGAGAACTCCTTAACCTGGTTGAGTGAGTTAAGCTCGTGACACCCCTTGAAACCCAACTGGTATTTGCGGTGCCACGAACATATGAGGGCCCGATTTGGAAACCCTTTGATGGCGATGATGATAGAACAAGGGACTGATGCACCAGATCCTCGTTCCAGATTTGATAGGTGGCCCGTTTGTTGACTCGTCTGGTTTTGGATGGACGAGTTGTAGTGACTGTGAAATTGGAAATAAGCTTCAACCAAAGTGATTGGAGCTAAAGTGATTAAAACTGGTGGTTGATGATGGGTGATGATGATACAGAGCTTAAGAAAGGAAAAAACCCTTAGATTACCTCTGTACCGAACATATCCAGAAGATTTGAAATTAAAAGGGGTTAAGCGAATGTACAGCCTACAAGGGGCATACCCCAGGGAGGACAAAATGAAAAATAAAGAAAAGAAAAAAAATTGCGTGTTCCCCGGCACAGCCCGCCGGGGTGGGAAAATTGATGATCCTAGCACAACCCGCCAGGATAGGATTTGAAATGGGCACACTGCCATTTTTTCAAGGAGTAAAAATGTAACAAAGTACATTCAAAAGTTGTGAGTCCGAAAGATTGAGAGCATCAGTTCATGGGCCCACCAAACAAAAGCAATGGGACTTTTAATCTGGTAGACCCGTTGTGTATTGGAGTGGATCCCAAGGGGGTACAGCTGTGTTTGCACTTCTCCCAAGAGCTTCTCTAGGCGTGTATTTTGCTGAAGAAAGGGGTGGGCCCCATATCCACTAAAATCCTTATGTCGGCAATAGAAAGTCTACTCAAACAATTTATGTCACAAGGGCCCCACTAGGAAGCCTTTAGAGTCGCAACAATACATTACAGCTGCTCTTGATGGGACCGAATAACCTGCTACAGTTATTCCACCAGTTGCACATTTTGAGCCAGTAAGAAGCCCACTCACACAGGAGAGAGTGGATCTCACTCTCTCCTTCCCAAATCGATTTCCAGCTTGAACTAGGTAGAAAACGCACAGCCAATCTCAAACCAGCTTCAAACAAACGAAAAGGAGAGAACATAAGGACTTACATCACCGAGCTCTCTTTAGCACCAGAACCGGATATGGTATTGCATTCACTGTGTCACATTTGGTGAGTCCAGAGTCGTAGATAACCCTAGGACCAAACTTGAGGGCAAGGGGGACCAATAGGATGCCAATTGTCAAATCACAGAGAGGTGGATCTGCCATTACCAATGGCAACTCTAATGTGGGGAAGGACAAGGGGCCTAAGATTGAGAAGTTTCCTCCATACCCATGAAGGTGAACTAGGTACCTTAATTTCCCAAAAATTCCTTCCCTTGAGTAAGTATGATTTGACCCATTGGCACCACATAGATTGTTCCCCACCAGAGATAAGGAACCAAATGTGCTTTGCAATGGCAGCCTTATTCCAAATAAGCATGGATTTGAACCCAAGGCCACCCTCTTGTTTAGGGCAACACAAGTGTTCCCAAGAAACTTTAGCCCCAGATTTTTAAGATCCGGGCCCAGACCAAAAGAAGGATCTAAGTATGGATTCCACTTCCTTGATGACTCTTTTAGGAAGTATAAATAGGGAAGACCAATATGTTTGCATTGAGAAAAGAACATTCTTGATCAACTGGACTCTACCAGCATAAGTTAGGTCCCTATTTGTCCAGGTTTTAGTTCTAGAACTGATTTTGTCAATCATGGTTTTGCAATCAATATATTATAATTTGGTGGACAACAGAGGAACCCCAAGGTATCTTACGGGTAAGGTACCCTCCTTAAATCCTAACAATTGCAGGATCTCATTCCTGGTAGAGTATTGAACCCCAGAAAAGAATACACTACTCTTACCGGGACTGGGGATAATCCGTAAAAGTAATTCAAACTCATTTAATGAATTTTGAATATGTTTGACCTAATTAACTTCACCCCTACAAAAAAGCATAAGGTCATCCATAAAAACACGATTGATAATCTTAGGATTATTACATCTCCAATGGAATTTAAAGTCAGATTCTTTGGACTTCTCTCTTAAGATGCGTGAGAACCTCCATAACAATTACAAATAGGTAGGATGATAAAGGATCACCCTGTCTAAGGCCTCTAGCACCTTTAAAGTTTCTAGTAGGTTCACCATTAATGTTCAATGAATAGTTAGCTGTGGTGACACAAGCCTTTAACCAGGTGATCATTTTGGGGTGGAAGTTCATACAAGTCAGCGTGTCCCAAAGGAACTCCCATCTGACACTGTCATAAGCTTTCATAATGTCCACTTTCATGGTACACTTGGTAGTGGAAGTGGACCTATGATACCCATGCATGATTTCTTGGGTGAGGAAGATATTATCTGCAATTCTTCTGCCCTTCACGAATCCAGATTGAACTGAATCAATAAGGTCAGGAAGAACACATTGAATTCTCTTAGCAAGAATCTTGGCGATGCATTTGTAAATTACATTGCAACAAGATATGGGTCTATAGTCACCTACCTTTGAAGGATTAGGGACTTTGGGAACAAGGGCTACAATGGTGGCATTGGCTCTGCTCAAGAGCTTCCCGGACTTGAAGAAATTTCTGATAGCTGCAGTAACTTCGTGCCCAACGATGTGCCAAGTCTTATGAAAAAACTTAGCATTATAACCGTCAGGGCCAGGGGCCTAAGTAGGATTGAGTCCCATGAGTATATCCTTAATCTTAGAGTTGGATACCTCCTGGACCATGGATATACTTTGTTCATTAGTAAGTTTCTTAGCAATAAGCTGGTTAATTCTATTATAACCAGCATAGGAGGAGGAGTGAGGTTCACCAAGTAAACCAGTGTAAAAGTTTACAAAGGTGTCCTTGATTACAATCATATCATATGTAGTGCTTGAATCACTTAATACTAGACTTGTAATCTTACTCCTGTTCCTATTATTGGTTCAAGCAATTATCATAGGTTTCAACTTATATCAAAGTGGAGCAGGGGTCTACATTCTAGTAAAGGGAGGGTTCCATCACAAAGGGCCTCAATATACCTCAAACAATATGGCGGAGCTTAAGATTGGAAGGAGGCATTCATTGAGCAGATATGTACCATTCAACTGGGATCTCCAGTATGCAAACATAATGCTATCAAATGTTAAAAGGGAGGTAACTCTTATTCTTTGTTGTTATGTGGGTTGCAAGGGCTGTTGCAATTTGCTACTGCTAGTGTACATTTATCACTGCATGTTATAATTGTTGCTATGTGGGTTGCAAGGGTTGTTGCAATCTACTGCTACTAGTGTCATAGGTTTATGCTTTATGCTTAGTTCGTTTAACATTGAAGTTATTCTGGTTGTAAGGGCTGTTGCAATCCGCTACTACTAATTGCAATTTGTTGTTACTCTTGATTGTTGCTGCATCTGGGGGTTGCTCTGAACTCCTTTTGTACTGTATAATGCGCTGCTTTAGAACCCCATTATGCCACAGATTTCTGCACTGAGTTTTTGCCTCTATGCTACTATATGTTGTGGTCATGTTGCATAGTAGCAGCTGCTATGGCATGTTGTTGTGGTTCTGTATGATATGGTCATGTTGCACAGTAGCAGTTGCTACAGCATGCTGCTGTACTTCTATGGATGATCAAAGTTTTCGACTATTTAGAGCTTAAGTTCTCGCAGAGTGGCTGTCATGTAGTATTAATCTGCTACTACTGTATTGCTACTGGTTGTCCTATGCTATCCAGTTTACCTATTATGACAAACCTTTAGTTGGGTGCACTCTCCAACCTGCCCTTACTTTATGGTGATGAGTAGCTTAGCAAGTTTGGTGATCTTTTTAGTGATGATATGGCCTAGCCTAGCCTAGGGGGGTTGTCCCTTGGTAAGTATGATCCCCTTTGGGAGGGGGCTTCCTCCTATTCCTAGCCTTGGGGGGTTGTCCCTTGGCATGTCGCATTGTACTGCTCATGAAATTTCTTGACTCATGCTTTCTAGGCATAGCTTACGATCCAACTTCATACGGAGTTGCTTGATGGCTCCATGATGGCTTAGTGAATCAGGACATGCAGATGCCAAAATACCAATACCAAGTCCAATCGAAGTGCTAATGGATGAATTTAAAATGTCTTGTCTTATTTCACAAGAAGCACATCAGCAGCAAATTGATAGAAGTTGCACATTTTATGATACTAGACCAAAGTGTTTAAGTTTGTTGTGTTAAATTAGTATTTATCCATTTTGTCAAGTGTTTCTTGCCCATCTTCTATAGATGATTAGGAAACTTTTGTTAATTTACGCATAGTTCCTTGTAGCCATTTGGCATAAGATTTCCCCCTTTTTTTTCATTTTCATTTTTCATTTCTTTGTTTTCTTTTGTCCTCCTGGGGTATGCCCCCTGTCTGTTGTATATTCGGTTAGCCTCTTTTTTATTTCAAGCTAATTTACCCACACAAAAAAAACAAGCGGTGCACTTTCTTAATCAAGGTAGCAACTCGTCTATTCATTAACAATAATTGCACCTTTTTTTGGGGGGATAAATAAGCTTGAAATAGAAAAAATGCTAAGTGGATATACAACCTACATGGGGCATACCCTAGGAGGACAAAAGAAAACAAAGAAACAAAACAAAACAAAAGGAACAAAAAGGATGACCAACAAGGCTACAATGGGGAGGGGTAAGTGACTAAATTAGAAGAGGCTAACCTAGTAACATGAAATGGTAATTAAATATTTAACTACTCTGGTGGTCATTTTACCTGGTCTAATAAACAAGACCCCTGGAATCTCTGATCATTTTATCTAAATTTTATCTAAATTTGACAGAGTTCTGGTCAATGAGCATTGGATCAAAACCTTCACTTGTTCTCATGCTCATTTTTCCACCCCTGGAATCTCTGATCATACCCCAGCAGTGGTCTTTCTTAACCCTGATCCCAAAAGAGCCAAGAAACCTTTTAAGTTTTTCAATTTTCTGGCTCAACATCTTGAATTCATTTCTATTGTCCAATCTATGTGGAGAAGGGTTGTCGTTGGTAATCCTATGTTTGTGGTTTTACCGAGAAACTCAGACTTCTTCAAATGGATCTCAAGAAGCTGAACACTAGAGTATACAGTGACATATCAAATAGAACTGCTATTGCTAGGCAAGATCTTGATAAAATCCAGTGTGATTTGGCCCATGATCCCACTAGCTCAATCAAACAGGCCCATGAGAGACTTCTGTGTAAGCAGTACCTGACTTTAGCTAGAATTGAAGACAGCTTTGCTAAGCAGAAGTCTAGAGTCCAATGGCTCAAGGCTGGGGATCAATGCACCTCCTACTTCTTTAAGTCCGTTTCACATAATAGGAATAGGAGAAGCATAACTAGTCTGACCCTGCCTGATGGTACCATTACCAATGATCCCAATGAGATTAAATCCACATTTGTTACCTTTTACTCTAATCTCTTAGGCACTGTCCACTCCACTAGTTATTCTAGCACTTCTAGGGTCAACCAACTTATCACCACTAAGTTTGAGGACTCACAGAGAGAGGCTATTATTGTTGAGGTCTCAAATCTTGATATCAAGGAAACATTCATGTCTCTCAATCCTAACAAAGCTCCTAGCCCTGATGGGTACAATGCAAGTTTCTTCCAAAAAACTTGGAATGTGGTTGGACATGAGGTCACCTCTGCTGTGAGAAATTTCTTCAGATCTGGCAGACTTCTTAAGAAGGCAAATTCTACTAGTGTGGCTTTTGTCCCTAAAGTCCCAAATCCTTCCAAGGTGGGGGATTATAGACCCATCTCTTGTTGGAACACAATTTATAAATGCATAGCTAAAATCCTTGCTAAGAGGATTCAAGCTGTGCTTCCTCAACTCATTGATCCTGAGCAATCAGGGTTTGTCTCAAGGGAAGGAGAATTGTTGATAACATATTTCTGACACAAGAGCTTATGAGAGATTATCACAAGCATTCTCCCTCTCCCAAATGTGTATGAAAGTGGATATAATGAAGGCATATGATAACGTGAGGTGGGATTTTCTTTGGGACATCCTCCTTTCCATGAACTTCCACCCTCAAATGATCCTATGGATTAAAGCTTGCATTACCACCACCAATTACACATTGAGTATTAATGGTGAGGTTGTTGGTTCTATCATTGGGCAAAAGGGTTTAAGGCAGGGTGACCCCTTATCTTCTTACCTTTTTGTTATAGTCATGGAAATACTCACTCAACTCCTCAGAGAGAAAGCCCGTAGTCCCCATTTCCATTTCCATTGGAGGTGTGAGAAAACCAAAATAATCAATCTGTGTTTTGCAGATGATCTTATGATCTTCTGTAAAGGGGATCTAGACTCTGTTCGCTGCATACAAGAGGCCCTTAATGAATTTGAAGCTTTGTCTAGCCTATCTCCTAGTCCAGGTAAAAGCAATATATTCTTCTCTGGTGTCTCCACTTCCAATAAGCAAGCCATCCTTGCGAATCTGGGTTTCCAAGAGAGCACCCTCCCTATGAGATACCTTGGTGTTCCTCTCATATCAACCAAACTTAAGTACTCTGATTGCAAATCCTTATTGACAAAATCGCTAGTAGTACTAAGTCTTGGACAAACAAATATCTTTCGTATGCTGGGAGGATCCAACTGATTAAGTTTGTATTATTCTCTATGCAGACTTATTGGTCTTCCATTTTCCTGCTTCCGAAGAAAGTAGTGAAGGAAGTTGAAGCCATCCTTAGATCCTTCTTCTAGACTGGCTCTGACCTTAAACACTCAGGTGCCAAGATCTCGTGGGAGCATCTTTGTTCCCCTAGAAAAGAAGGAGGTCTAGGTTTTAAATCCATTCAAATTTGGAACAAGGCCACCATGGCTAGGCACATATGGTTTATCATTTCCAGTGGTGAACAATCAATGTGGTGTCAGTGGGTGAAATCCTATTTGCTCAAGGGCAAAAGTTTTTGGAGTATCAAAGCTCCTAGCAGTCCATCTTGGACTTGGAGGAAATTACTACAACTTCGTCCTCTCATCCAGACTTTTATCAAGTATAGGATTGGAGATGGTAAATCTACATTCCTATGGTATGATAACTGGCATCCGTCTGGCCCTTTAGTTGAGAAATTTGGTAGTCGTATTGTATACGACTCTGGTCTTCCAGATGATGCTAAAGTCTTGACTATATTGAGTGGCGGCAACCAATGGAAATTCCCCATCACTCAAACTTGGGAGTTGAATGAGATCAGAAATCATTTACCTCCCTCCACCAGTCACAACTCCACTCATGTGGACTCTTGTATATGGACCCTCACCCATAATGGATTGTTCACTATTTCCTCTTTGTGGGAACAACTCAAAATCAAGTTTCCCACTAACCATAGTAAGGGTTGAGAGCTTCTCTCTCTATGGAGAGAGAATGCACTCCCCAACCAAAAAACCCACCACTATGGGTTTGTTCCAGAGGTAATTCACTCTGATATGTCCGATATTTTTATTCTCTCCTCAAACCTCTGTTTAAGGATGAAACTACTATCTTCATTTCGTTTTCCAGTGGGGTTCATCAGATGGGGTTTATACCCTTGAGGTTCTCAACAATACATAACCATTGGATGGTGTTCCACAAACCCACTGTTGGGTCATCTTAAAAAAAGGGGAGTTCAGGAGTTATTCGGTTCCCAATTTCTTCATGGGAGCCAATCGGTTCCCTTCATCAAAACCCCCACTTCGGGGGTATCATCTAGAAGGTTACAAACAACATGGTTTAGACCTCAGCCTTGGGTTCATGCCAGCATGGGTTCCCTCCGGGTGAGTTCACGCATTACAGATCTGGAATTCTAGTTCTAGCATAGCCGTTTTCTTCCTCGCAAGACAGTTCTCCTCCTCTATGTGTCGTTGGTGTCACGGTGGAGGTAATACCATGGTGGATCCTGGCGCCATAGGTAAGTCCATGGCAGTATTAGTTCTGGTTCCTCACTTCTGCGTTGAACTTATTTTCTCGGAATCTATGAGCTCTATTTCAAGCTGTTATACTTTACTTTGGGCATGTAATCAGTAATTTTCGGTTGATATCTGAAAATTTGTGCAAATCTGGGTTTTTTTTTCTAAGGAAGAAGAACACGCCCTCATTGGGGAAGAAGATGTGGGGCCCACGGCTCAATTTTCAAACCACTTCTTTTAAACTCGAGTATTTTGCCGTAGCCTTCTCGGTCTAATCGAGGATAGCGGTATTCACAAGAGGTGAGGTTCCCAACATGGGCGGCGGGTTTTTCGCACCAAGAAATGGCCTAGGCCAGCTGTAGTGCATGGCTAGTAGGGACCCAGCTGTATATCTGCAAGCAACAAATCAAAAAACGGTCGATTTTTCGCAAAAGGCAGTGGGCAGTCTGCCTCATTTGGTGGGTCCACCCCCCTACATTGTTCCTTATTTACGCAAAAGACTTTTAAAGTGGGTGTTTCACGTGAAGTGGGTTTTGGGGCCCACCCTCTTATAAGTTGTGTTGGCTGATCAAATCATGCCTTAATTTGGGCCGCTCAACGTGCAAAGTGCAGCTATAATGCTGTACTACTCACTTGAATTTCATATTGCAGGAAGTGAGCCTTTGGCTTGTTTTTAAGGCACGTAAATTGCAAAGGCAATTGCTTTTCAAAGGGGTCCACTGTGTGGGCTCTTTTCACAACATGTGGGTCGATTTTTGGTTCACTTATTTCATATTTTGTGGGCTACTATGTTGGAACACATTATAATAGATATTTTCTACTGCTATAAGCATATTTTACCGACCCAGCGGGTTGTGCTGGACCCCTAATTTTCCCACCCCAGCGGGTTGTGCCGGGGAATATACAATTTTCGTTTCTTTTTTTTATTTTGTTTTGTACTTCCTGGGGTATGTCTCTTGTAAGCTGTACATTCGCTTAATCCTTTTTAATTTCAAGCTGAATTACCCAAAAAAAAAGTTTCCCACTATTGATTGGTGCCATGTTATTTGGTTTCCCTATTATATCCCAAAATGTAGTCTTATTAGTTGGCTTGCCATACAGAACTGACTCTCTACTGAGGATAGGCTGGTTCTATTTGGCATCAAGACCATTTCCTGCTGCAGTTTCTGTTCTAGAGAGGAAAATCATGATCATCTGTTCTTTAATTGTCTGTTTACAGGCGAGGTTCCGGCGAGATGAATGGTCAAGATCTGAGCTCATTGCTCTAATACCAAATGATGCAAACCAAATCAAAGGATATCTAACCTTCTTATATAAGAACGGCGGGTGCCATGCCATTTTTTGCCTTTTCGGACGAAATTGCCCTGTAAATGTATTGGGCTGTGACCCAATGTTAGGGTAGTTTAGGTATTTTAGGTTAAATTTTTTCGGTACTATTTTTGTTTTGTTTTCCCCTCTTAGTCCTAAGGCGGTGGGTACAGGGGTATTTGTTGGGTATATAAACCCTTTTCACCTCTGTCTCTCGCCGCCTCTCTCTCAAAAAAGAGGAATTTCTTGTATGCAGCAGATTTTGAATCTTGGTTTTGGATCTGCAACACCAGAAAGGTAAATGGCTCTTCTCAGTTTTGGTTTTTCTATTAAAATAATTAGGGCTTAGGTTGATATATTTGGTTCCGGATCTCCGTGAACCATGCTATCAGAAATAAAAAGAAGTTTTAATGGGTTTCTATTGCTTGTATGCAGCAGATTTGGAAATTGGGCTGCGAACTTGCAAGACCAAAAAGGTAAATGGTTGTTGTTGCCTTTTCTCCTGATTAGGGCTTCGTTTGATATGTAATCGGAATGTGAGCTGCTCTCTGTCATCGTACATCTTAAGCATTATGTGAAACTATGCCTTGAAGTTAATTACGTTGTTTGTTTTTTTGTTTAATAATAAAAGGTTGATGCACTGGAATGAGATATGGCCTTGAGTACTGAAGAACAATTTGAAGATTGTTGCCAATGCTTTATAGGTTTTGCATTGACGGTATCTGACAGCGTTTTGGTGGACAATGCATTGGCATATTATTTGTTTGACTCAGACAACAAAATTGTTAGAGTTGGCAGAGCAATATTATCTGGTGCTGAAGTTGTGAAGTATGTCGCCGATGATGAGTTTATTAAACATTACTCACTTATATTTGAACTTGGTGATGTTTTAGAGTGGACGCATTTGCATCAGTTTTATGCATGGATGGATTCTATAATAGCATCACGACTGAAATTATATAACTTGTATTCTCCAGCCATACAGCCATTTGAACATAGTCTTAAATTCTTTATTTTTTGTGATTTCCTCTGATTATATAATAGTGAATGAAGAGTTTGTGTTTCGACCAAACATATTTTATGAATTATATAGTATTTTAAAATCTAAAAACAAAATCTTATATTTTGTGGTGCAGAATTCCAGCCATGTTGGTTCCTCTTTCATGTTAAGCATATCCACCAGTACATGACAGTGGTAAGCTTTGCTTTTATGTACATAGTTTGAATTGGGAAATGTATTCTCTAACATATATACAAGTCGATGTTTATACTTAGGGTGAGTTTTCGAATGAATTTTATCTAGATTTTATCAAGATTTGATAAAATTAAGCATTTGATTTTATCCATTCGGAAACTGAGTTGATAAAATCTTAGATTTTTGAATGGATAAAATCAAATGCTTGATTTTATCAGATTTTGATAAAATCCATTCGGAAACTCACCCTTAATAATTTAATAATACATTCTGCAGAACATTCCTACTGAATTCCAAACGTTGATATTTGCTTCATCAGAGATGGTTGTGATGATCAATAGTGGGAATCGTGTTTATTCAATTCAAATTGAAAATAATGAACTAACGAAAGGATGGTACACACTAGCTCTTGATCATAAACTTGGGAAGAATTACACAATGTTATTTGCTTATGTTAGGTACCATATGTTTGACCTCTTTGTCTTCGATGAAGAGGGCAGCCAGATAGAGTACAAATGGACAAACACTAAACCTATTAAATATGTTAATGGACGACGTGCCAAGATCTTAGTCAAAGATGAATGTAAGTTCCTTTAAGATTGAAGGATTCGTTAATTTAATGAGTTATAATTCTTAAAATAAATTATGGAATCTATCTTGTTTTTTGTCATCAGCTTCTTGGGTCACTTCCTATTTACCATCAGCGTTTAGAGCATTCCATTGTGATAGCCAGTTTTGCAAAATTTTGAGGAGAGCAGATTTAAAACAAATGGTAATATAATATCTAAATAATTAGATCAACATGTTTTGAAGTAAAACATAAACTTACTTAATACTTGCATTTCTGATTTTCAGGAATTACCGGATATATTCAAGAAAATTGCAACTGACAAGGACCTTAAGGTGATAAAGTTATTGACAAACAGAAGGGTATGGAAGGTTGAATACAGTGGTGGATACTTTAGGGGTGAAGGATGGAGCTCTTTTGTTGCTACACATAAGTTGGTATCTGCTGATGTTTTACTCTTTAGTATAACAAGAAATATGAAGTTTCATACGTTGATCTTTAATAAAAAAAAGGTTGTGAGCGTATGTATTCATGGTATTGAATATCTGTATTAGTCTTGTAATAGTTGTGGTGACTATGGTCAACATAACTTATCAGTAAATAAAGGGACACCATTTTTCGATGTTTGTTTCCAAATTAGCTTTCCCTCCATTATCTTGATATATTTGTATTCAGTTGGATGATTTATTGTTGTGGAGAACAAGGTTGTGAGTGTTCCATTTTTCGATGTTTGTTTCCAAATTAGGTTTGCCTCCATTATCTTGATATATTTGTATTCAGCTAGATGATTTGTTGTTGTGAAAAAAAAGGTTGTGAGCGTTCTATTGTCACCTTCTGAGTTTTCCAATTGGTACATTATACCTTTGGGTATTTCTGAAAAATTCTAAAACTAAAATGTTATAAAACTTTTCATCATTATTTGTGTTAGAAAGACGATTAACTAGAAGATAAGTTTGGGTTGTTAATCAGAAAAATGCAGCATCATAGAGCATGAGGATGATCCTATAAGTAGCAGTAGCCAACTCTTCAAAATGAGATCCTTGGAGTCGTTGTCCTTCCTGTGATTTACAGCCGAATCCACATCATTCAGTAAGCTCAATATAGGTCTTCTACAAGAAGTGTTCCCCCACTTGGTTGAGTAAGAGCAGCCAAAAAATAGATGTTGATGACTCTCTTGAGTCATACAGTACAAAGCACAAACAACATCAGTCGTTAATCCCCAATGAACATGTGTTCTTATCGATATCAAGTTGTTATTTTTCCTACTTTGTGCAATACTTATATGAGCAAAACCCTTCAAAAACCTTCAGATAGTGTTCATTTTTAAGTGTATATAATACGGTAAGGGCTTGAATCGTTACCATTACCAGTATCTCCATTATAAAAAGCCAATAGATCCCTATAGTCGTACATGATTCTGATAAGGCAAGAAAAACTAAAATAAACTACTCTTAACAATGTCCCTATAGTCATACATAGTCTCTCCCAGTAAGAAATTCTTTATGTGCATCCATAAACAGGAGTGGTGTATTCTTTTATGTGCATCCATGACCAGCAGTGGAGTGTTTTAATACAAAAGGTTCATTTGTTGAGATGTGGAGGCATTAAAAAAAACCTGATATGATCTGCACCTCCATTCAACTAACTAATTTTGAAATTCATTGTAGGAATATTTCTTTGTTACTGATTGCGAAGACCACTTTGAGTGCACTGCCAAAAATTCCTTTCAATTTGGTTGTGCTATCATGACTTGGCTTGGTGACTATACAAAGGTGTGTATCATATCCTTTGTATATGGCATAGAATTAGATAACAACTTGAATATGCATCAATTGTTGGCCCTATATATATATATATATATATATATACACATATATAATATACTGAAAATGTGTTTAAGGCACCTTCTTTTACTATGCTTTCATTCCCAAATAAGGACAACAACAAACTAACCGTCCTTTTGTCCTTATTTGGGAACAAAAGGATGGTTAGTTTGTTGTTGTCCTTATTTGGGAATGAAAGCATAGTAAAAGAAGGTGCCTTAAACACATTTTCAGTATATTATATGTGTGTGTATATATATATATATATGTGTGTGTGTGTGTGTGTGTGTGTGTGAAAGAAAAGCATGTGTAATAAAGTAAAACTTGAAAGCCAAGGTCAAAGTACATAAATCTCCACAAAATCTACTTCCCTAACACATCTAGCAGTACCCATGTTTTGAGGCACGTTTTATGGCTTTTTGGAGGAAAACATATATATATATATATATATATATATATATATATATATATATATATATATATATATATATATATATATATATAATATACTGAAAATGTGTTTAAGGCACCTTCTTTTACTATGCTTTCATCCCCAAATAAGGAAAAGAACAAACTAACCGTCCTTTTGTCTGATTATATATATATATATATATATATATATATATATATATATATATATATATATATATATGAAAGAAAAACATGTGTAATAAAGTAAAACTTGGAAGCCAAGGTCAAAGTACATAAATCTCCACAAAATCTACTTCCCTAACACGTCTAGCGGCTACCCATGTTTTGAGGCACGTTTTATGGCTTTTTGGAGGAAAACTCCATTTGCTATATATATATATATATATATATATATACGCCGAGGATCCGGTCAGGACTCCCGGACCTAAGATAGGTCCGGACCTCCCACTTCCCGGCCATTTGGCCGGGATCCAAACCGTTGGATGTTTTTAAAATGTGTTTTTAAGGTTCCACGCGAGAAATGGGAAAAAAAAAATACCGGGAAGGGCTTCATCCGAGCATTTTTTGATAAAACTGCGATTTTACAGTTTTATCGAAAAATGCTCGGATGAAGCCCTTCCCGGTATTTTTTTTTTTCCCATTTCTCGCGTGGAACCTTAAAAACACATTTTAAAAACATCCAACGGTTTGGATCCCGGCCAAATGGCCGGGAAGTGAAAATTCCGGACCTAAGATAGGTCCGGGAGTCCTGACCGGAACCGGACTCTATATATATATATATATATATATATATATATATATATATATATATATATATATATATATATATGAAAGAAAAGTATGTTTAATAAAATAAAACTTGGAAGCCAAGGTCAAAGTACATAAATCTCCACAAAATGTACTTCCGTAATACATCTAGCGGCTACCCATGTTTCGAGGCACGTTTTATGGCTTTTTGGAGGAACTCCATTTCCTTAACAGTACCAAATCACAAAATCCATTTTTTGTATTTTCTGCATTAGTAGTACATAAATATTTCATGGTAAGGACATGATACTTTTTACTTTTCCTCATTGTAAAGACATATGACAAGATTTAGAAACAGCAGCTGTACCAAATCTAAGAGATAATAATAATATAATAAATACTATAAAAAATATTATTCATATGTTCTCAGCTAATATTTTATTAAATAAATTAAAAATACTACAGTGTTGCTGTTCAAAAAAGTATTTATAGAGCAATACTGAGATGCCTACCTAGAAGACAATTCTATATGGTGAATTGATTGAAGAAAAAAGAAGAGAACAAGAAAGAAAAAAAAGGTACAGTACAAAGTTTTCAGGTTTTAAAATTTATTATGTGAATTTAAATAATGTTGGAATAATGAAAATCTATTGTTGTCTTTACATGTAAACTACATTAGCCATGGCTCTAACCTTCAGAGACCAGCTAGCTGCTTCTTGCCCACACTTTGTGCGCACTGTTGTTGTTCAGCGTTCTAAAGACTCACCTGAGCTAGGAGCTGAGTATTACTTCATCAAGACAAACTATAGATTGACCAAAATTGGATGCTCAATGTCAAATGCTCCAAACGGATTGAAGTATATTACAGATACTGGTTTTGTCAAAAAATATTGTTGTATGTTTGAACTTGGAGACGTATTTATATGGGATGAATATGAAGGTTTCAAAACTTGGATGAAAATGATTCTGGCCCAAAGACCTAAATTTGTTGATCCGTATAAACGGATAGCATTTGCATTTAACGATCCTGAAAGTTTCCCAGAGGGTTTTGGAAGGTTCGAAACTTACATAGTGATTGTTTTATACGAAATTACATCTTTTGTTAATACAAAATTAATCAGAGAACTTATTTTGTATTTATTTGTCAATGCAGCATATCATCTTTCATGGTTTCTTGCTACTGTTGGCACAACAGAAGGAGAGATGACAGTGGTAAGTTTTCCTTTATGTGTCAACTTTTAAGAAAAGATGACTTTATGTGATACTCAACCTTAATAGAAATTGACTGACTTCTTATTTACAGACAATTCCAAAACCATTCGTCCATTCTTCTTTTGCACCCAATGAAGCTGTTGCCATTGTTCATAGTGGAAATAGACGTTGGTATGTTAAAATGAAAAATGGGAGCTTCACAGATGGATGGAATGCAGTAGCTCATACACATAATCTTCAGCCGAAATATTGCTTGCTATTTGCATACATTGGCCATTTACAGTTTGATCTGTTTATATTTGATGAAGACAGATGTGAAATGAATTATGAATGGTCAAGCACTTTGCCAATTGAGGAACCAAATACTCCAATTGGTTTGAATGCTAAAGAAGCTATGTGCAATGCAAATAAATGTAAGAGATGTGCACCCTATTCTCCCTTTAGTTATTAATTAATTAATAAAATTTTAAACTATCCACCTATTTAATCACAAATGCTTTCAATACAGGACATGCTAAGAAGGTAAACACACACACACTCATACACATTACTTTATAATAATAAATAAATATATAAAAATAAAATGAAAAAACAAATTGTATTGCATATGTCACATGTCTTAAGATGTTATCAAAAAGTAATTGTTAATATATTCACAATTATGAAATAGTGATATATTTGAATATTTCCCATTTTCCCACAGCTATTGCTTTGACTGCTTGCCCACCTATTTCTTTTAGAGCATCCAAGCATGCACTAAGATGTGCTATACTCTTAAAGTTTGCCGATCTAGAAAACTTGGTGAGATTTACTAACTGACTTATTCTTTACATACATATAGATATAGATATAATATGTATTACACCACTCATAGACTAAGCATTTTATCTTTCAGGAAATGCCTGTTCGATTTAGATCATCATTCCAAGTGCAGGATCGTCAAAAATTTACATTGGTGACAAAAGGCCGAACATGGAGTACTGATTATACAGATGGCCATCTTACAGGTAATGGGTGGCTTCAATTTGTGGCTGCACACAAATTACAAACTGGTATTGTGTTAATCCTGAGCCCAGATGCTGATATGAACCTTCATGCCATGGTGATGTGCTCCGATGATCATGAACGTGTGTTTGAATGGTATTGATGGATCAGTGTATAAATTCCTACACTTGTAGTAATTATATATTGTATTTTTTTGCAGAACAAAACATACCAATGTGCCACTATTATCTACTATGTGTAAAGATAAATTCACTAATTTCCATTTTTCCACCACTGCCTTGTAATCTGCAGATTCCACAGCATAGATTTTTCAGTAATCAACTCAATGTTCTGAACTTCAAAGTGCTATACACTTAAAAGCCGATGTTGTGTCCATCTTAAACAATGTTAATCAATTAGGAATCTTTCATTCGAAATCATAGAATGATGTAATACACATATTGGCATCACATAAAACTGAAAATATGTACTGTCATAAACATTTGACTTGTCAAGTGAAGGAAATCATATGTTTTTATTACTTATTTATTGTGCAAAGACAGTGTTCTCCAAGTACACTTCAAATACAGAACTCTCCCTATTTTCTAGCCTAAAGTACAGTTAAAGAGGTTTAGCTTTCAAAAGCAAGAGGCTAACTTTTGTCAAACAAGTAGTGGTTGTCCATGTTTTTAGGCTCTTTGTGTGGTAATACAAGCATTGAATAGCAGATTCAACAGTAGATAGCTTCTTTTTCTGTTGTACTTTCATCCCTTAATAAGGGGAAGGAAGAATCCTTTTTATTTATGGACATCAAATGACAATTTTTTTACGTACACAAAAAGCCCCAAAATATGTGTTGAAAAGATGTTTGAAGCAAGAGGGTAACTTTTGTCAAACAAGTTGTGGTTGATAATTTTGGGGAAACAAGAGTCCTTTTTAGTTATGGACATCAAATGATAATTTTGGGTGATAAACGAAAAACCACAAAATATGAGCTGAAAAGCTGTTTAACCTCCTTCCTTAGACTCTACTTTCAGCTCATCTCTTCTATAAATAAGGGGAATGAGGAACTCACCATGCATTTTTGTTTATGGATTATGGATTAGGGATATGGAAAAAGCATTATTAATTAATAAAATTTCCTATTAAAAAAAAACCAGAAAGAGCCCGCATTATGGATGTGGAATATCGAAAAACTATCAATTAACAGAATTACCTGTAGGAAAACCCCTAGATAAAACTGAATAGTAATAAGGTGTTTAAAATCTTTGCCTTCATGGGGGTCGCTAGTAGTCATATGCACTTAACACCGACATTTTTTCCAAAAAAAAAAATAATAATAATAAATTGTTGTTTTTACTCATATAAAAACTTTTAATGGTGTAGACAAAGCAAATTGCACAACAACGCATACGAGCAATGTATGGTGCCTACACCTTTCTACTCATAAAAATAAATCCTGACCATTCTCTAGGTTTTGCGAACCAATTATTTAGAAGTCAATTTTTTTTTTCGGTAGAATTTAGAAGTCAATTTCAAACAAAAGGAAATTTCCAAACCAAAAAATCCCAAACTCAATGTTAAGTCACAGGGCTAATTTTTTTAGTAAACAACCATAAATAAATGAGGTTAAATAAATGAGGTATAAATGTCCGAAATGTGAGGTTAATACACAATTTTACCAGATTGTGTGATTATTCAGAAAAACTACATAATAAAAATAGCAATACAATATTACATAACCCATCAAATTCACAATCAAATCCTGACAATTGAAAATATTTAGTGTGTTTACGATACGATTTCAACATAAATTATTCAAATTAAGTCTTTCCCAACCTATTTTCCCACTTATTCTCTGCGTTGGTGACCACTAAACAATCTAACAAAAGGTGGGATATTTTGGGAATTTTGGGAAAAAGATGCTTTCGATGTCTATAAATATAGAGCAAGAGAAACAGAGCAGATATTTTAAAAGAGAAGAAATTGATGAACTAGCATTACTTTTCTCTTCTCTTGCCTACTCTACAGTCGACAAATTACATTTCTTGTCCGCTACTGTCTTCTTTTGACAACGTGCTCAGCCCAGCAAAAAACCGAAGTTATCTACTCCTATCAAAACTAATAGTAAGTTACAGATACATACGTTACCTTTGAAGAAAAAAATTATGATACACCGTAATATTAATTCATAAAGTTTTCCTATTCTTCATGATATCTAACAACAATATCTGTAAACTTCATAAATTAAAAACTCATTTATTGTTAACTTCACTAACGAAGTCGAATATGATAGATGAATTTCTTCTGTGCAGGTACAAACAACAGCAACACATTCCCAACTTATGCTCTTTCCACTATTCTCCATCAGATTACAAATACCCAACAATTTTTCCCTTTATATGTTGTAACAAAAAATATAACTTTCATGAACAGATATTTCAGGAATCAAAAGAAAACGAAAACCATATTCTGAAATTTCTCAAGAAAAGAAAAATGAAATGAATGCCCATCGGAATACCCGCCGAAGAGAATTTTATTCACTTAAGAAACAATCTAACAAAGTATCGATTGGTCAACATAACAAATTGAACGAACAACAACAGGTTAAAACAGTGCATATTCATGAATCTGCTCCTCAACAAATGGTGCCGGTGCGACAAAAGATCCATACTACTAGAATATTGAAACAAATACAACCTCCTTCTGCTTTAGATGCAATTGTTCCAATATATGAGATAGGTACTGATTAACACAACATATTTTTACCAATAAGTATATATATCAAAATTCCTACAAAATATACATCTTTATCTCTATTAAATAAAAGACGCTACTTTTTGTATTGTAATATTAATGCTCCTATTGTTGTAGGTGAAAGCTCTAAGATAAATGCAAAAGCAACACGCAATGCTGGTATGATTCTATTACTCTGTCTTTGTAGATACTTCATCTTTAGCCTCAAATTATTGTTCTTACCTACATATATTTCTATATGTTCTTTGTAGGTAAACTAAACACACCTGAAACAATAAACAACTCACAAAATTATCGGCCAACCACAAGTTCAGTTCAGCGTGCAATACCAAATCAACCATATAAATTGCCTAATGTTAAGTCTTGTGGACTTTGCAAAGCCAAGAGATTTCCTTATGAATCTGATATGTTTTGTTGTTCAAAAGGAGAAGTACAACTGTATAATATAAATATACCACACCAACTACAGGAACTTTATGGTGGTAAAACTCCTGAATCCAAAAATTTCCTACAATATATTAGACCATATAACAGTGCATTTGCATTCACTTCATTCGGTGTGACTCTCGATAAAAAATATGCCAAAAGAGACAAAGGTGTTTATACATTTCGTGCACAAGGTCAGATTTATCATTACATTAATAGTCTATACCCAGCAGGTGATACTCCTTCCTACCTTCAACTGTACTTTTATGATACCGAAAACGAGGTCCAACATAGAATGCATTCTAAACATCAATTACAACATAATACTATCACTATAACATCATACTATCACTATTCTTATAAAAATTTTAGCTCATAATCCATATGCTATGTTTTTTAGAAGCTTAAGGGAAATAACAAATCTAGAGGAGCATGAAATTAGAATTAGAGCTAATCCAATATTAGATACTGGGACAATGACTGCACCAACAGCTTCTCAAGTAGCTGCAATTTGGAAAGAAAATGAAGATAGGTCAAATTTGAAAGAACGAGATATATTGGTACATAAACATGTTGGACATAGCCAAAGAATACGATATTATTTTGGTTGCTATGATGCATTACAATATCCACTATTGTTTCCTTTTGGAGAACCGGGATGGCATCAAGGCATACAAAAGGTACCAAAAAAAGCAATAGGCACATTTTCAGCCGGTCAAAAATCTGTAGAGGCCAACCGTTGTTATACAGCTGATGATTTACTTGCAAGAGAATCGTTAGGTATATATCTATTAACTTTTAATAATTTATTATTAAAACATATGATTCAATACAACTGCTCTCACATATCTATTTTCCTTCATTGTTTTTCCTATTTTTGTAGTGTATGAAGAAAATGCCGCAAAACGAAATATGGTTTCAGCTAGAGAATTCTACACATATCGATTCCAAATTAGGCCAAGTATAGACTCCATTATACTTCAATCAGGCCGCTTGCTCCAACAATTCGTTGCTGACATGTATGTTAAGATTGAGACATCAAGGTTAGACTACTTCAGAAATAGACAAGATGAGATAAGGGTAGATTTGTATCAAGGAATAGTTGATAGCATAGGAAAAGGCGAATCAAGAGGTTCAAAAGTTGGAAAAAGGATTATATTACCTGGTTCATTTATTGGAGGTCCACGAGATATGCGTAAAAGATATCTAGATGCAATGACTCTTGTAGAAAGATATGGAAAACCAGATATATTCTTAACCATGACTTGTAATCCTAAATGGACTGAAATTACAGCTGAGTTAAGCACAAAATAGACCTGACCTATTAACACGAATTTTTAGGAGCAAGTTAGAACATTTAAAAAAAAAAAGTTATTAAAAAGCAACTATTTGGGCCTGTGGCAGCATATACATATGTAATTGAGTTCCAAAAACGAGGCCTACCTCATGTGCATATGCTTTTGATCTTAAAGAAAGTTTACAAGCTAAATACTACAGATAAATTTGATGCCATAATTTCAGCTGAACTACCAGACAAAATATCAAACCCACACTTATACTCAATGGTTGTTAAACACATGATACATGGACCATGTGGAGACTTAAACATGGATAATGTATGCATGAAAAACAAAAAGTGTAAAAATAATTTCCCTAAAAAATATAGAGAAGAAACGATTATTGCCAGAGATGGTTATCCAATATATAAAAGAAGACCAAATAATGAAAAAGTAATGGTGCTGGTGAAATGCTAGATAATAGATGGGTTGTTCCTTACAATCCATATCTACTAGCTATGTTTGATTGTCACATAAATGTTGAAGTCTGTTCAACTATTAAGGCAGTTAAATACTTATATAAATATATGTACAAAAGACATGATAAGATAGCTTTCAAAATTGTAACATCACAAGAAGAAGAGGATTACGATGAAATAAAACAATTCCAATCTGCTAGGTGGATATCACCTCCAGAAGCAATGTGGAGAATATATAGATTCAATTTATATGATACAAGTACAGCAGTAATTAGTCTTCAATTACATCTTCAAGACTGTCAAGCAGTAACTTTCAAAAAAAACTCTAGACTAGACAATATTCAAACAAAGAAATTCTTTTCAAAAACAATGTTAACTGAATTTTTCTGCATGAACCAACATGATAAGACAACAAAAATAAATAGGTACCTATACAAAGATTTTCCATCAGCATTTGTTTGGACAAAACTAGATAGAAAATGGACAAAACGAAAAAGTGGAAATGTTGTAGGGAGAATAATAAGTGCAAATCCAATTGAAGGTGAACGTTACTACCTAAGATTATTATTAAATCATGTACGATGCCCCACATCATTTGAATACCTAAAAACTGTAGGTGGGAAAATGCATACAACATTTAGAGAAGCAGCTCTTGCACATGGCTTACTTAAAGATGATAAAAGTAATGAAAACTGTTTAGAAGAAGCATCTATATACCAAATGCCTATTGCACTACGTCAATTATTTTGCACAATGCTTGTACATTGTAATGTCATAAATCCGAAAGAATTATTTTTCAAGTTTGAAGATTGCTTAAAAGAAGATTTTGTAAAAAGAAGTCAAATGTGCAACAATCAAGCCAGACAAACATTACTCCTTACTTTAAAATCAGAAATCGAATCAATGGGTAAAAAATTGGATGACTATGGTCTCGATGAACTAATACAACCAGGCATTATATCAAATACTATTTGTAAAGAAATTGAAGATGAGAAAAACATACATATATCAGAAATAGATTTACAAAGTATTGCTAAATTAAACACTGAACAACTATTCGCTTATAAAGATATATTAGAAGCAGTCACATTGCAAAAACCCATTTCTTTTTTCATAGATGGACCAGGTGGAATAGGCAAAACATTTCTATATCGAGCTTTACTTGCTACAATTAGATCAAGAAATTTAATTGCTCTTGCTACAGCAACGTTTGGTGTCGCTGCATCAATATTACCAAACGGACGAACTGCACATTCACGGTTTAAAATACCATTGGATAGTGAAAATAAACTTTGTTGTAATGTTAGTAAACAAACAGGATTAGCATCTTTGCTAAAATCTGCATCTTTGATTATTTGGGATGAAGCATCAATGGCAAAAAGACAAACTGTAGAAGCATTAGATAATTTGTTGCGTGATCTAACAGAAGTAGATTCACTATTTGGTGGAAAAGTAATTGTTTTGGGTGGAGATTTTAGACAAGTACTACCTGTCATACCAAAGGGAACTAGAGATGAATGTATTGATGCAAGTTTAGTCAGATCACCCATATGGTCATTGATAAAGAAACATACACTAAAAGAAAATATGCGTGCAAAAACTGATCCATCATTTTCTGCTTTTCTACTTCGAGTTGGTGATGGTATTCCTCAACAAGCAAATGGCAAAATAGCATTGCCTCCATCAATTGTTCTTCCACCCTGTGAATACCAAACTCCTTTGCAACAACTAATGTCATTTGTGTTCCCAAATTTACATAAATACTCAAGTGACGCAGTATCAATGATTAAATCCGCAATTTTATGCCCACGAAATGATTCTGTTGATCAAATCAATGAAGAACTCATCAATAAATTTCCTGGAATGGAACAACAATACTTAAGCATTGATGAAGCAACTAACAAAGGAGATCAAGGTCTTTATATCGATTTCATGCACTCATTGTCTCCGCCTGGTCTACCACCACACCGGCTTATCCTTAAGAGAAATTGCCCAATCATTTTACTCAGAAACATTAATCCATCAAAAGGCTTATGCAATGGAACAAGATTGATTTGTCGAAACTTTGAAAAAAACACAATAATTGCAGAAATTGCAGTCGGTGAACGAAAAGGAGACATTGTTTTCATTCCTCGTATACCACTAAAACCATCTGATTCAAAAATGTATCCTATAAATTTTACAAGACAACAATTTCCTGTAAAATTATGTTTTGCAATGACTATAAACAAAGCTCAAGGACAAACTTTAGATATTGTGGGATTGAATCTAATACAACCAGTTTTTGCACATGGACAATTATATGTTGGTCTATCTCGTGCCACAAGTGCAACTAAAATAAAAGTAATATTGGATTCATGTGATGTAACACTTACTTCACCTCCAGACACCAAAAACATTGTGTACCATGAAATTTTAGAAGAAGCTCAACCAAATATTTTTGACGCAAATGAAGACACACATATGGTAATATAACAGATGTATAATTTATTTGTAAGCAATGCATTACAAATTCTTTTCAAATATTAAACCTCCAATTAATTATCTCAATATGTTTTATATTGCTCCGTACATTTAAAAAGTGGCTTTCAATATCTAACTTCTGTTTTTTGTATAATTTTTATATTAGGAATTTGAAGACACCTGACAAGACCGTAGTGATCAACACAAAAACTTACCACAAAGTATGTTGGTCATCAAAAGGTATAGTTACAGTAATAGCCTTTTATCATAACTATAACTTTTATTATTACAACTAAAGATAAAGATAAAGAAAACACTTGTTGAAGCTGGCACTGAAAACCAGAACTTAGTGAGTTTCCAACTATTGCACAATAGAACAATTTATATCTGAATACCTAAATCAATTGTACCAGCCAAATAGTGCTTGGACTAAATTATGGAGTCCTTTTTTTCTCTCTTTAGTTTCTTTTTCTTGTTTTCTTCTCCTAATTTTTTGCACAAAGGGTGTACTTCAACTGGAATGGATACTCTCTTTCCCTTTGCTTTGTCGAGAAACAAGGAAAGAAATGAAAAACAAAAAATAAAAAACTACATAAATTTTATGCATATAGTGAATTAGGTACTTTTTTACTAAGTTCTACTTTTTACTACTCAAGTGAATTAGGTAGATTTTCCTCTCCTTGCCTGCGAATCGTACTGATTTATATATCTACTCCAAACTTTTACCCTACAGAAAAAGCAAAAAAAAAAAAAATTAGCTTATTGAGTCAATTCTTTCCATAAAAAGAAGACTGCACATGTCCAATAAAACCTACCCCATAGGTTCGAAGCACAACATACAATTTAAGATTGAGAGTTGAAATTAAAAAAAAAAACTAAAAAGTAAGGCAAGCAGACACCATAAAACGGATCATTTATTCTGGAATTCACAGCAAGTTGAAGAATCTAAAAGAAGAAAAAAACTGTTAAAAACTTAAAATAAAAAAATGTTCTATTTGAACCTATTAAAATTCTCTCTGGCCAAATTTCTTCATACCTTTTAATGTTTTTTTTATAACCATAGAGTCACCCATTGTCAATCATTCAACCTCATGGGAGTGACAAGGAATTTGATAAACGTTACTAATACAATATAGTATATTGTTCTTACGAAATACCAAATTTTACATCCTTTTCACTTTTAGAACATTAAACTTGTCCTCATGTTCCGTTCTAAATTATTTTCTTTTGCCAAAAAAAAACAAGGTTTTCATGACATTTCACTAATCTGTTACTATGTAATAATTTTTTTTGGGAAAGAACAACTATTGCCTTTACTATTTCTAAGGCTCAAAGCAATGATTCGTTTTTGGCTTAATCTATTCATGTTCTTTTAGATTAGATTAGGGAAAAAAATAATAATTAAAAATTCGGCCTTATTACTCAAAAAAACTTAAAATTAGGCGGAAGCACAGACACAGTAGAAGAGCATGCCAGAGACAGACAGACAGACAGATTGAACAAAGGAAATGAAATTTACGTAACGAAAGTCTTAAAGGAAAAGAACGAAAGCGATGTGAATAGTAATGAATAGTAGCGTGAATAGTGACATGAATAGTAACATAAATAGTGCTAAATAGTACTCAAATAGTGCTAAATAGTACTCAAATAGTATGTGAATAGTGCTGAAAATTGACAAGTAAACTTACTGAAAATTCGATGACTTGATTCAGAACTTCAATTTGAATGCATGATTACAAGTGGTGGAAGGAAATAATTATGCTCCAAGGAGCTATCAGTGGGAATTGACTAACTGACTATTCTTACTCTCACTCTAAAACTTCTACTTGAATTCGCTCTCTAACTTTCTCTCTCTGAAACTAACTCTGAAAACTAACTCTGCCTATTACAAAACTTAAAGGATCCTTTTATAACCAAAGGTCCTAAGACTACAATTATTTTACAAGTGCGGGGTGACTCAGCCATGTGGGCTATAATTATTTTACTTTTGACTAAAGGGGTAACTTTTCTCAGCTTTCGGTGCATGTATGATGCTGTCTCTGCTTTCGGTGGAGGAGAATCTTGCATGTGACTTGCTTTGCTGGAGGGTAGATATATCTTGGAAGTTTGCGGAGTAACTTGCACTTGCTTTTACTTGAGAATCTTGCATGTGACTTGCTTTGCTGGAGGGTAGATCTATCTTGGAAGTTTGCGGAGTATCTTGCACTTGCTTTTACTTGAGGGAGTACAATTTACTTTGAGGAAAAGTTTTGCAAGAGGGGGAACACTTATTCCATCATGTTGTCTATATTTGCTAGTATTTCAGGGGATAAATTATCCCAAAAATCACGCCCATCATCTTCATTCCACGAATTTTGCCCATCATTATTTTCTTGGGAGAAATCCATGTCTGAGTCAGATGTGTCATGAACCTCTAAATAACTGATGTAGAATTTAACTAATTTCTTGTATCTGGTGTGGTAAGAAAATGGAACTTCTCCTAAATCATCAATAGTTCGAATCTTATGAATTGGATCTTCACTGAACAATTTATAGGTGTAGAGGCTGTAGATATTTTCATCTGCATCTCCAAGGTTACTTGCAACTTGGTAAGCAATGTGATGCCTAATTTGACTTCTGGTTGACTTTGAACAAATCCAAGTGGGAAATTCACAACACCTGGGGAAGATAGGTGGGTGGTTCTTGTTAAATGGCCAATTTGCTGTAACATGCATAATATGTTGAGCTGGAATAATAGTCCCAAAAGATGTCCATTCGGGCATTTTGCTTCTGATCAATATTTGACATTTAACTGCATCATATTTTGGTGACGAGAAAATATTATTGACACAAATGGCTATTTTTCTGGTAACTCTGGTGGTTTGTTCTGGGAGGTGAAAATTAACTGATGAAGGAAACCATGATCGAGCAAGGTCATGGGAGTTACTTGGATCTCTTTTTCTTGGTAGGTTAAAGAAAGGTCTACAAATTTGGACATATCTATACAGGCTAAAGGGATACTATAGATTAAATTGCATTTGCAATCCATCCGTTCTAAGGGGATTTCTTTGCAAAGGGGGTCTATTTTTGGACATTCAACTCTATCTGGATTTTTGTGGTAAAGGGTATCCCAAATAAAGGATAAACCCGAGGGGACAATTTAAGGGTAATTGGTAGGGTTTTGGCCGACAATTTTGACTAGGGATTCAAATAAAAATTATTGAAAATAATGACCTGTTTGTTTGGCTTTATGTTGGATATCCGTGATAATTTCTGGGGGAAAAGTTGGAGGGAGTAGAGACAGTGTTTTGGGTAAAGCTAAAATTTTACTTGCTTTTTCTTGGAAAGATTTACACACGCTTTCACCATCATCCAGTGGGGATGACTGCACATTCTCTACTATTGCCAGTGGGGCAACAGAGGTTTTACTATTTGCAAGTTGTAGTTGTTGACGAAGAGAGTTGACTTGCTCCTTGAGCTGGTTACACCTGTCATTTAAAATGTGAAAACATCTAGGGGGTATTGTGCCGCAATTCCCAGTAGATGAATCAATGTTAGAACTGCTCGCTAAAGATGGGTTAGAAGAAACACCATCTGAAGAACTGGAAAGAAACCAATTCTTAGCTTGTTGGAAATTCTGCTCTTGAAAGTATATGCTTAAAGCATTTATGATGGCTAAAAATTGCTGATTATCCCCACGTGTGCTCCAGATGTTGTCTAAGAGACATTGTTGGATGTCATCAATGCTTTGTAAATAATGAAGTTTTCTAAATTTGTTTCGTGATCCATCAGGAATTACTGGGATAGTGATTGATCCGAAATATTTTTTGTGCTGCTTTGAATACATCTGAAAATTCAAACAAAATGTTAGATGATCAAGAAAATATGGAACAATTTTTTAATTGTTGTAACTCATTTTGTGCTGATTTTACTAGAAATTTAAAAGTAACTTTTTGATCTAATGTTACAGTGGTGATACCTTCATTATCTGTAGTAAAAGGATATAGGAGGCAAATAAAAGGTACTCCTAAAATTACTTTATCAGTTAAATTTTTTACTAGGACAAATGATGTTTTAAAACAAACTTTATCTTGACAAACCTGGACTTTGGGTAATTTATACTTAATACGCATTCTACTACCATTTGTTGAACTTAATTGTTCAATTGTTTTTTGATAATATCTAGCGGGTATTAAACTTTCTTGGATGCAGTTTAGATCTGCTCCAATATCATTAAGGGCAGTGACTTCAATCTTAAAATCATTAATTATTTACTTAACTTTAGCATGCCATTTTTGGATATTTATTTGATTTATTATATTTAATCTATTATTTTCTAAATTATTTTTCAGTTGCTCATTTTCTTCTTGATCACTATTTGACTCATCTCTGTGTAAAGGTTTACTATTTAATTCTAGAGATTCGTCAGATGACTGATTATGTATTTCTTCTTCAAAATTTTTAAAACTTTCTTTTAGCTCTAATACAACTATGCTATCTTTTAATTTTTTACCATTTTCTTTTATCTTAATAATGTCTTGTTTAATTTGATTTATTTCATGTTGTAAATCTAGTAAAGTAACTTCTTTTTGTTTTGTACTAAATCTATCTATAGTAGCATTAAGGCTTACTATTGGTTTGGTATACTGAGGTTTTTTACTTTGTTGTACTAAAAGTTGTTTGAGTTTTTTAACATATTGTTGTTTTAACTCAGAATCTTCTATTTTACTAATTAAATCAATTAATAAATCTTATTCTGGAATTTCTTTAGTTAGTACATTTATTCTTTTGCAACAATTATCAGTACATCCTATTCCTATTTGATTTTCACTTGAACTGTCACTAAAAGAATGATAATCCGAAGAAGTACTAATTTTTTCTTCTTCCGAATTATTATCAGAATTACTCAAATTTTCTATTCTAAAAATTTCAAGTATGTGTTTTTTTATCACAATCTGATATTTTTAATTGATTGATTTTTTCTTTAACTTTACACTCATTTTTATAATGACCCTTTTTGCCACAATTGTGACATGTAATATTACTTTTGTCATATTTTTTTGTATATTGTTTTTTACTATGTTGGTATTTTGGCTTTTCATAATATTTATCATTGGACAATTGTTTTTTACTTTTATTAGAATATTTTTTTATTTCTATTAAAATCCCTAATTTGTTTGTGCTTTCTTCTAGATGGTGCTACTGGAGGTAGACCATATTGTTCACAAAAATTTCCTAATTCATATTTAGCTTTATTTCTATCTTTTTGGGCTTGTTTACTAATTTTCATATCTATGCACATTCTTAGTCCTTCTTTTTGAATAGTACTAATTATATCTCCATAAGTTAACTTATCATATTCTATTACTCCTGTTGGTTGACTAAGAACATTTCTAATTTTGTGAGCAAATAAATTTGGGAGCCCGTTAATGAATTTTTCTTTCCAAAATGATTTAGTACAATCATCACGGAGCATTACTCTAGATGTGAAAACATCTTTATACCATCTAAAATCACTTAGTGTTGGACATTGTAGGTTACTCAGTTGATCATGTATTCTAGAGGTAATATTACTAGGTGTACCAACAAAATGTTTAATTATGGTATATATTAAAGTATTTATTCCATCAAATTCTGCCATACCAATTTCTTCATTAAATATTGGGAAACCATTTTCATCCATTTGGATAGACTTTCGAATTTCTTCTCGTGACTCATTAGTGAGGTACTTATCCCACCAAGATTTCAACATTCCAGTGAAACCAGAGGTTAATAGGTCAACTATTTCTGGTTGAGTATAATCTAAATTACTTAAATAACTATTAGCAACCATTGTCATATGATTCAATTTTTCTAATATTTGGTGTTCACTTAACCCATCAATATTCCATTCGTATAATTTATTTGAAGAAACAGAAAATTGATTATCTAAATTTCGTTCTTCATATTGAAGATCTAGGGGAGTAGGATGGGAGTACCAATTTTTGGTAAGACTTGTGGGGTTTGGCTTACTTGTTCTAGGGTTATAGATACGATTAAGTTCTTGTGTAGAAAATTGTTTTCCTAATTGTGTGATTTCTTCATCAGATGATGTATTAGATTCTTGACTACTGGAATCTGTGCTATGATTTTTTCCCTTTGTAATTGCTGTTACTTGAGATTCTTGTTTAAATTTTACTAATTGAGAAGATGATGATTCCGATTCTTTTTTAAGGGCTAACTTAGCTAACATTTCTTCAATTTGTTCAATACTTTGGTTCTGATTTTTCGTGGTGTTGATTGCTTTAATTCTTTTTTCAGGAAGACGTATAAGGGGTTTTTCTATGGTTTTACTAGAAGAGGGAGTACTGCTAAGAGATCCATCATCAATTTTAGTTTCTATTTTATCTAATTGTTTACTTATAGTTTTAAGACATTGATTAGTATAATTATTTTGTTCCATTATTTTTTAAATTCAGTTTCTCCCACTTGGTAACTTAAAAGGGGATCTTTGTAATGAGGCGATCCTTTGTAATCAATAAGAATTGAATCTAAAGGAGGGTGACTAGCAGAAACCATATTATTATCTGAAGTTCTCCATCTAATTTTTGTTATAGTGTTAACTTTATTATAATAATTTTCTAAGTAATCAAAGAAGTGAACTTCTGTTCTGATATCTTTCATGAATTGTTTCCAATTTTTTACTATTTCAAATGTTTGACTAGGATTATATTTACTACGATATTCTTTTCTTTTTACTGCATTATTTTTTGATTTAAATTCTCGAAATAATTGTTCTACATCTATAGTAAAATCTCTATGTATAGTTAGTAAACTTTTATCTATAGGATGAGGGGCTATTTCTTCAAAATCAGTTTGAGTTGGTGATCCTTGGGATGCTTCTTCATCCTCAAATTTTGACGGTGTTGAGTAACATGGTTTACTAACCTGTGAAATTGTTTCAATTCCTTTTAACCTAACTTTTGGATCTAGCAAATTCCTATCTTGCCTAGGTATACTGGTTGAACTTTCTGACCTACTAAGTTCTCTAATTTTAAGGGGAGTGTTAACTCGCTGTTGATCAAAACTAATTCTAACTGTGCCATCTAAGTATTGTTGGATATAATCTAAATCTACTGTGTCATTTTGTATTCTTTGTGGGAAACTTTCATTTTCACTAAGCCAACTGGCTGGTAACTGGATATAATTCCATTGGATTGTTTTTGGTACTTGGATATTAGCATCAGCAGTGCTACTTTGTATGAGTACAGTTTTGTATGGACGACATCAGAGCCAAGTAGGTAATTGTTGAGTTAGAAACAATTTAATCTGTAAATTATTTTTGAAACTTAGAAAATTCAATTAGTATTTTGTCCTTGTTTATCTGCGTTTGAGCATCCTGTCTCTGGCCACCCAAGTTTGAAGCCCTGTTAGATGTGTAAGTCCTAAGAGTGAGGTAGTCGTGAGGATAGGGTCACCAATTGGGTATGAGTGTATATAGGCTAGGTCTCAAAAAAGATAACTCCGAGAGAAAATATTAAGAGAAATTTTTAAGTGAAAAAGATAATGAATAGATTATTTAGGTGCAGCTCTTCAACTAGCTCAATGGCTTCGATGTCGTCCATACCAGACATAGTAAACGAAGAAGAACATGAATATCAAGATTGTACTACAGACTTAGGAAATTGGAACATACCAAAATTCCCAGAAAAATAAATTTATAAAACTAGTTTTTTAGAAGATACTTTTGAGATTGATCAAGTAGCAAAAACTATAAAACAAGTTTATGCAATTACAAAACAACAAGAAAGATGTGCTCTTTTAAGTAAAGAGTCAGTTAAAAAACATATAGAAAGAGGTTATAATTTTATTTATGTAGGATTAGTACAAGTTGCACTTAAACCCCTAACACGAAGAGGACTTAATTCTTCAATTCTATTAGCTTTAAGAGATAGTAGATTCACAGTATACAGTGATAGTTTGTTAGACTTAATGGAATCCAGCTTACACAATGGTCCGGTATATTTTAATTGCTTTCCTGATTTACCACTTAGTTTAAGAGATAAAAATATCCTGAAAACTTTAACTCTAAATATCCAAACTGCTGGAGCAATTACCAATATGCTCGAAGGAAGTCACTCAATTGCTTTAGTTTATCGTATTTATTACAAGTGTATGAAAACTAATTTAAATATTCATGCCTAAGTCAAAAGTCCAAAAGACAAAACTGTAGTCATACAAAGTAGCACTGCTGATGCTAATATCCAAGTACCAAAAACAATCCAATGGAATGATATCCAGTTACCAGCCAGTTGGCTTAGTGAAAATGAAAGCTTCCCACAAAGAATACAAAATGATACAGTAGATTTAGATTACATCCAACAATACTTAGATGGCACAGTTAGAATTAGTTTTGATCAACAGCGAGTTAACACTCCCCTTAAAATTAGAGAACTTAGTAGGTCAGAAAGTTCAACCAGTATACCTAGGCAAGATAGGAATTTGCTAGATCCAAAAGTTAGGTTAAAAGGAATTGAAACAACTTCACAGGTTAGTAAACCATGTTACTCAACACCGTCAAAATTTGAGGATGAAGAAGCATCCCAAGGATCACCAACCCAAACTAATTTTGAAGAAATAGCCCCTCATCCTATAGATAAAAGTTTACTGACTATACATAGAGATTTTACTATAGATGTAGAAAAATTGTTTCGAGAACTTAAATCAAGAAATAATGCAGCGAAAAGAAAATAATTTCGTAGTAAATATAATCCCATTCAAACATCTGAAATAGTAAAAAATTGGAAACAATTCATGAAAGATATAAGAACAGAAGTTCCATTTTTTGATTATCTAGAAAATTATTATCAACAAGTTAACACTAGTATACAGAATGTTGGGAAACAACCAGATAGCACAGTAAAAAATCACAATCAAAATATTGAGAAAATTGATGCATTAATTTCTAAAATAAATACTAAAAATAAAAATATAAATGTTCTTAATAAAGATACATAGGAAGAAGAATTTTTTATTGATTTAATTAGTAAAATAGAAGATCCCGAGTTAAAACAGCAATATGTTAAAAAATTTAAACAACTTCAGATACAGAAAAGTAAAAAATCCCAATATACTAAACCAGTAGCAAATCTCACTACCATAGCTAAGTTTAATAAAAAACAAAAGGAAGTTACCCTACAAGACTTGCAACAAGAAGTGAACATTATCAAACAAGATATTATTGAATTAAAAAATAATGATATAAAATTAAGTACCCAGATAATAACACAAAAGTTAAATAAAAACCTTGAAGAATTTGATGCAGAAATAGAGAAAAATAATCAATCTTCTGGTGAATCCTTAGAAACAAATAGTCAGAACTACTCAGAAAGTAATCATAAAAGAAACAATCCCCAAGATAATGGTTTAGGAAATGATAAAATAAATATAATAAGTAAAATGGATCTCATCAAAAAATGGCATGCTAAAGTAAAACTAGTAATAAATGATTATGAAATTAAAGTCACTGCTCTCATTGACACTGGAGCAGATTTAAATTGTATCCAAGAAGGTCTAATACCTACAAAGTATTATCACAAGACAACTGAACAGTTAAGTTCTGCAAATGGTAGTAAAATGCATATCAAATACAAATTACCAAAAGTTCATGTTTGCCAAGATAAAGTTTGTTTCAAAACTTCATTTGTCTTAGTCCAAAATTTAACTGATACAGTAATTTTAGGTGTACCTTTTATTGGCCTACTTTACCCATTCACAACCAATAGTAACGGAATCACTACTAAACCTTTCGGTCAACAAGTAACCTTTAGATTTTTAACAAAACCTAAACGTAGAGAATTAAAACAATTAAAAGATTGTCCTGAATCCCAATCTATTTGTAGGATAAATAAAAAAAGTAAACATCTAAAATTCCTAAAAGATGAAATTAGATATAAAAGAATTGAAGAACAACTCATTGATAAATTTCTAAATCAAAAGATAGAAAATTTCAAAAATAGGTTAGAGAAGGAAGTTTGTTCTAATCTTCCTAGTGCATTTTGGCATAGGAAAAAACACATTGTAACTTTACCTTATATAAAAGGATTTAGTGAACAACAAATACCTACAAAATCTAGGCCTATTCAAATGAACCCTGAAGTTATGGAAACTTGTAAAAAAGAAATCAATAATTTACTTGATAATAACATTATTCGGAAAAGTAAATCACCTTGGTCATGTCCTGCATTTTATGCTAATAAAAGTGCAGAAATTGAAAGAGGAGTTCCACGATTAGTAATTAATTACAAACCATTAAATACAGTATTAGAATGGATAAGATACCCAATTCCTAATAAAAAAGATTTAATTAATAGACTAAGTGAAGCAGTAATATTTTCAAAATTTGATTTAAAAAGCGGATTTTGGCAAATCCAACTACATCCCAATGATAGATATAAAACTGCTTTTACCACACCATTTGGACATTATGAATGGAATGTAATGTCCTTTGGATTAAAAAATGCTCCTAGTGAATTTCAAAATATAATGAATGAAATATTCAACCCATTTAGTCATTTTATTATAGTTTATATAGATGATGTTCTCATCTTCTCAAAATCAATTGATGAACATTGGAAACATTTATATTCATTTTTTGATATTATTAAACATAATGGCTTAGTCATCTCTGCTCCAAAAATTAAATTATTTCAGACTAAAATTAGATTTTTAGGATATGATATTTACCAAGCAACTATAGTACCAATTAGTAGAGCAATCCAATTTGCAGATAAATTTCCTGAAGAAATTACAGATAAAAATCAGTTACAAAGATTTTTAGGATCTTTAAATTATATAGCAGAATTTTATAAAGACCTTAGGAAGACTTGTCAACCCCTGTTTGAAAGGTTAAGAGACAATCCTCCCCCTTGGTCACCTATACATACTTCTGTTGTTAAGGAAGTCAAAAAATATGTCAAGACGTTGCCTTGTCTTGGTATTCCTACAGTCAACTCCTTCAAAATTATTCAAACAGATGCCTCTGATGTTGGATACGGTGGCATTCTCCTCCAAAGGGTCAGTTCCACATCTCCAGAGCAAATTGTTCGTTTCCATTCTGGCCTCTGGAATAAAGCACAAAGTAATTATAGTACTATTAAAAAAGAAATTTTAGCAATTGTTTTATGCATTTCAAAATTTCAAGATGATATCCTTAATCAGAAATTTTTAGTCAGAGTCGATTGTAAGAGTGCTAAATATGTTTTAGAAAAAGATGTTAAAAATATTGCTAGTAAACAAATATTTGCTAGATGGCAATCAATTTTGAGTATTTTTTATTTTGATATTGAATATATTAAAGGAGATCAAAACTCTATTCCTGATTTTCTTACTAGAGAATTTTTATTTGGTAAACAATAATAATTAAATTATCTGCATTTCAGTCATGGCAGAAAAAAGTAAGAAACAAGGAAAACAGGTTAGCACTACAAGTAATCGGCCCAACTAACGAAAGCAAATCGAGTAACCAACTTGTCCCTGCAAGTAATCAGCTTGCTATCTCTCCAGTCAATTTAGTAAACAGGTACCAAGTTCTTGGGCAACACCCAAAAACTGCGTACAACTCAGCTTTAGTATATCCTCAAGTCAGTCAAAACTATACCCCAGTAAATCAAAATGTGGTATCTAACCCATTTTGTCCAGCCCAACCAATTCAAGCTCGTAAACCCAGAAGTTCTTCCATTTATATCCCTAAATCTCAGTCAGCCAATTTGTTCTATATTGAACCACCTTTTAAACATATCCAAAACCCCATAGAATTAGCAACATCCTTTTCCCCCCTGGATGGCATTTCACCCCTCATCATCCGGAAAAGTCAATTTCTTTTTACAAAGATATCCTTCTACAGCACCAGTCAATCATCATCAAATCAATTCAGGATCAGAATAATCCCAGTGTTACTATTTACCATTCTCTCTACATCCATAATATTGTGGCAATGGAAGAATGGGGACACCCTTCAAACCTCAGAAATCTCCCTGGTTATTCTATCCCATACAATTATTATGATTACATTGAAGCATGGTCCAAAGTTATCCTTCATGAAAATGAAACCAATAATTATTCTTGGTTCTTTCAATTTGACCAAAAATTCAAGTCAGTTTTCCCAACATAGTTCCTCCGATGGTGGTCCCATTATGGTGCCATCCCAGAAATAATACCCAATGATCTTATGGACCAAGTCATGTATTTTTTCCTCTCAAAACAAAAAAGACAGTCATATTAGCCAGTTTCCCCCTCTTCTTTTATTCATGGCTAAATATAAAGTACATTGGATTTTCAAGTGGAGATACAATATCTCCGAAAACATAGTCACTCGCCAGTTCTTAGTTAAATGGTGGGATAAGTTCAACCAACAACGGATTATTGATCAAGTCAAAATAGAATTTCCAGTCAAAGTTCCAACTCCAGTCAATATTGCAGTTCAGCAAGTTCATCCAAGTCAAGCCTTTGTTCCCACAGACTCTACAATCAGGCTTGGAAGCCCAGCTGCCAGTTCCTCTGGCCCTTCAAAAGTAAAAGGTAAATCAAAGCCAAGTTGCTCTGAGTTATTAAAATTGGCTCAACAACTTTTAGCTCAGGCAAGTCAAACAGAAGATGATGGGTCATCAGAAGAATCAGCCACAGCAACATCCCAAAGAGACCCATACAAGCTCATTGTTCCAAGATGCTCAAGACCCATTTGTATAGAAATTTGCATAATGAGTTTTTACTGGTAACAACAAAGTCATCAAGTCAGCAAAAGTAAGCAAAGTCATCATCAAGGTTAGAAAAATTATTCGAAAGGATAATTTCTAATCACCATGTTATCATCAGCAAGTCAGAGAAGACCAAGTCAAAAGTAAATTATACTCCCTCAAGTAAAAGCAAGTGCAAGTTACTCCGCAAACTTCCAAGATATATCTACCCTCCAGCAAAGCAAGTCACATGCAAGATTCTCCTCCACCGAAAGCAGAGAGACAGCATCATGCATGCACCGAAAGCTAGAGAAAAGTTACCCCTTTAGTCAAAAGTAAAATAATTATAGCCCACATGGCTGAGTCACCCCGCACTTGTAAAATAATTGTAGTCTCAGGACCTTTGGTTATAAAAGGATCCTTTTAGTTTTGTAATGGGCAGAGTTAGTTTTCAGAGTTAGTTTCAGAGAGAAAGTTAGAGAGCGAATTCAAGTAGAAGTTTTAGAGTGAGAGTAAGAATAGTCAGTCAGTCAGTCAATTCCCACTCATAGCTCTTTTGAGCGTAGTAATTTCCTTCCACCACTTGTAATCATGTACTCCATTTGAAGTTTTGAATCAAGTCATCATTTGAAGTCACCAAATTTCCAGTAAGAATCAGTTTTTCATTTACTTGTCAATTTTCAGCACTATTCACATACTATTTGAGTACTATTTAGCACTATTTGAGTACTATTTAGCACTATTTGTCACTATTTAGCACTATTCATGTTACTATTCATGTCACTATTCACGCTACTATTCATTACTATTCACATCGCTTTCGTTCTTTTCCTTTAAGACTTTCGTTACGTAAATTTCCTTTCCTTTGTTCAATCTGTCTGTCTGTCTGTCTCTGGCATGCTATTACAAATAAAATATTGAAACAAGGAAAAAAAAATCCAAAAAACTAATTTACACCTTTCATAGAAAAACTTTGATTTCCCTAATTTAAGGGGTGAAAGTACACAAAATCTCTTTTTTCCCTGATTTACACCTTACGTACAAAATCTATCTTTTCCCTAATTTAAGGGGTCAAAGTACACAAAATCTCTCACCCCATCTATTCATCTGATCTCATCATCACCATCTCATTCATTCTTCTATATAAAAGCCCCAGAAGTTTCATATTTCCTCACTTTCAAACTAGACTAGCCTACAAGTCACGTACCATTCTTTTCTCTCCACAAAAATCAAAACAATATCGTGAATAGAACACTTCTACTATTAAAATACATATAGAAAGGATGCCTTTGAGTTTTCGAGATCAATTAGCTTCTTCTTGCCCACAGTTCGTTCGAGCACTCTGGATACGGCATTCAAGAAGCATTACTGATGATAGAGCTGACTATTACTTGATCAATACAAGTTACAATGTTGTCAAAGTAGCCTGCTCATTCACACACTCTTCTAATGATTTCAAGTATATTGTTGATGCTACATTTGTGAAGAAATACTGCTCTTTGTTTGTTCTCGGTCGTGTGCTACAATGGAAAACATATGACGATTTGAAAGATTGGATGACCATGATTGTATCTCAAACGGCCCAATTTATTGATCCATATTACCGGTCTTTAGTTATGTCCGCTATTCCACAAAGACTACCACAACCATATGGCATCATTGGTATGTTCTCCTTTTACAAGATATATATATATATAATGGTTTTCAAACTTTTACATAACTCTATCCAGAAATTGCAAAAAAAAAAAAACTAACTATTTTACTTTCTTTCCTGATACACAGCATACCATCCATCATGGTTCATTTCCAACATTGCAGACATTCATGAAAACATGACAGTAGTAAGAATTTTTTGTAATTTCAGCAAAATTTTTAAAACCAAAATACACAAGCAATGATTACAAAATTTTATATTTGTTCAATATGCAGAAAATACCGAAATGCTTCCAATCATTCTTATTTGCACCGCACCAAGCTGTTGCAATTGTGAACAGTGGAAACCGACACTGGTACGTTAAACTCCACAAAGGTGCCTTAACAGAAGGCTGGGATGAAGTAGTCACTGCACATAATTTGAACCTTGGATATTGCTTGTTATTTGCTATTGTTGGCCACCTCCAATTTGATCTCTTTGTCTTTAATCGAGATGGACATGAAATCAATTATGACTGGTCGACAACTTTACCAATCCAACAATTAAATGCTCCAGTCGGCTGAGACCCTGAAATTGCAATCTCTATTCCAAATAGATGTAAGCATAAGTCAAAGTGTTTATTAATATACTAATGTCATTCATTATCTATATAACGCAATTACTAATGTTTACCGTATTTTTGACAGCTATTCCCATGACTAGCTGCCCACCAAGTAGTTTTAGAGCATGTAGGCATGCCCAAAGATGTGCTCTACTGCTAAGATATACTGATCTACGACACTTGGTAATAAATCTTACATTTGCACACTTAAATTAAAGTTACATTGTATTTACAATTCACAAATAATATAATTCATTTGCAGGAAATGCCTACTCGTTTCAACTCATCTTTCCAAGTGGAAAACCGCACTGAATTTACACTTGTCAGCAAACAACGAGAATGGACTGTGCAATATGTCAACGGCTACATCACCGGTGATGGATGGTTAAACTTTGTATCACACAATCTAACAGCTGGGAACACTTTGATACTAAGTCCATATATCAATATGAAGCTATTTACCATGATCATTGGCTGTGCTGACCATGAGCGTCTCTACCAATGGTAGTAACGCTGTCATCAACTGTAAGTATCCAAACGATGCATTGCCTCCTATTTTGTTTTCACAAATGATAGCTATTCCAATCTGTGGAGCAAATGCAATGCTTATAAACTTTTTGGTTGTCGGACTATTTTTGATGTATAAAGTTGGTCACGACACGCTTTTTTATCCATTGTCTTCTGTTTCAATATAAATAAAAATAGATATTCAACATGTTTCATTCACTTTATCAGTAACACTTGTTACCCAAAGTTGTCACCACCAAATCTGACAAAGCACTAACAACAATAAGCCTGACCAAACCAAACCAAAGTGGTCATTACAAAACACATATAAAGTTTAGACTCAACTTACAAATACAACAAGTTTCTTTAAAAATTAATTCAAGAAAAACTTAGCAAAATAAAATTAATGCAATATATTAATTTTACAACTGAAATTTGTGCAATTCAATCAAAAAAAAAAAAATTGTTTACCCTTTTGGTCTTACAGAGATCACAAAAATAAAGAAAGCCAAATGTGACTTAAATAATATTTAGTCAAAAATTGGTAAGCCAAAATGAACTTAACCAAACATTTAAAACATACTTCTCACCCTACAGAAATTTTTCGCTCCTTAACCTTTGCTTGAAACCATATTGGTGCTTTATGTGTAAGTTAATTAAAAAACACTCACTTTTGGTGTCCCTACAACAAGCCTTCATATGTAATCTTAAAAAACTCTTCGCTAACTACAGAAGCGAAACAATCTCTAACTACGAATAAATCGAGATAAAGCCCTAAAGTTGAAATATAAGTGGACAAAAAACCGTCATTGAACTCCTAATGGACAAATGAATTCATCTTTAAGACTTTAACTGATTGAGTTGATATAGACAAGACATTTTAATCTAACCACAAAATTAACAATGATAATGATGTTCATCTTGTTATGATCTAAATCAGAATTGGTTTTCACATGGGCATCAACACACAGAGTAGAAAGTTTTGTAACCCTGTGATAATCATGTTCTTAATACTCTCAGTATCCATTTAAGTTATAAATCAATCTATATTTAACCACCTACCACAAACGAATAAATAGTCTAACAACTATAATCAATTACCATTCATAAATATAAACAAAAATTACAACACTACCTACATAAACTACACAATGAAACATAGAGTTCAAAACAAAAGAGAAATCTATAAACTTCTCCAACAACTACTTAAACCAATTACTCATACCATCACATTCATAACGATGTTCAGAACTTGCTTCACTATCCAGCAAGTAAACCATAAACACAGTTTAAAGCTTCACCCAAAACCTACTAAAACTACAATTACTTCCAAAACGACAGCTATGTTAAACACTTAGTTTTTAAACTCAAAACATAAAGCTTAACACCACGAATAAACCCGTTCAAGTCCATTTTTGTTGAACACAATCACACGGATATCGGAAGCTCCAAACACTGTCACGAGAACAAAATCAAGAGGCTGCAAATCAAGCTCTTCCAAGAAACGCTTCACATTTGTACGACAAAAACGTCCATTTCCTCCACTAATAACCCAGCAAGTACGGTGCATCCGAATGCTCAATTGCTCAACCGGTTCAATATTGCACACAACAACGAACGGTGCCAATCGAGTTGTAAGCATCTGTTTAAAATACCATTAAAATTAAACATTCATGTTTTCATTTTTTTTTATAAAAAAAATACCAAAATAATAAACCTTAATGAAAGAATTTGCAGAACCCCAAACATAACCAAATTGCATCATCCAACAGCCTGTGAACATAAATGATGGAGCACACGAAGTCCTGACAGCATCTATCAATTAGCAAAGTTGAAAACAAAATTACTCATACATCCACAAAAGAAAAACCTTTATTAACATATAAATTTCACATTTGCTATATTAACTGGGTTTAACTGTAAAAAGGAAAAATAACAACAATACGCACCAGATGCAGACATCTCAGGAAAGATATTAATGAGATTGTGAGGAGTCGACCATTTGTATTCAACAACATCCAAATTTGCATCAAGAACAGTGACATCAAACATCCATTCTCGATCAAAACCAAAAACCAATTTGTACCCAACCTGTAACCCATGATCAGACCAAAAAGTATTCCATCCTTCATAGAAGTAATTATTTATGACTTCAACTGGCCAAATTTTGCTCCCAATTTTCAAAAGCACCCAAATTTTCCTACTACTGCCTTGAAAAGCAGCTTCATAACCAAACGACATTAACTATAGTAAACAACAAAACATGTCAGTTATAGAGAAAATAACAAATACAACAACAATTATCCAAACACCTAACCTGATAACCAATAGCATTGTCATCTGTAATATCTTCTACAAACCAACAAGGCCCAATATCTACATTAAATTACCATTAAACATAATTAATGACACCAAATTTAACTGCAATTATGAAAAGCCAAAAAAAACTATTAAATTACCCCAAAACTAAAATACTTACTTTGCCTACTGCAGCATAGAAATGAAAACCAAATCATTTTAGTTATTCATGCATCAAAATGTTCTTTCTCCTTCCACACAGACACAGTACCCACAGGAAAGAAATGCATATACTTTTCAGTAAAATCATCACTTCGTTCATAAACCAACTGATTTGGACCGAGACGAACAACCATGCCTATTTCTTCACAAATCCCTTGGTCATCAACAACGTAATATTTCCCACCATAATCTTCTGAATCATCAAAGTTCTCTTGCTTAACAATGCGAATAAATGGAAGGCGAGTCATCTTAACACATCAAAACCTAACAAATAAATAAATAATATTATATACACCATCATTCGATTCATGTCCACACAGTACAGTTATACGTATATCTAATATGTGATACATTAAAACACTATTTTAACATAAAAAAATTAACAAATTAAAATAAAAATTAAAATGCCCACCACAATAACCTAAAATCGCATCACTAAAGAACCTTTAAAATCCAAATCTACTCGAAAATATTTTCTCAAACTAAAATGCAGAAAACATAAGGAAACAAAAGAAGAAGAACCTGGCAAAGTCGTTTTGGCATCAATGGCGAGAACACAGTCCGCACGGACCAAAGGGAGGACTGAGATAATGCTCTGGAAACTTCTCCACACAGATGTAGATACAAAACATAAAAATCGAAGTATTGTTTTTTTTTTTAATGAAAAAAACGAAAGGCGGTGGACGGTACACGTATTCTCTTCAAAGATAATGAATACACGTACATTTAGGGGGAGTTTGGCTAAATTTGGTTTTTTGGTTTATTGGATTATTTGATTTTGTCCTTATTCAATTTTTTTTTGCATTTGTTAGTTTTCGGTCGATTTTTTGAGGTTTCTTGGCTTGTCTCGACGAGAGGAATCTAAAAAGTATAAAATTATTAGCCAAACTTAAAGTTTTGTGAATAAAGACAAAAATAAACCAAAAAACCAAAAACCAATAATCCAATTTGGTTTATTTTTGTCTTTATTCACAAAACTTTAAGTTTGACTAATAATTTTATACTTTTTAGATTCCTCTCGTCGAGACAAGCCAAGAAACCTCAAAAAATCGACCGAAAACTAACAAATGCAAAAAAAATTTGAATAAGGACAAAACCAAATAATCCAATAAACCAAAAAACCAAATTTAGCCAAAGCACCCCTTAACCTTCTTGGGGCTGAAAAAAATATTCAATGCATATTTATTCTACACAACACTATCACCTACCATTAACAATAAAATAATACTTATTTCCTATTATAAGCTCATTAACAACATTTTAACGAAATACTTTCCTCAAATTTACAAAATAATAACGTTTATTGTTTTGTGATAATCCAAATATTTTAAATTTATGTTTTTTAAAAAAAAGTTGTAACCATAATTTTATAAGAACTTTAATTTTGCATAAACAAATTTGAAAAATAACACATGAAAACACTTTATTTAAAATTTTAAAATTGACACGATTTTTTGTAATCAACAAACAAATAAAAACGGAAGAAATAATTATTAGATTTATTTCATCAAAAAATAGTAAAAACAACAAAATCTTAACACAAAAATAAGAAATGTAAAAAAATATATTCAATATCAACAAAATAAATAATATAATAATCTAAATTATCGTTTTTATACGAAAGTACTGTCATCCCATCATTTCTTTCTCAACTACTCCAAATCCGGACACAAGAACAACAGCAAATGGAGTATTACAATGGTGAAATACCCTTATCAATTCCACTGTTTAGTCCTTTCCTCAAGTTGTCCAGATCTAATCAAATCAAACTCCTTAAAAGGACGGCAAGTGGACCATTTACAAGTGTGTAATATCCTTTTGTATCAATGCTTTCCATATACTCCCTCCGTTTCTTTTTATTTGTCCTCTACGAAAAGTCGTACCATTTTTCAAATGAAAAAATAAAGCGTTTTTGTGTATCATTTTTGAAATTTTTTTACACCAAATTAAAGTACTCATCGTGCACTTTAATTCGGTGCCAAAAAATTTGAAAAATGATACATGGAAGTACTTAATTTTTTGATTTGTAAAAAGGCAAGAGAGAGAGTGAGGGACAAATAAAAAGGAACGAAAGGAGTATTAAAATACTCCTTGTAGTGACCTACTAATTTGAAACGGAGAAGTAAAAATATATTGAAACACTATGGGCGTGTTTTGTTATTAAGTTTAGTTTAGTTTTGATAATGTAAATAAGTGTAATAAGTGAAAAAAATAGGAAAAAATGATGTTGTAACAAAAGTAAAAAAGGCCAAAAACTAACCCAAAAACTCCTTCATTTTATTACTATGAAACATAAAACTACCCCCACCGCTATATATAAACTTTTTTAACATATTCATGCTACTACTTTTCACTAAACCAAAATTTTCCAAAATCCAAAAAAAAATTCAATAACACATTGTTGGTTTCAGTCATTTTCCACAAATTCTAGAAAATCCAACTAATTAAAAAATATATATATATTTCTTGCATTCCAAAATAATTGTTTCTAAAATACAACAAAACTCCTGACTAAACGTAACTCCCATACCGCCTACCAAAACCACAAACACCACTGAAATACGAAACCTCTCCACCATCAGTCAAATACCAAACCTCTTCCCAATTTGTACCCAATGAATAGCAACTGTATTTTTTATTCATAAATAAACCAATCACATAAAAAATGTAACCAAAAGAAACTATAATTCCGGAACAAGTAGTTACATTAAAGTCAACAAACTAAGATAGCTAAAAATGGTTTATCTCTATCTCAAATACTTTAGATATTTCTTGATGTTTAATGGAAAAACACTAACTGGTACATAATCTATCATTAACACCAAATCATATCCTCAGAAGTGATCGAATGAACAAAAAATAAGTCTTTCACGATAAAGAAAGACACTTCTACACAATATCGCTCTGAGTTTGCAACGTCCGCACGGAGTAAATAAGGGAAGAATCCACACAGTTATTGACATTTTTATTCTCAGTTTTCATTCGCTCTCGCTTCACTTTTCTAAGAGCAATTTTTGTACTAATTTTGGTTGAGAAGTGAAAACCAATTCCTCTCTTATATTGCGCATCCAAAAGTATTCGCACTGAACACCAGGTCCTAATGAAACCTAATGTAATATACTGCTCGATACGTTAATTTTAGTCCACAAATTAAATCACATTACCCAAAATGCTTAAACCTAATGTAATAGTAATCAAAAAAAACCTTTGTGCATTACATCTACCTTTTTCAAATAAAAAACACAAATATAACACAACACGACAATACAAAAAACTGAACAACTTAATATTTTCATGTTCACAACAGTAGTAAAAATCCTCTGTTTTTTCCCCCTCACCAGTGAACATTTTCAATCTATGTTGTATAATTACAAAACTCATCATTTCCTTTCACCATATAACCTCAAGATACACACTTTTCAGAACACTATAAAAACACTCAAACCAATCAGATAGTCAGTACTAATCACTACTTCTCCAACTCCATATCTTCTCTCAAAAAACTGATCTTGTATTACCTTGAACAACTAAGACATTTCAAGTGTTTGATGCAGGTCAGCTCTTGCCCGAATTATTTCATATCTCTACAACTCATCTTACAACAATTATACATAGTTTATACTCCATATCCTCTACTACTTCCTCAGTTTATGCGACACATCCTTCAGTATTTGTTTATAAATTTGCTGTTTGTTTGACTTAAGTTGCTACAACAACAAAAAATTCATCCTTATCAACCTTAACCTGATACAACTCCATTTATTACACTCCTTTTGTTCATCATTTTCCACTTCCCAAAAACTAGCATGTTCATCATAAATGCTCACCACATTAACTTTCCAACCATAACTAACATCATAATTTTTTTTTCCCTTCCAGATACAGTTGTACATAAGCATTTAACTCCTTTATTATTCATGTTCAAGTTACCACTTTCTTTAAAAAAAAAAATCACTCTTAAGTTCATTTCTGTAATATACTTAACAAATATAAACCTTCCTGACATCTAGCACTTTTTGAGTAAATTCATGCTCTGACAATAACTTCTAACACGATGATGTTCATGTTCAACATTACCATTCACAGATGGCTAAACAAATGTACATGTTGAAGGATATACGTGAGAACAGCAGAAATTGGACAACTCAAGTTACCGTCATCGAAAGAGGATTCCCCAGATTAACAAAAACTCACAACCTTTATCAAAAGGTCGTAATGATTGATGCAGAGGTAAATCAAGTTTAACCATTTCATTTATGCTTAAATAACACTTATTGAAAATTACAAAAATCTGTACTTAGATTATGATAATTACTTGCAGGGAACTAAATTAGAAGGTATCATATTTGGTAGACATATCAAGTTGCTGAGAGATACATTGAAAGTGTATCACACATATTCAATTAGCAATGCTGTGGTCCGTAAAACACCAACACAGTATCGTGTTATAGACAATGATTATCAGTGGTTCATATATGCAAGGACTCAGATACAAGAAAATCCTGCCAAGATACTGGACATCAATTCTGCCAAATATAATTTTGTTCCATTGCGACAAATCCAAAAGCATAAAAACTCCTGTGAAGGCATAGGTCTACAACTTAAACTCTTTATAGTATACTTTAACTTTAATGCTATCCTAATTTTATCTCCCTACAAATTTTCTTACAACAAATATTTTCATTCTATCTTACCAGTGCTATCCTCCACTAATTCTTTACAGATGTCCTCTTTGCTGTTCTTTTCGTTGCTGCACCAAGAAAGACCAAAAGAACCTACGTGCAAGACATTATTGTCATTGACCAAGGGTTTGTCTTCCTATAGTCACCTGCACTGAAATAATCAATACATTAAACTCTTTTTCTTAATAACCATATTAATTACAGAATGCAGCCAACAGTTTTAACCATGTGGGATCAATTCATCATGCATGAAGGTGAAGCTTTCAGTACATTGACTGGACCATATCCAACCGTACTTGCTGTCCGAGTGAAAGTTGGCTCATACAATGGTAATAACACATCAATTTTTTATTATGCCACAAATATTTACAGATAATAAATAAGTAATACACAATAGATACTCAAATCATTTAATTAATCACAGGTATCAAATTGTTCACAAAGAAGTCAACAACTTTTATCTTTAACCCACCTCTACCACAGGCAAAAACTCTCCAAACATGGTAATTTCAAATATATGTTACATTATATTATATACCAAAGAATATAAACCTAACACACATTTATTGACTTGATCAAAAACTATGACATCTATAGGTGTATTGCACATTCAACTGCAATAGAAAAGATGCAGCTTATACAGATCAATCAAATAGGAATGTTCTGATTATCTGCTCCAGAGAGAAAACAGATCATCAAAATCAATGCTCTTCCAACCAATATCGAAACGGTAAATCACTTAACATACAACTAAATGAATGCAAACTTTCTTACATATATAGCTAACTTCAGACTATTCAAAATTGCAGGAGGAATTCTTCTGGGTTCAAACTATTTGCAAGGTAACAGACTTTTATCAACAATTCTACTATATTTCCTGTTCAAACTGCATCCAGAGCAACCCAACAACTGATGATACAATATTCTGGTGCACTTTCTGTAAAGCAAGAGTTCACCCAAAGCCAAGGTTTAAATTTCTCACACAATACTTAAATAAAACAATCACACCTCCAGAAAAACATTTTAACTTTAAATCGTTAGTAAGGATTCTAATGTTATTCTACAAAACATATGCAAGTTCGATGTTCAACTATCAGATTCAACTGGAATTGTTATTGCAACAGTTTTTGGAGAGGAAGCCGAAAAAATGTTTGGTATCACTGCAAACTACCTAAAACAAAACACAAAACAGGTAACCTTCTATCTTTCACTCATGTCCGTTACACAAAAAATTGTATGAAAATCACTTCTTATGTACAACACTTTGACATATATTCTCTTTTGTACAAAATAGGGTAAACTATCAAAAGCTGCAGCTGAACTGCTTACCAGAGAAACTGAGTTTGCCGTGCAAATTCGAGCATACAAGTATCAAGAAGGAGCATCAAACCATTGTCTTTTTACCATCAGTGCCTTACAACATGTGTCTCAGATCATTGAAGCTGAAGAAATCTACAACTAACCTATAATTGTTACAACTTATGCTACTATAAGTCACAACAACTAAATAGTGAACAATGTCTAAAATTTCAAGTTTTTGCCCATCATCATAGCTTACATATTATACTCATTCCAGTCTGTAATATTTTTTATGACTTTGAATTTCTCAAACATCTTATCGTTTTTGTTCTAATTTCAATCTTCCCCAAAACCAACTTCATCTATGTATCATTCATACTCTTTCATTAATACTTCCAAATCAACAATAAATTTTCCAAATAATACAATAATATATAATATTAACCAACTTGAACATATTCGTTACAAAGGAAAACAGATAATTTTCATTTTCAAGGTAAACTATTACTATCTCCTCATTCAAACTACAAAACTCATTCCAAAACTCATAATATACAGCCAAAAAGATTGAAAGCTCAATATCTAAATATATAAGAAAATAACATGAACAAATAAAAAGAATAAATGCCATAATGTTTTAAAACCAACTAAACACATTCAATATCCATACCCATCACCTATCACAAGTAACTTCAAAAACCCCTCATTCTTAGTGACATTACAATTGATCTTATTAATATATAATATAATCTTTAACTCACTTCAAAAACCCTCATCAATTTGGCCTTGTCTAGCCCAAATTGATCTTTTTCCCACTTCAAAACACTTCAACAACATCATGGCTTACCACTGCACAGGATCAACCGCAAATACCTAGCTAAATAGTCTCCCAAAGTACATCTACAACATTTATTTAAGTACAAAAGAATTGAGAGAAAATCGAAAGTAAATCTTTGCCCTAAATACCTTACCACTCATTTCCTTACAATCTTTGCTACTGGCAGCTGCAACTTGTAAACATTATTAAATTAAATATAATAATAACACTACCTTCATTGTAGGGCCTTATTTGTTTCTTGAAAATCACCACACCACTAAAACGTCTACTAAAACACTAATATCCAAACAACACCTTACAACTCAACTTTTACACAAGACTATAAAAGGCACTACAACTTTCAAACCAGTCATTCAAAAACTAATGCTCACTCCTTCTATACATTTCTAAACCACTTTCCAACACCTCAGACTCAACATTTTACCATCCTGTATACTTCTTCTCAAAACAACTTATTACCTTATAACCTTATTGTAATCTTTTTCCTTTTTACATACATACCTTCACAACATCAGTAATCTTTCAAAATAATAATCATTTTCACATTTTCATTTACAAAATATATACATTATCCTCAATTTTCTGTACATTTACTACAACAAAACAGATCTAACACTTAGAAATTCCGTTTCCCTCCAATATTGAACAGATCCACACACATGGACCAACAAATATCCATGATCAACGAGATAACTCCTGACACCTCAGACTGGACAGCACAAGTAATGGTTATTGAAAAAGTCTTTCCACGATTGACTAAAACCCAAAGACTCTTTCAGAGAATCATGTTCATCGACACTGAGGTAACTCATTATCATTTATTTATAGTTATAAACTTATTATAAAACACTACAACCAAAAAAACAGACAAAATTAAAGAATTTTGCTTTCCTACAGGGTACCAAAGTTCAAGCAACTATATTTGGCCAAGATATCAATCTGTTGAAGGATACACTCAAAATATATCAAACATACTCAATAAGTAATGCTGTAGTCCAACCAAGTCCAATGGAACATCGCATCATAGACAATAATTACCAATGGCTCCGATTTGGAAGAACTCCAATAGAAGAAACTCCTATGCAAGGACTCAGCATTAGAGCTCTGAAACATGACTTCGTGCCACTCACACAAATTCAGCACTACACAAATTCAACTGAAGGCATCAGTAAGACCATAACCTAATTAAATATTTAAATTGTCACTCTGTTCTCTATTTTTTTTATACCAATTAACATCTTATTAAACAATTAGTAATCTACAACATTACCTTTTCACTGAACGTACCTTTTTGATGCAGGCGTCCTTTTTGCTGTTCTGAGAGTTGGTCCGGCCAAAAAAACTAAACAAACATGGGTCCAAGACATAACGGTCATTGACCAAGGGTAATATACTCACACTTGTATTCTACTCATACGAAACATTAATTTGCATACGCATTTTAATTATCTTATCTTATTTACAGAATGGTACCCACACTTTTGACATTATGGGATCAATTTGTGGACCATGAAGGACAAGCGTTTACACAACTTATTGGCCCATATTCAACTGTGGCTGCCATGCGCATGAAAGTTACCTCTAATAATAGTAATACAATTTGTATTTTATAACAAAAAATGCCAGTAATAGACATCAAAAACATGATTTCATTAAATCTCTTATATCTCTTTGTACAATTATTATTCTAAACAACAGGCATAAAGCTACAAACAAAAGGCTCAACTACTTTTGTATTCAACCCTCCTCTACCGGAAGCAAATACACTCCAGCTATGGTAACAATATCTATTATGCACTTAAGTTTTACAACAATAATTTTAAACATCAATTTTTCTAATATGTATTGTATTTTTATTATTAAATAAAAAAAAACAGGTGTATCAAACAATCAGCTGGAATACAAAAACTACCAAACATAGAAATCAACCAAGACAGCACCACTTGATCTTCTACACCACATAACAGCCAAATCATGACAATCAACCATCTTCCAACGACAGTTCAATCGGTAATTCAGCCTCAATACAATCCTACGAAACTTAGTTAATATTTTACAACTTACATTCCACTAAAAGTTTTTATATCTACAGGATGAATTCCATTGGATACAAGCCAACTGCAGGGTCACAGACTTTCAACAGAGGTTTTACTATATGGCTTGTTCACAATGCACAAGAAGCACAGCGGCACGTGCCAACAGTCTTTTTTGGTGCAACTATTGTAAGGACAGAGTAAAGCTAGTACCAAGGTTTATATTTTAAACAAAACAAACTCACATATATCAATTATAGAAACACATAAGTTAACTTCTAACCTAATGGACAAATGATTTTATGATCTTAAAACCAGGTGTAGATTCAACTTGGAGCTCTCAGATTCAACAGGAATAATTGAAGCAACAATCTTTGGAGCACATGCTGAAACAGTTTTTGGCATCATAGGCGAATATATAAAAGAGAACACAACACAAGTAATCCAAGTCCCATACCTATAGCTTATATTTAATGATGATTATAAAAACAAAGAAATACCATATATAATTTTAACTTATTTACATACTCCCCAACCACAATATAGGCAACATTGTCAACTGATGACAGGACAATTCTTGGATCAACAACTGAGTTTGCTGTCAATCTCCGAGCATACAAATTGGGAATCAGAGAAGCATCGCATTGCTGTTTTAGCATCATGGGAGTAAGAAGTGTTTCTGAAATCATAAAAGATGATGAACAAATACCTCTTCCTGAAGCTTTTTCAACTGCTTCAAAATCAGACTATCCAAAACCAATGCCAACACAACCTTCAGCAATAAATTTGGCTGAATTCAACATCGAAATGGAACAAGATGAAGCTGATAGCTCCGAAGCTAAATTCAAAGATCGTCCTCGTCCAACAATTGCTGAAAAAAACAAAAAGAAGAAAAGGGACTGAATCACAACATCACGAGTTTCCCACAAATAACTTGCTATAAATAATATTTTGTTTCCTTCGATATCTGAACCAATATTGTATGCTTCAATGTTTGAAGCAATATTTTGTATGCCAAACTAATCAAATCAAATCTTTCCTTTCAATAGCTACTTCCTTACATTTTATACTTATTTCGGCATCGAATAATGCTGGCCTTAAGCATTTACGCCAAATTCGTAGTTTTCTTCTCAATTTCAATTGGGAGAATCGCTAACCTGAAACGTAAAACTTCTGTATTGATGGGCGAGTGCAATTAGGTCACAACCTTTTGCAATTTCATCAGAGGCCACCAACCCAAAACGATAGGGTTCGATCAGCCCTATCTTCAAGACTGCCTGCATGAAACCCCCTTCTTTTCTGACTCGCTTGATTAAATCAGATGACTGCTCGCCCATTCCCGCAGAAGAAGAGAATGATGAGCACGAACGGCGGTGAATGTTTGAGCGCGGAACTGTTCAACAGAAGCTGTTTTTGATGTTATCGAATAGAAGGCTCTGTTGGCTATTGCCACATCTGAGACAACCCAAAAAGGTTAAATAATCAATTTGGATCAATAGATCACACATTCTTTCTAGCCAAGCTTACGCTAAAATTCGCAAATCAAGATTCCTTTAAACCAGTGCACCGTCATCAAAATTTCTTGAATTTTAGTATTAAAAATTAAAATATAGATTCGCTTTAATATGACTTACGTTGGATAGGAAAAATCAAACCCGATCCATTTTTATGAAATGAAGTACTAATAAATATGCGCATGTGAAGGCCAAATCTGGTCCTATAACATCACCACATGATTGAACTCTGGTTGAACTCTTCTGCCCAATTTTGATTTTCTTGTGCTTTGACCGAATCACTCCCTCTGAATCACTCTCTCTCTTCGTCTTAATATTGGCATTCACTGAATCATGTCAATAGTCACATAAAAGGAATTTCTTCCTTAATTTCTCACAAAAGACAAAAGAACCACCACTATATAACCAATCTTTATATACATAATTAATTTCAACAATGGGCAACAACTGACGTGCGAAGCACGTCGGCTTCAAACTAGTATTTAATTAAAGATAGAGAATCCCAAATGGGATACAAGGAGCAAAAAAGTTCTCTATATTCTTCAATCAATTTATCAAAAACTACCAAAATGAAAGAATCACACACAACTACTGACGTTGCGTCCTATTGATGCTCTTTGGTCTAAGCTGCTTTGAGACCAACACAAATTCACCACTAATCTTAAAGACAGAATCGTCTTCAAACTCTTCGCATGGGAACTCATCAAGTTTAGAAAGAACATCATCATCAATATCCTTATATTCACTAAGATACTCATCATACACAAGAATTCCTTCTAAATCACCTTCAAAACCATCATTTAGAGATTCATCAAAGATTGGCAAGTCTTCAATCTCAAATGCCCAATTATTCCCAAGAAACCCTTCAAGTTCTTCACTTGGATATTTATCAATGATAGAAAAACCATTGAAATAACCATGTTCCTTCGCCTCTGAAAACACATCCAGAATGAGGTTCATCTCCCCCTCAAACTTGGCCGAATTGACGAGTCCATAGGATTCTCCAAGGTCATCACCCAGGTTCTCCTCTTCTTGTAGACGAAAGTGGACTCAAATCGAATTTGAGAACCATTCACATTCACTTGGAGGTAACAAGCGGTGCACCTTCTTAATCAAGGTAGCAACTTGTCTTTTCATTAACAATAATTGCACCTTGTCACTTAAGGCAGCAATTTGTTCACTCAACTCTTTAATCTCATTCCTATAATGATTTTTGGTTGCCAAAGTTATCAATTCCACTACCATTATTCACCATGAAAGCTCTACCTCCTCCTCCTCTTATACCTTCACACCTCTATAAGCCATTAGAACACCAAAATCAACTCCAGTAACACACATTCACCCAAATTCAGTAACACCCATTCAATTGGGACCCGAAACTTCAACAAATCACCACCACCAACAACAACAAATAATGACCAAATTGAAATTAGTCAGGACAAACTTCGATAAATAACACAAACCCGGTGAAATCTGACCTCAATGCACTGCTTAAGTATTGAAAAGTGGTTTTCAAGTGTTCAAACACTGATTTGGAAGATTGGATAACAGACTCGAGTGTCTAAATCACTATTTCAAGAGAGAACAAGGGCTGACTAGTACAAGAATCACTGTTTCGAGTGTTGAATCACTATTTTGAGTAGGAACAAGGTTTGATTGGGTTGAAATAGCCTTCTAATTGATAGATCAAGGGTCGACGAGGTTTGATTGAGTGTTTTTGCACCTTAATCGAGGGTTTCTAGCACTGTAGATGTACTGGGTCAGTGTTTCGTACAAGAACATGGCTCGATTTGGATCGAATAGCCTTCAAATAAGCAAATCAATGGTCGAATACGGTAGTTTTAATCTTACATTGGGGTTGGAGCTTCGCTCTCTATATTCTAGAGAGAGAATGCACTCCCCTACCCCCTACCACTATTTTTACACCACCACCGAACTATCAGTTTGGTTTAACCCATCTTCTCCAAATCATCATCTGATTGGGGTTTCCATGTTTGCTAAACAACACTGGGCCGCGTTTGTTTTAGCTCAGTCTAACACATTTTGAGATTTTGGTTCCCAAGACTCACGATCTCTTCATCATATCCGGGAATCACTGAGTAATATCTACAAGAATGGGTCTCCTCCTCACTCACTAGCAAGTCGTGGGATGGAGGAGTCACATTCTGGGCATTGTTCACAAAGGGGCTCTGGTTTTACGTTGGGCATCAAGCCCCAAGATATCCAAGCCCGTACATCAAACCACCACACCAGATGGTGATGGGGTTCCACAACCACAATCAACACTATGATCAAGCTTCTCACAGAGGTATTTGAGACCCCGGGCTCCTGAAGCTAGCTCTTCCACTGCGGCCCAAATCCTCCCGCTAAGTGTCTCCGGTGTCACGGCGGTGGGGTAATACCACAACGGGTTCTGGTTGCTAAGGTGAGCTAAGTGATATAGGTCTCTGTTTCTCCAATACGTCTGATTGTAGTAGTTCTGGTCTTGTGTTGTTCATTCTCCAGGTCTCATACCACTATCGGTTTCTAGTAGTTAAGGTGAGCTCAATGCAGTGGTTTTCGTCCAACCTTAGCGTCTGGTTGGAGCTAGTAGTGCTAGTCCGTGCTTGTTTATTTTCCAGAGGTCCTGGGAATCAATTGAAGAAGAAGAGAGTGAGATTCACTTTCTCCTTTGCAAGTGGGTATTACCAACTATTGGAGATGTCTACTCGGTAGGGGCTTGGTCTATTCGGTGACCAAAGCACAGCTGTAAATGCACGATATAGTGGTACACCTTACCACGTGCTAACAGATTGACTCATAGCCATTTGGCCTTTCGGTCCAACAGATGGACTTTTGGTTCAGTTGTTCAAACTTCAACCCAATTTTATGTTGCACGTAAATGGTTGTTCCTAGGGTAATTCGAGTGTGGGTTTAGCTTTTGAAAAAAGACAGTAGCTTTTGAAGTAACTTTTGAATTCCACCAAGTGGGGTGGTCCACATCTCACCTCCATTGTTGGCGTCATGCCAGCTATATCATATGTATCAAGCCTACACCACATGCTTTACTTGCAAAGAGAAAAAGGTGATTGGTGTACCTAGGGCCCCGCTCATGAGTTGCATTAGTGCACTCAAAATCCAATTTTGAAAAGTTCAAATCTGGCGTGGACCGGATCTTACCAAGGTGTGCAACACTTTTGTATCAGATCAGGTTATTTAGAGCCAAAAAGTAATGGAATTTGCTGCCTATGTTTATTATACCTATCCCAGCGGGTTGTGCTGGACTCCCTATTTTCTCACTCTGACGGGATGTGCCGGGGAGTACGCAAATTTTCTTTTTTTTTTTTTTTTTGTCCTCCCTGGGGTATGCCCCTTGTAGGCTATACATTCGTCTAACCTCTTTTATTTTCAAGCTAAATTACCCACACACAAAAAAAAAAAAATCAATGGTCGAACAACCCTTTAATCAACAGATCAAAGGTTGAACATGGTCAAATCAATATTTTGAGCAATAACGAGGTGCGATTCAGGTGGTCCGAGGTCTGACAAAGGTCGAAAATGGTTTAAAACCTTCAAATATGGGTTTGTAGCCATTGAAATGGGTAGATTTGAAGATTTGGATTGGAATAGGTTGATTTGGATTCTTTCGGCAAAATTCCAAAGAGGTTTCTGGTGTTGTTTTCCGGTGAGGTTCTGACGAGATGAATGATCAAGATCTGAGCTCAATGCTCTAATACGAAATGATGCAAACCAAATCAGAGGATATATTTAATTAGAGATAGAGGATCCCAAATGGGATACAAGGATTGGTCTCATAGGGGTTTGTTCCCCCATTCATCCCACAAGAAAATCCCAGGTGCTGGGTTTTTGTTTCCATCAGTCCAAGGAATTATCTTATCTGGTCATATGGGGTTCCATTCTTGGTCCTTATTTGACTGTCATTTCATCAACCGGTTCAATCCCCATCAGCGTTTAATGGCGTGGAGCTGCACTAGTTCCTACTACCACACATATGGGGATCTGACCACATCTCTAGTGGAGTGGTCTTATTCTCTTCAACAACAACAATCCGAAATTTATTTTGAGTTTTTCAAATCATTTAACACCAACAAAAGAGGTCTGAGTTCATGCTCTGCAAGAAAACACCACTTAGGTGCTTTACAGTTCCAGGTTCGGCTTCCTTTGGCTTGATCACTATCTTCGTATCAGTTCACGTTTGTTAGGTGTCGAGATGTCACGGCAGAGTGGTAATTCCATATTGGTTTCTGGCGTAGAGAAGTTCAAGCTGTTAGGGAGATGGACCCTCTACTGTTTTGCGGCTATATTGGGGTTCTTTTGACAGAGGGTAACTCTAGCATCTATGTTTTTCATATATCTTCATCCCTGGGAGATGTTTCCAAACTTTCTAGCGGGTAAGACAAAGTGTTTAGCACGCGCCATATGCATGTGGATCAAAATTTGCAGTGGGGACCACTCGGTCCAATGGGAGTGCTTCCACTCGGTTTAAAGACAACTATTGGTATTGGTATTGGGGTCCTACCATCCATTACCTCAACAAGTTTAGAAAACAATCCCTTAGTTTATTCTGTTGAAATGCACCGCAAAGTTAAAATGGCAGTGTGCCTTTTCGGTTGAAATGAATTGTGGGGCCTAGCCGTGTCTTGGAATTGCAAGCACCGAAGGGTGTTACTTGGGGAGAGATATCAATCGGGTCCCACTACACGCATAGTCTAGCTATGATGGGACCTTTCGTGCAGTGGGCTATGAAGCTTAACATCATCATAATTTTCAAATTGCAAAAGTGAGCTCTTGGGCCCACAAAGTAGATCTCATTTTCAGTCCTTTTCGGACAGCTATATAGGGGCAATTTGCCTTTAATTACGCAAAAGGAAGTGGGTTGTCCATCTGCTGGATATTGCAGCAAGACTCCGGTCCATAAGTCAAACCTCTTTTGCTCATTTCGAGATTATCAATGGGGACAACTGCGTCCAATCTATTCAAATGGGGTTAATTGTTTCCGACCCACTAGGTGGGTAATTAAAATTGTTATTTTAAAGGTCCAAGTAGGACAGCACATCAATTAGCCATTGTGCCTATTAAATTTTTGTCCATTTATCCCTATCCTAGCGGGTTGTGCTAGAGCCCCCAAATTGTCTACCCTAGCGGATTGTGCCGTTGAGTACGCATTTTTTTCTTTTTCTTTTCTTTTTATTTTGTCTTCCTTGGGGTATGCCCCTTGTAGGCTGTATATTCGCTTAACCCTTTTTAATTTCAAGCTGAATTACCCAAAAAAAAAGAGGGAATTGTCTTCAAACTCTTCGTGTTGGAACTCATCAAGTTTAGAAAGGACATCATCACCAATATCCTTATATTCCCTAGGATACTCATCATACACATGAATTCTTTCTAAATCACCTTCAAAGCCATCATTTAGAGATTCATCAAAGATTGGCAAGTCTTCAATCTCAAATGCCCAATCATTCCCAAGAAACCCTTCAAGTTATACACTTGGATATTCATCAATGATAGAAAAACCATTGAAATAACGTTGTTCCTTCGCCTCTTCAAACATATCCGGAATGAGGTTCATATCCCCCTCAAACTTGGCCCGATTGATGGGTCCACAGGATTCTCCACGGTCATCACCAGGGTTCTCCTTCCTCTTGCAGATGAAAGTGGACTCCCATCGAATTTGAGAACCACTCACATTCACTTGGAGGTAACAAGCGGTGCACCTTCTCAATCAAGGTAGCAAATCGTCTTTTCGTTAACAATAATTGCACCTTGTCACTTAAGGTAGCTATTTGTTCACTGAACTCTTTAATCTCAATCCTATAATAATTTTTGTTTGCCAAAGCTATCAATTCCCCTACCATTATTCACCATGAAAGCTCTACCTCCATCTCTTTTTATACCTTTACGCCACTATAAGCCATTAGAACACGAAAATCAACTCCAGTAATCAACATCCGCCAAGTTCAATAACACGAAATCAATTGAGGCCCCAAACTTCAACAAATCACCAATAACAACGACAAATAATGGGCAAATTAAAACAAATCATGACAAACTTCAATAAATAACACAAACCCAGTGAAATCTGACCTCAATACACTGCTTAAGTGCTGAACAGTGGTTTTCGAGTGTTCAAGCATTGATTTGGAAGACTGGATCACAGACTCGAGTTTCTAAATCACTATTTCGAGTGTGAACAAGGGTTGACTGGTACAAGAATCACTGTTTTGAGTGTCGAATCTCTGTTTTTAGTAAGAACAAGGTTTGATTGGGTTCGAATAGCCTTATAATTGACAGATCAAGGGTCGATGAGGTTTGACTGATTGTTTTCGTACCTTAATCGAGGGTTTCTAGCATTGTAGATATACTAGATAAGTGTTTTGAACAAGAACATGGCTCGATTTGGATCGAATATAACCTTCAAATCAACCAATCGATGGTCGAACAACCCATTAATCAACAGATCGAAGGTTGACAAGGTCAAATCACTATTTCGAGTAGTAACGTGGTGCGATTGAGGTGGTTCGAGGTCTGACAGAGGTCGAAAATGGTTTACAACCTTCAAAAAACAAGCCTTTGAAATGTTTAGATCTAAAGATTTGGAATGGAATAGGATGATACTGATTTTTTTCGGGGAAATTTCGGAGAGGTTTCCGGCGTCATTTTCTGGCGAGGTCCAGGTTACAGGCGAAGTTCCGGCGAGATGAATGACCAAGATCTGAGCTCAATGCTCTAATACCTAGTGATGCAAACCAAATCATTGGATATATTTAATTAGAGATAGAGGATCCCAAATGGGATACATGGAGCAAAAAAGCTCTCTATATTCTTTAATCAATTTATCAAAAACTACCAAGATGAAAGAGACACACCTACAGACGTTGCATCATATTGATGCTCGTTGGTCTAAGCTACTTTTAGACCAGCTCAAATTCACCATTAATCTTAAAGATAGAATCATCTTCACCATTTATGCTTCTTTGATTATAGGGTTTGTTCCCTTTGTGTTGACCTATCCTAGGGGGGCTGTCCCTAGGTATATTGTTCCCCTTTCGGGAGGGGGGCATCCTCCCATTGCCCAGGGTGCACTGCCTTCATGGGTTATTACTTGATTCCAAGCAACCACGAGAATTGAAGCTATTCATGCAAGCTACCATAAATCTTCACTGCTCGAGTCAGCCACGGTCCATGTTTCAAGTTCATGTGGAGACCAAGCTCCAAGCATCATTTTCAAGTCCAAGTATCATGTTCATATGGTGTCCAAGTTCCAAGTCTCTAGATTTCAGTTGTTTTATATCAGTCGTTCACTTGTATTAAGACTTGTGATTCCTCTCCCTCTTTTGTAGCAGGTTAGGAATCATAGGTTAGTTCATTAGCATTGTAGCCCTTCGGCGTAATTTTCATTTTCTTTCTCTTTTCTTTGTCCTCCTGGGGTATGCCCCTTGTAGGCTGTACATTCTTTTGTCTCCCCTTTTTTATTTCAAGCTTACTTTACCCAAAAAAAAGTTTAGAAAGAACATCATCATCAAAAGATCTCATTTTAAGTAAGGAAACCCTAGAGTTAAATGATGTCACCATCACCCTTAGGCGATTTTGGCGATTAGAGCGATTCCAATTGAGGAAACCCTAGATATGGAAGGTTCACCTGCAATTACCATGGTCGAAGGTCCTCTTTCTTTTGCAATCGATTCACATGAGGTCCGTATGAAGCAAAGGAAAGCTTCTCAACTTCAACCCAACACATGCTCCGTCCAATCTCCAACGTTGGGGGACCAAGGATTCAACATAGCCATACCCCAATCAAACGTATACCCTTAGAGATCCAATTCGGCTCTTCCTTTCGAGCCTGTTGATACCTACCAATTCGGTCTGAAGTCAGCTGATTTTTCAGGTAACCCTAACCCTAACTCTTCTTCGTTAGCATCCTCACACGATGTTGCCAAAGATGCGCAGTATTCCACTCCTACCAAAGTTCTAAGCTCTAATAGATCTAGCCCTAATTCCTCACGGTTGACTCAAGGGGTTTTCCAGAAGGAAGGTGATCGGTTAGAAAGTGAAGAGAAAATCGCATCTATGGTTCAGTCTATCGAAGCCAAGATGAAGAAAGTGGGTTTAGATGTGGATTTCACCCAACTCACATCCCAGTTAACGTTCCTACGAGAGGGGCTTCCCACTTCAGAATCCCCAACCTGATTTCTCGAAGTGGATTTCTATAAGGTTGAAGATCCTACAGAGCCTCCCAATTATGCTCCAAAACCAAATCCCACGCAGATTCAAGGTAAGACCGCAAACTGGTCTTCACTTTTCAAGGCTCAAGCTTCGTCCAAGAATATGAAACTTGAGCACTATCCAGAGTTGCAAAAGGGCAAGGAGGCAGTCGCTGAGTTAGATGAATCAGACGTTGATACAAATTCGTGGAACCATTGCTTGATAGGGTACTTCTTAGATGGGAGGATGCCATATAATTTATTGTGTGCCACAGCTAAAGCAGTCTGGAAGGAGAACTCGCCTACCGCTATCAAGCAGATTGGATCATGTTTTTTCTTTGTGTTTAAGGATGAAACTTCCAAACTGAAAGTTCTAGAGGAAGGCCCGTATTTCTTCTTTAGGCAATATTTGGTGCTGACTGACTGGAGACGGATGTTAGTGCCCAATACAGCTCATCCTCCGTCAATACCAGCATGGGTTAAGCTGCACAAATTGCCCCTGGAATGGTGGACTATGTCAAGTTTTAGTTGAATTGCCAGCACAATAGGGAGACCAATCCACATAGACCATGCTACGGCTAGCAAAAGGAGGTTGGATTATGCACGTGTATGTGTTGAGATTACTGCAGCAGATGATCTTCCTGATGAAGTGGTGGTAAGGGCTAATGGTGATTCAGTAGTAATCAGGGTGGAATACCAGTGGTTACCGGCTAAATGCTCGGCATGCAAGGTTTTTGGTCACAAGTGCAACCCTAGACCAGTCCCTATAGTTCCTATTCTAGCCAGAGCTGAAAAAGTTTTGAGCAAACAGCTGGTTGTAGCACAGATATCAGATCCTGACCCTATAGTACAAAAAAGTGTCTTGGATGCTCTGGAGCAAGGTGGGAGTAAAGCTCTGGATGTTATCAATGCAGCTGTACATGTAGACTCTTGCCCAATGGTAGCTTCGAGTAGTACAGTAGCAGCTATAGAGGGGGATAGTACTGGAGATGTAGCAAAGGAGGATGTGTTTATAGCCCCAAAAGGAGGGCCTGATAAGCCTTCCTATCAACAAGGTTCCACACTAGCCACAAACCCCCCCTTTCCTTCCTTCTAGCAGTAGTGGGAAACTAGAGGATACCCTTGAATATGGAGAAGATTTCAAAGTGGTCTCAAATAGGAAAAAGAAAAAAGGGAGGAGCAATCAGAGGACTCTTCCTTCTCTCCTAAAGGGCAGTAACTCTCTACCCTTCTTTTTGATAGCATTCAATACTTTCCATCTTCTGCTATGTAGTCTAGCTGCCTAAAGTTTATAATGAATACAACTTTGAATTTTGGGTTTTGGAATTTGTGTGGTCTTAATGACACTCTTATACAAAAGGAGGCCAAAAAGTTTATTAATAATAATAAATTGTCTTTGATTGGACTTTAGAGCATAAAGTTAAGGAGGTCAATGTCAAGAGGGTTTTGGGTTTTGTCTGTCCTCAATGGCACTTTGCACACAATTATGACCATGCTCCCATTGGTAGAATCCTTGTGTGCTGTGATCCTCACAATTTTGATGTTAATGTATTGAGTAAATCCAGTCAATACATACACTGTGAGGTTTTTGCAATCCATATTGGGTTGAGTTTTTTCGCTTCCTTTGTCTATGGTGCAAATGACCATATGGACAAGCATGACTTATGGAGTAGTATGCTAAACCTTAAGTCCACCTCTCCATGGGTGGCTCTAGGTGATTTTAATGCTATAAGAGCCCCTAGGGATAAAGTTGGTGGCTCAATCAGCTGGCCAACCTACATGGATGACTTTAACAATAGTCTCTCTGCTTGTGAGTTGTGATGATCTCAGGTTTCTTGGGTGGTTTTATACATGGAGCAATAGACAAGATGCTCCAACTCATATATCCACCAAGATCGACAGGGTTTTGGTGAATGAAAGCTGGATGAGATCCTTTCCTTATTCCAATGCTTTCTTTCCAACCCCTGGGGTGTCTGATCACTCCCCTGTTGTGGTGAGCCTCACCCCCACCCCTAAGTCTGGCTCTAAACCTTTCAGATTTTTTGACTTTCTAGCTGATCACCCTATGTTTCTCTCCACCGTCCAGAGAGTGTGGAGAACCATTGTACTTGGTAATCCAATGTTTTGTGTTAATGAAAAAGCTAAGATTGCTGCAGGCTGAGTTCAAGGAATTAAACACTAAAGAATTTAGTGATATTACACATAGGGTACAATGTACCAAACTTCAGCTTGATAAACTACAAAAAGAATTGGGATCTAATCCCTCCAATATCATTAAACAAGCTGAAGAAAAACTTGCCCTTAAATAGTATCTCACCTTTTCTAGGGCCGAAGAGAGTCTGGCTAAGAAAAGTCAAGAATTCAATGGATTAAATTAGGTGATCAATGCACCTCATTCTTCTTCAAATCTGTTAGCAATAATAGGAATAGAAGCATGATTACTAGTCTTTTTTTTTGGATAATTCAGCTTGAAATTAAAAGGGGTTAATCGAATGTACAGCCTACAAGGGGCATACCCCAGGAAGGACAAAACGAAAAAAAAAGAAAAATTGCGTGATCCCTGGCACAGCCCGCCGGAGTGGGAAAATTGATAGTCCCAGCACAACCAGTCAGGATAGGATTAAAATTAGTAAACAACACAAATGCCAACTACCAGCATGATTACTAGTCTTACCCTGAGTGACTCTACAACTACCTAGGACATGCCATTGATTAAGTCCACATTTGTTAAGTTTTATAGTGATCTTCTGGGGGCTCCTCATAGCTCCCATTATGATGGCTCCGTAAGAGTTAAAGAACTAATCCAGAGAGTACTAACTGATGATCAAAGTCTGGCAATGGTTCAAACCATTACTGATGTTTTTTTGTGTGGATAAAATAGCTTAAATAAAAAGAGGGCTAATCGAATATACAGCCTACAACGGGCATACCCTAGGAGGACAAAAGAAAAAAAATAAAAATAAAAATCAAAGAATAAAAGGAAAAAATGTTGGGAACTTACGCCAAGAGGCTACAATGAACTACTAGTAATTAACAAGAATGTTTCCTAACTTTCTAAAGAAAGACGATTAAGAAACATACAACAATATAGAGACCTTATCAATCTAAAAGATAGAGTTGACTAAATCTACAAGCCTAATGATGAGTTGAGAAGGATTTGTGAGGCACTTCTCTTGTGATTAATCATGGTAGCGTGGACTTGAAACAAGCATGGCAGTATACAAGCATGGGCTAGCATGGGCAGCATAGTAAGCATAACAAGCCTCCAGTAGTTGAGGCACGACACATGGGAGGACGCCCCCTCCTCGAAGGGATAAGACATGCCAAGGGACAACCCCCCAAGGCTAGGTCAAAGCACAACCCATTAAGTGTGTCATTAAATGTCTTAGAGGGTTGAGAGCTTCTCTCTCTAGTTCTAGAGAGAGAATGCACTCCCCTTGTCTCCCTATCATATTTTTTACAAAAAATCCAACAATCTCTTGGTACTAAATCTTCATCAATGGATCGGTTCCCCCTCCTATCCATCTGTTCCAAGGGGTTTCAAGCCCACAAGCGCAAGTAACAACAACTCAGTTCATTCTAGGTTAAACCCACTTCATTCTCTTCTTTGTGAATCGATCAAGTGCAGCAACTACTCAACCTAGGTTATACCCAGTTCATCCAATAGTCGTGAGTTCATCCTTTGTGGTTTCCACTTGGTGGGGAAGAAAAGGGAGCCTCTCGGTGAAGACTTATTTAAGCTACTCCACCTATCACAATGATTGAAACGTTAGCAAAGGCTTTTGTAGTCTTATCCCCTTCGAGTTCTACCTCTTGGATCTATAATAGAGGTAAATTTATGCTCTGAAATAGAGGTTAATTTATGCTCTCATTTCTTTCTTGTTTTCAATGTGGGTATGGGTTCCAATCAGAGTTCTGTGAGTGTTCTTTTCTTTGGAAGACCATGGGGAACTGGGGAGCCCATCCAATTGAAGCTCAACAACCATGAACCATTTACCAGGAAAGCTTCACACAGAGGCATTTGAGATCCGAGGTCCACTCCCCGAAACTGACTCGTCCTCTGCGGCTGAGTTCCTCCCGTTAGGTGTCGGTTGTGTCACGGCGGTGGGGGTAATACCACAATAGTTTCTGGTTGCTAAGGTGTGCTCAGTAATGTTGGGTCTCATCTCTCTTATGCGTATGTTTTGGAGCTGGTCTTGGTGAATGGCGCTAAATGATATATACACAGCCATCAATTCTGAGATCCATTTTGGGTTTTTTTTTTTTTATCAATATTCCAACCCGCCGGAGGAAAATTTGGCGTCATGGAGATTGTATTTGGAAATCAATTGAAGAAGTAGAGAGTGATATCCACTCTCTACCTTGCAAGTGGGTAATCTAGTCCAAAAGGTGGTGATCACAGCTGTTGCTGCTGTTGTGGCAGCCTATTGGGGCGAAATTTTCAACTCATGCAGTGATCGTGGTGGGCCATTGGGCTCATTAACTTGATGGAACGAAAAGTGGGCATGGGACCCACGTTTATTCTATTGAATTATTCAACACCATCGCGTGACTTGATTGGAAAGGGGCTTAGGCAGGGGGATCCTCTTTCCTCCTATCTCTTTGTCATTGTCATGGAGGTGTTGACTAGTATCCTGAGGAGAAAGCCAAATTTTCCTGACTTCCATTTTCATTGGAGGTGTAGCAAGACTAAGCTCATTAACCTCTGCTTTGCTGACGATCTTATGATCTTTAGTAAAGGGGATTTGGATTCTGTTAAACATATCCATGCTTCCCTCCTGGAGTTTGAAGCCCTCTCTGGACTTTCTCCTAACCCTGGGAAGAGTAGTGCCTTCTTTTCTGGAGTTGATCACTCCACTAGAGAAGGCATCCTCGCTGTACTGGGCTTTAAAGAGGGTTTTTTGCCTGTCAAATATCTTGGCGTGCCACTCCTTTCCACCAAGCTTAAACAGCAGGACTGCAAAGACATGGTAGCAAGAATAACTTCTAGGACTAAGACATGGACTAATAGGGACTTAACTTATGCTGGGAGAGTCCAATTAATAAAGAATGTTTTGTTCTCTATGCAAACATATTGGTCATCTACATTTATTTTGCCTAAGAAAGTCATTAAAGACGTTGAAGCTATTCTTAGGTCCTTCCTTTGGTCTGGTCCTGATCTTAAAAAATCCGGGGCTAAGGTATCTTGGGAACACCTGTGTTCTCCCAAACAGGAAGGGGGACTTGGCTTCAAAGCAATTCAGGTCTGGAACTAAGCTGCTATTGCTAAGAACATATGGTTTCTCATCTCAGGAGGTGAGCAGTCTATGTGGTGCCAATGGGTCAAGTCATATTTACTCAAGGGCAAAAGCTTGTGGGAGGTTAAGATGCCTAGTAACCCCTCTTGGGTTTGGAGGAAGATCCTCAATCTCAGATCAGTTGTACACCATCTCATTAAAGTATCCATAGGCAATGGTAAGTCTACATCCCTATGGCATGACAATTGGACAAACTTAGGTCCTCTTGCCAATAGGTATGTCACTAGGGTGATGTATGACTCGGGCTACCTAAGGATACTACCGGTGGTTCCGCTATCATCGAGATACCTCATGGGCCTTCCCATTACTCAAACATTGGAACTCAATGAGATCGTGTCTAGTCTTCACTCTTTTACCCGATCCTAAAAGAGATATGGAGGATCAACATTTCTGGACGCTGAATTCCAGTGGGAAATTTACCATATCATCACTTTGGAACCATCTTAGAACCTCCTTCCCTAAAGTATTTTGGAGTAAATGCATTTGGTTCCCTGGACATATACCTAAGTGCAGCTTCATCACCTGGGTCGCCATTCAACACAGACTCTATACGGAGGACAGACTTGTCTTATTCGGTACTAAGACGATCTCTTGTTGCTCATTATGTTCAGGGAGTGAAAGCCATGACCATCTTTTCTTTAGCTGTCCATTTTCTACACAAGTTTGGAATCAAATTTAGTCCTTCCTTGATCTTAAGTGGTCGCCTAGATCTTGGGATAATTGGGTCGCTCATATCTCAACAATCAAAGGCGGAATTTGAAATCTCTTATTATCAAACCGGGCTTTTATAACCACCATTTATCACATTTGGATAGAGAGAAACGTGCGTAAGTTCCAAAACAAAGCTTGTCCAATTACTGTTGTTGTGAGCAAGATACATGCAATGGTTAGAACCAAATTGTTGACTTTGGAAAATATTCCAGCTGGTCATCAGTCACATAGGCTGCTAACCAGTTAGGGTATTACTTAAGTAATGTGGTTACTTATATTCTTAAGTTTTACTTAAGTAATGTGGTTATAGCCTACTAACAAGTGCTTTGCAGATACAATCAGCTCAGGTTGGGGTAATTGATACAATCAGATCAATGCTCAGCAAGCAGGGGTCTCTGGATACTACTTCTCTAGTATCGCTTACAATGGGGACAAAAGAGGCATGAGGGTAGAGTGCAAGGTCAAGGCAAATCAAGGGGCAGATTCGGAGGGGAAGATTCAATTTGCTGCAGCAAGGAAACGAGTTTCATTCCATTGGCAAAGCATCATCGATTGGCGCATTCAATCGAGGGGGGCAAATTCAACCGGAGGGGGCGGTCGAGAGGGGACAGATTCAATTTGCTGCAGCAAGGAACAAAGTTTCAATCCATTGGCAAAGCATCATCAGGTTCAAGCATGTTGACACCTTCTGGATTACAAGGTAACATAACTTAAATCCTTATCTGTTTACTGACTGGTGACTGAGTATGGTGAAGGCTAGCCTTCTTGGTGACATCATTGGCTGGATTGTATGTTGTTTTGTGTTGTGTGTACCACTATATTGAGAGCCATTGTGAGTCGCGTGTGATTGATCCCCTGCACTTCCTTGTGAGAGGAGATAATAAATAGTGGGGGCCTAGTGAGACAGAGTTGAGGGTGTTCTGACCGTAGAGAGTGATGAAGTGTAAGATTTCGAGGGCGAAGTAGAGTGAGCTACTACATGTTAGGTTATGCACAACTACTGTTTGATATGCATTCTTGCCATACGGTTATTGATTGATTAGTATCATGGTCTATGCCAATCCCATCAAGGGCATTTGTGAATTCTCACGCTCGCATTCTCGAAGTTTCGGGCAAAGGAACATTGCTATCCGCATTATGTGGTCTAGGCAGTGATGCTACTACCACCCTCGAAGTTTCGGGCGTTGAGCTCACGCCTCGCCCACCGCTACTCGTCACGGTGTGTTCTTTGCTTCCATCGAAGTTTTCAGGCGTGAACTGCTGGCCGCCCCTGATGTTTGTGGTCCCGCATGGTGTTTTTCTTGCTTTATATGGGTGCTCTTACTACTTCTTTGCTATGCATGCATATCTTTGTTCTTTCTTTGTGTCCGTAGGCACTTGTGCATTTGCCTATTAACTTTAATGTATAATGGGTTGCCATCTATCCTCTGTCCCATATAGATGCTCCAGGTGTTTTAAGGGCTGCCATTTGTGGGCAGACGTTGCAATCTGATATTATCAAATTCAGCAGAAATGCTGCTCAGATTCTTATATTAATTAGCTTCTTTGATATGTGACTAACCTAGCCTTGGGGGGTTGTCCTTTGGCTTGTCTGAACCCCTTGGGGAGGGGGCATCCTCCGTATTCGGCTTGCTTGCTGCTGTTGCACCTAGGCAAGTTCTGGATTAGTTCCCATGATCCATTATCTTGCTCTGCCTTCTACTGATACTGGGCTTCCAATTTCGAGCAAAGTGCTATCCAATTAACATGAAGTTCGAATGTTATTCAGAATGTGCTTCTACTGCATCCAAGTTCAAGTGTGATTTCCAGAAAGATACTCAAGATTAGATTAAACTTAACGCATTTTGTCACGTGTTTCTTGTTCATCTACTTTAGAAGGCTAGGAAACATGTGTTAGAGATCTTTTATGGCCTCTTGGCTCTAGTTTCATTTCCTTTTTTTTTTTTCTTCCTCCTGGGGTATGCCCCTTGTAGGCTGTATATTCGTTTAGCCTCTTTTTATTTCAAGCTTATTTACCCAAAAAAAAAAAAAAAAGGAAGATGAGTCTCCTTTAATGCTGTTTCCCATCAAACGCAAAGTGTGCTCCTTGTTGCACGTTTTTGCTTTTGTTACACACAACGGGTCCAAGGCCCAGTAAGCAATCAGATTTGGGGCGATATTGCATATTGTACCGCATGCTTTACTGCATTCAGAGAAAAAAAAGGACCGTTGTATTTGGGGCCCACGCACATGTGTTACGCTGGTGTACTAAAAAAAATCAAATTTTGGAAGCTCAAGTTAGATTTCAGGCAAGTGAGGGTGGTCCCCAACTCACAAATCCTAATTTTGTTTTAAAACATATGTATCCCTAGACCAGCGGGTTGTGCTGGATTTCATATTCCCCCGGCGGTTGTGCCGGAGGTACGCAATCTTCTTCTTTTTTTTTTTTCTCTTCTTTTTTATTTTGTTTTGTCCTCTCTGGGGTATGCCCCTTGTATGCTGTACATTCGCTTAACCCCTTTTAATTTCAAGCTAAATTATTCAAAAAAAAAGAAAAAAGCACAACACATTAACATTCAAATGTAGCAAGCGATCAAGATCACAGCATATTCCTCCAGATCCCAAAATCCGTAGTTATGGGCTGCCAATCTTGGGCAGACTTCTGTTTTTTTCTGGGACGCTAAAAATTAGTCGTTATGCTGCCCAAATTCCTCCAGATCTTGATCTCCATAGTGTATAGGCTGCAGCAGTTTACAGTTTACAGCAGTTGCAGTTTGCTGCAAGACGATCCCCCATGCTTCATGTCCAAGTTCATGTTCAAGCTTCGTGTCTGCTGCTGCACCCTTTGGGTTATGTATCTCAACTCTAGTTTATTGCTGGAGTTGAGTTACATATTTAGGTTTATCTTAGGTATTCTCATTTTGAGCCGAAAGGCTTCCTTGTAGCCACTTGGCCAGCTTTCCTTTGTTTGCCTTTGGCATATACTTTTTTTTCTTTTATTTCTTTGTTTTGTTTTTGTCCTCCTGGGATATGCCCCTTGTAGGCTGTATATCCTTTTCCCTCTTTTTATTTTCAAGCTGATTTATCCAAAAAAAAGATCACAGCATATTCTAGCTTCACAGCACTATGTACTTAACATGACAAATTTTGGGATAATTTTGACAGAGTTTCGTTTGTTTTATGTTAATCCCAGAACTGATCAACACACAAACAATGGAACTATGATAGCAATTGTCAGCTCTGCCCAATTTACAGCAGTCCACAAATTATGCAAAGCTCCAATGAACACAACACATCAGGCTTTAGAACACTGCAGCAGTAACACGTATAGATGCAGAAGTAAACATCAACACTTATGAAGGGCTACAGCATCAGAATTGAAGGACTGCAGCATAAAATAGGGTCACACTACTGCTGAACCATAAAGAAAGCAGTAACAACAGGAAAAAAGTTAGAGGATGCAGCAACCTACACTTTATGGCTCACACTTCACCTCCCTTGGAACCTCACCACTTCTAAGCTCTCACTAGGGACCCAGTCACCCTCAACTAGACCTCACAATATGCCCCCGCTAGTTATTACCTCCACTCACAATAAAATCAGAGGCCCAAACACACAAGGCAACACTCATATAAGTAAGTCCCACAACTCAGTTCAATAATCCACAATGTAGATAGCAAATAGAAGAGGATATATCACCAAATCAGAATTAATCTAATGTGAGACAAGGATTGCCTCCATCCTTGGAGACTGAACAATAATAGAATAAGGATTGCCTCCATCCTTGGAGACATATAATAAAGGCAAGGATTGCTTCCATCCTTGGAGACAGTAACCTGAGCATAGTGAAACTCCAATCCTTTGCCGGAGGCTGCAAGCACCTCCAACTAAGAGCCATAATTGATGGACCCCTTCCAATGTACCTAGACTTGTAATCAACGAACACTTGTAGGAAGCAATAAGTATCAATAGCAACACAGTAACTGTGACAGCAGTATATACAATAAGGACATAAAGCTCTTTCAGATTGCATTCCACTGAGTCAATAGAACATTAGATTGAGGACCCTTAGATAGATTTCCCAGGGACATCAATCTATGTCTTATGACAAAGAAAATCTTGTGAACAACCACTGAATGTGAGCATGCCACATTTTGAAATTTGCGTACATTTCTTTCAATCCATATGTGATACACTGTTGTGGAGAAGACCCATTTGATTAAACATGACTTTAAAGATTTGCCCTTGATTGTTGCTAACAGGTCAACCCAATTGACCCAAGATCTAGGAGACCAATGGATATTAAGTTTGGCAAGTAGTTGGGACCACACATGGGATGTAAATGGGCAATTGAAAAACAAGTGATCATGACTCTCACTGCAGGGTCAGAAACTATAGTTAGAGTAAGATTTAGTGCCAAATAAAACCAACCTGTCCTCAGTATACATTCTCTCTTGGATAGCTACCCAAATGATGAAGCTACACTTGGGAATATGCCCAAGGAACCAAACACTATGGTACCATTGGACCTTGGGAAAAAGTGTCCTAAGACTGTTCCAAAGGGAACTCATAGTAAACTCCCCATTAGCAGTAAGAGTCCACCTGTATTGATCATCAAGATCACCATTAGGATCAGGAAAATTAGTGAAGCTATTTCTAACTTCATTAACTTCCCAAGTTTGAGTGACAGGTATAGCCCATCTGGAATCCCTAATAACAGAGGAAACCTTAGAGTTTTTGGGGAGACCAATGTCATACATGATCCTTTCACCATACCTACTGAATAAAGGACCGAAAGGATGCCAATTATCATACCACAGAGAAGTTTTTTGACCATTACCAATGACTGACTTTATATAGGGCTGAACAACATCTCTAAGGTTGAGAAGTTTTCTCCAGTACAAGTGGGTCCACTAGGTATTTTAATCTGCCAAAAATTGTTGCCGTTAAGTAAGTAGGACTTAACCCACTTGCACCACATTGATTGCTCACCACCAGAGAAAAGGAACCAAATGTGCTTACATATGGAAGCCTTATTCCATACTTGGAGTGATTTGAAGCCAAGTCCACCCTCTTGTTTAGGAGCACAAAGATGTTCCCAAGACACTTTGGCTCCAGATTTCTTCAGATCGGGTCCAGACCAAAGGAATGCCCTCAAGACAACCTCAACTTCCTTTATAACTTTCTTTGGCAGTATAAATAAAGTGGACCAATAAGTTTGCATAGAAAACAACACATTTTTAATCAATTGGACTCTCCCTGCATAGGTTAGATCTCTATTGGTCCAACTCTTAGTCTTAGAGGTAATTTTATCCACCAATGGTTTGAAGTCCCTATGGGTCAACCTGGTGGAAAGTAGTGGAACCCCAAGGTATTAAATAGGCAAGGTGCCTTCCTTAAACCCTAGAACATCCAGGATATCTTTTCTTGTGGAGGTAGGAACCCAAGAGAAGAAGATATGACTTTTGCTTGGGCTAGGTTTCAAGCCAGACAATGACTCAAATTCAGTAAGAGATGCTTGGATGAGCTTCATTGACCCAATATCCGCTTTACAGAAAATCATCAAATCATCTGCAAAGCAAAGATTGATGATTTTGTTTCGACTACATCTCCAATGGAAATGGAATTCAGGAGACAAAGCTTTTTCTCTCAAAATGCATGTAAGGACTTCCATGACAATAACAAAAAGATAAGAGGATAAAGGATCGCCTTGCCTTAGACCCTTTTCCCCATTGATGAAACCAGTATTTTCTCCATTTATATTTAAGGTATAATTTGCAGTGGTAACACATGCTTGTAACCATTTGATCATGATGGGGTGGATATTCATACTAAGAAGAACATCCCATAAAAATTCCCATCTTACATTGTCATAGGCTTTCATTATATCCACCTTCATAGCACACTTGGGAGTAGAAGAGGATTTATGATAGCCATGCATAAGCTCCTGTGTAAGGAATATATTGTCTGCAATCCTTCAACCCTTCACAAATCCAGATTGGACAGGGTCAATGAGAGAAGGAAGAGCACTTTGTAGTCTCTTGGCTAGTATCTTAGCAATGCACTTGTAAACGGTATTGCAACAAGAAATGGGTCTAAAATCACTAACCCGAGAGGGATTAGGGATCTTAGGGACAAGTGCAATCATTGTGGCATTAGCTTTTTCTCAAAAGCTGGCTAGACCTAAAGAAAGTCTTAACAGCTATAGTTACCTCATGCCCAATGATAGGCCACACTTTTTGAAAAAAACCAGCATTATACCCATTAGGGCCAGGAGCCTTGTGAGGGTTAAGAGTCCAAAAAGTCTATTTTATTTCAGCATCTATAATATTTTGGACCATAGCCATGCTCTGGTCATTGGTCAATCTCCTTTGGATAAGACTATCAACTCTACTAGCACCATCACAGTACGAGTGATGAGCAGTACCCAAAAGATCAGTGTAAAGTACGAGTGATGAGCAGTACCCAAAAGATCAGTGTAATAATTGACAAAAGAGGCTTTAATCACTTTAATATCATGGGTAATATTAGAATCACCAAGTGTAAGACTGGTTATCATGCTTCTATTCCTGTTATTGCTAACAGACTTGAAAAAGAAGGATGAACACTAATCGCCCAGTTTAAGCCATTGTATCCTAGACTTTTGTTTGGCTAAACTCTCCTCAGCCCTAGACAACAACAAATATTGTCTAAAGGCAACTCTCTCATCAGCCTGAGTGAAGGGATTAGAAGGATTGTCCCCTAATTCACTCTGCAACGTGTCAAGCTGAGATTTGGCATTTTTAACCCTGTCTGAGATAGCACTATACTCTTTAGTATTTAGTTTTTTGAATTCAACCTGAAGTGAACTTAGGGTGAGTTTCCGAATGGATATTATCTAGATTTTATCAAGATTTGATAAAATCAAGCCTTGATTTTATCCATTCGGAAACTGAGTTGATAAAATCTTAGATTTTTGAATGCAAAAATCTAAGATTTTATCAACTCAGTTTCCAAATGGATAAAATCAAAGGCTTGATTTTATCAGATTTTGATAAAATCCATTCGGAAACTCACCCTTAGTTTTTTACAAATACAGAACATAGGATTGCCAAGAACTATGGTTCTCCACACTTTTTGGACGGTGGGGAGAAACAAAGGATGATCAGAGAGGAAGTCAAACAACCTAAAAGGTTTAGTTGTTGGCCTAGGTGGAGGAGAAAGGCTCACCACAGCAGGTGAGTGATCAGATAATCCTGGATTATGAAAGAAAGCATTGGAATAAGGGAAGGACCTCATCCAACTCTCATTAACAAGCACCCTATCAATCTTAGTGGAGATATGATTGGGGAAAGCTTGCCTATTACTCCATGTATAAAAGCATCCAGAAAATTGCAGATCATCTAACTCAAAAGAGTACAAAGTATTGTTAAACTCGTCCATGTGAGGTGGCCAAAGAGTTGAGCCACCATACTTCTCACTAGGGGACCTTATGGCATTGAAATCACCAAGGGTCACCCACGGAGAGGTAGACCTGAAATTAAGGAGGCTATTCCAAAGGTCGTGTCCATCCAAATAAATGTTCATTAGCCCCATAAACAAATCTGGCAAAGAACATTAAACCAGTATGGACAGAATGTACTTCACAATGGATGTTGTATTGGTTGGATTGACTCAAGACATTAACAGCAAAAGTGTTTGGGTCCCAACACACAAAAATTCTACCAATTGGGGCAAAATTATAGTTATCTACAACATGCCAATGAGGGCAAATGACATTAAGGATTCTTTTAGAATTGGCCTCTTTAACCTTGTGTTCTAGCAATCCAATCAAGGACATTTTATTATTTTTAAGGGTAAATTTCACTTACCTCCCCTGAGGTTTCTGACAAATACACGGACCACCCCTACACTTTCTGAAATTTCACTGCCCACCCTTACTTTACAAAATAATTGTCAGAAACCTCCCCTGCCGTTAAAAATTGTCTAATGGCGTTAACTTTGTTCGTAAAATGACCTTAATGCCCTTGAACTTGACTTTATTTTTTCTTACGTAATTATTTGAGTTTATATTGCATAAAAATTTTCAATGACGTGAAAAAGTAACTTAATTATTTACTTTTTTCTTGGAACTTTCTTTTCTTTGACTCAAAAAAAAAAAAATTTTAAAAAAATTTTAGTTCTCATAAGATATATTTTAACATTTTGATAATAAAAACAAGAGTATCAATAATCAATTAAGCCCACTGCTTGCATTGGATGGTTTTATTTGTTTTACTTTTTGGGGTTTTTTTCTCTTTCTCTAAATCTAAAGCTCTAACTAGACTCCCATTTCCTCTCTCTCTCTCTCTCTCTCTTGCATTAGAGGTAATAATGGTCTTAAAAAATAATATGAAAATCCTTCTAGAAGAAAGAAGCATTTCGCAAAAAACAAAAAATTAGCATGAAATTTTTCAGATAATTTGTTTACACAAATTCATGGATCCGATTGAGAAAAAAATAGTCTAATTTTTTACACAAAAAAAACTCATAAATGCATTATTATTATTATTATTATTATTATTATTATTATTATTATTATTATTATGCATTAATTTTGAGAACCTTGCATTTGTATTATGCATGCAAAAAATAATGTATTAATGAGTTTTCTTTTGTAAAAAAATTATACTATTTTTTTCCTCAATGGGGATCCTTGAATTGGTCTACAAAAATTATCCAAAAAATTTCATTCTTATAGTTTTTTTTAGATATTACCTCTAATGCCCAAAAAAAAAAGAAAAAAAGAAGAGCACGGGTAGGTAAAATATTTAAAATTATAGAGAAGAAAAAGGAGTCTAGTTAAAGCTTTAGATTTAGAGAAAGAAAAAGAAGCCTAAAAAAAGTCAAAAATATAAAACAATAAAACTACCAATGCAAGTAGTGGGCTTAAGTGATTATTAATACTCTTGTTTTTATTATCAAAACGTGAAAATATATCTAATGGGAACTAAAAAAATTAAAAAAATAATAACTTTGAGTCAAAGAAAAGAAAGTTATGAGAAAAAAGTAAATAATTAAGTTACTTTTTCATGTCATTGAAAAATTTTATGCAATATAAACTCAAATAATTATGTAAGAAAAAAATAAAGTCAAGTTCAAGGGCATTAAGGTCATTTTACGAGCAAAGTTAATGCCATTAGACAATTTTTAACAGCAGGGGAGGTTTCTGACAATTATTTTGTAAAGTAAGGGAGAGCAGTGAAATTTCAAAAAGTGTAGGGGAGGTCCGTGTATTTGTCAGAAACCTCAGGGGAGGTAAGTGAAATTTACCCTATTTTTAATGAAGAGTTTAGCTTCTCTTTGCTTAAGAGGGTCATTAAGACCACGCAAGTTCCAAAAGCCTATATGCATAGTAGTATTCATTAATAACAGATCTAAATAGCAAAAGATAGAAATAATAAGCTGCTATCAAAAGGATAGAGAAGGTTATTGCCCTTTTGAGTGAGAGAAAGACCCTTGACTGCCCTTCTTCTTGTTCTTCTTCTTATGAGATATACCCTTGAACTCTCCTTTTTGCAGTTGCACTAGATTTGTCACTGTAGGGGTTTTAGGTTCAGGTGAGAAGGTTGGACCATGTGGCCCACTGATGGCAGCCCTCCCTGGAACATGTGGTTTTGGATATACTTCTGACTCCGCTAGAGAACTCCCACTGTTGGTAGACCCTTCAATCTTGACAATTGATAACCCTACTTCTGAATTATCAATCAGAAAATCTTCATCCATTTCCTCACTAATGGTATCCTCTGCTTGCAAGGATTGGTTGATTGATGGATTGATTGGTGTAGTGATAGGTTGAGTGGAGGTGTTTGGCAACTTCTGAGTGCTCTTCCCCTCTTACCCTATGGAGCTACCCCTAGGAAGTGACAACTCCTTAGATTTCTGAACTATTGGTGTTGAACTTGTACTCGATAGGTTATCATTTAGCTTTGCAACTAAATCTTTTGGCTTAGCTAATGGAGAATAAATACTTTCCTTACCTTCTGTGAGCTTTGCCTTCCCCACAACCTTCCACACATTTACTTCACTGGCCTCTTTAGGGATTTCTGTAGGAATTAGTTTACTGCTGCATGAATGCCCAAAAACTTTGCATTTTTCACACTTAGGGTGAGTTTCCGAATGGATTTTATCTAAATTTTATCAAAATCTGATAAAATCAAGCCTTGATTTTATCCATTCGTGTAGAGAATTGATAAAATCTTAGATTTTTTAATGCAAAAATCTAAGATTTTATCAACTCTCCTCACGAATGGATAAAATCAAAGGCTTGATTTTATCAGATTTTGATAAAATCCATTCGGAAACTCACCCTTAGGTGGAAGCCACTGGTATTCCACCCCTACCATCACTGATTCAGCATCAACCGAAATGGAGATATCAGAAGGAAGCGTCACTTGCTTCTATTTCAACGCAAATGCGCGCATAATCCAACCTTTTCCTTTGAGCAGTGGCTTCATCTACATGAATAGGTCTTCCAACTGCACTTGCTATCTTACTGAAACCTACATGGGTCCAGAATTCCAAAGGAAGCCTATGCAATTTGATCCAGACAAGAATGGAAGAGGGGTGGTTTTTGGATGGGACCAACATCCTCTTCCATTACTTTAAGACAAGGTATCTACGAGAAAAGAAATACGGCCCACCTTCAAGCACTTTGAGCTTAGCAACCTCGTTCTCAAATTCAAATAAATAACACGACCCCAATTGCTTGATAGAAAACTTACCATGGTCCTTCCACACTGCACGAGCAGTAGCATTGAGTAGAGGCATGGGCATTTTCCCATCCAGGAAGTGACCGACCAAACAGTGATGCTCAACTCCATCGTCAAGCTGTGATTCATCAATACTGACATGGGCATCCTTACCCATCTGAAACTCTGGGTAATGGTCCAGCTTCATAGACTTGGAAGGGGCTTGAGCCTTGAATAGAGAGGACCAGTTCCTTGCTTTGGCTCCCTGTGGTGGATGAAATATCTTAGGCTCTGGAGCACGCTTATTTTCTACATGTACAAATTCCCCATCAATCACAGCTGCTGTGGGAACCTCTGTTCCCTCTTCTTGAAGTTGGATGAGATGATCCTTAAACTTCGAAAAGCTCACATTAACACCCGATTTCTGCATTTCATCCTCAATAGAGCTTACCAAGGAGGAAAGTCGATCAGCTCAATCCCCCGCCTCTTGAAGATTAGAGGTGCTGAGGTTAGGGATTTCAGAATTAGGGTTTTTGATAAGAGGAGGGTTTAGATATGAGAAACTACGACTCCGTTGGACTCGGTGTGTGGTATACGCAAGACTTGAAAGAGCTGCTGCGTGTGGATTGTTGTGAGCCAGTTGCTTCTTCCTAACAACATTAGAATCTTCTGCTTTGGAACCAATATCCCTCATTTCTGAAGTAGGTTTGATCGATGAACTCGTTCGCTCACTAAGGGGATAAACGATAGACGACTTGAACTCAGGGAAACCGACAGTGTTAGTATCCCGATCTGCCATTTTTGGTGTAGTTGTGACCTCCATAACTAGGGTTTCTCGGGAGCACCCTAATCGCCAGAGAATTGCCAATTCGCACGAGAGAGATGATGTCATGATCTGTCCATTACTGATGTTGAAATCAAAGAAACCATTATGAGTATGAATCCTAAAAAATCTCCTGGTTCTGATGGCTATAATGTTGGTTTCCTCCAATGAGCATGGCCAGTGGTTGGTCATGAGGTCACAGCTGTGGTTAAGAACTTCTTTAGATATAGTAAAATGTTAAGGAAAGCAAATGCCACTGTGGTGGCTCTTGTTCCTAAAATCACCAATACATCTAAGGTTGGGGATTTTAGACCCATTTCCTGCTGCAACACCATTTACAAGTGCATTGCAAAAATCTTGGCTAGGAGATTACAGAGTGCCCTCCCCTTCCTTATAGATCCTGTCCAGTCTAGATTTGTTAAGGGAAGGAGGATTGCAGACAATATTTTTCTAACCCAGGAACTTATGAACGGTTACCATAAGTCCTCTTCTACACCGAAGTGTGCTATGAAGGTCGACATTATGAAAGCATATGACAATGTTAGGTGGGATTTCCTTTGGGATGTCCTATTAAGCATGAACTTTCATCCCACCATGATTAAATGGTTACAAGCTTGTGTGACCACTGCTAACTACACGCTAAGCATTAATGGGGAGAATACTGGCCATATTGAGGGGAGGAGGGGCCTAAGGCAAGGTGATCCTCTCTCCTCTTAGAGAGAAATCCTTGTATGCAGACTTCCAATTTCACTGGAAATGCAAAAAGAACAAAATTGTTAGTCTTTGTTTTGCAGATGATCTTATGATCTTCTGCAAAGGGGATATTGGGTCTGTAAAACACATTCAAGCATCTCTTTCTGAATTTGAGTCCTTGTCTGGGTTAAAACCTAGCCCTCTCAAAAGTCATGTCTTCTTCTCTGGTGTTGATACAGCCACCAGGAGAGATATACTTGATATTCTTGGATTCTCAGAAGGATACTTGATATCCTCTTATCTCCAACAAGTTAACGCGCTTGGATTGCAAGCCCATGGTAGATAGAATTATCTCCAAAACCAAGTCTTGGACTAACAGAGACTTGACCTATGCGTGGAGACTCCAATTGATAAAAAAAATGTACTATTTTCTATGCAAACATACTGGACTTCCTTGTTCATTCTTCCTAAGAAGGTTATCAAGGAAGTTGAATCTGTGTTGAGAGCCTTCCTTTGGTCAGGTCCTGATCTAAGGAAGTCTGGTGCTAAAGTATCTTGGGAGCATCTTTGTGCTCCCAAAGAGGAGGGTGGACTTGGCCTCAAATCTATGCAGATCTGGAACAAGGCTGCAGTATCCAAACACATTTGGTTTGTTATCTCTGGCGGTGAGCAGTCAATGTGGTGTCAGTGGTTAAAGTCTTATTTACTTAGGGGAAGGAACTTTTGGCAAGTTAAGATGCCCAGTAGTCCCACTTGGACTTGGAGGAAACTTGCAATATAAGGCCTATTGTCCATCCTATATCAAGGTCATTATAGGTGATGGGCAAAGCACTTCACTGTGGTTTGATAACTGGCACCCCTTGGGTCCCTTGGCTGATAGATTTGGGGATAGGGTTGTTTATGATTTAGGGATGCCTAGGGACACTAAGGTTTCCTCAATTATAAGGAATTCCAAATGGGCTTTACCTATCACTCAAACTTGGGAGATTAATGAGATAAAAGCTGGTCTCATTACCCTCCCTGATCCTTTTGATGTTGAGGGTGACAGACATAGGTGGACTCTTACTACTAGTGGTACTTTTACTGTGAGCTCCTTGTGGAACAATCTTAGGACTCCATTTCCTAAAGTTCCTTGGAGTTATAGTGTATGGTTCCCTGGACATATCCCCAAATGTAGCTTCATTACCTGGGTGGCTATTCAAGAGAGACTGTACACTGAGGATAGACTTGTATTGTTTGGCTCTAAGTCTCAATCTAGATGTAGTTTTTTTTTTTTTCGGGTAAACCAAGCTTGAAAATAAAAAAAAAGGCAAAAGAATATACAGCCTACATGGGGCATACCCCAGGGAGGACAAAGATAAAAAAACATAAGAAAAGGGAAATGGGGAAGCCAAGCTGGCAACATAGAGAGACTGAGGATTGAAGCAGTTATAACATATTGACTAGTAAATCAGACTCTTGACACGTGATATGGACTGTGATAACATTGGAAAAGAGCCCTTGTGGTATGGTTTGAAGCTTGAACAGAGGACTTGGTAGATGCAGGCGTGAACAAGGAGATCGATGTTGCCGCCGCCGCCGCGACAAAAGTCGGGTGATGCCGCCGGTGATGCATACCGCCGCACCCCATGCTACACACTCACATGATCATGTTGTACACTACTCACGACCCTATGCTACACAATCGATGCATACCGGGCCACCGGAGCATGGAATTGTCACAAGGAGTCTAACTATTGCTGCACAGCCCCGCAGCCTACCTTTGAATCGGCCGGCCGCCGCGACAAGCCGCTAATGCCGGCAGGCCGCGCACGTAGCGCGAACAGAACAAGGGGAGACCGATCCAACCGCCGGGCCGCCGTTGTTTACGTAGCATCTTCCAACCGGCCGCACTGATGCTTGCCACACAATCGTGTACACCGCCGGGCCGGATCATGGGCTTGTGACATGGAGTCTAGCTGCTGCTGCTCAACTCTTCAGCTACCTTGAAACTCCACAAATCAAGCCGCAAAGAATACCGCAGATTCTCGAAGATGATGCCCTCGAAGCTTCTTAGGGCACTGAACTATGGATTTCTTTGCTCCACAAGCTACTGCATTACCGCAAATGACCGGTCAGCAGCGGCCTAGAGCTATAGCAATGAAGGAAATCGATGATGGGGAAATTTTGGCGAAAGATAACGGTACATTATTACCAACCTGTAAAACAGACGTCCCCGCCTAAATATGGCAGCCCTTAACAAGTTAATTATGATCTAATGAACCACAATTCAGCAAATCAGCAAAACATAACATGTAACAATAGATTCCAGAGCTACAACAAATACAGCAACCCACAGCAGTGCTGAATAGACCATGGGAAAGTAAAACATGGTAATAATAAGATAGAACAGGTAGAATCAATATCAACGGAATAATAGAGTGTATTGCATATACGTAAATTTGAGGCTCACCCTTCATCTCCCTCAAAACCTTACCACTTCAAATCTCTCTCTAAAAGATCCGAACTCCCTCAACTATACCTCTCCATGTGCCCCCACTAACTATTACCTCCACTCAAAAGGAAAATCAGAGGCTCAAGCACACACTCACAAGGGTTTCACACTATAAGTAGGTCGCACAACTCAAAACAAGAATCAAGCTCATCGAAGAGCTGAGCACAAGTATTAAAGGAGATCTCCTTAGAATCAGATCCATAAAAGGTCTTGGGCCATCTCTCAAATAGAGTCAAATACCTGCAATCACATCTACCCAATTGGGCCATAAGCATATAACACAATATCTCTATTCAGAGCAATCCACCTTGAGCAATCTGTCACCTGTCACTTGAAAATTCAGTTAGCAAAGTTTATGGAACAAAGGTACTAAGAAACAAGGCAGCATGCTTGGCTTTCATATCAACATGAATCAGGTGAGTTAAACTTTGACAGTTGAGATATTCCATGCTTCCAATAGTGATCCAGCTCCAGATGGCATCTTGTGTAGGGATAGCAATCTATACCTAATTTCAGAGCATATCTTGTGTACCAAGGAGGGTATAGTGAGGTGGATGTTCTGGAACTTTCTGTGGTTTCTTTTGATCCATATGTAGTAAAGAGAGACAGTAAAAGTCAGTTTGATTAATGTGCTCTTCAAATCGTTCTTCTTATGTGAAGAGAGGAGATTAACTAGGTTTAATAGGGATTGGGGTTGCCAGGTAAGGTGAGATTTAAGGGAGACCGTATCCCAGATTTGCTTGGTAAAGGGGCAATTAAAAAACAGGTGATCATGATCCTCCTCACCAGGGCAAAAACTGCAACAAGAAGTGGTCTTGATGCCAAATAGAACAAGCCTATCCTCTGTAGATAGCCTATTCTGAATGGCAAGCCAGCTAATGAGGCTACACTTGGGAATATGGGAAGGGAACCATACTACTTTGTTCCACCCAATAGTAGGAAACTTGATTCTAATATGATCCCACAATGAAGAGATGGAGAACACTCCATCATGAGACAGAGTCCAGACACAAGAGTCTGAACTACTGGAAATTTGACCATTGAGAGAAGGTAAATGAGTTCTTATCTCGTTTAGTTCCCAAGTCTGTGTGATTGGGAAATTCCATCGATTAGGTGAATGGAGAATGGTAGAGACCTTGGCATCATCGACAGCCCAACATCATAAACAATACGATTGCCAAATTTCTCAATTAATGGGCCCAAGGGATGCCAATTGTCATACCAAAGGAAAGTAGAATTGCCATCGCCAATCCTATACTTGATAAAAGTTTGAATGAGAGGACGGAGTTGAAGTAGTTTTCTCCAAGTCCAAGATGGACTACTTGGAATTCTAACTTTCCAGAAGCTTTTCCCCTTAAGCAAGTATGATTTTACCCACTAACACCACATTGATTGTTCCCCCCCAGAGATGATAAACCAAATGTGCTTAGCCATAGCAGCTTGATTCCAAATTTGTAAGGATTTAAACCCTAATCCTCCTTCTTTTTTGGGGGAACAAAGGTGTTCCCAGGAGACTTTGGCACCTGTATGCCTCAGATCAGAACCAGTCCAGAAAAAGGATCTAAGGATAGCCTCAACCTCTTTGACAACTTTCTTGGGGAGCAAGAAGATGGAGGACCAATAAGTCCGCATAGAGAATAACACGGACTTAATGAGTTGGATTCTCCCAGCATAAGAGAGGTACTTGTTTGCCCAAGACTTGGTACGGTAAGTGATTTTGTCTATGAGTACCTTACAATCAGAGTATTTAAGCTTAGTGGATATAAGGGGAACACCAAGATATCTGACGGGGAGAGAGCCCTCAAGGAAACCCAGTTTCTCAAGAATTGCATGTTTATGGGTAGCGGATACACTAGAGAAAAAGATTTTGCTCTTGCCAGGACTAGGGGATAGACCAGACAAGGCCTCAAATTCAGAAAGTGCATCTTGAATGCATTGAATGGAGCCTATGTCACCTTTGCAAAAGATCATGAGATCATCAGCAAAGCATAAGTTTATAATTTTTGTTTTCTCGCATCTCTAGTGGAAATGAAAGTTGGGACTTAGAGACTTCTCTTTAAGAATTTGGGTGAGCAATTCCATGATAATAACAAAGAGATAAGAGGACAGGGGATCACCTCGCCTTAATCCTCTTTGCCCTTTAAAGTAACCAACAGCCTCACCATTGATGCTCAACGTGTAACTAGCTGTGGTGATACATGCTTTGATCCATTGGATCATTTGGGGGTGAAAGTTCATTGAAAGTAAAATGTCCCAGAGGAAATCCCACCTGACGTTATCATAAGCTTTCATTATATCAACTTTCAATGCGCATTTGGGGGAAGAAGAATGCTTATGATAATCTCTCATAAGTTCTTGAGTCAGAAAAATGTTATCAGCAATTCTTCTACCCTTAACAAAACCTGATTGGACAGAGTCAATGAGATGAGAAAGCACAACTTGAATCCTTTTAGCAAGGATTTTAGCTATACACTTATAGATAGTATTGCAGCAGGAAATGGGCCTATAGTCCCCCACCTTGGAGGGATTAGGAATTTTAGGGACAAGGGCAACAATGGTTGAATTAGCCTTAGTGAGAAGTTTGCGGATCCAAGAAATTCCTAATAGCAGAAGTGACCTCATGCCCAATCACATCCCAAGAATTATGGAAAAAACGGCAATCAGAACCATCGGGGCCGGGTGCTTTGTTAGGACTCAAAGAAAAAAGGTTTCTTTGATCTCTTGATTAGTGACCTCAAAGAACCATGGTATCCCTCTGGGCATCATCAAGTCTGGAAGAGATTAGATGGTTGACTCTGGAAGTACCACTGTAATTAATGGAATGGGCTGACCCCAACAGATTGGTGTAAAAAGTAACAAATGCTGATTTAATTTCACTAGGATCATGAGTAGTGGTATTATTAGTAAGGACCAGACTATTGATACTCCTTCTATTTCTATGGTTAGAAATAGTTTTAAAGAAGTAAGAGGTGCATTGGTCTCCAGACTTAAGCCAAAGAATCCTCGATTTCTGCTTAGCAAAGCTCTCTTCAGCTCTAGCAAGAGTAAAGTATTGCTTACAAAGAATCCTCTCCCGGGCCTGATTGGCAGAGTCAGAGGGATCATGACTCAGGGCTCTCGGATATTGTCCAAAAGCCTAGCGGCGGCGGTTCTTTTGGATATGTCAAAATCCGCGATTATTTAGTTTCTTAAGTTCGATTGCCGGATTCTGAGTTTTTCACAGACAACATACATAGGATTACCAAGAACAATCCTGCTCCACACATTCTGAACAGTGATCAAAAAATCAGGATGTTGAGAAAGAAAATTGAAGAACTTAAAAGGTTTCTTGGTTCTTCGGGGGACAGGGTTCACAGATACAACAGCTGGAGAGTGGTCAGAGATCCCAGGGGGGGGAAAATGAGCATTGGAGCAAGAAAAACTATTGAGCCACTGATCATTGACCAGAACCCTATCGATCTTAGACGAGATATACTGAGTGGACTTTTGTTTGTTAGACCAAGTGAAAAAGCACCCAGTGTACCTAAGATCTTCAAGCTCATTAGCAACCATACAATTATGCAGATCCTCCATATGGGGAGGCCAATGACGATCACCACCAAGCTTATCAGTAGCGAACCTTGGAGCATTAAAATCACCTAAGATAATCCAAGGATCATGAGTATTACAATTAGACAGATCATTCCATAGGTCCTTTCTCTCCATGTAGAGATTGGACCCATAAACAAAGGTAGACATGAATTTAGTATCACCAGAAACAGACTGAATACTACAGTGAATGGATTGACTTGACTGTCTCTCAACAATTAGATTAAGCATAGAAGAATCCCAAACAACACAGATTCTACCATTAGGAGCTATAGCAGAATTATTTACAAAAGACCAAGATGGAAACATGGAATTAATGATCTTAGAAAACTTAGCATCTTTAATTTTATGCTCTAAGAGACCAAAAAGTGACAAGTTATGTGTTCTTACAAAAGATGCTACTTCTTTTTGCTTAATAGGGTCATTAAGACCCCTCATGTTCCAACACCCAAAATGCAGAGGTAATTTATTCATGACAAAAAAAGGCAGAAATTAGAAAGATAAGAATGCTGCCCAAAAAGTACATAAGCATGCTTCAGAGCTTACCTGACAAGGATGGGGTAGAAGGAGGGCCCCTGTTTTGCTTTTTGCCCTTCTTCTTACTAGATGGACTCCTGGAATATGAAGCACTTACTGTTCCCTCATTTTCCCCTTTAGCAGGATTTATATTAGGTGGTTTTGGTTGAGGATCAAGGGGAGGACTGGCCCCAGTGGTAGATTGGTCCCCAATACAAAGACTCCCCAATCTCGATATTGCATCAGTTGAAAATACAATCAGAATCGCGTGAGCTGTTGTACCGGGCAAGAAGCACTAAAAAGGGCATTCTTGGGAGAGGAGAGAGAAGGCTTAATGTCCTCATGGACCTCTGACCCTTCACTAAGAGAGTCTACCTCCACGCCACCAGCAGGAATAACAGAAAAAGCAGGACCCGTGGCGTTTGCGACAGTTATATAGAAACTGCCTCTAGAACACCACCACCACCTCCAAGAGCCTTCCCAATCAGCTTCCACTCTTCATCATCAATAGAGGGCTGGGGATCTGGCTTTGGCTTACAAACATGTCCGAAAACTTTACACACTCCACACTTAGGGGGTAACCACTGGTATTCTACCCCTACCTTGACAGAGTTACACCCATCTGTAATATGAATATTCTTAGGAAGATTAGCCTTTGCTGAAATCTCAACACAAACCCTTGCAAAGTCTATTCTCTGCTGATTAGCAGTAGCGATGTCCACATAGAGAGGCTTACCAATGGTACTGGCAACCCGACTAAAACCTTCTTCTGTCCAACATTCCAAAAGGAGTTTGTGAATCTTAACCCAAGCTGGAATGGTGGAGGGATGTTCAGTAGATGGCTCCATCATTCTGTGCCAATTTTTAAGGACCAAGTATCTTCGGGAAAAGAAATAAGGTCCACCTTCTAACACCTTGTGTTTAGTTTCCTCATCTTGAAACTCAAAAAAGTAGCACGCCCCAATCTGTTTGATGTTAATCCTACCATGCTCTTTCCAAACACTTCTAGTTTTTTCCCTGGTATTGAAAGTCATGACCACTTGTTCTTTAATTGCTCATTCACTTCACAAGTTTGGACTCAATTAATTGCTAGAGTTAATGTACATTGGCCAGATAGAACTTGGAATAACTGGATTGCTCTCTTAGCAACAATCAAAGGCAAAACTATGAAAGCACTTTTAATCAAACTACTTTTTACCACTTCTGTATATCACATATGGATTGAGAGGAATGTCCGTAAATTTCAAAATATTGCAAGTCCTATTTCTGTGGTGTTAAGTAAGATCCACTCTGTCATAAGGCATAGGTTGATGTCCTTGGGGAATCTCCCCAAAGGACCTCAAACAAACTATCTTTTGGCGCAGTGGGATGTTGCTTTTAGATGATTATATGGCAGATGATAAGGGGTATGAAATTAATTAGTCATGCATGTTCGATATGAGTGGTATGTATTGTATTTTAATCTCCTTGATGAGTATGTTATAGGTCCAAGTTTTTCCCCAGGGCCACAGGCTGGAAGGATGGTCTGGTTATTGCACTAACTTACCCAATTGGGTACTCTGTTTGCAGGTCCTTATAAGTTTACTATGCATAGGTATTTTGTCTCCAAGGATGGAGGCAATCCTTGATACTGTTTTCTGTCTTCAAGGATGGAGGCGATCCTTGATATTGTTTTTTTGTCTCCAAGGATGGAGGCAATCCTTGTTTATTATCCGGCAATATTTTCTCTTCTAATATGCTTTGCATTGTGGTTTAGCCATAAGTAGTTTGTTGGATTGAGTTGTGTGTTTGAGCCACTGATTTATTGTGAGTGGAGGTAATAATTAGCGGGGGAGTATTGTGAGGTTTAGTTGAGGGAGACTGAGTCCCTAGTGAGAGAATAGGAGTGGTGAGGTCCCGAGGGAGATGAAGTGTGAGCCATATGACGTAGGACATTTCTCCAATTATTGCTTAGGTCCAGATCTATGGACTGCATTACGTGGCAGCTTTTTGCTGCTGCTGCATCTACTGTTCACGTAGTGTTACATTCTTGCTGTTGCAGCTGCTTTTACTGTACCATACTGCTGGTAATGTGGCAGTTTTGTTGTTGCTGTTTGTGTTGGTTGTGTGTTGTTGTTGTCATGCTCTGGGCAACCAAGTTACAAACGAAACTCTGCCCAAATTTTCTTTGAAATTCCAGTGGTACTTGCTAAGCTAGTTGTTAGATACTATTTAATGTGATTTACCATTCCGTCACTGCACGCTTATCATGGTTCAAGGGTCACCCTGAATGTTAGACTCTATTTAATGTGACTTCCTGCATCTGTTGTGGTAGGGAAAATATATTCAATGGTAAGGCATAGATTACTTTCTCTGGGTAACCTTCCATCAGGTTCTCATTCCTAGGAGCTGTTGGCTAAATGGAGTATCAACTAGCACTTTCTGCGGATTCTTGTAACTCTTCCACTCAGCCACCCAGTCCAGCTCTTATTGCAATGGTATGCATTACGTCTATGTATGAGGTTTGTTATCTTATAACTCATTCCTTAACCTCTGCACTGGTCCTGTTGGATACTTTGGTATAAACTGTGATGAATTTGCTTGTGAGTGAGTGACCTACTATACTGTGAGTAACCTTGGTGAGAATTGTGTTTGATCCTCCACTTACCTTTGAGAGAGCTATACAATTGGTATGGGATACAAAAGTGAGCTGAGGGGGTTTGGAACCTTAGTGAGGGATATTGAAGCCGTGAGGTCCCAAGGGAGTTGTAGGTGAGACACTATACTCTAGGTATCCTGCCATACACTGATGGGTTATATTGTGTCATGTTTCCTGTCAAACAAAGCTGCACTCGTTCTCTCCTGCGATGTCTATGCTAGATAGTATCATTTTGGTAGTGGTATTGTCTATCTACTGCTGCAACTGATTACATATTACTGCTACTTAGTCTTTGCTAATCATGCATTAGTTGAGGACAATGTGCTATGACTGCAAACTGCCAAATTCATGGTCTAGTATGGATCTGTTTTGCTGCCAGTCTCTAGGCAGATGATGGCAGTTTTACTGCTGTTGCAGTTTATCTACTGCTGCCAGTTCTGGGCAGTTGCTACTCGTCGGACTACTGCCCCTAACTGCTACTCCTGCTGAGTGTGAGTTATAATTTTATTGTTGTCGGACTAATTGTCCTGTCCCGAATGCTTTGCTGCTGCTTTTGAATTCTTGGTTGCAAGTACTGTTGCAACCAATGTAGCTGTTCCTTAGGTTACTTATTGCTATCTTTGAGATGCCATTGTATGTTGCTGTAACAATCTGCTGTGATTGTCTGCTTGGTATGTTAGTTTTCCAAAGGAGATGCTGCCCAAATTTTCAAAACTCCTACGGGTTGTTTATCTACAGCTTAGCTGCCTAGCCTTGGGGGGATGTCCCTTGGCATGTATGTTCCCCTTGGGGAGGGGGTGTCCTCCCATTTCATTTCATAAGTTATGTATTCACATGGACTGTTTGTATCCCATTGTGATGAGACCTGTCTAAGCTGAGAGGTTTTGAAGTTCACAGAAGCCCTCTTAAAACCAATTTGCACAAGCTCATAACTCCATTCCCTACTGAAGCATTTGGAAGACGTTTTGAAGTTCACAAAGTCACTGCACTTTCACGCCTGATGCTGCGTTCAACTATAGTCTACTCTTATTGTTATTATCTTGTTATCGTACTTAATCTCTCATGTTGTTTATTTTTTGTATTCCCCTGTAGCCGTAGAGCTTCACTATCTCCCTTTCCTTTGTAGCCGTTTGGCCTCCAATCCATGCAATTTTCTTTTCCTTTTCTTTTTCCTTCTTTTTTTTTTCTTTCTTTGTCCTCCCTGGGGTATGCCCCTTGTAGGCTGTATATTCGCTTAGCCCCTTTTATTTTAAAGTTGTTTTATCTATAAAAAAAAATGTGACTTACCATTCCCGTCATTGCACACTTATCCAGTTGCTTCTAGCTCATTTCACTTGCTCTATGGGGAGCTGTCCCAAATTTTATTACCCAGTGTGTTGGGTTTTTGGCCTACCTTTGGGGGGGCTGTCCTAAAGGAGGAACTGTTCAGTCCATGCACCCATCTAATATGCTGTTCACCCAACTCAAGGACAATTGCATGAAGTGCTATTTGAAGAATTCCAAGATTTAATTCAAAGTTAGTTGATCGCAATGATTCACCCTACTACTTTTGATGAGCTTCTGGCCATCTACCTGATGGTTTATAAACTTATTTAGATCTCCAGAGTTGCATTATTTGTAGTTTTGGTTTTTGCTTAGTTACCCTGTAGCCACTTGGCCTTTTCCATCTTTTCTTTCTTTATTTTGTTTTGTCCTCCTGGGGTATGCCCTTGTAGGGCTGTATATCCTTTTATCCTTTTATTTTCAAGCTGGTTTATCCAAAAAAAAAAATCTTCTGGGGGCACCTCATAGCTCATTATGATGGCTCCGTAAGAGTTAAAGAACTAATCCAGAGAGTACGAACTGATGATCAAAGTCTGGCAATGGTTCAAACCATTACTGATGTTGAAATCAAAGAAACCATTATGAGTATGAATCCTAAAAAAGCTCCTGGTCCTGATGGCTATAAGATTGGTTTCTTCCAAAGAGCATGGCTAGTGGTTGGTCATGAGGTCATAGCTGCGGTTAAGAACTTTAGATCTAGTAAAATGTTAAGGAAAGGAAATGCCACTGTGGTGGCTCTTGTTCCTAAAATCACCAATCCCTCTTAGGTTGGGGATTTTAGACCCATTTCCTACTGCAACACCATTTACAAGTGTGTTGCAAAAATCCTGGCTAGGAGATTACAGAGTGCCCTCCCCTTCCTTATAGATCCTGTCCAGTCCGGATTTGTTAAGGTAAGGAGGATTGCAGACAATATTTTTCTAACCCAGGAACTTATGCACGGTTACCATAAGTACACCGAAGTGTGCTATGAAGGTCAACATTATGAAAGCATATGACAATGCACGGTTAATCTTTGTTTTACAAAGGGGATACTGGGTCTGTAAAACACATTCAGACATCTCTTCTCTGGTGTTGATACAGCCACCAGGAGAGATATACTTGATATTCTTGGATTCTAAGAAGGATATTTACTTGTGAAATACCTTGGTGTTCCTCTTATCTCCAACAAGTTAACACGCTTGGATTGCAAGCCCATGGTAGATAGAATTATCTCCAAAACTAAGTCTTGGACTAACAGAGACTTGACCTATGCGGGGAGACCCCAATTGATAAAAAATGTATTTTTTTCTATGCAAACATACTGGACTTCCTTGTTCATTCTTCCTAAGAAGGTTATCAAGGAAGTTGAATCTGTGTTGAGAGCCTTCCTTCGGTCAGGTCCTGATCTAAGGAAGTCTGGCATCTTTGTGCTCCCAAAGAGGAGGGTGGACTTGGCCTCAAATCTATGCAGATCTGGAACAAGGCTGCAGTATCCAAACACATTTGGTACGTTATCTCTGGCGGTGAGCAGTCAATGTGGTGTCAGTGGTTAAAGTATTATTTACTTAGGGGAAGGAACTTTTGGCAAGTTAAGATGCCTAGTAGTCCCACTTGGACTTGGAGGAAACTCGTCAATATAAGGCCTATTGTCCATCCCTATATCAAGGTCATTATAGGTGATGGGCAAAGCACTTCACTGTGGTTTGATAACTGGCACCCCTTGGGTCCCTTGGCTGATAGATTTGGGGATATAGTTATTTATGATTTTTGGGTAAATAGTTGTTTATGATTTAGGGATGCCTAGGGACACTAAGGTTTCCTCAATTATAGGGAATTCCAAATGGGCTTTACCTATCACTCAAACTTGGGAGATTAATGAGATAAGAGCTGGTCTCATTACCCTCCCTGATCCTTTTGATGTTGAGGGTGACAGACATAGGTGGACTCTTACTACTAGTGGTACTTTTACTATGAGCTCCTTGTGGAACAATCTTAGGACTCCATTTCCTAAAGTTCCTTGGAGTTATAGTGTATGGTTCCCTGGACATATCCCCAAATGTAGCTTCATTACCTGGGTGGCTATTCAAGAGAGACTGTACACTGAGGATAGACTTGTACTGTTTGGCTCTAAGTCTCAATCTAGATGTAGTTTTTTCCCTGGTAGTGAAAGTCATGACCACTTGTTCTTTAATTGCTCATTCACTTCACAAGTTTGGACTCAATTAATTGCTAGAGTTAATTTACATTGGCCGGATTGAACTTGGCATAATTGGATTGCTCTCTTAGCAACAATCAAAGGCAAAACTATGAAAGCACTCTTAATCAAACTACTTTTTACCACTTCTGTATATCACATATGGATTGAGAAGAATATCTGTAAATTTTAGAATATTGCAAGTCTTATTTCTGTGGTGGTAAGTAAGATCCACTCTGTCATAAGGCGTAGGTTGATGTCCCTGGGGAATCTCCCCAGAGGACCTCAAACAAATTGTCTTTTGGCGCAGTGGGATGTTGCTTTTAGCTGATTATATGGCAGATGATAAGGGGCATGAAATTAATTAGTCATGCATGTTCGATATGAGTGGTATGTTTTGTATTTTAATCTCCATGATGAGTATGTTACAAGTCCAAGTTTTTCCCCAGGGCCACAGGCTGGAAGGATGGTTTGGTTATTGCACTAACTTACCCAATTGGGTACTCTGTTTGCAGGTCCTTATAAGTTTACTATGCATAGGTATTTGTCTCTAAGGATGGAGGCAATCCTTGATACTGTTTTCTGTCTCCAAGGATGGAGGCAATCCTTGATATTGTTTTCTGTCTCCAAGGATGGAGGCAATCCTTGTTTATTATCTGGAGATATTTTCTCTTCTGATATGCTTTGCATTGTGGTTTAGCCATAAGTAGTTTGTTGCATTGAGTTGTGTGTTCCACTTATATAAGTTGTGTGTTTGAGCCATTGATTTATTGTGAGTGGAGGTAATAATTAGCGGGGGAGTATTGTGAGGTTTAGTTGAGGGTGATTGGGGGGTCCCTAGTGAGAGAATTGGAGTGGTGAGGTCCCGAGGGAGATGAAGTGTGAGCCATATAACGTAGGGCATTTCTCCAATTGTTGCTTAGGTCCAGATCTATGGACTACATTACGTGGCAGCTTTCTGCTCCTGCTGCATCTACTGTTCACGTAGTGTTACATTGCTGCTACTGCAGCTGCTTTTACTGTACCATATTGCTAGTAATGTGGCAATTTTGTTGTTGCTGTTTGTGTTGGTTGTGTCTTGTTGTAGTCATGCTCTGGGCAGCCAAGTTACAAACGAAACTCTGCCCAAATTTTCTCTGAAATTCCAATGGTACTTGCTAAGGTAGTTGCTAGATTCTATTTAATGTGATTTACCATTCCCGTCATTGCACGCTTATCCAGTTGCTTCTAGTTTATTTCACTTGCTCTATGGGGAGCTGTCCGAATTTTATTACCCAGTGTGTTGGGTTTTTGGCCTACCTTTGGGGGGTTGTCCCAAAGGAGGAACTGTTCAGTCCATGCACCCATCTAATATGCTGTTCACCCAACTCAAGGACAGCTGCATGAAGTGCTATTTGAGGAATTCCAAGTTTTAATTCAAAGTTAGTTGATCGCAATGATTCACCCACTACTTTTGATGAGCTTCTAGTCATCTACTTGATGGTTTAGAAACTTATTTAGATCTCCAGACTTGCATTATTTGTAGTTTTGGTTTTTGCTTAGTTACCCTGTAGCCACTTGTCCTTTTCCATCTTTTCTTTATTTATTTTGTTTTGTCCTCCTGGGATATGCCCCTTGTAGGATGTATATCCTTTTCCCCTTTTATTTTCAAGTTGGTTTATCCAAAAAAAACATCATCATCAATATCCTTATATTCGCTAGGATACTCATCATACACAAAATTCCTTCTAAATCACCTTCAAAGCCATCATTTATAGAGGATTCATCAAAGATTGGCAAGTCTTCAATCTTAAATGCCCAATCATTCCTGAGAAACCCTTGAAGTTCTTCACTTAGATATTCATCAAAGATAGAAAAAACCAATGAAATAACCATGTTCCTTCGCCTCTTCAAACACATCCGGAATGAGGTTCATCTCCCCCTTAAACTTGGCTGAATTGACGAGTCCACAGGATTCTCCAAGGTCATCACCAGGGTTCTCCTTCTTCTTGCAAACGAAAGTGGACTCAAATCAAATTTGAGAACCACTCACATTCACTTGGAGGTAACAATCAGTGCACCTTCTTAATCAAGGTAGCAACTCATCTTTTCATTAACAATAATTGCACCTTGTCACTTAAGGTAGCAATTTGTTCACTCAAATCTTTAATCTCATTCCTCTAATGATTTTTGGTTGCCCAAGCTATCAATTCCACTAGCATTTTTTTTTTGGGTAATTTAGCTTGAAATTAAAAGGGGTTAAGCGAATGTATAGCCTACAAGGGGCATACCCCAGGGAGGACAAAACAAAATAAAGAAAAGAAAAAAAATTGCGTACTCCCCGGCAGAACCCGCCGGGTGAAAAATATGAAATCCAGCACAACCCGCTGGGATAGGGATACAAATGCTTAAAACAAAATTATCAAATACTAGTGAGATCCAATCTTGAAAGATGCGGTCCCATTTTGATTATCAGGGTCATGCCATGCGGTACAATTGGAACACATCCCTTTCCAAACTGCTTTTGTGTGTAATAGGGGCCGTGGTGGACCCCTTTATAATAAGCTTCTTATACCTCTTCAATTTATATGCATGCGGTACAGCTGGGTTAGCTGGGTACGCACATTGACCAAGTTAAATTCAGTCTTTCCACCGAAAGACTACTGCTACAGCAATGCAGCTAGTACCTTTTGACAAAAAGGTATCATCTGACCCATTTTCTACCTCATGTATACAGAGAGCAAACAATGCCCACTCTCACAAAGGAATGTGAGACACACTTGCGTCTTCTTCAATATTCAGCAGTCCCACCAAAACCCAGAAACACAGAACTAGGTTAACCTGACTGGATTTCTCAAAGAGAGCACAATGATCACCAACGTGAGCACCATTATCAACATAAAATTAAAGATTAAATACTGGGTTAACTCGCTACATCCACAAACACAGCACAACAACGTGAGAAGATCACTACCACATGTATGGACATTGAAACTCCTACGCACAATAGAACCGTTGATGGTATTACCCCCATAGCCGTGACATCAACGACACTTAGCAAGAGGAACTGGGATGCACAAGAAATTCAAGCCAAATACAATGAAAAGTAACCAAACTCAACTATATGCTCACTGATCTGGGTCCCCATTTGACTAGGGAGAACGAGTCTGTAGGTGAGAGGCAGTAAGCCCCTTCGCATTTTCCGACCTAGGGCTTTACCCCTAAACCAGCTTGATGATGAGTATACCTTGATTTTGTGTGTGCCGATTGAGCATTTAGAGGTTTCTGAACTTTTCAGATTCCCCTGTTGGGTTTGCTTTGCTGTTGATCAAATCACAAAATGAAGAGAGAGAACCCGATTAGGAGATGAACACCAACATCTCGGTCAGATCCCCTTTGTTGAGAGTGGGCCGATTGCTGTGAGGAGCTTCAAGAAAACCCAATACTGATGATGAGGGACCACCACGGCCCATGATGAACCAGAACCAAGCAAAAAGCTTGATTTTGTGATGGTCGGATATGCTTGGTTTGGTGATTTTGGGAAAAATTATGAGAAATAGAACTTGATCAGAGCATCTTACCCTCTGGATCAATCCCATTTTTGTGGGTTTTGGTTGGGGAGTGCATTCTCTCTCTATTTCTAGAGAGAGAAGCTCTCAACCCTTCCATTAGTGGAGATTTTATCACAACTAATTCCACTAGCATTATTCACCATGAAAGCTCTACCTCCACCTCCTGTTATACCTTTATGCCTCTATAAGGCATTAGAACTCCAAAATCAACTCTTGTAACCAACATCGGCCAAAATTCAGTAACACCCAATCAATTGGGGCCCCAAACTTCAACAAATCACCAATAACAACAACAAATATTGACCAAATTGAAACAAATCACGACAAACTTCGATAAATAGCAAAAACCCCGTGAAATCTGACCTCAATACACTTCTTAAGTGCTGAACAATTGTTTTCGAGTGTTCAAACACTGATTTGGAAGACGAGATCACAGACTCGAGTGTCTAAATCACTATTTCAAGAGTGAAAAAGGGCTGACTGGTACAAGAATAACTGTTTCGAGTGTCGAATCACTGTTTTGAATGGGAACAATGTTTGATTGAGTTCGAATAGCCTTCTAATTGACAGATCAAGATTCAACGAGGTTCGATTGAGTGTTTTCGTACCTTAATTGAGGGTTTCTAGCACTGTAGATGTACTAGGTCAGTGTTTCAAACAAGAACATGGCTCGATTTGGATCGAATAGCCTTTAAATCAACAAATTGATGGTCGAACAACCCTTTAATCAACAGATCGAAGGTTGAACAGGGTCAAATCACTATTTCGAGCAGTAACGAGGTGCGATTGATGTGGTTTGAGGTTTGACAGAGGTCAAAAATGGTTTTATAACCTTGAAAAATGGGTTTGTAGCCTTTGAATTGGGTAGATCTAAAGATTTGGAGTGGAATAGGTTGATTTGGATTTTTTCGGCGAAATTCCGGAGAGGTTTCTGGCGCCATTTACCGACGAGGTCCAGGTTTCAAGGGAGGTTCCGGTGGGATGAATGGTAAAGATCTGAGCTCAGTGCTCTAATACCAAATGATGCAAACCAAATCGGAGGATATATTTAATTAGAGATGGAGCAACTCTTCCATGGGTAAGATAATGATGGAACTTCTCTCTTTAGGCGATTTCCCCTGTTGAAACCCTAGATGGTAGACGGTACCATCCCCATGTCTAATGGACTAGAGGTCAGGGCAGTTGATTCTAATGAATTTCGCAAGAAACAAGGTAGCGCTCTTCACCTACAAACTAAAATACCCTCTACTCAAACACCAACATCGGTGGTTTCATTAACCACCATAACTACACCTCAAAGCTTTTCAGATCTGTACCCTGAGATTATGGATGCATCTTCCAGCGCAAATACTCCACCGTATACTCCTAAACCTAACTTTTCTCCAGCCTCAAATCTACAATCGGATGAACTTGTTACACACAGTCCCCAAATGTCTCTGAAACCTAGTTTCTCCATAGATCTAGTTCACGACTCAACCCCAAAAAACCCTAACCACAAAAATACCCTTTCCACTTCCGATGTTTCGAGCAATTCATCATTTGGTCCGCATAGCCCTTGCAAATCGAGTCCCAATTCTGCACGCAAACTCCATAAAGTTTTCAAGCAGGCGACAGTCCAACTCGATGGGGAAGAGAGAATAGCTGCCTTAGTGCTAGCTCTGGAGGAGGAAATGAAAAATGCAGGAACTAGGGTTGATTGTTCAGAACTCAGATCTCAACTCATTCAATTGCGAGCAAAGGAATTTAATCCTGAGGGACCATCTTCAGGTACAGCTGCAGGTAACTTTCTACAGATTGGTTTTCATCATCCTTCTAGCAACCAACATCCACATACCTCAAAACACACACAAGAGGCAACCCTTCGAGGGGGCTTTGCCCTCTCTCTAGAATACTTAATGAGAGAAACCAAAATGAAAGGGATCTGGTCCCTAAATCTATCTCTTGTATGATGGAGCAGATTGGATTCCTTTCCTAATCTGGTTCATTATTTGTATTTCACAATTTGTATGGGCCATCATTTGGTTCTTATGAAGCTCTATTTGTTATAAATCATCTAGATTGGGGATCTTTCGTTGGAGAGTTCAAACTCTACCGTATGAAGGCTGAAAACTGCTTGGTATAAATCATCATTTGCACTATTGTATTTGTTATAAATCATCATTTGCACTATTGTTCACTATTATATAATCACTTGCTTCTATTTCACTACTGTTTGCACCTCTGCTGGTTACTTAGCTGATCGAGAAAACTGCTTGGTCAGAGTTATTCACTGATTTTACTTGTTTATGAAGATTTGAGTTGCTATCTTTTAGAGTTTGATGCTGGTGCCAACTGAGTTGCTATAATCTGGATAGTCACGGTTCTAGGGAATGTCAAAAGACAAATGATATGCTGTCAAAATTTTCCAAAATTTGGCTGTACCTCTTACTTATTGTTCATTTCAAATAACTGTTTCTTGCTTAGCCTTGGGGGGTTGTCCCTGGCACGTTAGATGCCCATTGGGAGGGGGCTGTCCTCCCGTGTTAGTTATGTTCATCGTTCATCGTGTTACAGTAGTAGTGACTGTAGTAGGGTTCCTTGTTCATGCATCAAGTTTGTTGTATAATTGTCTCCGTTGGAACCTAGTTGCTAGTGGCTCATCGGCCGGGTATCATCAGCTCGTGCAATAATCACCTAGTGGTACATCAACCCATGCATCATCAGCCGTGGTCTCTACTATCAAGCTCAAGCAAAAAGAAGTTCCAACTAGTTTTGAGGGGTTCTAATCCTACTACTTAGAAAGGTCCACAACACTTGTTGCTCATGATGCAAGGTTGCTCCTCTGAAGAATCAAGTTTGGAGTGATTGCCTCACATTCAGGATCTACATTTTCTATATTTTCTTCTTGGGATGGCTCATCTTGGGTTGCACATTTTGGATCTTTTGGGATCTAAGTTATTTTTTTTTGGGTAATTCAGCTTGAAATTAAAATGGGTTAAGCGAATGTACAACCTTCAAGGGGCATACCCCAGGGAAGACAAAATAAAAATAAAGAAAAGAAAGAAAAATTGCGTACTCCCCGGCACAACCCGCCGGGGTGGGCATATTGGAAGTCCTAGCACAACCCGCTAGGATAGGAATAATTAAGTAAAAATACAAAGTTATATAAACCGTAGTTTGATAATGTGGTTTCCACTTGAAGTGGACCCATATTGATAGCGTGGCACAAAGGCCAAACAAGTAGCCTTTTGTCGGAAAAAATGGGTGTAATCCCATTGAGTGCATGAGAACAGCTGTCCTCGATTCAAATTGTACCCACCAGTTCACATGCACATTGTGCGAGAACACAGTTGTATAAAATGATGATGGGCCCCACGAGCCTTTGAAGCTTTACAGCAACCTTAGTAATACGATGTAGTTGGTACGGATTGAACCAATAGTTTGAATATTTCAACGGAATAGAGTGGGCCCAACCAACAAACTTGAAACCGGATTGATTGACTAAGTTTACTCCCATGTTTGGAAATTAGTCTAGCAGTAACCACAAAAGTTGTGCCGCCCCACAACTGTGTACCACTTGCATATTTCTCAAAAGTAGTGCATCAGACGCTTGTACCACCGAAGTTTGCCAAGTCTCACTAAAGAAAGTGGGACACACTCTCTTCTTCCCTAAACTTCACCGGACCAGTCCAGAATTAAAATGGGAATACACAAAGTGCAAACCCACCGAATACATTTAGAATATTATGAACATAAGGATGACAACGCACAACAAACTCTAAAACCAGCTTCAAACAAACGAAAAGGAGAGAATATGAGGACCTACATCACCGAGCTCTCCTTAGAAACCAGAACCGGATGTGGTATTACCCCACCGCCGTGACACCGGAGACACTTAGCGGGAGGAACTGGGTCGCCATGGAATAGTCAGTTTTAGAACCCCGAGATCTCAAATTTCTTTGTGAGAAGCCCGTTCTTAGAGTTGGATGTGCCATGGTTGAAGCCCCACGACTGAAGCTACAAAAACACCATCAGAGATGGGTCTGGTACAGTTAATAGAGACGAGGACGAGCCCCTTTGATGCCTATCAATTTGTTAAAAATTGATAGGAAGAGGAGGGGAGTGCATTCTCTCTCTAGATTCTAGAGAGAGAAGCTCTCAACCCTTATCTAAGTTATTTGTTTTAGCTTATAACTTTTATTTTGTATTGTGTTTCCTTCCCATCTAGCACAGAAGGTTAGGAAACACTTGCCTTATAATTCATAGCTCATTGTAGCCGTTTTGCCTAGGTTTACATTTTCTTTCTTTACTTTATTTTCCTTTTCCTCTTGGGATATGCCCCTTGTAGGCTGTACATCCCCTTAGCCTCTTTTTATTTCAAGCTTATTTACCCAAAAAAAGAAAAAATCCAGCAACTCCTTACCAGATTGAGGAGTTCTGGTTCATCATGGGTCGTGGTGCTTTGTTATAGCATTCTATGTAGATGTTATGGTGGTCCCTCATCAGTATCAGTCTACTAGGTTATCTTGAAGCTCCTCGCAGCAAGACCATGGGCGAGGAATCTGGGTTGTTCAACTCCAGATGGTGCTATCCCAACAAGTCATGGGGAGTTTGGTTTCTAATTCATCCAATGTGGACTTGTTCCATACCTATCAGCCGTCCAGTCATGAAGTCCATTCTCAGGATAGAGCTCCGCTAATAAATTCTGCCTTGAATCGCCAGACCACGGAGACATTGAGATTCCCGAGGTCCAACCCCTGAACAGACTCTACCGCGGCGGTTTAGTTCCTCTTGTTAAGTGTTGTTGGTGGCACGGCGGTGAGGGTTATACTGCAATTGGTTCTGGTTCCTACGGTGGGCTCACAGGAGGAGGTCCTCTTATCTTGGTTGCATCTGTTGGAGTTGGCATTAAAGGTGGTTTTTCCTGGGTTCAAATGAAGAAGATGAGAGTAGAGAGTGAGATCTACTCTCTCTATGCAAGTGGGCTAGTTGTTAGGTCCTATAAGCGGTACACTACTGCAACAGCAAACTTTCGACTGTATCAAATTAGTAGGTTCAATCCCACCGACTAGAAATTTGCTAGTCGTAAGGTGGGCCTTTTAATTTGGCAGGTCTACACCGTAGGGATAACTGTCAGTTACAAGCCAATACATGCAAGTCAATGGTAATTTCATTACACGCCAATTTCTTTGGTTACAAAGCGGATCACGGGGACTCAAAGGGGAAGTGTGCCTTTATAAGACAATACAAGCAAGCAAAATGCTACTCTTTTTGGCTGCCGACATTAGGCCTTTGTGGGCCCCCACATCACACCAAAATGGGACTAAAACTTGTATACTTTCTGTATTTTGTGATTTTGTAGGCTGATATTCCCAGTTTAACAAATTTATTTTTATTTCTTTATTTCCCACCCCGGCGGGATGTGCTGGGGACTACCCAATTTTCTTTTTCTTTTTATTTTCCTTTTGTTCTTCTTGGGGTATGCCCTTGGCAAGCTGTACATTCGCTTAACCCTTTTTAATTTCAAGCTAGATTACCAAAAAAAAAAAAAAGAGAAGAAAAACATCCACATACCTCTGCTCTAAAAGTTTCCCAGGATGAGCCTAACCCTCCACCCCAACCCACTGAACAAAATACCACCCAACAACCCAAAACCAAGGACTAGGCCTCTCTCTTCCAGTCTCAAGGTCGTTCTATTATTATGAAACTTAGCCACTACCCAGAGTTACAACAAGGGGATGAACCTGTTGTTGAGTTAGAAGAATCCTATTTCAATGATAAATCCTGGAATAATTGTCTTATTGGGCATTTTTTGGATGGAAAAATGGCCTTCCCACTTCTTAGTTCCACAACCAGAAAGATTTGGAAAGACCATGGCAGGATTAAGATTAAACAAGTGGGGGCTTGTTTCGTCTTTGAATTTCAAGATGAAGAACTTAGAGTTCTGGAGGGGGGTCCTTATTTATTCTCTAGGGGGTATTTAGTTCTCAAAGATTGGCATAGGATGTTAGTCCCTTCTACGGATCATCCTTCAACCATTCTTGCGTGGGTCAAAATTCATAAACTTCCCCTTGAATGTTGGACTAAGTAAGTACTTAGCTTCATTGCCAGCACCATAAGACCTCTTCATGTTGATATTGCTACTGCTCAACAACAGAGACTTGATTTTGCAAGAGTCTGTGTGGAAATTTCAGCTAATTTAGACCTCCCCAAAACTATCCAAATCAGACATGGGAATGAGTTTGTCAATGTTGCCATAGAATACCAATGGCTCCCACCAAAATGTGGCATGTGTAAAGTTTTGGGGTATTCTTGTAAGCCCAAAGTTGAACCATAAGTCACCAATAATGATGACACTTGGAGACAAATTGGTAATGTACCAAGGTCCCCACAGGTATTGCCTTTGTTATGCAACCTGATAAGGAAGGTGTGATCGTTGATGATTTGAGTGTTGAATCTTAGAGTGAAGAAGCAGAGGTCTTGGGTGATGTAGCCCCCTCTCATACTTTTGCAAGCTCTGGTTCTGCCCCTACTGTGGTGAATCAAATGCCTCAATTTGCTGTGGATGGAATTGGAGAGCAAGACCAGATTTCTAAGGGCTTGTTTCTAGCCGGCAAAGGTCCTTTGGAGCATGTAGGAAGCATCCTTCCTGATCCTCCTGATGGATACACTAAAGGGAGTTCCATCAAAAGAACAAACAGAAAAAATCACAAAGGAGCGAATTCTAGCAACAAAGGGGGAGTTCTTGCTACCTCAAGCAAGGGCAGGTAACCCTAATCTCCATCATTTTGACTTGGAAGCTTGCTAATTCTATCTACTATCTGCCACTTTTGTTATTTATTTTATGTCTATGTCTATGTCTACAAACCCTCTACAATTTGGTTTTTGGAATACGAGGGGTCTTAATGACCCCCTTAAACAAAGAGAGGTCAGGTCTTTTGTCAATAAAAAATAAATTGTCCATCATTGGCCTAGTAGAATATAAAATAAAAGAGCCTAACTTTAACAGGGTTTTCTACTCCATGATGCCTTTTTTGTCCTTTGTGCACAACTACTCTCACTCTCCTTTTGGTAGAATCTGTGTTGGTTGGGATCCTTCTGTTGTGAGTGTCAATGTCTTGGGGAAATCTGGCTAAGCCATTCACTGTCATGTTCATTCTCTCTCTAATAATATGCATTTTGTTACCACTTTTGTCTATGGATCCAATATTTATATAATGAGAGGAATGAATTGTGGCAAAATCTGAGTTCTTGGAACTTCTCTGGCCCTTGGGTTATCTTAGGTGATTTCAATGCCTTGAGATATCCCTCTGATAAAGTGGTTGGGGTTACTCAATGGCCTCCCCACATGGATAGTTTTGGGAGGTGTATTGATAATAATGAACTTGAAGACCTTAAGTACACAGGTTGTCACTTCACTTGGTCTAACAAACAAGAACCTACACATGTTGTCAGTACTAAAATTGATAGGGTTCTTGTTAATGAGCAATGGATCAAAACTTTTTTTTTTTTGGGTAAATCAGCTTGAAAATAAAAGGGGGGAAAAACGAATGTACAGCCTACAAAGGGCATACCCCAGGAGGAACAAAAGAAAAGGAAAAGAAAAAACAGAAAAGAAACAAAAATAAAGTGGCCAAGTGGCTGCCAAAACTCAAAAGAAATGGGGCAACAAGCCAAACACTGTGTTTCACTGCCCTCTAAGAGAGTGATAAGAGCCATAAGTACTAGATGTCGAGCATTGAAGTAGAGCCAGCATGAACCGCAAAGTGTGCATCAGCATATACAATGGTTGAATGATTCTTCCCGGGGAGCTTGATTATGTCCGGATGAGTTTGGGCCATAGACCAACTTGGGAAGCCCAACTAGAGGACAGCCCCCTCTAGCTAGGCTAACAACCCAACGCTTGCGGGCAGACAAAATTCTAAAATGAAATGATTCCAAGAGTAAGCCACTGGGGAAAACAATATTCTATAAATGAAGTTAAACAATCCACCCTTAACCCGGTGCTGCCAAATTCTAAGGAAATTTGGGCAGCACTTTGCTTGAATATGACAGCCGTAAAAAGTGTCTCCGCCTTGAATAACAAAGCCGAGACGATTCTGGCAAAGATCAACACAAGAGCAAAAGAATAATAACAAAGAGTAGATCCTTAATAAAATAGTAATGCAAAGAAGATGCAATGGTAGCAAAGATCAAGAAAGATGCAAGATGCAAAATAATAATGAGTACAAAGAGTAATCTTAAGTGCAGCAGCCCGCACTCCAAGAAGCATATATTAGACTGGACCGTAGCAGTAACAGAAGTGTAGCACATAGAAGGTAAATGTGATGCATAAATTAGGCGGATAGGGAATGAAAGAATTGCCTACAGCTAATATGTACTCACACTACATACACCCTCAAGAGTCTCACCCTCCCACTCACTTTTCACACTTAGCCGCAGGACGAAAGGTCCCAACTCCCTATACACTAAATCCTCACAAAACAACTCCCACTACATATTATCTCCTCTCGCAAGGAATTGATGGGGCTCAAGCACTCAGCTCACGGAGGAAAACACACATTATAAGTAGATCACTCTTGAAACATCCATTGCCCTTTGCTGATTTCATGTTTGACTAGCTGCTGGTATGTGCTCTTCTAAGAAATGGGACTTTGTAGCTGCCCCCCATCCTTCTTGTGTCTATGTTGATCATTCCATGTAGCTTCCAAGGATTGAACCACATACTAATACAATCAATAAATTGGAGAAAAGAGTAAGGTATCAAACCATATACTAGAAGATAAATAGCAGTCCTCTGTAGCCTTCTGTGGGAGAGTGCCTTGACTCCCAGATGACTTCCAATGTGGTATGTGTGCTTGCAAACATCACTTTCCAACTGGGACATTAGCCAAAGAGGTGTGCCAACTCCATACTGGCCCCACTTGATCCTGTCACTAAAATTCGTTAGAAAAATAGGTTGGAGGAAATAGAAGTAAGAAATCACTCATTTATGTTCCAAGCTTCACACAAAAAGGAAGGACCTGTGGGCAGCATAGAGAGGGATATCAATCTACATCTTATTTCAAAACAGATTTTGCTTACCACTGTAGAGATTGGATTCTGCATATTCTGGAATTTCCTGAGATTCCTCTCTATCCAAATATGATAGAGAGTGACTGTAAAAGGATAATTTAATTAGAGTGCTCCTAAGTCCTTTGCCCTTGTTGTTGGACAGCAGAGAGACTAGACTTTGGAGCGTTTGGGGTTGCCAATTGAGGTGTGACTTAAGAGAAACAGTGTCCCATACTTCTTTGGCAAAAGAAAAATTGAAGAAAAGATGATCATGATCTTCATCCTCATCGCAGAAACTACAACAGGAGGAGTCTTTGACGCCAAACAGAACAAGCCTATCCTCAGTGGACAGCCTGTTTTGAATGGCAAGCCAACTGATTAGAGGCTGCACTTTGGGATGTGAGCGTGAAACCATACAACTGGATCAAAACTTTTGTTCATTCTAGTGCTCATTTCCACATCCCTGGGATATCTGATCATTCCCCTTCTGTAGTATTCATTAATCCCTCATCTGAGAAATCTAACAAGCCCTTCAAATTTTTCAATTTCATTGCTGAACATCCTGATTTCTCTACTGTTGTTTAGCAAGTTTGGAGGAAAATTGTTATTGGGAACCCAATGTTTGTCACTTGTGAAAAGTTTAGACTCCTCCAAAAGGAGCTCAAGAAGCTTAACACGAAAGAGTATAATGATATTTCCTCTAGGGCCCTTGCTGCTTGGCAGTAACTTGATGTCGTCCAAGCATATTTAGGGGCTGATCCTAATAATGCCACAAAACAACTTCAAGAGAGAGTCCTTTGCAGGCAATACATGTTGTTGGCTAGAGCTAAGGAAAGCTTTGCAAAGCAAAAATCTAGAATTCAGTGGCTCAAACTTGGGGATCAATGTACCTCCTACCTTTTCAAGTCCATATCTCACAATAGGAATAGAGGTAGAATCACTAGCCTTGAGTTGAGTGATGACAGCCTCACTCATGATGTTGGAGTGATCAAGTCTACCTTTGTTGAGTTTTACACTCAATTGTTAAGCACCCCACATTCCACACAGTACCATGGTAGATCAAGGATCAATCAGCTTGTGAGTTCCTTACTTTCTGATGACCAAAGGAACTCTATGGTTTGTGATATCTCTAATGCAGAGATAAAGGAAAATTTTATGTCACTCAACCCTAATAAAGCCCCTGGTCTTGATGGCTACAATGCTGGTTTCTTTCAAAAGGCATGGGCTATTGTGGGACAAGATGTGACATCAGTTGTAAGAAATTTTTTCAAGTCTGGTAAGCTTTTTACTAAAGCCAACTCTACCAATGTTGCACTTGTCCCTAAAATCCCCAACCCATCCAAAGTTGGGGACTATAGGCCAATTTCATGTTGTAATACCATTTACAAGTGCATTGCCAAAATCCTATCCAAAAGAATCCAATCTATCCTTCCTCATCTTATTGATCCTGTACAATCTAGTTTTGTTCAGGGCAGAAGGATAACTGATAACATATTTCTAACTCAAGAAATCATGAAGGATTACCACATACATTCCCCCTCTCCTAGGTGCGCTTTGAAGGTTGATATTATGAAAGCCTATGACAATGTTATGTGTTTCTATTATGTCTTCTCTACAAGGGTCAGAAACATATGTTATGTTAAAAATAAAGTTGGATGAGTCGTGTTGAGGGGTTGAGAGCCTCTCTCTCTAGAAACTAGAGAGAGAGTGCACTCCCCTTCTTCCCCATCAATTTTTTTCACACTATTCACCAAACAATCTGTTTGGTTTCTATCATGGAGCAGATCTCGGGGTCCTTTCCCATTTGGTCCGTCTCTACCATCAAAACCCAAGGGATTTGGATCGTCTGGGGTTTGTTTCCCTCCTTGGGTAACCAACAAAAAAACCCCCACATGGTTCATCAGATGGGTTTTTCCCCAAACTCCAGATGATGTTTCTTCCTAAAATGGGCTTGGATTTTCTCATTCAACCAACTATCTTGTACTCCCAAGTTTCATGGGAGCTAACACTCATAGGAGCTATTCGGTTCCCAATCTCTTCATGGGAGTCATTTGGTTCCCTTCATCAAACTCCACTTCAGGGGTATCATCTAGAAGGTTCAAACTACAGGGTTTTGCTCCCTTGGGGTTTTGCTTCTAGTACTGCTGTTGTCTTCCTCGCGTAACAGTTCTCAACCATTATGTGTCGTTGGTGTCACGGTGGAGGAGGTAATACCACTTCGGATCCTGGCACATTGGTAAGTCTATGGCAGTATTGGAACATAACTCCTTATTTTATGCGTTTGAACCTTTTCTGTTGAAATTCCTTGAACTCCATTTGGGGCTGTCATCAGATGTTATTTCTTTGGATTTGTTCGGTTGTGTGGAGTCCATGATTATTTTCTTTATATTTTCTGGGTTTTAAAACTGGAAAATCTGGGTTGTTGTTGAATATAGTTGTTCTGGAGAAGATGAATCAGGTGGGTCCCACGGCTAGCAATTGTCTCATGCGCTGGTATCAATTTATTCGTATCAAATGTGCGGCAGCATTACACGCAAGTGGAGTTTGAAAAAGGTTAAGAGTCTACTGCAAAGCAAATGGCAGTGTGCCTATCACATGGCATGCAAATTTTTTTAGGTAAATACATGGCTTGCAAATTTCCTTGGGAAAAGGCTGGGTTTTCAGCTGTAAAGCAAGGCAAAGGGACTGTCGGCTGCTTTGGTTCACATGATGATGCTGCACTTTGAGAAAAGGACTCCTAGTGGTCCCACTTTTATTACTGTAACGTGAAATGCTTTTCACACATCAATACAAGGCTGATGGAGCTTTATTATTAAAAAAAAATGGATGCCCAATACCAAACTGTTGGAATTTTATGTAGAAGTGTCGTCCAAGACTGGAGCACCTCACATGCCTAACTTGGGTCGTGGGCCCTTCTTTCATGACAATTTTGATATACACTTGTGTTCCGGGTTGTGATGTACAGCCTACAAGGGGCATACCCCAGGGAGGACAAAATGAAAATAAAGAAAAGAAAGAAAAAATACGTGTTCCCCGGCACAACCCGCTGAGGTAGGCAAATTAGTGGTCCTAGCACAACCCACTAAATTAGGATTTAAATGATGAAACATTATCCGATTGAGTGAGACCGGATGGTTGAATTGTGGTCCCACTTAAAGTTGAAACGTAACACATTACTTCCAAATGGGGTGATTCTAAAGACCATAGCCCACTGCTGTGATACTTTTACCCAGACTCTTCCTTTCCGAGAATAAATTGTGGGCCCTTGCTCACTATTTTGCATTGAAGGCAGCATGCTTAGCTTTCATATCAACATGAAATGAGTGAGTTAAACTTAGACATTTGAGACATTCCATGCTTCCAAAAGTGGACTAGCTCCTGATGGCATTTTGTGCAGGGATAACAATCTATACCTAATTTCAGAGCAGCTCTTGTGTACCAAGGAGGGCACAGTGAGGTGGATGTTTTGGAACTTCCTATGGTTTCTCTCAATCCATATGTAATAAAGAGAGACAGTAAAAGTCAATTTGATTAATGTGCTCTTCAAATCTTTCTTCTTATTGGAAGAGAGGAGATTAACTAGGTTTGAGAGGGATTGGGGCTACCAAGTAAGGTGAGATTTGAGGGAGACCGTATCCCAGATTTGCTTGGTAAAGGGGCAATTAAAAAACAGGTGATCATGATCCTCCTCACCAGGGCAAAAACTGCAACAAGAATTGGTCTTGATGCCAAATATAACAAGCCTATCCTCAGTAGATAGTCTATTTTGAATGGCAAGCCAACTAATGAGGCTGCATTTGGGAATGTGGGAAGGGAACCATACTACATTGTTCCACCCAATAGTAGGAAATTCGACTCTAATATGTTCCCACAGAGAAGAGATGGAGAACACTCCATTCTGAGTGAGAGTCCAGACACATGAGTCGGGACTAGTGGAAATTTGATCATTGAGAGGAGGTAAATGAGATCTTATCTCATTCAGTTCCCAAGTCTGTGTGATTGGGAAATTCCATCGATTAGGTGAATGGAGAATGGTGGAGACCATGGCATTATTTCCAAAAGTTTCATGGCACAAATGTGTGTGGTTTCCTGGCCACATTCCCAAGTGCAACTTTATTACCTGGATTACTATCCAGAATAGGCTCTACACTGAAGATAGTTTAGTCCTTTTTGGTACCAAATCTATCTCCTGCTGTAGCTTTTGCTCTGGATCTGAAAGTCATTCTCATTTATTCTTCAATTGCCCATTTTCCACCTCTGTGTGGAATCAAATTTTGAATTTTGTCAACATCTCTTGGCATCCTAGGCCCTGGACCGATTGGATTGATCTTATGGTAACTATCAAGGGCAAATCACTTAAAACTCTCATCATAAAATTGATTTTCACTGCATCGATCTACCATATTTGGATTGAGAGAAACATTCGCAAATTCCAAAACATCTCATGCTCTGCATCTGTTGTGGTAGGGAAAATATATTCAATTGTAAGGTATAGATTGCTTTCTCTGGATAACCTTCCAACAGGTTCTCATTCCCAGGAGCTGTTGGCTCAATGGAGTATCAACTAACAACTTCTGCAAATTCTTGGAACTCATCCACTCAGTCCAGCTCTTATTTCAATGGTATGCATTACGTCTATGTATGAGGTTTGTTATCTTATAACTCATTTCTTAACCTGTACACTGGTTCTGTTGGATACTTTGGCATAAATTGTGAAGAACTTGTTTGTGTGTGAGTGATCTACTACACTGTGAGTAACCTTGGTGAGAATAGTGTTTGATCCTCCACTTACCTTTGTGAGAGCTATACTATTAGTCTGGGATACTTTAGTGAGCTGAGGGGGTTTGGAACCTTAGTGAGGGACATTGAAACCGTGAGGTCCCAAGGGATTTGTAGGTGAGACACTATACTCTAGGATTTCCTGCCATACACTGATGGGTTGTTTATTGTGCCATGTTTCCTGTCACACAATGTTGCACTTGTTCTCTCTTTGTGATGTCTATGCTAGACAACATCATTTTGGCAGTGGTATTGTTTATTTACTGCTACTTAGTCTCTGCTAGACATACATTAGTTGAGAGCAATGTGCTAACCCCAGAATTATGCATTTCATCCTCGATGGACTTTACCAGAGCACTAATGCGATCAGAGCAGGACAGCGTATCCCCTGCTACCGGAAATACTTGGTGTAACTATCGTGATGGGTTTGACCCATCTTTTGTGGGGCTATGTGGACCGAACCGTAGCTTCGAAGTATCAGAACATTGGGAAGCAATTGACGTAGAAGGTGTAGCCATATTTGGTTGAGTTGAGGTCCATACCGGCTGGGCTTGGTTATATCTTGGATGGAGGGCACTTGGGGGATATCCCAGATTAGGATCCCCAGCTTCGTACTGAAAGCCTCTGGCATTGTATAGCACTTGAGGAGCTCTAATTGTTGCTTCTTCTTCTTGAGGTTGCATAGAAGAAACTTGAGTGTTCATTTTTTACACCAGCGTAGGGCCCTTCGAAACCTGTTGGAAACCCCTAGTGCGTTCCTAATCCGCTACTCGCAATCCTTCTTCTTCAAAGACTTGCTGCAATTTGCGAGCTGGACTTGGATTCTTGGCCGGTATGGGACTATGGGATCCAAACCCTACTGTATTGTTGGGAGAAATGGAGGTTTGATGAGGTTGATTGCTCTTGTGAAGTGTAGACCCCAATTGCTTTCTACGGACAACATAGGAATCGACGGCTTTGGATCCCATCTCGTATGCATCCGCGGTAGTATCTTCATCCGTAGCTAGGTTATCACTAGGTTTAGATCTAAAATCTTCCATTCGTCGTTTGGGGCAGTATCCTACTACTTTCTATCTTCTGCCATTTTGAATTTTATATGTCTTGCATGCTAATAAATTCCATGTCTAGTCCACAATCACTTTTGCATTTTGGGTTTTGGAACTTAAGAGGTCTAAATGACCCTCTTAAACAAAAGGCCACCAAATCTTTTTTGAAAAATAATGATCTATCTCTGATTGGTTTGCTTGAACATAAGATTAAAATGCCCAACATTAATAGGGTGGTGAACTTCATATGCCCCCACTGGCAGAATGCACATAACTCAGTTCATGCCCCTATTGGGAGGATCCTTATCTGCTGGAACCCTCACATACTCAGTGTAAAGGTTCTGTACATGACCAATCAGCTTGTGCATTGTGAAGTTCACTCTCTTCAGGAGGATCATATTTTCTTGGCTACATTTTTCTATGGTGCCAATGACTGGAGTGAGGGATTAGAACTTTGGAATGATCTCCAAACATTGAGAAGCGCAGAGCCATGGGTAATACTTGGTGACTTTAACTCAATTAGGAATCCTAATGAGAAAATTGGTGGCAGTAATCTTTGGCCACCACATATGGATGATCTTAATAGCTACCTCTTTAATTGTGAAGTTGATGATCTAAGATACTCGGGATGCCTCTTTACTTGGTCAAATAGGCAAGAGTCCCCACATCATATCTCTACCAAGCTGGATAGAGTCCTTGTGAATGAGTCGTGGCTGAGGACCCACACTTCTTCCTTAGCCTTCTTCCCTACTCCTGGGATCTCTGATCATTCACCTGCAATTGTCCATATCACCCCACCATCCAAATCTGGCAGCAGACCATTTAAGTTCTTTGATTTCTTAGCAGACCACCCCAAATTTTTACCCATTGTTCAAGGTGTCTGGAGACAAATTGTTCTTGGGAACCCCATGTACATTGTTTCTGAGAAACTCAGAAGACTTCAAGTTGATCTTAAACAACTTAATGCCAAAGAGTTCAGCTCTATCTCTGATAGAGTTTCCAAAGCTAAAAATCAACTCGAACTCCTACAGCTGAAGCTTGGGGCTGATCCTACTGATCCCATTGTTTAGAAGGAAGAAAAATTGGTCTACAAGCAATTCATCACTCTCTCTAGAGCTGAGGAAAGCTTAGCTAGACAAAATTCCAGGATACAATGGCTTAAACTTGGCGACCAGTGCACCTCCTTCTTTTTCAAATCAGTCAGCAACAATAGGAATAGAAGAAAGATCACTAGTCTTGTTTTGGAGGATTCCACGACCACCCAAGACATGAAAGTGATTAAAGACACCTTTGTCAAATTCTATGCTAATCTGTTGGGTAAGCCTCATAATACAGCTTATATTGGTTATGAGAGAGTCAATCAACTCATTACTAAAAGGCTCTCAAATACTCAAAGTATGAGCATGGTCCTGGATGTTTCTAACACTGAAATCAAAGACATATTCATGAGCCTCAATCCTCGTAAGGCCCCTGGCCCTGATGGCTACAATGCTGGGTTCTTTCACAAGACCTGGACAATTGTTGGGCATGAAATCACAGCAGCTATTAGGAATTTCTTTAGGTCTGGTAAGCTCTTGACTAGAGCTAATGCCACCATTGTTGCACTTGTACCCAAAATCCCTAATCCCTCTAAGGTTGGAGACTTTAGACCAATTTCTTGCTGCAATACCATCTATAAATGTATTGCAAAGATTTTGGCCAAAAGAATCCAAAATGTCCTCCCTGATATTATTGATCCAGTTCAATCTGGCTTTGTCAAGGGTAGGAGGATTGCTGATAATATATTTCTTACCCAGGAGCTCATGCATGGATATCATAAATCATCCTCTACTCCCAAATGTGCCATGAAGGTTGATATTATGAAGGCATATGATAATGTTAGGTGGGAGTTTCTTTGGGACACACTTACGGCTATGAACTTTCACCCCAGGATGATCATATGGCTTAAAGCCTGTGTTACCACAGCTAACTACTACTTGAATATCAATGGTGAAAGTACTGGCTTTATTAAAGGTGAAAGAGGTCTCAGACAAGGTGACCCACTGTCATCTTACCTATTTGTCATCGTTATGGAGGTCCTCACCTGCCTCCTCAAGGAGAAATCCCATCACCCTGACTTTACTTTTCACTGGAAGTGTAGCAAAACACAGATCATTAACTTGTGTTTTGCCGACGACCTAATGATTTTCCGCAAAGGTGATGTAAAATCAGTTTAGCATGTGCATAACTCCCTCTTTGAGTTTGAATCCTTATCTGGATTGTCCCCTAGCCCTGGGAAGAGTAATGTCTTCTTTTCTGGTGTCCTACATTCGACCAGGGAAGAGATTTTACGATTGCTAGGGTTTAAAGATGGGACGTTACCTGTTAGGTACCTTGGTGTTCCATTGCTGTCCACCAAACTAGAGCACATTGATTGCAAAGTTATGATTGATAAAATCACTGCTAGGACCAAAACCTGGACAAATAGAGACTTGACCTATGCTGGTAGAATTCAATTGATTAAAAATATCCTTTTCTCTATGCAAACATATTGGTCCTCTCTTTTTATACTTCCAAAGAAAGTTATTAAGGAAGTTGAGGCTATCCTTAGATCCTTTCTTTGGGCTGGCCCGGACCTCAAGAAAACTGGCGCTAAGGTATCCTGGGAGCATCTATGTTGTCCTAAAAATGAAGGTGGACTTGGCCTCAAGTCCATCCTTGTGTGGAACAAAGCGGCGATAACAAAGCACATATGGTATCTCATCTCTAGTGGGGAACAATCCATGTGGTGTCAGTGGGTAAAATCTTACTTACTCAAAGGTAAGAGTTTTTGGGAGGTTAACATTCCTAGCTCACCCTCATGGGTTTGGCGGAAGCTTCTTAACCTTAGACCTCTAGTAATTCCCCACATTAAAGTCATTATAGGGAATGGTAGGTCAACTTCTCTCTGGTATGATAACTGGCATCCCATTGGACCCATTAAAGCAGGTCCAAAATAGATTGGGGCAGATTCTATCCACAGTCCTTTCCGTGGAAATTTTTCTTTGTTACCCTGCTATATACTTCTATATATTGGTTTGTTATCTTATCCCTCTTCAAGCCTTAAGTGGTACTCTACACTATTATTGATTTCCTCTGCTACTGCTGTGGATTGCCCATTTTGAGTGTGTGTGATCTACCTACATGTGGGATCCCAGTGAGATTTGTGCCTCATTCCTTCTTTATTGCTATGAGTGGAGAGTTTGTGAGATCAACCACGATTCTCAAGACATGTGGGAAGAGAGAGAGGGTGGTCAGATTGTGAGGGAGTTGGGAGGTGAGAACTATAGTCTTGGGAATATTCTAAGTGCAATTCTTGCAATTCTAAGTGCAATTCTTGAACTCTGTGGACTGCCATCTGTTGGGCAGGGAATTGTATTTACCTGTTTGGCTTATTGTGTATATGATAAGTAGACTTTGTTTGGCTTACTGTGTATCTATCTTGATACCTACGGGTCATGCCCAAATTTCTCTACAAATGATTCATTTTGTGTGTTGCTGCTGGTGATTTTGCTTGTGTACATTACGGGGCATGATTGGTTGTTGCTACTGCAAATGTTGCTGCTCTAGATGCCCAAATTCCTATTGACTGCTGGTGATGTTGATGAATGTTGCTATAACTGTTGTGTTACACTAATCTACTGCAGCAGTGCTCTAATCTGCCTAATCTGCTGATGCATGTTACGATAAGTGTTGTTTACTCTAATCCGCTGCAGCAGTGCTCTAATCTGCCTAATCTGCTGATGCATGTTACAATACATGCTGTGTACTCTAATCTGCTGCAGCACTACTCGTGTATATGGACTGCTGGACTGCTGTGCTCTTATTAGCATCTGCTCGTGTTTATGGACTACTCGGGTGTATGGACTGCTACTCGTGTACTTGTGTTGCAATTTCCCAAGGTGTCAACATGTTACGGTTCTCCACTGTGTTGGATTAGCCTAGCTCGAGGGGGATGTCCTCTTGTGAGGGCCTTATTACCAAGGACTACTTCTGTTTAGGTTATATCTCTGGAATCCTTAACTGCTGTAACTATTAAACCATTATACTTTTGTATTGTTCAATATGATGGAGGGTCTGTCCTCCTATAAGTTTCCAGCCTACACTAGGGGGGCTGTCCCTAGAGGCCTTATGCCCATGTTGCCTAGTCAAATTCTCCTGTGAAGGGCACCTATTATCCTTGGATGTGAATCTCTACCATCCTCCCCTCAGTGTTACCTCAAGTCTATCACCAACTTCATGACTTTGACCATATGCTTGGATTTAGTCCGCTTTTGAGTGTTATTCCCCTCAAGTGTTATGGAGTAGAAACACTTCTTCACTTCTTCACTAATTCCCTTTGTAGCCATCTTGGCCTTCCAATTTTCCTTTTCCTTTTTCTTTTGTTTTGTCCTCCCTGGGGTATGCCCCTTGTAGGCTGTATATCCGCTTAGCCTCCTTTTTATTTCAAGCTTGATTTACCGGAAAAAAAAAATGTGCTACGACATTAAACTGCCAGATTCATGGTCTGTATGGACCTGTTATGCTGCCCAATTTTTGGGTTAGATGCTGCCCGTAGGACTGCTGCCCCTGTACTGCTGCTCCTGCCGATTGTTGAGCTATTATTTCATTGTTGTCGTACTATTTTTTGTACTGTCCCGATTGCTATTGTGCTGCATCTTTGAACTCTTGGGTTGCAAGAGCTGTTGCAACCCATGTAACTGTACTTAAGGATTCTTATTGCTATCTTTGAGATGCCATTTGTATGCTGCTGTAACAATCTGCTGAGGTTGTATGCTTGGAATGTTCGTTTTCCAAAGGAGATGCTGCCCAAATTTTCAAAACCCATATGGGTTGTTTATCTATAGCATAGCTGCCTAGCCTTGGGGGGGATGTCCCTTGGCATGTATGATCCCCTTGGGGAGGGGGTGTCCTCCCATTTCATTTCATTGTTATGTATTCACATGGACTGTTTGTAACCCACTGTGATGAGACTTGTCTAAGCTGAGAGGCACTTTGAAGTTCACAGGATCACTCTCAAAACCCAATTTGCATAAGCTCATAACTTGAGCTCCATTCCATATTGAAGCATTTGGAAGGCATTTTGAAGTTCACAAAGTCGCTGCACTCTCATGCCTGTTGCGTTCAACTATAGTCTAATTATCTTGTTATTATCGCACTTAATCTCTCATGTTATGTATTTCCTGTATTCTCCTTTGTAGCCATAGAGCTTCACACTATCTCCCATCCCTTTGTAGCCGCTTGGCCTCCACTCCATGCAATTTTCTCTTCCTTTTCTTTTTCCTTCTTCTTTTTTCTTTGTCCTCCTTGGGGTATGCCCCTTGTAGGCTGTATATTTGTTTAGCCCCTTTTATTTTAAAGCTGATTTATCTATAAAAAAAAATCTCATGCAATATTAGTGAATAAAATAGAACCTATCTATCTTTGTTTGTGCCTCACTCTTCAACTCCCTCAAATCCTCACCACTTCTCTACTCTCTCTAGGTTCCAATCCCCCTCAAGATTCTCACATGATTATGATTCGCCAGCTATGAATAACACTCCACTCAAAATGAATGTCTGAGGCACAAAACACACAGCTCACTACGGCACACATTTATGGTGGATACACACACATAACAAACATAACATCCAGCAGATAAGCGAGCAATTACCAATCCTGCATTAAAAATCCCAACTGGGAGATTAGTATAAAGATCCAATACTATGCCCTCTGGCCTAAGCTGATGAACTCCTGTTCTGAATTTTGAAATTGCCCTGCAAATGAAAGATTTCCTAGAATCTGAATTAGTAGCAGCAGCGTATAATAAATTCATAGAAGGAGATCCCATTTAGTGAGGAGCCATTGAGATTGGGGTCCCTTAGGAAGATCCTTAAGGGACATCAGTCTATGTCTCATCATTGATTGGATCTTGTGCACTACAACTTGCTCAGTACTGACTACATTAGGAAATTTCCTGCAATTCCTTTCTATCCAAATGTGATAAATGGTTGTGGTAAATGCCAATTTAATCATAAGAGTTTTAAGTGACTTGCCTTTAATGGTTGATATGAAAGAAATCCAATTGATCCAGGACTTGGGAGGCCAAGCCTCATTGAGAAGCCCAATGATTTGGATCCAAACTTGAGAAGTAAAGGGGCAATTAAATAATAGATGATCATGACTCTCTTGGTATCGACAGAAACTATAGCAAGATTGGGTTTTGGTCCTAAAAGTGACCAATCTGTCTTCAATGTATAACCTATTCTATACAGCCACCCATACAATAAGGCTACACTTAGGTATGTGACCAGAGAACCATAAACTGTGGTGCCAAAGAACCTTAGGAAATTGAGCCCTCAAGTGGTTCCACATGGATGCAATGTTGTACTGGCCATTAGGAGTGAGTAGCCATCTATGATAGTCGTCAGTCCCGTTGGGCTTTGGGATAGTGGTCATATGGGATCTGACCTCATTAAGTTCAAAGGTTTGTGTAATGGGGAAAGCCCACTGGGAGTCCTTGATAATGGCAGATACTTTAGAATCTCTGGGCAGGCCAGAGTCATAAAGCATTCTGAATCCAAACTTTTCAGCTAGGGGTCCCAGGGGATGCCAATTATCAAACCACAAAGAAGTGTTTTCACCATTGCCAATTATATTTTTGATGTGTGGGTGCACCAAGGATCTGAGATTTAGTATTTTCCTCCACACCCAAGAAGGGTTACTAGGCATTTTGACATCCCAAAAACTTTTCCCTTTTAGCAAGTATGATTTAACCCACTGGCACCACATGGATTGCTCACCACCAGAGATGAGGAACCAAATATGCTTAGAAATGGCAGCTTTATTCCAGGTGTGCATAGACTTAAACCCCAACCCACCCTCTTGTCTGGGAGAGCAAAGATGCTCCCATGATACCTTAGCACCAGACTTTTTTAAGTCAGGACCAGTCCAAAAGAAAGCACGTAAGATTGCCTCCACATCCTTAATGACTCTTTTAGGAAGTATAAAGATGGAAGACCAATATGTTTGCATAGAAAAGAGTATACTCTTGATTAGTTGAACTCTACCAGCATATGTGAGATCTCTATTGGTCCAAGACTTAGTCTTTGCAGTGATTTTATCAATCAATGGCTTGCAATCAATATGCTTCAGTTTGGTGGAAAGGAGGGGAACACCAAGATATTTGATGGGGAGAGACCCCTCCTTAAAACATAGGAGATTGAGAATACTACTCCTAATTGAGGAATTAACTCCAGATAAAAAGATGTTACTTTTGCCACGATTGGGGGCTAGACCAGACAAGGCGCTCAAGTAAAGCATCTTGTATATGCTTGATGGAGCTCAACTCCCCCTTACAGAAGATCATGAGGTCATCAGCAAAACACAGATTGATTATGTTGGTGCGTTCACATCTCCAATGAAAGTGGAAATCAGGAAGCTTAGCTTTCTCTTTTAGAATGTAAGTCAGAGTCTCCATGACAATGACAAAGAGGTAGGAGGAAAGAGGATCCCCTTGACGAAGACCCCTCTTACCAGGTATATGGTCTGTGGGTTCACCATTAATGTTGAGGCTGTAACTTGCAGTGGTCACACAAGCTTGAATCCATTGGATCATTTTAGGATAAAAATTCATGCTAGTGAGAATATCCCATAGAAATTCCCATCTAACATTGTCATAAGCTTTCATGATATCAAATTTCAAAGCACATCTAGGGGTGGATGAGGAGGTGTGATAACCTCTCATAAGCTCCTGAGTTAGGAAAATATTGTCTGCTATTCTCCTGCCTTTTACAAAACCAGATTGAACTGGATCAATAAGAGAGGGAAGAGCAAGTTGGATTCTTTTAGACAAAATTTTGGCAATGCATTTATAGATGGTATTACAACAAGAAATTGGTCTAAAATCACCCACTTTGGATGGGTTAGGAATTTTAGGAACAAGAGCCACAATTGTGGAATTTACTTTTTTCAAAAGCTGGCTAGACCTAAAAAAAGTTCTTAATGGCTGCAATTACATCGTGCCCCACTATAGGCCAAGCTTTCTGAAAGAAGCCAGCATTGTAACCATCAGGGCCAATTGCTTTTTGGGGATTAAGAGTCAAAAAAGTGTCCTTAATTTCAGCATCAGAGATCTCATGCACCATAGCAATGCTCTGATCAGCAGTCAACTTCTTTGTGATAAGTTGATCTACTCTAGAAGCCCCATAATATGGAGTGTGATGAGGAGTACCCAATAGAGCAGTATAGAAGTCAACAAAGGCAGCCCTAATAGAGTTAATGCAGTCATCAGGGGATCACAATGGGCCTTTCCCACCTCACAAACCCTTGAACTCATTGAAGTTAGGAGCACACTCACAACATTACCCAACCCTAATCCCATCGTGGATGATAAACATTGTTGGTCCCTTGTATCCAATGGAGTTTTCACCATCTCCTCTCTTGTGGACCATCTGAGAACCCCATTTCCAAAAGCTTCATGGCACAAATGTGTGTGGTTTCCTGGCCACATTCCTAAGTGCAGCTTTATTACCTGGATTACTATCCAGAATAGGCTCTACACTGAAAATAGGTTAGTCCTTTTTGGTACCAAATCTATCTCCCCCGTGTGTAGCTTCTCTCGCCTCGATCCAAAGTCATTCTCATTTATTCTTCAATTGCCCATTTTCCACCTCTGTGTGGAATCAGATATTGAATTTTGTCAACTTCTCTTGGCATACTAGGCCCTGGACCAATTGGATTGATCTTATGGTAACTATCAAGGGCAAATCACTTAAAACTCTCATCATAAAATTGATTTTCACTGCATCAATCTACCATATTTGGATTGAGAGAAACACTCGCAAATTCCAAAACATCTCATGCCCTGCATCTGTTGTGGTAAGGAAAATATATTCAATGGTAAGGCATAGATTACTTTCTCTGGGTAACCTTCCAACAGGTTCTCATTCCCAGGAGCTGTTGGCTCAATGGAGTATCAACTAGCACTTTCTACAGATTTTTGGATCTCTTCCACTCAGCCACCCAGCCCAGCTCTTATTGCAATGGTATGCATTACGTCTATGTATGAGGTTTGTTATCTTATAACTCATTCCTTAAACTGTACACTGGTTCTGTTGGATACTTTGGCATAAATTGTGAAGAACTTGCTTGTGTGTGAGTGAACTACTATACTGTGAGTAACCATGGTGAGAATAGTGTTTGATCCTCCACCTACCTTTGCGAGAGCTATACAATTAGTATGGGATACAAAAGTGAGCTGAGGGGGTTTGGAACCTTAATGAGGGATATTGAAGCCGTGAGGTCCCAAGGGAGTTGTAGGTGAGACACTATACTCTAGGACTTCCTGCCATACACTGATGGGTTATTATTGTGTCATGTTCCCTGTCACACAAAGCTGCACTTGTTCTCTCTTTGCGAGTCTATGCTAGATAGTATCATTTTGATAGTGGTATTGTTTATCTACTGCTGCAACTGACTACATATTACTGCTGCTTAGTGTCTGCTAATCATACATTAGTTGAGAACAATGTGCTTCGACAGCAAAATGCCAGACTCAGGGTCTGTTATGGATCTGTTATGCTGCCCAGTTTCTGGGCAGATGCTGACCGTAGGACTACTGCCCCTGAACTGCTGCTCCTGCCGATTGTTGAGCTATAATTTCATTGTTGTTGGACTATTTTGTACTGTCCCGATTGCTTTTACTGCTGCATTTTGACTTTTTGGTTGCAAGTGCTGTTGCAACCAATGTAATTATTCCTAAGTTACCTATTGCTATCTTTGAGATGCCATTTGTATGTTGCTGTAACAATATGCTGCTGTTGTCTGCTTGGTATGTTCGTTTTCCAAAGGAGATGCTGCCCAAATTTTCAAAACTCTGACGGGTTGTTTATCTATAGCATAGCTGCCTAGCCTTGGGGGGATGTCCCTTGGCATGTATGTTCCCCTTGGGGAGGGGGCGTCCTCCCATTTCATTTCATAGTTATGTATTCACATGGACTGTTTGTATCCCACTGTGCTGAGACCTGTCTAATTCGAGAGGCATTTTGAAGTTCACAGAAGCTCTCCCAAAACCCAATTTGCATAAGCTCATAACTTGAGCTCCATTCCCTATTGAAGCATTTGGAAGACATTTTGAAGTTCACAAAGTCGCTGCACTCTCACACCTGTTGTTGCGTTCAACTATAGTCTAGTTTATTGTTATTATCTTGTTCTCGTACTTAATCTCTCATGTTGTAGCCGTAGAGCTTCACACTTTCTCCCATCCCATTGTAGCCGTTTGGCCTCCAATCCATGCAATTTTCTTTTCTTTTTCTTTTTCCTCTTTTTGTCCTCCCTGGGGTATGCCCCTTGAAGGCTGTATATTCGCTTAGCCCCTTTTATTTTAAAGTTGCTTTATCTAAATAAAAAAAAGGGCAGCCCTAATCTTTTTTGGGTCATGTGTGACAGAAGAATCACCAATGGTCAGTGTAGTGATTTTGCTCCTATTCCTGGTATTGTTAATAGATTTGAAAAAGAAGGAGGTACACTGGTCACCAAGCTTGAGCCACTGAATTCTAGACTTTTGTCTAACAAGGCACTCCTCAGCCCTAGACAACCATAAACTGTCTATAAATAGTTCTTTCCTGAGACTGAGTAGCTGGATTGGTAGGGTCAGTGCCCAACTGTTTTTGAAGGATTTCAAGTTGGTGTTTAGTGTCCATAACTCTATTAGAAATAGAACTATAATCCTTGGTATTGAGGGCCTTAAGCTCATTCTGCAAAATTCTGAGTTTTTGAACAATGCAGAACATGGGATTACCTAAGATAACTTCCCTCCAAACCTTCTGGACAATGGTGAGAAACTGAGGGTGCTCAGTCAGGAAATCAAAGAATTTGAAAGGTCTGAAACTTCTCTTAAGGGGAGGAGTAAGGTAAACTAGGGCTGGGGAATGGTCAGATATACCAGGAGTAGGAAAGAAGGCAGATGAATATGGAAGAGTCCTATTCCAACTGTCATTCACAAGAACTCTGTCTATCTTAGTGGATACATGATTTGGCGGAGCTTGTCTATTTGGCTGCTTGTGTCTGCTGATGTGCATAATACGCACCAATCTGCAGCTTGTGAACTGCTGGTGCATTTCAAACTCTATATTGCTACTTGTATCTGTGTGCGATCAACACCTTTGCTAGCTTACTTTTGCTGTACATGAACAACACCATTCTACTATTGTGAACTGCTGCTTGTAGATTTTGATTACTGTTGAACAGTGGTTTGCTATATATCAGCAGGAATGCTGCTTAAATTTCTTTAGCCTATTTAGTACTTAAAGAAGGAAGCAAAACAGTAAAAATGATGTCATCTCTCTTGTGCGAATTGGCGATTCACAGGCGATTCTCTGGCGATTAGGGTGTTCCCGAGAAACCCTAGTTATGGAGGTCACAACTACACCAACAACGGCAGATCGGGATACTGACACTGTCGGTTTCCCTGAGTTCAAGCAGTCTAACGTTTATCCCCTTAGGGAGCGAACCAGTTCATCGGTCAAACCTACTTCAGAAATGAGGGATATTGGTTCCAAAGTAGAAGATTCTAATGTTGTTAGGAAGAAGCAACTGGCTCACAACAACCCTCACGCAGCAGCTCTTTCAAGTCTTGCGTATACCACACACCGAGTCCAACGGAGGCGTAGTTTCTCAGATCTTCCCCCAAATCACTCAAACCCTAAAACCCCTTGTCTGGGAGTTTCACCAAAAGAGGTCGGTGACCACAACCCACTCCAACAAGGAGATTTCTCTCCACTGAATGATCAATCTCAATTGGGTCTAGAACAAAACCCCAAGTTTATTCCTCCTTATGCGAGATCGTCCTCTACAAACACCGGTCCTGTTTTGGAGACGACTCAAGCCCTATCTAATCAGACTACACCAGAAAACCCCATCAGGTTTGAAGCACATAGCCCTAAACTAGGGGGCACTCTCAGCCCGGCAAGAAAACTACAACAAGTATTTCAGCAGGAGGCTGATCGAACTGAGGTAGAGGACAGACTGTCAAGTTTGGTGACTACTTTCGAAGAGGAATTCGCTAGAGTTGGTAACTCCATCCGCGGAGATGCGATTCTGGAAAAGCTGAGAGGGCTGAAATCATTTTGGGAGGAAGCACAAGCTCCAGCCATGGCTACAAAACCCGATCCCCAACCATCTAAAGTAACTCTAAACCCTGGAACTGAATTGCGATACAACTGCATAGGGCAATCCTATGTGGCAGGGGATCCTCAACTGGGTTACACGGCTAACAATCTGAAACCTAGATACTGGCAACCACTACCATCTCATCTCAATGATAATACACCTTTTATCACCATACATCGAACCTCTGACCTATCTAACCAAAATCCCATCCATCCCTCCCACCAAAATCCCACTAAAGAACAAACTGCTGGACCTTCCACCGTTCCCAAACCACCTACTTCCCTTAGCCAAAACCCCCACATTCCAAAACCTAATCCTCTGGTCAACAAGAATTGGGCTAATTTGTTTCGTTCTCAAGGTCCCTCTAAAGCCATGAAGCTAGAATATTATCCTGAACTTCGTCAAGGTAAACATGTTGTGGTTGAGCTCGATATTTCCCATCTAGATGAACTTAGTTGGAACCACTGCCTTGTGGGTCATTTCCTGGATGGGAAAATGGATTATGCCCTGGCTAATTCCACAGCCCATAAGCAGTGGGGGAAGAATACGAACTTTGGGCTCAAATCAGTGAGAGAAGATAAAGCGGGCTTCCTGTATTTTGAGTTTAATGATGAGGCTTCAAAACAAGCAGTGTTAGAGGGGGGTCCGTGGTTTTTCTCTAGGAGGTATCTGGTACTCAAGAGCTGGAAGAGAATGATGTCTCCCTCAAAGATACTACCTACTAAACTACCGGCTTGGGTCAAGCTTCATAACCTTCCACCCGAAAGTCTTTGATCAGAGGGGGCCGAAAGGGGTTGCTAGTGTAATTGGGCAACCTATACATGTGGACAAAGCTACAGAGAAGAAGACTAGACTAGCTTTTGCTAGACTATGCATCGAGATAGAAGCCACCACTGAACTTCCAGAGTATATTCAAGTCAAAGTTGATGAGGACAGTGTAGATGTTCGCGTTGAATGTCAGTGGTTGCCACCTATTTGTTCTGAGTGCAAAATATTTGGTCATGACATTTCCAAATGCTCTAAATCCACCATTACTAAACCAGCAGTCCCTAGGGAGGAATGGCGCGTTATCAACAAAGGGAAGGCCACAAGTATCAACCCCAGGGGAATCGCCCCCTAGAGGCATCACTATAGGGTTCCCATCAACAATGCATCTCTTCAAGGGGCAATCCGGCTGTGTAAATAGCTTGGAAGAGGAAGATGCAAGTGAAACGATAGATGAAGAAATGGAGATGGAAGAAAACCCACAGCTTAAGGCTTCACTTGTGCCCAAAGGGGCTGACCCAACTGCCGAAAGAATGGCAGCAGTGGAGAAGGAAAATGAACTAGGTAGTCCTACCACAATTTTGGGTCATAAGGAGGAGCTAGAGCCAGCAGCTGCACCTAAGGCAGTCCCACTGGATTCTCCCATCACTGATCCTCAAAAGAGTATTGGGGTTCACTCTCAACAAATACAGAAAGCAGGGGGTACTAAAAGCCAACCTTAACTCCTCCACTTCTCACTTGTCCAAAAAGCCAAAAGAAGAAGCTTAGGAAGGGAGGCGCCTCGCATGGCACTCCACTTCTCATTCAGGTAAACACTGATTTCCTTATCTTCCCTTATTTTGGGCAGTATGCGTTCATTTTTATCTCCTACCATGTTTTGTAATGAATAAAACTCCTCTACATTTTGGTTTCTGGAATATGAGAGGTCTTAATGACCCTATTAAACAAAAAGATGTTGCATCTTTTGTTAAGTTAAATAACCTGTCCCTTTTTGGCCGGTGGAGCACAAAATTAAGGAATCCAACTGCTCTAGGATCTTTAATTCTATGTTTCCTTCTTGGTCATTTGTTCATAACTCTACGATGGCTCCTATTGGTAGAATTTGTGTTGTCTGGGACCATTCTATGCTTAATCTCAGGGTAGTTAACATGACTAGCCAAGCCATACATTGTAGCATCCAATCTATGTCTGGCGACATAAAATTTGGTGCTTCCTTTGTTTATGGCTCCAATCAATATTTGGAGAGAAAAAACCTATGGGATGACCTGATTGCTTGTAATAGCAATGATCCCTGGATCATCTTAGGGGATTTCAATGCCCTAAGATATATAACTGATAAAATTGGGGGCGATAATGCTTGGCCTTCTCACATGGGGGATTTTAATGACTGCATTAATGCACTAGATCTGGAAGACCTTAGATACTCTGGGTGTCACTTTACCTGGTCCAATAAGCAGGACCCTTCCCACTATATCTCAACCAAAATTGATAGGGTTCTGGTCAATGAGCATTGGATTAAGACCTTCTCTTGTTCTAGTGCTCATTTTCTGTCCCCCGGGATCTCTGATCACTCTCCTGGTGTGGTCTTTCTTAACCCTGATCCTAAGCGAACTAAGAAACCATTCAAGTTCTTCAATTTCCTGGCATACCATCCTGAATTTATATCTACTGTCCAGAAAGTTTGTAGAAAAGTTATCTTTGGTAATCCTATGTTTGTTGTCTGTGAGAAGCTTAGACTCCTTCAAATGGATCTTAAGAAGCTTAATACTAACGAATACAGTGACATATCCATTAGAGCTGCTGCTACTAGACAGAGCCTTGATAGAAGTCAGATTGACTTGAGTAAAGACCCCACTAATGTTGCCCTGCAGTCCCAGGAGAGACTTCTATGTAAGCAATACCTTACTTTAGCTAGAGCTGAAGAGAGTTTTGCTAAACAGAAGTCTAGAATTCAATGGTTAAAGTCTGGGGACCAATGTACCTCCTATTTTTTTAAGTCCATCTCACACAATAGGAATAGGAGAAGGATCACCAGCTTGGTTCTCTCTAATGATGCCATTACCCATGACCCCATGGAGATAAAATCTACATTTGTCACATTCTACACTAATCTATTGGGTGTAAGCACTCTAGTGGCTACTCGGTACTTCTAGAGTCAACCAACTAATCACTTCTAGGCTTGATGATTTCCAGAGAGATGCCATGGTTTTTGAGGTTTCAAACATTGAGATCAAAGAAACCTTTATGTCACTTAATCCCAACAAAGCTCCTGGCCCTGATGGCTACAATGCTAAGTTTTTCCAAAAATCTTGGGATGTGGTGGGCCATGAGGTCACATCTGCTGTTAGAAACTTCTTTAGATTTGGCAAGCTGCTCTCTAAGGCCAATTCAACAAGTGTGGCTCTTGTTCCTAAAGTCCCCAACCCCTCTAAGGTGGGGGGATTACCGGCCCATCTCTTGTTGTAATACAATCTATAAATGCATAGCTAAAATCCTTGCTAAAAGGATTCAAGCTGTGCTTCCTCATCTCATTGACCCTGTGCAATCAGGTTTTGTCAAAGGTAGAAGAATCGCTGATAACATATTTCTTACCCAGGAGCTTATGAGAGATTATCATGGCATTCCCCCTCTCCCAGATGTGCTTTGAAGGTGGATATTATGAAAGCTTATGATAATGTGAGGTGGGACTTCCTGTGGGACATCCTTTCCTCCATGAATTTTCACCCTAGAATGATCCATTGGCTAAAAGCTTGTGTCACAACAACCAATTATACCTTGAGTATCAATGGTGAGGCCGCTGGTTCTATCTTGGGGCAAAAAGGTTTAAGGCAAGGTGACCCCTTGTCCTCATACCTTTTTGTTATTGTCATGGAGGTACTCACGCAGCTCCTCAAAGAGAAATCACTTACTCCCAACTTCCAATTCCATTGGAGGTGTGAGAAAATAAAGATAATCAACTTGTGTTTCTCAGACGATCTCATGATCTTCTGTAAAGGTAATCTTGAGTCTATTCACTGTATACACGAGGCCCTTATGGAATTTGAGAAGCTGTCTGGTCTATCTCCCAGTCTAGGCAAAAGCAACGTCTTTTTCTCTGGTGTCTCCATTGCTAACAAGCAAGCAATCCTCGAGAAGTTGGGATTTAAAGAAGGTTCTCTCCCTGTGAGATACCTTGGGGTCCCTCTCATATCCACTAAACTTAAATACGCTGATTGTAAGATTCTTATTGATAAAATTATAAGTCGTACCAAATCCTGGGCAAATAAATACCTATCATATGCTGGGAGAATCCAGTTGATTAAGTCTGTGTTGTTCTCCATGCAGACTTATTGGTCCTCCATTTTTCTGCTTCCTAAGAAAGTGGTTAAGGAAGTTGACACCATTCTGAGATCCTTCTTTTGGACTGGATCTGACCTTAGACACACGGATGCAAAAGTATCATGGGAGAACCTTTGTTCCCCTAGGAAAGAAGGAGGTCTCGGTTTCAAATCTATCCAAATATGGAACAAGGCTGCCATGGCTAAGCACATATGGTTTATCATTTCTGGAGGAGAGCAATCCATGTGGTGCCAATGGATTAAATCATATTTACTCAAGGGTAAGAGTTTTTGGAAAGTTACAATTCCTAGTAGTCCTTCTTGGACTTGGAGGAAATTGCTTCAACTTCGCCCTCTCATCCAATCTTTTATCAAGTATAAAATTGGCGATGGTAACTCTACTTCCCTTTGGTATGACAATTGGCACCCTTTTGGCCCTTTGGTTGAGAAATTTGGCACCCGTATTGTTTATGACTCTGGCCTCACAGATGATGCCAAAGTCTCTACCGTCTTGCATACAAATAATCACTGGCACTTCCCCATCACCCAGACTTGGGAGCTGAATGAGATTAGGTCTCATTTGCCTCCCTTAAGCAACCATAATCTCACTGATGCTGACTCGTGTATATGGACCCTTAATCAAAATGGACTGTTCTCCGTTTCATCATTGTGGGATCGTATGAGAGTTAAGTTTCCCACCATTGGTTGGAGCCATGTTGTTTGGTTCCCTTTTCATATTCCCAAGTGCAGCCTCATTAGTTGGCTTGCGATCCAGAATAGATTATCCACTGAGGATAGGCTTGTCTTGTTTGGCATTAAGACCACTTCTTGTTGTAGCTTCTATCCCGATGAGGAGAATCATGACCACTTATTTTTTAACTGCCCCTTCACAAAAAAAGTCTGGGATGATGTCTCCCATAAGTCCCAAATTATCTGGCAATCTCAAACTCTGTCTGGGTTGGTCAATCTTCTTTCTTCTCTTAGAAGGAAAGATTTGGAAACTACACTTACTAAATTAACCTTTAATGTCTCTCTATACCACATCTGGATAGAGAGAAACCTCAGGAAATTTCAAAATATCCAGCATAATGTGCCATCCTTGGTGCACAAGATATGCTTTGATATTAGGTACAGAATGTTGTCCCTCCACAAAATACCAACAGGAGCTATTTCACTTTTAGAGGCTTGGAACCTTTCATAAGGTTGTATAATTGGTCTGTTAGCATTGTCTACTGCTTTGTACTTTCCTTATACATTCTTGGCCAAAGAACTTGTTTACGTTTGACCGTGATGTCTCTCCTTTAGCTTTCTTGGGTGGCAAAATTTGTAATTCCTAACAGCCCCAATTGAGGCAAAGTGTGTATTCTGCGGGTTCTCTAATGTCCAAGACAAGTGAGCTATACATCATCTCCCCGGTTGGAGCCATTCCCATCACCACGATGAATCACGATTTCCAAAGATAATACTTCTAAATAACTTGATGGAGTATACCTTATTCCTTACATCTATACTGTGTAATGGCAATATGCATTGGTACCAATCAAGAAGTTAGGAGTTAGGAATTGGTGACAATTGAGTTGTGAGATCTACCATTTAAGAGAGCCTTGTGAGTTTGTGTTTGAGCCCCTGAGTTTTTTTGGGAGAGGAGGTAATATCTAGAGGGGGAACATGGTGAGGTGTAGGAGAGGGTGATCGGAACCGTAGAGAGTGAATTGAAGTGTGAGGATCCGAGGAAGTTGAAGGGAGAGTCTCTATACTTTTAGATGTTGTGCTATGTCAAAACAACCCATGGTCATTTCTAGAGCAAGAAGCTGGGAGTTCACAAAGCAGCTCATGGTCATCTCAAGAGCAACAAGCTGGGAGTCCACAAAATTCACGGTCCAGGGCCAATGCTTTTTACTTCTAATTTCTCGATATCGCCCCGATAGCTCAACGTGTTAGGCTTTGCCCATCTGCATTCTCTTCTGGCGGTTCTTTGGTACATACTTCTTGCTTGCACTTCATGTTAAACTATAGCAAGGGTCAAGTTGCTATAGTTCTTACTTGCACTTTGATTATGCTCATTAGGTGGGTTGCAAGGGGCTGTTTGCAACCTACATGTTTATTTTATGCGTGCATTAAGTTATTTCATGTTATTCTATAGCAAGGTCTGTTGCTATAGATACTTGTTTGATTTTCTGTTAGAGCTCTCACTTGTTTAATATCATTGTATACATTGAGTACTTGCTGTGTGTCTGATCAGCATCCTCGATGTCGGAAGTTCTGCCTCTATCTCTTCCCCTTTCTTTTCTTTTTCAGCTGCTGCTGTTGTATATGCAGTGGCTGGCACCTTGAGGGTGCTCCAATTACGAACGGGTCATGGCGAAATTTTCAAAATTTTCTTCCCCAGTATTTGGAGAGTGTTTCTCCTTAAATTCAAGATCTTGTTTCCCCCCATTAGAGTGTTTCTCCTCCCTCCTTCTGATGGATTAGAAATACTCGCTCCCAATTGTAGCCTTTTGGCCATCCCACTCCAATCCCATTCCCATGTAGCCTTTTGGCCTTCCCATTTCTTTCTAGTTTTCTTTCTTTTCTTTTATTTTGTCCTCCCTAGGGTATGCCCCTTGTAGGCTGTATATTCGTTTAGCCTCTTTTTATTTCAAGCTTGTTCTACCGAAAAAAATTTCTTTAGCCTAGGGTGGTTGTTGCCATTAGTTAGACCTAGCCACGAGGGGTTGTCCCTGGCTCTGTTTGATCCCCTTCCGGAAGGGGGCTTCCTCCCAAAACACTGCTTGCTACTGCTCAAGAGTGGTTCCATGACACCTATGTTTCACATTGCTGATCAAGGCCAAGCTGTCTATTGATAAACACAAGCTTCAATGGCAATCATTAGAGTCATTTTGAGTGTTTCTTTGTCTTTTGCCCTAGAATCACCTTTGTTATATGTTGTGTTATCCTACTTACCCCCATGTAGCCCTTGTGGCCATCCCTTTATTTCACGCAATTTTCTTTTCTTTTTTCTTTTTCTTTGTCCTCCCTGGGGTATGCCCCTTGTAGGCTGTAAATTCGCTTAGCCCCTTTTAATTTCAAGCTTAATTACCCAAAAAAAAATATATCTCAGATCATCAAGCTCAATATTGTATATGCAGCTATTAAAGTCATCCATGTGGGCAGGCTAATGTGAGATAGGTCCAGATTTTTCTTGGGGATACCTCACAGAGTTGAAGTCCCCAAGAACAATCCAAGAAGCAGGGCTTTTAAGATTGACCAGAGAGCTCCAGAGTTCTTGTCTCTCAATATACGTATTGGCACCGTAAACAAAAGTAGCGAGGAACTAAGGTCACTACTCAGAACACAAACCTCACAATGTATCAATTGAGCAGATTGAGTCAAGGCCTTGATAGTCATGATCAGGGGGTTCTAACAAACAAAAATCCTCCCAATTGGAGCATGATCATAATTATGAATGTAGCTCCAATTAGGACAGATAAAATGCAAGAATCTGCTAGCATTAGGTTGTTTGATTTTGTGTTCAATCAAACCAAACAAAGACAAATCATTGTTACTCAAAAAAGACTTTGCTTCTTTTTGCTTAAGCGGATCATTAAGACCTCTTAAGTTCCAAAAACCAATGTGAACTGAAGAGCAAGTCATAGTATTAGGGTGAGTTTCCGAATGGATTTTATCAAAATTTGATAAAATCAAGCCTTTGATTTTATCCATTCGGAAACTGAGTTGATAAAATCTTAGATTTTTGCATTCAAAGGCTTGATTTTATCAGATTTTATCAGATTTTATCAACTCAGTTTCCGAATGGATAAAATCAAAGGCTTGATTTTATCAAATCTTTGATAAAATCTGATAAAATCCATTCGGAAACTCACCCTTATTAAAAAAGAAATGAAATGGCAGGGATTAGGAAGTAGTAATGTATGCCCAAAAGGGATACAATGACCTGTATCAATGCTAATTTGAGGAGGAGAGGGCTGCTGAAATGCCCTTATTCTTCTTCCTCCCTTTCCTTCTATTTGAATTGTGACTGAAGTCTCCCATCACCTCTGCTAAACCTATGCCGCCAACAGAAGAGTTTAGAGATCTAGGGTCAGGATCAATGGGAAGTTTGGAACCCATCTCTCTTCCCATGCTGATGTCCTTAGAATTGGAATCATCAACAGTAGCCGTAACTGGAGAAACCACTGGGAGAGCTACAATTTGCACATCCTCTAGAGGGTATTCAATAGGAGCTGTTGGCTTAGAAACTGTGGAAGAGGGTATATGAGTATCCTTGACCACTTGCACAGGGCTTGGGATGTCCCCTTCAATCTCTGCATCTAAGTTATCATTCTCCTCATTTACACAATGAACTTCAGAAGATTGAGTAAGTGGAACCTCCTTAGTGACAGCAGCTAAAGCATCTCCACCTCCACCTAGAGCATCCCCTATCACTTTCCAAGCTTCAGAGTTGTTGGTGGCCAGAGGTTCAATTTTTGGCTTACAGGTGTGCCCAAAAACATTACACACCGTGCATATAGGGGGTAACCATTGATATTCAACAGCAACGTTGACTGATTCCTGCCCCTTGGTAATTTGGATAACCTTAGGCAGATCAGATTTTGCTGAAACTTCAATACACACTCTTGCATAATCAATCCTTTGCTGACTAGCAGTAGCAATATCTGCGTGGAGAGGTTTACCTATAGTGCTGATGCGACTAAAACTCCCCTCTGTCCAGCATTCTAGAGGTAGCTTGTGCAATTTGACCCAAGCAGGAATAGTAGAAGGATGTTCAGTAGAGGGAACCAACATCCTATGCCAATCCTTGAGGACTAAATACCTCCGGGAGAAGAAGTAGAGGCCTCCTTCTAATAACTTAAACTTAGTAACCTCATCATGGAATTCAAAGAAGTAACACGCCCCTATTAGTTTAATATTGATCTTGCCATGATCCTTCCATACCTTCCTTGCTGTGGAGCAGAGTAATGGGAATGGCATTTTCCCATCTAGAAAATAGCCTATAAGACAATTACTCCATGTCTTATCATTGAGATCTGTTTCCTCCAATTCCACAACAGCACTTGTTTCCTGTTGGAGCTCTGGGTAGTGACAAAGTGTCATGACTTTGGAGGGACCTTGAGTGCGAAATAGAGAAGCCCAGTCTTTGGATTTAGATTGTAGGTTGGTTCTGTTTTGGGTCTGAGGAAACAATTTGGCCTGATTGTCTTTGTCTGTAGGTGTGTGTGAAGTTTGGGGGATATTAGAGTGTTGGGGAAAGTTAAACCCAATCTTCAAATACTCACTGGATTTTGAGCTGGATGAAGGGCCTACTGAAGTGATCTCCTTCTCCCGTAAGCGATTGAGTTGGGATTTCAACTTTGTGCAATCAACTGTAACCCCCGATCTTTGCATCTCTGCCTCTATCGAGCGCACTAGGGTTGCGATTCTTTCTGTGCCATCCATATGCTCCCCTTCTAGCTGGAAGACTTCATGAAGCTTACGAGCAAACTTAGGGCTCGTTTTATTGGGGCCGCATGGACCAGCCGCAAGATTTTGAACTAGTACTGAATGCTTGGGATTAGAGTTTTTTGGGTTGGAGATACCAGTTGAGGGCATCCGATTTAGGATCTCACCAGATTTGGGTATTGGATTTTCCTCACGCAAGGAATCGCGATCGGTGGCTATGTGACCTTGAGGGTAGAGGTTCAGAGGTTTGAAAGGAGTGAATTTGGTAGGGGTCGTGTAAACTGTACCTAGGATTAATAACTTACTGTGGATCTGGTCTCCCCCCAACGGGGAGCTGGTGTTGTCGACCTCTTGGGCGAAACTCAACTGTTTCTTTCTAACTACATAAGAATCCACCGCCCTGCCACCCAGGGTATCCTTAGATGGGGGTGGATCATCTTCCATATCTAGGGCTTCAAACGCCTAGGGTTTCATCGTGATAGCGAGAATCGCAGGAATCGCCAAAGAGAAAGCTGACATCATAGGTCCTAAAGTTGTCTCTCCTGAGTTTTTATCGTCTTTCTTATAAAGAGGTTCATTCTCACTTTTTTTGTGTGGATAATACAGGTTCATTCTCACTTGTTGTAAGCTTTGATCTCATTCCCATTTGCACAGTAGTTCCCTCCTTTAATTCACTACCAGAGATTGGATGATTCTGGACAATTTGGGGTTTTGGCTGTGGGGGAGTAACCTCCTGACCCAATTGTGCCAACATAGAACTCGAAGAAGATGCACCATCCACTTGCTGATTGGTAGGTTTGGGGACAATTTTGGGGCTGCACAAGTGCCCAAATACCTTACAGCTGTCACACTTAGGGGGGAGCCATTGGTATTCTACTCCCACCATTACTGAATCGGAGTTAACCGAGATCATAATATCGCTAGGAAGTTCATCATCAGCACTAATTTCAACACAAATACGCGCAAAATCGAGGTGTTTCTTATTTGTTGTGGCCTTATCTACATGAATGGGCTTACCAATTGCACTTGCTATCTTGCTAAAACCCACATGAGTCCAGAATTCAAGAGGAAGTCTGTGCAATTTAATCCACACGGGAATAGTGGATGGTTGTACTTTGCTAGGGACCAACATCCTCTTCCATTCCTTTAAGACAAGATACCTGCGGGTAAAGAAATAAGGCCCCCCCTTCCATAACTGCAGTCTTGGAAGCTTCATCTTCAAATTGGAATAGATAGCACAAACCTATCTGCTTAATGGAAAACCTGCCATGATCCTTCCATACTGCTCGGGCAGTGACACTAAGAAGTGGTAGTGGCATTTTCCCATCCAGAAAGTGTCCAACCAAGCAATGTTGTCCCACTCCGTCGTCTAACTGTGTCTCATCAAAGTTAATGTACGCGTCCTTCCCCTTTTGATACTCCGGATAGTGTTCCAACCTCATAGATTTGGAGGGTGCTTGGGCTTTGAAAAGAGAAGACCAATTCTTCGATTGAGCTCCTTGATTACCAAAAATATTGGGCTCTGGAGAATGGACTGGTTTCTGTTTAGCTGGAACTGTGACATACTCTCCATCCATCTCAATAGCAGAGGGCAGATTTGATCCTGTCTCCTTAAGTTGTAAGAGGTGATCCTTAAACTTAGAAAAACTGACGTTTACCCCTGATTTGAGCATTTCACCTTCGATAGAATTAACCAAGGACGAGATTCTCTCCGCACTATCCTGGCGATTTCCTTCCTCCTGTAATACCCTTTGTAATTTGCTCGATGGGCTTGATCCCGACTTTGTAATCCTCTGAGTTCCACCAGCATTAGGAGAAGTGGAACCTAGATCTCCATGACTTCCGTAATCTTGTACCTCCTTAGCTGATGGATTTGAGCTTAAGGTTTTCAGTGGTTGAGTACTAGAATTGTTCGAACTGGGTTTATTCCTCTGGGGGTAAACATTGGACTGAACCAAGCTTGGTTGGGTTATGGACTTCTCTGGTGTTTCGGTTGGAATATTTGACCTGAGGTTACTTGTGAAATCAGAGGATTTAAGACCATACGGGTAAAGATCTAGGGGTTCGAAACTGGATTTCGGTACATTTTCCATCTTTGAATCCGAATTTTTGGAAATAGGGCTTTTGGGTATATCGATGTCTGAAGATATCTGGTGTTGAGGGTAGAGGTCTAAAGGTTTAAACGGTGTAAACTTTGTGGGTGTGGAGAACCCCATACCTGGCTTCAATAGTTTGCTGAAGATCGGAGTGCCCGTGGTTGATTTATTGTGTGGTGTGTCGCGAACCTCAGAACCTAGGTCTATGTAGTGTTGAGGAGTGGCAAGAAGTGCCAGTTGTTTCTTCCTAACTTATTGGAGTCGGTAATTTGGAGTTTGGGGTAGTCGTCTTCGATGGGGGATGTAGAATTGTCGGCCATCATTTAGGGTTTCTCCGAGATCACCTAATCGCCAAAGAAGGGAGCTGACATCATCTTCTTCTCTTGGCTTATTTTTCAGTTCAACACTGCACCTTCTTAATCAAGGTAGCAACTCATCTTTTCATTAACAATAATTGCACCTTGTCACTAAAGGTAGCAATTTGTTCACTCAACTCTTTAATCTCCTTCCTATAATGATTTTTGGTTGCCAAAGTTATCAATTTCACTACCAACATATTCTTTTGTGGTGTCCCTCCCACAGTCAAGGCTGCCATTCTTTAGTCACTTGGATTTCAGGAAGGAACCCTCCCTTTTAAATATCTTGGTGTCCCTCTCGTTTCCAGTAAACTCAAGTACTGTGATTGTAAGGCTCTCATAGACAAAATCACAAGGCGTATCAAAACTTGGACCAACAAGTACTTGTCCTATGCTGGGAGGGTTCAATTGGTTAAATCTGTACTTTTTTCCATGAAGACATATTGGTCTTCTATTTTCATCCTCCCCAAAAAGGTCATTAAAGAAGTTGAACCTATTTTGAGATCCTTCTTTTGGACAGGGGCTGATCTTAGAAGCACTGGAGCTAAGATTTCGTGGGATCATCTGTGCTCTCCCAAAAAAGAAGTGGGTTTGGGCTTTAAATCCCTCCAAGTGTGGAATAAAGCTGCTATGACTAAGCATATCTGGTTCCTTGTTTCTGGGGGTGAGCAATCCATGTGGTGCCAATGGGTCAAATCTTATTTACTCAAAGGGAGGAGTTTTTGGAGAATTAAAATTCCTAGCAGTCCCTCATGGACTTGGAGAAAGTTACTCCAACTTCGTCCACTTGTTCAACCATACATTCAGTATCACATTGGGAATGGGACCACCACTTCTCTTTGGCATGACAATTGGCACCCCCTTGGTCCATTGGTGAATAAATATGGTACCCGTAGCATTTATGATGCTGGTATTCCTGTTGATGCCACAGTGTCTACCATACTGAGTTCAAATTATCAGTGGAGATTTCCCATTACTGGGAGTTAAATGAGATTAGGAATTCATTGCCCACCCTTCATGGAGTTATCTCATCTCAATCACAAAGCGACACTTGCAAATGGACTCTTAATCAAAGTGGTGTCTTCACCATCTCATCATTGTGGGATCAATTAAGGACACACTTCCCTGTTATTGATTGGAACCATGTTGTTTGGTTCCCATCACATATCCCCAAATGCAGTCTTATTTGCCGGATTGCCATTCAAAACAGACTGTCCACAGGTGATAGATTAACGCTATTTGGTGTCATTGATTCCTCTTGCCAAACTGTCCTTTACTGTTACTCTTTATCATGTTTGGATTGAGAGGAACTCTAGGAAGTTCCATAATTTGCAGCATATAGTACTTGCTGTAGTTGCCAGGATTTGTTTGGACATTAGGAGCAGGTTAATGTCTCTCCCAAAAATCCCTAGTGGGTCACAAGCCTTACTGGATTCATGGAGCTTTTTTTTTTTGGATAATTAAGCTTGAAAATAAAAGGGGCTAAGTGAATGTACAGCCTACAAGGGGCATACCCCAGGGAGGACAAAATAAAATAAAGAAAAAGAAAAATTGCGTACTCCCCGGCACAACCCGCCGGGGTGGGAAATAAGAAATCCAGCACAACCCGCTGGGATAGGGATTCAAAAGTTTAAAACAAATTTGTCACTGCACGTGAGAGGCCCAAGGCCATGAGATACACTCTCCATATACTCTCTTGGGAAGAAAATTTTTAAAAATTTCGCCATGACCCGTTCGTAAATGGAGCACCCTCAAGGTGCCAGCCACTGCGTCTACAATAGCAGCAGCTGAAAAAAAGAAAAGAAAGAGGGAGAGATAGAGGCAGAACTTCCAACAGCAGTACTCAGCATAACATAACACAATGTAGGAGCAGAAGTAGTAAGTAGTAGCAAAATAGTAAGGCAGCAGCAGTAGTAACTACCATCTCAAGGACCAATTCCTTTTGGTCAATTCGAGAACAATTGATCCATTGGGGCCCATGCATATCACCAGCCTTTTCGGCTGAAAGTCTCAAATCAATTATTGTTCAAATTGGATACAGCTGCAGTGCATGTTTCCAAGCAAATCAACATTGTAAAAGTTATCTATTTAATTAATATCCTAGCGGGTTGTGCTAGGACCACCAAATTTCTCAACCCGGCGGGTTGTGCCGGGAATCACGCATTTTTTTCTTTCTTTTCTTTTTCTTTTTGTTTTGTCCTCCCTGGGGTATGCCCCTTGTAGGCTGTACATTCGCTTAACCCCATTTAATTTCACGCTAAATTATCAAAAAAAAAAAAAACAATGAAGCTGGCTAATTCAGTAGCAGCAGCACCTCAGCAGGCAAGAGAATCAAAGTAGCAGCAATAACTCATAGTAGCAGTAGTTAATCATAAAACCAGAGAAAGAGAATAAAAATAAGGGTACAGGTGTGTGATTGTGTAAGAACCCATTGTTCAAAGTCCTCACTCACCAACTCCCTCAAAAGCTCACTCTCCCTCTCCAACTTTTTAATATATACAATGGGTCCTCGGTGAAGAATCTGCCTTTCTCCCTCCACTTACAACTCACTAAGAACTCCCTCTCACTATTACCTCCCCTCAGAAGAAATGTAGGGGCCCAAGCACTCAACTTACCGATACACACATATAGTAGGTCACTCAATTAATCAACAGCAAGTGCAAAACTGTTATCTCTACTTAAATGTAGCCTGTGGCACCTAATGGACTTGTTATGCACTCATTGTTTTGAATTATCTTGATCATAATGGCTGTCTTATGGTAACAGGTACATCTCAAAGGCTGAATGCACAGTGGCATGGTTGACTAATCACCCAGTTGGGTCTTTGTATTGTAGGTTCCAAGGTTAAGATGTGCTCAGTGAAACCATATAGTCATTTGAAACCTAACTACCCAATTGGGTTCTTTGTTTTTAGGTGGTGGTCTACTCATGGTCTTGTTGTTGTTCATATATGTTCATATTTGCAAAGGAGAGTGTGTTCCACTCAAAATGTGTGACCCCTGTGAGATTTGGACCTTTGTTTTTCATGTTGAGCATCCTTAATCTCAGATCATGTGAGAAAAGAGAGTGGGAGGTTAGTTTCCGAGGGAGTGAAGGTGGTGAGGTACAAAGATCTGAGATTAGTTTTGTCATTGCTGCTACTCTTTACTATTGTTACTGTTGATACATAATTTATTGCACGATTCTGCTGCAGAGAGGGGGTGTGCTTATCTTATTCACTTTGTCTCAGACTAGGATGTTGTGAGTGAGCTAGCAATGGATATGCATTTGATTCTGCATTTGATTCTAAGCAAATTTATTATTGTTGCATTTCAGTTTCTGCATGTGTGGAGGCACTCATGATGCAGGCAGCTAAGTTGATGTCTGTACATTTCCTTGCTGTCCAGTTTTTTGCAGTTTATTCTTGTTGCCACAGATTTATGTGTTCTCTGTTAGTGCCTTTCATTGTTTGTGGTACTTTTGTTTTTGGGTATGATGGTTTGGTCTGTCATTTTGTTGATTGTTTTCTTGGCAGTCACTGATTTTCTGGGTTTGTTATTTAAACAAACAGAATGATGCTTTAATTCTCCCATAATTGTTGGTTTTTAGAATGGGCCTATCCTTGGGGGGATGTCCCCCTAGGAATGTTTGATATCCTTTCGGGAGGGGTAGTAAATTTGTATTGCCACGGGTTTCTCTAAGTTAGGTAGAGCCCTGCACAAGCTCCACGGGTGATGCTTGATATCCTCACAGGTTGCATCCTGTTGATGTTTGTCCAGTTATCCCAACTTCAAAACTGGACCTTATCATAGTCCTGAGATTAATGGACCTTCTCAGGTTTAGTACTGACGGTTGCTTCAAATCAAAGACTTCTTAATTGTATTTGTAATTTGGGCTTCTATTCTTTGGGTTTCTTAGCCCTCTGTCTAGATGGTTTTGAAACACCATTTAGTACGATTGTATTTTCCTTAAACCTTTCTTTTCCTCACGTAGCCATTTGGCCCTCCCATTTCCTTTTGTTTCTTTCTTTTTTCTTTTCTTTTCCTCCTGGGGTATGCCCCTTGTAGGCTGTATTTTTTTAGTTTTTTTCTATTTCAAGCTGGTTTTACCACACAAAAAAATTTCACTACCATTATTCACCATGAAAGCTCTACCTCCACCTCTTATTATACCTTTACACCTCTATAAGCCGTTAGAACACCAAAATCAATTCCAGTAACCAACATTCGCCCAAATTAAGTAACACCCAATCAATTGGGGCCCCAAACTTTAACAAATCACCAATAACAACTACAAATGATGACAAAATTGAAGCAAATCACGACAAACTTCAATAAATAACACAAACCCAGTCAAATCTGACCTCAATACACTACTTAAGTGTTGAACAGTGGTTTTCGAGTTTTCAAACACTGATTTGGTAGACTGGATCACAGACTCTAGGGCCTAATCACTATTTCGAGAGTGAACAAGGGCTGACTGGTACAAGAATCACTGTTTGGAGTGTCGAATCACTGTATTGAGTATGAACAAGGTTCGATTGGGTTCAAATAGCCTTCTAAATGACAGATAAAGGGTCAACGAGGTTCGATTGAGTGTTTTCGTACCTTAATCGAGGGTTTCTAGCACTGTAGATGTACTGTGTCAGTATTTTGAACAAGAAGATGACTCGATTTGGATCTTCAAATCAACAAATTGATGGTCTAACAACCCTTTAATCAAAAGATCGAAGGTTGAACAGTGTCAAATCACTATTTCGAGCAGTAACGAGGTGCGATTGAGGTGGTTTAAGGTCTAATAGAGGTCGAAAATGGTGTACAACCTTCAAAAATTGGTTTGTAGCCTTTGAAATGGGTAGATCTTAAGATTTGGAGTGGAATAGGTTGATTTGGATTTTTTTGGTGAAATTCCGGAGAGGTTTCCTGCACCGTTTTCCAGCGAGGTGTAGGTTACAGGCGACAATCTATCGGGATGAATGGTCAAGATCTGAGCTCAGTGCTCTAATACCAAATGATGCAAACCAAATCAAAGGATATATTTATTTAGAGATAGAGGATCCCAAATGGGATACAAGGAGTAAAAAAGCTCTCTATATTTTTTTTTGGGTAAATTAGCTTGAAATTAAAAGAGGTTAAGCGAATGTACAGCCTACAAGGGAGGAAGGACAAAATGAAAAGGAAAGAAAAGAAAATAAAGAAAAGAAAATTGCGTGGTCCCCAGCACAACCCGCTGGGGTGGGAAGATAAGAAGTACCAGCACATCCCGCCGGCATAAGTGTAAATAAGCAAAATGCACTAAACGTAGCAGATAATTGTTTTAATGCCATGCACAACCCGCAAGGCTAGGATAATATCAAAAGCATGCGCACAAATGGATAAATGTTGCGGGACCAAGAAGAGGCCCCACTGTATGAAATGCGAGTTAACCCGTGCTCGCGTCCCATTAGCCTTGCTACCCCAAAGGAAAGAGCGGCATCAGGGACATGAGCACGGGCATGCAGAATAGCCATATCTAAGTGGTGAATATATGGAACAACCCTCAACAGTGGAAGCAGCAATAGCAGAGCAACCCGGACCAAATGAGATAAGCCTCTAGCAGTTCGGTAAGCAGATAAAAGCTCTCTATATTCTTTAATCAATTTATCAAAAACTACCAAAATGAAAGACACACACACACCATTATTGGCATTGCATCATATTGATGCTCGTTGGTCTAAGCTGCTTTGAGACCAGCTCAAATTCACCACTAATCTTAATGACAGAATCATCTTCAAACTCTTCGTGTGGGAACTCATCAAGTTTAGAAAAAACATCATTATCAATATCCTTATATTTCCTAGGATACTCATCATACACAGGAATTCCTTCTAAATCACCTTCAAAGCCATCATTTAGAGAGATTCATCAAAGATTGGCAAGTCTTCAATCTCAAATCCCCAATCATTCACAAGAAACCCTTCAAGTTCTTCACTTGGATATTCATCAAAGATAGAAAAACCATTGAAATAACCATTTTCCTTCGCCTCTTCAAACACATCCAAAATGAAGTTCATCTCCCTCAAACTTGGCCGGATTGACGGGTCCATAGGATTCTTTTTTTTTTTTTGGATAAATGGGTCCATAGGATTCTCCAAGGTCATCACCAAGGTTCTCCTTCTTCTTGCAGAAGAAAGTGGACTCAAATCGAATTTGAGAACCACTCACATTCACTTGGACGTAACAAGCAGTGCACCTTCTTAATCAAGGTAGCAACTCGTCTTTTCATTAACAATAATTGCACCTTGTCACTTCAGGTAGCAATTTGTTCACTCAACCCTTTAATCTCATTCCTATAATGATTTTTGGTTGCCAAAGTTATCAATTCCACTACCATTATTCACCATGAAAGCTCTACCACCACCTCAACCTTTACCTCTATAAACCATTAGAACACCAAAATCAACTACAGTAACCAACATTCGCCCAAATTAAGTAACACCCAATCAATTGGGGCCCCAACTTAAACAAATCACTAATAACAACTACAAATAATGACAAAATTGAAGCAAATCACGACAAACTTCAATAAATAACACAAACCCAAACAAATCTAACCTCAATACACTACTTAAGTGTTGAACAGTGGTTTTCGAGTGTTCAAACACTGATTTGGTAGATTGGATCACAGACTCTAGTGTCTAAATCACTGTTTCGAGAGTGAACAAGGGCTGACTGGTACAAGAATCACTGTTTGGAGTGTCGAATCACTGTATTGAGTAGGAAAAAGGTTCGATTGGGTTCAAATAGCCTTCTAAATGACAGATAAAGGGTCGTCGAGGTTCGATTGAGTGTTTTCTTACCTTAATCGAGGGTTTCTAGCACTGTAGATGTACTGTGTCAGTATTTCGAACAAGAAGATGACTCGATTTGGATCTTCAAATCAACAAATTGATGGTCTAACAACCCTTTAATCAAAAGATCGAAGGTTGAACAGTGTCAAATCACTATTTCGAGCAGTAACGAGGTGCGTTTGAGGTGGTTCGAGGTCTAATAGAGGTTGAAAATGGTTTACAACCTTCAAAAATTGGTTTGTAGCCTTTGAAATGGGTAGATCTTAAGATTTGGAGTGGAATAGGTTGATTTGGATTTTTTTGGTGAAATTCCGGAGAGGTTTCCTGCACCCTTTTCCAGCGAGGTGCAGGTTATAGCCAAGGATCTAGCGGGATGAATGGTCAAGATCTGAGCTCAGTGCTCTAATACCAAATGATGCAAACCAAATCAAATGATATATTTAATTAGAGATAGAGGATCCCAAATGGGATACAAGGAGTCAAAAAGCTCTATATATTCTTTAATCAATTTATCAAAAACTACCAAAATGAAAGACTCACACACACCTATTAACGTTGCATCATATTGATGCTCGTTGGCCTAAGCTGCTTTGAGACCAACTCTTCATGTGGGAACTCATCGAGTTTAGAAAGAACATCATCATCAATATCCTTATATTCGCTAGGATATTCATCATACATAGGAATTCCTTCTAAATCACCTTCAAACCCATCATTTAGAGAGATTCATCAAAGATTGGCAAGTCTCCAATCTCAAGTGCCCAATCATTCCCAAGAAACCCTTCAAGTTCTTCACTTGCATTTTCACCAAAGATAGAAAAACCATTGAAATAACAACGGTCCTTCGCCTATTCAAACCATAGGATTCTCCAAGGTCATCACCAAGCATTCCCAGTAGCAAAGCTGGGTGAGAGGGTTGAGAGCATCTCTCTCTAGAAGAGAGAATGCACTCCCCTCCTACCCCCTCATAATTTTTTAACAAATTCATCAAGCATTCTGTTTGATTTTCGGTTATAAGGAATGGATTCTCTCCACTACTATCTAAATATGGCTTCATCTGCTCGAGGAGTGTCCCATATGTGGGTTTCTCTTCATCAGATGGGCTCATCTTTCCAGCCTCAATGGGATTCATCCTCATCTCTATCAAAAGTATAAACCATCAATCTGATGGTGTTCAAGCCATGGAGTTCTTTCATCAGATAGTGCTCCCCCTTTCCAGAGTTCTGTGCGTTTTCTGTCCTGCGGAAGAGCATGGAGCTGGTATACCATTCCGCATTCAAACCACCTACCTGAAATCCTTTCCTTAGAAGCACTTGAGTCCAGGGTACATCTTTCGAACAGAGCTTACTACTGCGGCTAGTTCCTTCCATTAGGTGTCGTTGGTGGCACGGCGGTGAGGGTAATACCACAACCGGTTCTGGTTGCTACGGTATGCTTAGTAAGGAAGGACCTAATCTCTCTTGTGTGTCAATAGGAGCTGCAATTAAGGTGTGATTTGTTTCTTTCATGGTTGTTTTTCTTGGGTTCAACTGGAAATTCGGAGAAGAAGAGAGTGTGTTGCACTCTCCCTTTGCAATTGAGCATTGGTCCAAATGGTGCCAGCTGTGCGACTAGGAAAGACGTCCTTAGAGGACGGGTTCAAGAAAAGTTGATGTGTCTTTGACCTTTCCCAGTAAACGACAATATATTTTGGAAGCCTCAATCCTTCAAGTTGAGAAAACGGTTGAAGTGGGGACCACGGTATTTGTCTGGGGTCATTACACGCAAAGGTAGAGGAAGAAATTACTGGGTAATTACCGAAAAAGGAGACTGCTGGATCCCACTGTAAGTTTGGGTGTAGTTATTTGCACCCAAAGAATTGTGGGTCCAAGGAAACTGTGGGTCACAGATGGCCTATTATGATTATGTTCAAAAAGGGACTGTCCCCTCCTTACCACTGTTGCAACAGTCCATTCGATGAACTTAAAGTCTGAGGATACATTGCTGCAAGTGGGCACTTTGGTACAAAAAAAGGTGTGACAGCTGGAGTTTTTGCCCCGATCAAAAAAAAAAAGCTGGAGTTTTGCAGCAATCTAGTTCGTCCATCCTTCAAATTCAACTCAAGATCCAAATTCCTAGTTGCACGTACAGGCATCTACAAAGAAGGAACCATGGGGGTATAGTTGTACTCTTATAACAATGGCAGCGTGCCTTTTATTTCATATGAGGGTGGGAGGTCTCCATCCCACAAATCTGTTAATTTTGTTTTAGACGTATGTGTCCCTATACCACCGGGTTGTGCTAGTTTTCATATTTCCCACCCCGACGAGTTGTGTCGAAGAGTACGTAATATTTTCTTTTCTTTTGTTTTTTTTTTTTGTCCTTCCTAGGGTTTGCCCACATTCGCTTAATCCCTATTAATTTCACGCTAAATTACCCAAAAAAAAAGGTCATCACCAAGGTTGTCCTTTTTGCAGACGAAAGTAGACTCAAATCGAATTTGAGAACCACTCACATTCACTTGGAGGTAACAAGCGGTGCACCTTCTTAATCAAGGTAGCAACTCGTCTCTTCATTAACAATAATTGCACCTTGTCACTTAAGGTAGCAATTTGTCCAATCAACTCTTTAATCTAATTCATATAATGATTTTTGGTTGCCAAAGCTATCAATACCAGTACCATTATTCACCATGAAAGCTCTATCTCCACCTCCTATTATACCTTTACACCTCTATAAGCCATTAGAACACCAAAATCAACTCCAGTAACCAACATTTGCCCAAATTAAGTAACACCCAATCAATTGGGGCCCCAAACTTCAACAAATCACCATGGTCCAGATTTTTCCTATGTCCGACTATCCTAAGGATATTACACAAGACAATGTACATTTGAAATGCACGACTCACCATCGGGCTGAGGCAACCTTTTACTAGCTACACATACTCACTCCTAAGCCATGCTACTCTCAATTTGGAGGGACTGCATATGAATGTGAATGCATGCATGGATGCAACGTGACAAGATGGAAAAATGGTAATACATAGCACATAGCAGAATAGAGCACATAAATTTATGAAATAGGACGGCCACCTAACGAAAAAGTTCTACAGTTAACTATATGAAGAAAGGCCGATTTTGGTCTCACAAGGATACCCCCGAACTAGAGTAATACAAGGATACCCATGGCAACGGTAATAACGATAGGTGTAACTCATCACGGTCGAGGGCTGCTCGGAATTTTGGGATTCCCTGTCACAAGCAAGCCATGCGGGATTGACCAAACACTCCAGCGAGGTCAAGAACAAATGCAAGTGCAACGCAAAAGTTGAACTACCCTCTTATTAAAACTACACAAGTGTAATTAAATTAAAGTATGCATTAACCAGAGTCCACAGCGGAATCGCCAGCTTGTGGATGCCCCTCCGAGGTGCTATTGATTTGGAGTCGCCACCCGGGTTTTAGCGGATTATCCCTGAGGAACCGAACTCGATTGACTCGTGCCTCATTCAATGGATAAGGATTACTGGCCTGTCATCACCATACTATCTTAGGTTTGGGAGCTCAATTACGAGGGGGAAGGGTTTTACGACACCCCCCTCACCCAGTCTGAAGATCAGTCTTTACTTGACTTTTGTGGGATTACATGAGAAATTTATGTAACTCAACTTTGAACAAGTACGAGGAATGGGGGGGATGGGAGCCACATAATGATGATAAAAAAAATGACAATGGATTACAATGTATCCTTATGCTTCGTGAATATATATGAATGATGATGATATGCAAGTATGAACAAACAAGAAAATTGAACAGCAAGTAACAATATACAGAATGATAACAAATTAATCAGAAATAACACCACAAACCACCGATGGACTAAACCAATCTGATCCCATATCAGGGGTTTAAGCGCTCAAAGAGAGGGTTTAAGAGCTCAAACCTTCCTCAACCCAAAAATGCTTCTGTTGATTCTAGTTTATTAGGAACATGATTTGGTTACTGTTACTCATTTGAAAATAGCCTTTGAATGATCAAACAAAATGGTATAATCACCTAAAAATGAGTTTGAAACTCATTTATGAACTTTGAGGTAAACTGTAGAGAAGGAATGAAGACTCAAAGCTTTAAAACTTTGCAGAATGTTCAAAATGCCAATAACTAGCTAGAATGAGAAGAAGTTTTGATTGGACCAAGAGACAGTTAGAGAGCTCAAAGGGATGGGTTCGAGCACTCAAGCCATCTCCTGGATTTGGGTGTTCATGCCCCATTCTTCTTCTTCTTCTTTTTTGGGTAAAACAGCTTGAAAATTAAAAGAGGCTAAACGAATTTACAACCTACAAGGGCCATACCCCAAGAGGACAAAACAAAAGCAAGAAACAAAAAGAAAAACTAGATCAAACGGGTAAAATGGGGAAGGCCAAAAGGCTACAAGAGGTTAAGGATGGGGTATCCTGTCGAAACAAGAACTAATCATAAGCTCAACTACTACAGATATCTAACTGAGTTTCTAACCTTTCTAAAAAAGGACCAGAAACACTACGAAAAGAAAGCTAAATCGAGATTTCAAAATGAATCATATCAAAAGGTTGTTGCTTTTTTTGATTCTACATTGAAAAGCGTGAGGATTGGGTTGAGAGCTTCTCTCTCTAGATTCTAGAGAGATAATGCACTCCCCTTCCTCCCATAATTTCTTCTTTCCATCCAACATCATGTTTGGTTCTACCATTGGAGCAGATTTCGGGGTTCCCTCCTCCATCTGACTCATTCCATAATCTACAACAACAAAAATTGAAGGGTTCTGTCCTTCAAAACCCAACAAATGGAGGGAATTCTTCATCTCTCACCTCTTTTCACGTGATTCTTCCTGTACAGCAACAGCAAACTCAAAGGGGTTCTGGGTTTCTAGTTCCTCTTCTCCGATAATATGGATTCTTCATGGGGGCTCGATTTCCCCTCTCAATCAATAGGCCGTTATGGGTTTACATCCACAGGAGGTCTGGATTACCCATCTATTTCGCGTTTCAGCCAAATCCATGGCAAACAATAGGGCTTTGCCTTCTCTCATCAAAAGGGATCTGGACCGGGATCTTAGACTTCATCAGGCCGTGAGGTCCTCTCCAACTATGGAGAGACTCAGATCGTTGTGGTGGTTAACTGGGCCTTCAAAGGCCATCACAATCCAGGGGATCGTGTTCGTCCTCACCATCTCTCAAGTACATTGGGTCATCCTCAAATGCAACAGGATCTCTAGAGGGAATACATACACTCGCACTACAGGTTAGGATTCAGCTTTTAGTGTTGCTACTGCCTTCCTCGCGTATCAGTTCCCTTTCATTATGTGTCGTTGGTGTCACGGTGGAGGGGGTAATACCACTGCGGATCCTGGCGCATAGGTAAGTCATAGGCAGTATTGGAACTGAACTCCTTTCTTGTGTGTTTGAATATATTCCATTGAAATTCCTTGCCCCCATTTGGGGCTGTTCTACGTTAGAGGTTTAATCCTGTTGGGGATTTAAATAGACCCAAGTTAATTAGTGATTTTGATGTTGAATTTCTGACCACTGAATTCCTGTTAGGCAGTATTGGAACTGAACTCCTTTCTTGTGTGTTTGAATATATTCCGTTGAAATTCCTTGCCCCCATTTGGGGCTGTTCTACATTAGAGGGTTAATCCTGTTGGGGATTTAAATAGACCCAAGTTAGTTAGTGATTTTGATGTTGAATTTCTGACCACTAAATTATTTCGGTTGTCTGGAATTTGTGTGAAATCTGGGTTCCTCATGTTCTCTACTGGGGAAGAAGATTGTGGAGCCCATGCCCTTTTCAATCAGACTTTCAATTTGGTATAATCAGGCTACGATTGGGGGAGCCAAACACACCTCAATCGAGTAAAGTTTGTGGAAAATGGGTGACCATGGTCCTTTGCTGGACCATTACATGCCAACATTAATGGGAAAAGATGGAGTGTAGAAAAGGGGGGCCACGGGTCCTGTACTTATAGAGTAGCATATTTTGCAGTTGCTAATTTTAGTTATTTATCTATGTCTTCATGCATAATTATCCCTATCCTAGCGGGTTGTGCTAGGACCTCCTATTTTCCCACCCCGGCGGGTTGTGCCGGGGAGCACGCAACTTTTGTTTTTCTTTCTTATTTTGCTTAGTCCTTCCTGGGGTATGCCCCTTGTAGGCTATATATTCGCTTAACCTCTTTTATTTTCAAGCTGATTTACCCAAAAAAAAAGGTTGTTGCCACTTGCTCTGTAGGGACAATCTGCACATTGGTGATGTCTTGGAGTGTAACTTTCGAATCCATTTGCTTGAACTTTCGAATCCATTTGTTAACAGACCAAAGTCTTGGAAAGTGTAATGCTAGAGCTTGTAGGGACCCCTACAAGTTGGGGCTCCAATACACAATTCAAGGTACGAAAGCAAAATAGTAATCAGCAACAAGGTGAACAGCTGCAAGAGAACTTGAAATCAACAGCAACTAGCAGTAAACCACTGGATGATGAGGCACTAAGCGGGAGGACGCTCCCTCCCAAAGGGGCTCAAACATGCCAAGGGACAACCCCCCCAAGGCTAGGTTAAACTTGAGAAAATTAGGCAACATTTCTACTATAAATAGACAAACCCAGAAAAGTAACAAAAATGAAATGATCACTACAGTAACAACAGCTTTGTCCACTGATGACAGTCCACAAGATGGAGTAAACTACAATACTGAAACATGATACAGATAATGTAGCCCATCATAAAAGGCAACAACCTGGACAGACTTTGAAATTAAACAACAGCATTAGCCATGAACTAGACAGCAGAGAACAACCTGGGATCATATCATGTCTACCTTTTCACACTTCCTGAGAAATAGGGAGCCTCTTAGACACTCCACTCAAATTTTACAAGGTCACACACACACACATTTTAGAGCAAGGATAGAATAACAACTTGGTAAAGGAGTAACTAGCAAAGTAGGAAAGAAAAAATGTCTGGTGAGAGAGTATCCCCCTTCTCTCTAGAATTCATCTCGTCCCTTTCCTCTCTACGCGATAGTTGACCTCCTTTGAAACCCTAGAAATGGTGGTCTCAACAGGATCGACTGATGGTTTAAGGATGAAGGCAATCAATTCACACGAAAGTTTGAAAGAAGCATGGGAATATCTCCAATCTACGTTCTACACAACAACCATAGCTGGGTGTGTCTTCCACCATAGCTACTCCCCAATCCACATCCAAGCCCCATTTTGTCCAGTCAAATGTGTATCCACAACAGATCACAGGTAATTCTCACCAATCCAAGATCTACCTATCTGTTCGAGGTTCTCAAAACCCCAATCTGGCTGAGGTTGTTACTTCCCCTCAGCTTATCGACTCCAAGCAAAACCCTAATCACCTTTCCCAACCTCAAACGCCAATGGTCACTCCCCCGAGCCACACAGCCTTGTCCGATCTGGTTCTAGCGCAGCTGCAAGTTACTCAAGGTCTTCCAACGAGAAGGGCAAAATCAAGCCTCTGTAGACTGTATCTCCTCCTTGGTGCAGTCGATTGAGGAGGAAATGCACAAATCTGGGGTGAGTGTGGATCTGAATCATCTCAAATCTCATATTCTCCAGGTCCGAGAAGAGTTCTCTAATCCCGACACTGCCTCTTCAAGCCCTAATGTTAATAATATAGATGGAGATTTTGTTGAAATTGGAGACAATCACCCTCCCCAAGCCCCCTTGCAGCAACAAAAGTCACAGTCCATCCAGGTAAAACTCAAAATTGGGCTTCTCTTTTTAAAGCTCAGGTCCCCTCTAAAACTATGTCTCTAGAGCATTTCCCAGAAATGCAAGAGGCAAAGAGGCTGTGGTGGAACTAGAGGATTCAGAGGTTGATTTTAGTTCCTCGAATCACTATTTAGTTGGTTATTTTCTGGATGGAAAGATGCCTTTCAATCTACTGAGTGCTACTACTTGATCAGTCTGGAAGGAAAATGCTCCTAGCACTATTAAGCAGATAGGTGCCCTTTTTTCTTTGAATTTAAGGATGAAGCCTCTAAGCTACTGGTGTTAGAAGGAGGCCCTTATTTCTTTTTGTAGACGTTATCTAGTTCTTAAGGAGTCGAAAAGAATGTTGGTCCCTACTACTAGACACCCATCTTCTATTCCTTCTTGGGTAAAAACTCCATAAAACTTCCACTGGACTGCTGGACTGCATCGAGTTTTAGTCATATTGCCTGCTCTATTGGAAGGCCTATTCATGTTGATGAAGCAACAACAAACAAAAAGAGAATAGATTTTGCAAGGATTTGTGTGGAAGTGTCTGCATTTGATGATCTACCTAACGTGGTAGTAATGAAGTCTAATGGTGAATCTGTAACTATAAGGGTTGAATATCAATGGTTACCTCCTAAGTGCCCGAAATGCAATGTCTTCGGGCACACATGTACCCTAAAGCAGCCTCAGCTCCAGTTAGTACAGAGGAGGTTTGGTAGACTATTGGGAAGCAAGCTACCATCTCCAACAAGGATCCCATCATTCAACATCAAGTTCAAATGGCATTGGAGAATGGGGAGAGCGCAACTTTAGATGTTGTAACGAAAGAGGTGGCTTCATCCTCCTCGCTTTTCCATAAAAATGATAAAAATCTCATCTCCTCCTGTAAGCAAAGAGATAGTACCTTTGGATGTAGCAGATATTGGGCTGAACTTAGACTCCTCTGATGAAATTGAAGAGATCATAGCTGATACTTGTACTCCTATTTTGGGCACCACATCATCCAAAGGTTCTATTAAGGAGCAATTGACACCCGACCCAAAACCTCCTTATACTCCAGCACCAACCAGCTGTGGCAGTGGAAAGTTGGAGGATGATTTAGTGCATGGTGGTGATTTCAAAGTTGTCTATAACAAGAAGAAGAAGAAAGGGAGGAGCAAAGGAGTTTTTTTTTGTGGGTAAATAAGCTTGAAATAAAAAGGGGAGACAACAGAATATACAACCTACAAGGGGCATACCCCAGGGAGGACAAAAGAAAAGGAAACAAGAAAAGAAAAAGGAAATAAAAGGATGGCCCCTTGGGCAACAGTTGGAGAGGGATAACAAAAGTAAAGTGACATAAAATGTAGACTATGCGAAATGTAACAGCAGTAGGAGCTAACAAGCTACAAATGAACATCACAGCAGCAGGAGCTTCTTTGAGAACTCAGTAGCAGTACAACGACAAGTACAAATGCGGAAGTAGTAACATATGGAATACAATAGCAGATCAGGAGTGAAACATCAGAAACACTGCATCAGAACAATACATATAAACTGGAGATCGACTTGAATTTTTGGATTTCCTCTGCCTTACGATGCACAGACTGAAGAAGGATTATGCCTAGTACTTGGACCTTGAACATGTCCGATGGATTTGTACAAACATTGAACAAGGAACATGGGAAGGCATTTTAGCGGCTCGAAATGTCAAGCACTCTTGGGAGGAAGCCCCCTCCCCAAGGGGATCACACATGCCTAGGGACAACCCCCCCTATGCTAGGTTAGAAAATATGGGATTTTTTAAAAAAATTTGGCAGCACCTAGCTTAAAAATACAGCATCCCATATTCTGAAATTAACTCATTGTCAGCAATAAAAGATACTAGCAGCACTGCACAATATCATAGCAGCATTATGGTAGAAACATCATTGTCCAGGTGTGACAAACAGCTAAGAGAGCAATCTGGAATCTATCAAGAGCAATGCAATGCGTGCAAAGAAAAGAAGAAATAGTACAAAATGCAAAGCAGCCAGGAGCAATCTGGAATCTACTCGTTCTTTTTTGGGTAAAGAAAGCTTGAAATAAAAAGGGGAGACAAAAGAATGTACAGCCTACAAGGGGCATACCCCAGGAGGACAAAGAAAAGAGAAAGAAAATGAAAACAACGCCGAAAGGCTACAATGCTAATGAACTATCTTATGATTCCTAACTTGCTACAAAAGAGGGAGAGGAATTACAAGTCTTAATATAATTGAACGACTAAAATAAAACAGCTGAAATCTAGAAACTTGGAATTTGGACAACATATGCACATGATACTTGGACTTGAAAATGTTACTTGGAGCTTGGTCTCCACATGAACTTGAAACATGGACTGTGGCAGATCCACCTCATTCTGGCATGACAATTGGCATCTCCTTGGGCCCCTCGCTCTTAAGTTTGGTCCTAGAGCTATTTATGATTCAAGACTCACCAAAGTTGCCACTGTAAGTACAGTTATCAGAAATTCCAGTTGGTGTCTTCCCATTACCCAAACCCTTGAGCTCAATGAGATCAAAGATACTATGAGCTCTGTCCCAAGTCCTAATCAAGATCTTGAGGACCATAACAAATGGCTACTTAACTCTAATGGGGAATTCACCATTTCTTCACTTTGGGAGGACATAAGACTGCACTATACCAAGGTTCCTTGGCATTCTAGCATATGGTTTGCTGGCCATATCCCAAAATGTAGCATGATCACTTGGCTTGCAATTCATAATAGGTTATATACTAGGGATAGGCTGGTTCTATTTGGCACCATTACTGTCTCTTGGTTTTACAGCAGCAGTAGCATCAACAAGTACAGATGCAGCAGAAACAAAATAGAAATGGGGAGCCTAACAATCAGTAGAAACAAGTTTAAATGCAGCATTACAATGACAATCCATTCAGACGTGCAACAGCAGAAACAGGAATGCAGCAGTAGGAGCAATCTGGAATCTACTAGTTTCTACAGCAGCAGTAGCATCAACAAGTACAGATGCAACAGAAACAAAATAGAAATGGGGGACCTCTCAATCAGTAGAAACAAGTACAAATGCAGCAGTACAGTGACAATTGGGATGCACAACATAAACATATGTGAAACCTAAATATATGGCTCACCCTTCAACTTCCTTGGACACTCACGACTTCTATAACCCTCTGCTAAGGTTCCAGTCTCCCTCAACAACTCACATGATAATCTCCAGCTACAAATACTCTCCACTCAAAAAGGAAAGTCTGAGGTCCAAGACACTCATCTCACTGGACGCACAATTTAAGTTGGTCACACCCATACAATAGACATGAGATCCATCAATGGACTGCATAGATCCTGTAATCCATCCCTGCATTCAAATTCCCAAATGGGATGTTAGTATTAGAATATCTTCCTGAAGCTTTCGCTTAAGACCTGCACCCAATTCCCAAATGGGATGTTAGCATTAACACTTCCTGAAGCTCTTGGCTAAGACCTACATCCACAAAGTCCCAATTGGGTGGTAAGTGACTAGTAGGACAAAGCTATTTGTGTGCCTTTCTGCTGAACCTGTCAATCTGAGCCATAAATTAGCAAGTGGTAAAAAGGAAATGATTAGGAAAACATGCTTGGACCATTAAATGCCCCCCTTCACCAATTAATGTGCACTAGTAGGAATGTTCCATGATTCAAGAAGGTCCATTGAGCCAGCTGGGATTCTGGATATGGACAACAGTCTACTTCTAATGTCACCACAAATTCTGGCCACAACATAATGTACAGGGTGCTGCACATGTTGGAATTTCCTAGTGTTTCGCTTAATCCATACATGATATAGAGTCACTGTGAAGGACAGTTTGGCAAGGACACTTCTCAGGCCCTTCCCTTTAAAGGTGTAAAGGTGGGAGATCCAGCTAGTAAGTGATTGCGCTTGCCATCTAAAATGGGACTTAAGTGACACTGTATCCCACACTTGTTTAGTGAATGGACAGTTAAAGAAGAGATGGTCATGGTTCTCATCACCAGGGCAGAAGCTGCAACATGGGGAATCGATGACCCTAAATTGGACTAACATATCTCCAGTAGGCAGCCTGTTCTGGATAGCAATCCAACTTATTAAACTGCATTTAGGGATATGGGATGAGAACTAGACAATGTGATACCATTCAACAATGGCAAGATGTGTCTTGAGCTGGTCCCACAGAGATGAGATAGTGAACACCCCATCATGATTGAGTGTCCACCTACAAATATCAGTGGAACCATGCAAGGGAGGAAGGGCCTCCCTGATCTCATTGAGCTCCCAAGTTTGGGTGATAGGGAATTTCCGTTGGTTGTTATTATTTAGGATAGTAGACACATGGGCTCCCTCAGGGATACCAGAATCATACATGATACGAGTGCCATATTTACTAATCAGAGGGCCATGGGGGTGCCAATTGTCATACCGTAGGGAAGTGTTGGAACCATCACCAATTTGGTACTGAATGTATGATTGAATAAGGGGGCGGAGTTGAAGTAACTTCCTCCAAGTCCATGAAGGACTGCTGGGAATTTTGACATGCCAGAAACTCCTACCTTTGAGTAAGTAGGATTTCACCCATTGGCACCACATGGATTGCTCACCTCCTGAGATAAGATACCATATATGTTTGGCCATAGCAGCCTTATTCCAACTCTGGAGAGATTTGAAGCCCAAACCCCCCTCTATCTTAGGAGTGCATAAGTGATCCCATGAGATTTTTAGCCCCAGTGCTTCTAAGGTTAGGCCTAGTCCAGAAGAAAGATCTAAGGATAGATTCCACTTCCTTAATGACTTTCTAAGGGAGGATGAATATAGAAGACCAGTAAGTTTGCATGGAAAACAAGACAGATTTTATCAATTGAACCCTCCTAGCATAAGATAGATACCTGTTGGCCCAAGATTTGGTACGATTTATAATTTTTTCTATAAGAGCTATACAATCTGTGTACTTAAGCTTAGTAGAAATGAGGGGAACACCAAGATATCTAACTGGAAGGGAACCCTCCTGAAATCTCAGTGTACCCAGAATATCAGCTTTGGTTGTGGGGGGGACTCCAGAGAAGAAAATGCTAACCAGGGCTAGGAGATAGCCCAGAAAGTGCTTCAAACTCAGCAAGAGCCTCTTGGATGCACTGAACAGAGCTCAAATCCCCTTTGCAGAAGATCATAAGATCATCAGCAAAGCAGAGATTGATGATCTTAGTAAGCCTTTCCTTTATTGTTCGGCAAAGGAGTTGTCTTCTCCCCTAACAAAGGGAGGTAAGCCTTTCCTTTATTGTTTGGCAATTATTAATATTTCCTATCATGTGCCTCTTTTTTTTGGGTAAATTATCTTGAAATTAAAAGAGGTTAAGCAAATGTACAACCTACAAGGGGCATATCCCAGGGAGGACAAAATGAAAATAAAGAAAAGAAAGAAAAATTGCGTTCTCCCCGGCACAACCCGCTGGGGTGGGTATTTTGGAGGTCCTAGCACAACCCGCTAGGGTAGGGATAAATGAACAAAATTCCTAATTATATAAACCCGACGGTTGATATTGTGTTTCCACTTGAATTATGGCCCCACGTTGATACCATGGCACAAAGGCCAAATAATAGTACACGGGCACAAAGCCCACAGCAAACTAGCACTCCTCTGTTAGACCCATTCAAAACCGAGAATAAAATCCCCAGGTAATTGTCCAATTAAATACAATACCCCATGTTGCTTTTTGTTCACGCATAAGCCCTGTTGGAACACAGCTTTACGTGTTTGATGATTCCTCCAAGGTCCCACTTTCCACTGATATTTACGGTACAGCTGGACCCCAGCTTTTCTAGAGAGAAATGGTGTGTAGAGGACCAAGTAGAGGGCCCACTAATAACCTATAATACTGCAAAAAGGACTAGGAAAGTCCTTAATTCCTTATAAATGTGATATAGGCATATAGCTGTGTGCAAGTTGGGTATTGGTACAGATCCCAACACCTTTTCCTTCGGTGCAAAACTTTCTACACTTTGGGTAACAGACGCATGACCAGCATGTGACACTGTGGGACCCACTTAGGTCATTTTCTCTAGAACACCATTCATCTTCAACATGAGCCCAGAATTTTCAGATGTTCCAAATTTACTTACAAAGAATCAACCCAGAATTTACAGATCAAAACATTGAGATAACTGGAATAAAATGGGTTTAATTGATATCCAAATACCTCAAACCCACAGTATTCGGTGTTGAAACTCTAGAGCCAGCTCCATAACAATCGCATTTTTCCTGAAACTCACCTCTTGAAACTCCCTTTCTGCCAAGAATACGCAATTTAGCCGCATAACAGGAGAGGACAACCTCCAAAACGGCTGGAACTTCACCTGACTGAACCAGAAATCCATATGGCATTACCCCACCGCCGTGACATCAAGACACCTAACGGATGAGAACTGGATTGTAGAAAAAGAACAGCACTGTTGAAGAGGTCGAACCCCAATCTGTGATGCACCTGAATGGTGCTCTTCGATTGATGGGAGAGAGTTACCCATGTTGTCATGGACTGAATCTCCATGTCTAAAGTTTTGTGAGTTACCATCATCTGATAGGGATTGTACGATTAGGAAGGAACCCATGCTTTGTGAAACACCATAGACAACCCCCATTTGGGATTGGGATAACCCCCATCTGTAGAGAATGATCTCCATGGGGAGCAAAGATCCCCCTGTTTGAGTAGATTTGAAGCCGCCCCTTGAAGAAGCTTCATAAACTGGTTTATATTGGAAGCCAAACAGTATGTTTTTGGTCGGACTGGGATAAACGTGGAATAAATCCACCGGATGAGACTTAAATCAACAACAAATTGTTGGATTTGCTGTAAAAATTATGATAAGAGATGAGGGGAGTGCATTCTCTCAACTAGAGAGAGAAGCTCTCAACCCTCCTCACTGTTTGGTGTATCATGTGCCTTTTTGTTAGCTTTTATAATGTCTCTATTAATAAACCCTCTCCATTTTGGTTGTTGGAATATGAGGGGTCTGAATGACCCTGTAAAACTAAGAGAGGTTAGATCTTTTGTTATAAAAAAATAAGTTGTCTCTGTTGGGCCTTAAGGACTCCAACTTCTCTAGAGTAATGAAACTTTTGGGATTCTGTTCACAACAATATTCAAGCTCCCAATGGCAAAATAATTGTGACTTGGGACCCTACCATAGTCCATGTGAGTGTCCTTGGCAATACTAGCCAAGCCATCCATTGCCAAGTCTGTTCCCTCTTTGGGGATATTGATTTCCTTGCTACCTTTGTCTATGGTTCCAACCTTTGTAGTGAGAGGAATGACCTTTGGCAGTCTCTCATCTCTTGGAGGAGTCCTACCTCTCTTTTTTCGGTAAAGAAAGCTTGAAATAAGAAAAAACCTAATTGGATATACAGCCTACAAGGGGCATACCCCGAGAGGACAAAAGAAAAATAAAGAAAAGGAAAACACTATGGGATGGCCAACATGGCAACAGTAGGTAAGGATAAGGTAAAATGAAACTTAAGCCAAGTGCCTACAAAATATATAAACATAACATAGCAGATGTTTCCTCAGCTTCTACGCGAGAAGGGGAGGAAACACCAAACAAAAGATAAATACATTAATGCTAATACTATGAACAAAAGAGCTTCTTCTCTGAAATTCTGAAGTTATGCATCCCTGAAATTCTGAAGTTATGCATCCCTCAAAATGTGCCAATCTGATTTGAAAGGTTTTTTTTTTTTTTTTTGGGTAAATAAGCTTGAAAATAAAAGGGGCTAAGCGGATATACAACCTACAAGAGGCATACCTTAGGGAGGACAAAGCAAAAGAAAGAAAAGAAAAACAAAACAAGAAAACTGCTAAGGCAGACTAGCCTAAGAAAAAAGGGGAAGGCCAATTGGCTACATGGGATGAAGAGTAAAGAGGTTATAAAAATGGGACAACCCCCATTGAGTAAGAGAAAAGGTAGTAATTCAACTTGTGGTCAAAACACTTCAGAACTCATGTACTGATGAAACCTTGGACCTAAATAGAATACTTGGACCTTGATAGAACCTCCATATGAACTTTTAATTGTTGCCGCAGCAACTGATGCAAACCTTGATCTACAACAACCAAATTTGGAGAAATTTGAGCAGCATTTCTACTGAAAATTAACAAGCCCACTGATCAAACAGTAAATCTTACCCCCACCCCCCCTAGCCCACATCTAAACCTTTCAGGTTTTTTGACTTCCTTGCTGACCATCCTCTGTTCCTCCCCACTGTTCAAAGGGTTTGGAGAACCATCATTCTTGGCAACCCTATGTTCTGCCTATGTAAGAAGCTGAGTTCTCTCCAAGTTAAATTCAAAAAGCTAAATACAAAAGAGTATAGTGCAATCTCCGACAGGGTTAAAACTTCCAAATCTCAGCTTGACACCTTGCAAAGTGAATTGGGGACAAATCCTTCCAATCCCTCTGCACAGTTTGATGAGAGAGCTGCCTTTAGACAATATTTGTTGTCGTCTAGGGCTAAGGAGAGTTTAGCCAAACAAAAATCTAGGATACAGTGGCTTAAGTTGGGTGATCAGTGCTCATCCTTCTTTTTTTTAAATCTGTAAGCAACAACAGGAATAGAAGCATGATAACCAGTCTTACACTTAGTGATTCTACTATTACTCAAGACATTACACAGATTAAAACTTCTTTTGTCAACTACTACACTGAGCTTTTAGGTACTGCTCATTACTCTTACTATGACGGTGCTAGTAGAGTGGATAGCCTTATTCAAAGGAGGTTAACCAATGACCAGAGTTTGGCTATGGTCCAAAACATAACAGATGCTGAAATTAAAGAAACTATTTGGAGTCTTAACCCTCACAAGGCACCAGGACCTGATGGGTATAATGCTGGTTTTTTCCAAAAAGCTTGGCCTGTTATTGGCCATGAGGTAACTGTTGCAGTTAAGACTTTTTTTAGGTCTAGCCAGCTTTTGAGGAAAGCTAATGCTACAGTAATTGCACTTGTCCCTAAAATTCCTAACCCCTCTAAGGTTAGTGATTTTAGACCCATTTCTTGTTGCAACATCGTTTACAAGTGCATAGCTAAGATTCTTGCCAAAAGACTACAAAGTGCTCTTCCTTCCCTCATTGATCCTGTCCAATCTGGTTTCGTGAAGGGTAGAAGGATTGCTGATAATATTTTCCTTACACAGGATCTTATGCATGGCTATCATAAATCCTCTTCTACTCCCAAGTGTGCTATGAAGGTGGATATTATGAAAGCCTATGACAATGTGAGATGGGACTTCTTATGGGATGTCCTTCTTAGCATGAATATTCACCCCATCATGATCAAATGGTTACAAGCTTGTGTTACCACTGCAAATTACACTTCCTTCAAGTATAAATGGGGAAAATACTGGTTTCATCAATGGGAAAAAGGGTCTAAGGCAAGGAGACCCTTTATCCTCCTATCTTTTTGTTATTGTTATGGAAGTCCTCACTTGCATCTTGAGTGAGAAATCTTTGCTTCCTGATTTCCACTTTCATTGGAGATTTAGTAATAATAAAATTATCAATCTTTGCTTTGCTGATGATTTGATGATTTTCTGTAAATGGGATCTTGGGTCAGTGTAGCTCATCCAATCTTCTCTTGCTGAATTTGAGTCTTTGTATGGATTGAAACCTAGCCCAAGCAAAAGTCATATCTTCTTCTCTGGGGTTCCTGCCTCCACAAGAAAAGATATCTTGGATGTTCTGGGTTTAGAGAAGGCTCCCTACCTGTTAAGTACCTTGGGGTACCTTTGCTTTCCACCAGATTGACCATAAGGATTGCAAGCCTTTGGTGGATAAAATTACCTATAAGACCAAGAGTTGGACCAATAGAGATTTAACATATGCAGGGAGAGTTCAATTGATCAAAAATGGTGAGTTGAGAACTTCTCTCTCTAGAAATAGAGAGAGAATGCACTCCTCCTCAAATCTTCAATAATTTTTCAACCTCTAAGATCTCTCACGAGATACACTCATATGCAGCAGCAACAATCTGCCTTTATTTTGTTAATCCCTTTGAACTTATGTTTGAAAGGTTCATTATTCATCATCATCGAGTTTTACTCTATCAACTGAAGAATCGATATAGGATACCCAGAAGTCAACGAGTCCATGGGAATCTGATTACTGTTCATCTATTCACAACAACATGGGTTTCCGAAAGGGGGATCTGGCTGGATATTGAGCTTCAAACTAGGGTATCAGCAATTAAGGGTTTTTATCCAAAAATCAGCAATCAAGGGTCTCATTGGTGCTACTTCAATCGTCATAGGCAGAACCAAGTTCCTTGAAGACCTTTCATTGCATAATCTAGGCATATTCAGATCTCTTCAAGGTGTGATTTTTGTGTTCTTATGATTATTATACCATTCAATAACTTTATTAGTCAATACATGGTTTGTGGGACTCTTTTTAGCACTAGTTCAGTTAATTCCTAGCGTCTTTGGGACAAAATTCTGGGTTCTTTGAACTGATTAATGGCGTCTTGATGAAGTTTGGAGGAAGAAGAAAGAGTGGGTCCCACGTAGTTGTGCTTCACGCATTGGTTATGCGTGTGAAACTGGTGAATATCAATGCACGTTATTAAACAACATATTATGCGTTGTTCTATGCGTAATGGTACTTCAGCATAGGGGCCCACAACTGTCGGCTGTGGGGCATCTTTTTAAATCAAAAGGGTGCAGTGGGTCCCCATGTTCTGGCATCTTTAAACGAAAATGAGTAGTGGGACTACTTTATTACTGTGAGGCATTATGGCCACTTCACGTGAAGTCCTTATTATGCCCACTTGTTCATTCCGAGTCAGTGGGTCCGAAAACCACTCGGTTGGTGGTCCACAAACTCTTTTTTTAAGGTCAAAAGCAATTATCTCAATGATGTAACAGTGGGCATTGGGTAAATAGGTTGGCTCATTTGCAATTAAAAAGAATATACTTTATTGAAGTAAGTGGCTGGTTCTTTAAATTTAATGGAGTTTTAACGCATGGTTTTCAATATTGAGCCAAAAGGAATTTCACTTTGGGGACGGTTCTAGACCCAATATTCGTGGATGAATGATGACTTTGGATCTTGGATGACGGTGTTAGGAGCGAGTGGTGTAGTAAGCATGTGTTCAGTACAGGGTTCTACGGGGACAGTTCCCTTGGGTTTTATTGCTTGCCGAACTGCCAGAGGCTTATCACACTTGTTTCGAGTTTCATTGTTATTATTGTTTCCATAGTTGAGGGTCAATTGGTTTAGGATAGTTGCACCTTGTGGTTGATTGTGTGTGTACGGGGTCTGAGGGCGGAGTTTACTGATGGATGTTGGTGGTCTTGGTTTTCTCTGGTCCGGGGGTCATCCCCTGGGGCTGACTCTGTCTATCATGATCTTTAGCTTGACTGGGGATTTCGCCTGTCCTTAGTCCTATCCTTGACCATTTGATACACATTTATGGATCTATTTTCTCTTGCTGGAAACTTTGGAGGGATGATGAGTATGGAGCTTGGACTATGATGTTTGGAGTGGGTGGCGGACTAGGCATGTGTTTAGTGTACAGGTTCTTTGGGAGGGTACCTGTGGTTTTATTGCTTGCCGAACTGCCTGAGGCTTATCTCATTTGGTCTGAGCTGCTCTGCATTTGTTGTCTCCATTGTTTTAGGGGCACTTTTATGTTACTGTATGTGGAGGATGACAGACAAGATAGTTGCACCTTCTGGTTGATTGTGTGTGTTCAGGGTCCGAGGGCGGAGATCACCGATGGATGTTGCATAGTGGTGGCATTGGTTACTCTGGTCTGGGAGGTATCTTCTGGGGTTGACTCTGTCTATCACGATCTTTAGCTTGACTAGGGATTCCACCTGTCCTTAGTCCTATCCTTGTCTATTTGATATCACTGCGGGATACACTTATTTTGGATTGGACCTCATCTGCATCCAATATGGACAGTCACCAAAAACATAGGAAGCCGGTGACTTGGGAGCCTAGACTATGATGTTTGGAGCGAGTAGCAAACTAGGCATGTGTTCAGTGTAAGGGTTCTATGGGAGGGTTCCCTTGGGTTTATTTGCTTGCCGAACTGCTAGAGGCTTATCTCATTTGGTCCGGGCTGCTTAGCTACTATTGTTTCAACTGTTGAGGGTTGGTTGTTCCATATATCACCACTTAGTTATGGCTATTCAGCATGCCCGTGCTCATGTCCTTGATGCCGTTCTTTCCTTTGGGATAGCTAGGCTAATAGAACGTGAGCACGGGCTAACTCACAGCTCATACGACGGGTCCTCTTCTTGGACCCACAACATGTTATCCATTTGAGCGCATGCTTTTGATATTATCCTAGCCTTGTGGGTTGTGCATGGCATTAAAACAATTATGTACTATGTTTACTATATTCTTGCCTATTTTTTTTTTGGATAATTTATTCTTGCCTATTTGAACCTATGCCGCACGGGATGTGCCGGTAATTCTTATTTTCCCACCTCGGCGGGTTGTGTTGGGGACCATGCACCTTTTTTTTCTTTCTTCTTTTTTTCATTTTGTCCTTCCTGGGGGTATGCCCTTTGTAGGCTGTACATTCGCTTAACCTCTTTTAATTTCAAGCTAATTTACCCAAAAAAAACTGATAAAAAATGTGTTGTTTTCTATGCAAACTTACTGGTCCTCCTTATTTATCCTGCCAAAGAAAGTTATAAAAGAAGTTGAGGCTATCTTGAGGGCATTCCTCTGGTCTGGCCCTGATCTTAAGAAATCTAGAGTTAAAGTGTCTTGGGAGCATCTTTGTGCTCCTAAACAAGAGGGTGGTCTTGGTTTCAAATCACTCCAAGTTTGGAATAAGGCTGCCATCTGTAAGCACATTTGGTTCCTTATCTCTGGTGGTGAGCAATCAATGTGGTGTCAGTGGGTTAAGTCCTACTTACTTAAGGGAAAAAAAATTTGGCAGATCAAAATGCCTAGTGGATCCACTTGGTATTGGAGAAAACTTCTCACCCTTAGGTCTATTGTCCAGCCTTACATAAAGTCAGTCATTGGTAATGGTCAAAACACCTCCTTATGGTATGATAATTGGCATCCCTTAGGTCCTTTGTATAGCAGATATGGTGAAAGGATCATCTATGACATGGGTCTCCCTAAGAACTCTAAGGTTTCCTCTGTTATTAGGGATTCTAGATGGGCTATACCGGTCACTCAAACTTGGGAGATTAATGAAATTAGAAATAGTTTCACTAATTTCCCTGACCCTAATGTTGATCTTGATGATCAACTCAAGTGGACTCTTACTGCTAATGGGGAGTTTACTGTGAGTTCTCTTTGGAATAGTCTTAGGACACCTTTCCCCAAGGTCCATTGGTACCATAGTGTTTGGTTCCCTGGACATATTCCCAAGTGCAGCTTCGTCACTTGGGTTGCTATCCAAGAGAGATTATATACCGAGGACAGGTTGGTTTTGTTTGGCACTAAATCTCACTCTAACTGTAGTTTTTCTCCTAACAGTGAGAGCCATGATCATTTGTTCTTCAATTGCCCATTTACATCCCAAGTTTGGTCCCAACTCCTTGCCAAACTTAATATCCATTGGCCTCCTAGATCTTGGGTAAACTGGATTGACTTGCTAGCAACAATTAAGAGCAAATCATTAAAATCAAGTTTAATCAAGCTGGTCTTTTCCACATTAGTATATCACATTTGGATTGAAAGAAATATATGCAAGTTCCAAAATGTGGCGTGTTCACATTCGGTGGTTGTTTATAAGATTACCTCTATCATTAGACATAGATTGATGTCCCTGGGGTATCTCTCTAGGGGTCCTCAATCTGATGCTCTTCTGACTCAGTGGAATGCAATTTGAAAGGCCCTTTGTTCCCACTACTATAGTTATTGATATTTTTTGTTACATTTTGATTCCTGCAACTGTGTGTGTTGTTACAGGTCAGACAAGATGTTGCTCTGGAGGATACATCCCAGGCTGGATAGGTCCAAGAGAGATCCTAGAAGTGGGATTGACTCTTATTATCTGTTATGGAGATCTAGAGGCATGCTGCTTTTCATTGCAAAATAATATGAGATGTGTGATCTACTTCTTTTTTTTTTGGTAAATAAGCTTGAAAATAAAAAAGGCTAAGCGGATGTACAGCCTACAAGGGGCATAACCCAGGGAGGATAAAGAGGAAAAAGGAAATAGATGACCCGACCTATCTGGCGGGGATAGACTAATATGCAACAATAATCAAATAAAACTAAACTACTGGGTGCTTCGCTCCCATCTAGCAGAGGAGAGAGAAACACCACACAAAACTAAAGATCTAAGCTACTGAAGCTTGAACTTGAAACTTGGAGCAGGGAACTTGATAAGGCTGAAAACCATCACTTTGCTTGAACTTGGAACTTGGATCTTGGTACTTGATAAGGCTGAAAACCATCACTTCAACACCAAACTTGGATGGTTTTAACTTGAGACATTGCTTGATTGAGATTTAGACTTGAGCAGAGCAATATTGAGGCTTGAGATATTGCTTGAATGGGAGGACACCCCCCTCCCGAAAGGGATCAACAATCCTAGGGACAGCCCCCCAAGGATAGGCCATCTCAAATAGGGAACAAGCCCCATAAACCAATTACATCTACAATACTCAATTTGGACAGGGACATCTCTTGTTAAAACTTGTGCTCAGGACCTTAATGCAGCAGAATTCCATTCAGCCATTACACAACTAAGGATTTACTGCAATTTTGGACAGCATCCTGTCCGAATTTTGGCAGCCAGAACACCGTAGCATCCACAACATACGGTCATTGCAGTAGAAAGAAGAGGAATCCAAATGCTGATTGTACTAGAAGCAAGCAGAGCTATACGGATACACATAGATGGAGGAATGGGTACCTCCCAAAGTATCCAAATGAAACTTTATATCAACAGATGTCAGCAACAGCAGTAAGTAGCATGAAACGCATCAAAACACCAACAGTAAAGGAAAGAAGAATATAGTGAGCGCATTTAGCACTGCCTAGTCAGGAGTACAATTCAAACAACATATTCAACATCACCACCCAGCAGCATTATAATGACAGTGTACCCTCAAACATAATGAGCAGTTTCAGGCAGCCACAAGAACACAGATATCTGGGCAGCAAGCATGGTATCCATCAACAAAATCTGGGCCAAATTTGGACCAAGATCTAGTAACAGCAGTAAATGGAGTGCAATAAGTGAAGTGTAGTGCTGCAGCAGAAAATGGAGTGAAGTGTAGTGCTGCAGCAATAAATGGAGTGAAGTATAGCATGAGCAATCCTTGAATCTACACTAAGCACTATGCATCACCAAAAAATTAAGTGCAGCAGCAGCAGTAAGTGTGGAGCAGCAGTAGCTGTGACAAATGAGTTCCTTTCAGACGTGCAACATCAATAAGTGGAAAATGATGGGATGCACAGCTGAAACATATGTGAAACCTAACTATATTGGCTCACCCTTCAACTTCCTTGGACACTCACAACTTCTATATCCCTTTGCTAAGGTTCTAGTCTCCCTCAACAACTCACTTGATAATCTCCAGCTACAAATACTATCCACTCAAAAGGAAAGTCTGAGGTCCAAGACACTCATCTCACTGGACACACAATTTAAGTTGGTCACACCCATACAATAGTCATGAGATCCATCAATGGAGAGCATAGAGCCTGTAAACCATAACTGCATTCAAATTCCCCAAATGGGATGTTAGTATTAGAATATCTTCCTGAAGCTTTTGGCTTAAGACCTGCACCCAATTCCCAAATGGGATGTTAGCATTAACACTTCCTGAAGCTCTTGGCTAAGACCTGCATCCACAAAGTCCCAGTTGGGTGGTAAGTGACTAGCAGGACAAAGCTATTGGTGGGCCTTTCTGCTGAACCTGTCAATTTGAGCCAGAAATTAGCAAGTGGTTGAGAGGAAATGAATAAAAAAAAACATGCTTGGACTATTAAATGCCCCCTTTCACTAGTTAATGTGCACTAATAGGAATGTTCCATGATTCAAGGTCCATTGAGCCAGCTGGGATTCTGGATAAGGACAACAGTCTATTTCTAATGTCACCACAAATTTTGGCCAGAACATAATGTACAGGGTGCTGCACATGCTGGAATTTCCTAGTGTTTTGCTCAATCCATACATGATAGAGAGTCACTGTGAAGGACAGTTTCGCAAGGATACTTCTCAGGCCCTTTCCTTTAAAGGTGCAAAGGTGGGAGATCCAGCTAGCAAGTGATTGCGCTTTCCATCTAAAATGAGACTTAAGTGACACTGTTTCCCACACTTGTTTAGTGAATGGACAGTTACAGAAGAGATGGTCATGGTTCTCATCACCAAGGCAGAAGCTGCAACATGGGGAATCTATGACCCCAAACTTGACTAACCTATCTCCAGTGGGCAGCCTGTTCTGGATAGCAATCCAACTTATTAAACTGCATTTAGGGATATGGGATGAGAACCAGACAATGTGATGCCATTCAACAATGGGAAAATGTGTCCTGAGCTGGTCCCACAGAGATGAGATAGTGAACACCCCATCTTGATTGAGGGTCCACCTACAAATATCAATAGAACCATGCAAAGGAGGAAGGGCCTCCCTGATCTCATTGAGCTCCCAAGTTTGGGTGATAGGGAATTTCCATTGGTTGTTATTATTTAAGATAGTAGACACATGGGCTCCCTCAGGGATACCAGAGTCATACATGATACGAGTGCCATATTTATCAATTAGAGGGCCATGGGGGTGCCAATTGTCATACCAAAGGGAAGTGCTGGAACCATCACCAATTTGGTACTGAATGTAAGATTGAATAAGGGGGCGGAGTTGAAGTAACTTCCTCCAAGTCCATGAAGGACTGCTAGGAATTTTGATATGCCAGAAACTCCTACCTTTGAGTAAGTAGGATTTCATCCATTGGCACCACATGGATTGCTCACCTCCTGAGATAAGATACCAAATATGTTTGGCCATAGCAGCCTTATTCCAACTTTGGAGAGATTTGAAGCCCAAACCCCCCTCTTTCTTAGGAGTACATAAGTGATCCCATGAGATTTTTAGCCCCAGTGCTTCTAAGGTCAGCCCCAGTCCAGAAGAAAGATCTAAGAATAGATTCCACTTCCTTAATGACTTAGATGTGATCTACTTAGATGTGTGGAACCAATGTGAGCTGTGTGTTTGAACCTCCATACTGCTGATTTTTCTGAGAGGAGGTAATACATAGTGGGGGTGTATTGTGAGGATTAGTGGAGGGAGTTTGGACCTTAGAGAGAGTTCGAAGTGGTAAGGTCTCAAAGGTGTCGAAGGGTGAGCCAGATATTTATAGGTGTTCCTTTGCTTTACTCGTTCAGTTTTACGTTGATCGTCTGCATTTGATATTTGCCATTGATGGGCTGTGATATTATGCACATTGATAAGTGATGTTACTGTGATTTTGTTATCTATGTATTGTTGCTGCCGCTGTCCTTGGGCAGCAAGTCTATATTGCTTTGGGTTCTGGATAAATTCTGTCCAATTTTGGACAGCCATTTCCCGAGATGGACATATGTTCACAGGGACATACAGGTGCATATCCGGTTAGTTTTTTTTTTCGGTAAACCAAGCTTGAAAATAAAATAGGATAAACGAATATACAGCCTACAAGGGGCATACCCCAGGGAGGACAAAACAAAACAAAACAAAGGAAAAGAAAATTGTTGGGATGGCCGAAATGGCTACATAGGTGGGAAATGAAAATACATCTAATATGGAATGCATTAAATTGAGATCTTACGCAGAGGATACAACTAAACATACAAAACATACAAAAGAGATTAGAGGACACTCCTGCTTGTTGACAGGTAGATACACGAGCTTGAGAAAGTAAAACAATGCCACAGGTACATATGACACTCCTTCTGAATGGGAACATCATTGGGTAGCTGGCACAGGTAACCAAAATTGGAGAACTGATTGGGACACATTACCGCCGTAAAAAGCACACAACATAGAGAAGGGGCCTAACCAAGCAGAGAAGAATATCTGGAGAAATGGGATTGATTTCTCGTAGGGGAGGACAACCCCCTCCCAAAGGGCATCTACACTCCAAGGGACAGCCCCCTTTGGATAAGCTGGTTTTCATAGGGACAAACCCCTCAAAGTAGTACTCACATTAACCTAGCAAATTCTGGGCAGCAAACATACACCAAATGCATCCAGATTCGAAAAAAAAAGAAGATTTCGCCTCAGATTTTGGAGCCCCCAAAACTCAGAATCTGCCTAGATTATTTGGTAGACCAAACCACAATTAATTACGATCTAATGTACCACAAATAAGCAAGACATTACATGTAACATTAGCTCTACATATTACGCAGCAGCTCACTGCATTGCTTGACAAAATTGGATAAAACATGATAAAATGAGCTATACTAGGTAGAATCAATAGCGACCTCCAACAAACATGGTAGAGACAATACGCTAACAATGCGTAAATGCAACAAACAAAGACTCATGAGGTATTGGACCAATTCAAGTATCAACAATCAAGCGGTACATGAAGTCACAATAGTGCAGCTCAAACTGCCCAGATACCAACATAGTAGTGCAGAGCATGACAACAATGGAATAGCAATGGAATAATAGAGTGAATTGTAGCAACCTAAATTTGAGGCTCACTCTTCATCTCCCTCAAACCCTTACCACTTCAACAATTCTCTCTCTAAAAGGCCCAATCTCCCTCAACTAAACCTCTCAATGAGCCCCCACTAACTATTACCTCCACTCAAAAGGAAAAATCAAGTGGCTCAAGCACACAACTCACAAGGGTTTCACACTTTTAAGTAGTTCTCACAACTCAAAATCAGCTCACAAGGGCCATTATGTATCAAGCTCCAATACTGAATAAAAGCCTAGAATAAGGCTCAAGCGCTGCAAAGATTAAACTAACCACCTGGATAATAGTAGTAATAGTATATCCTCTCAAGCAATAGGACTAAGGAGTGCCTGCAAAACAAGGGACCCAAATGGGTAAATCAGTACCTAAAATACTCCATCTCAATACAAGTTGGCTTGTGGAGACCTGCCACAAATAGCACAAGGGCAAAGGTTAGTAACATGAAACACAATGTAGATCACAATTAAGAACAAGACTATAATCCCCACTTAGTTGACAACCACCGCGGATCGATGTCCTTTTGAAGATTGTCCAAAGACAAAAGTCCGCTTTTGATCATTAGATAAATTTTGCTAACCACAAATGTAAAATGGGACACGGGGTGGATTGAATTTCATGAGCATTTCGCTCAAGCCAAATCGTAGATAGAAGTGGTGAAAGCAAGTTTAATGATTAGCACTTTAAGAGTTTTACCTCTAGTATTTGACAATAGAATAATCCAGTCAGCCCAAGGCTTGGGGGGCCAGTAGACATTGATATGAGCAAGAGTCTGGGCCCAGACCTGAGAAGTAAATGGGCAATTAAAGAACAGGTGGTCATGATTCTCAACCCCAAAGATGTAAACTACAACAAAGAGAGACAGAATAGTGCCAAAAAGCACCAATCTATCACCAAAGATAGAGTCTGCTTTGAATGGCAATCCAAGAGATCATGCTACACTTGGGGATGTGACCGGAGAACCAAATAGAATCGTGCAAGGCACTTTAGGAAAGTGGGTTCTAAGATGATCCCACATGGAAGAAATGGTGAACTCACCATTAGTATTTAATGACCACTTAGTTTGGTCATCAATCTCATAATTGGGTTTTGGAATTGATGAGAGCCCATCCCTAATTTCATTTAGCTCCTGTGTTTGGGTAATGGGCGAGCCCACTTAATTTCTAATTATGGCGCATTACGGGGCCTCTTCGAGAGGCCGTGAGTCATTGACTCTGGTCATAAATGACTCTGGTCCCAAACTTGCATACAATGGGCCCAATTGGGTGCCAGTTATCATACCAAAGAGAAGTGGAATTGCCATCTCCAACAATGACTTTGATATGAGGTCTTACAAGAGATCTAAGGTTGAGAAGTTTCCTCCAAACCCGTGAAGGTGAGCCGAACCTTAACCTCCCAAAAACTCTTTCCTTTGAGTAAGTATGACTTAACCCATTGACACCACATGGACTGCTCCCCGCAGATGAGAAACCATATGTGCTTTGTTATGGCAGCCTTGTTCCAAAACAAGAATGGACTTGAAACCAAGACCACCCTCATTTTTAGGATAGCATAGGTGCTCCGTGATACCTTAGCTCCTGGCCTTTTTGAGGTCGGGGCCGCACCAAGAAAGGATCTAAGTATAGACTCAACCTCTTTGATAACTTTCTTAGGAAGTATAAAGAGAGAGGACCAATATGTTTGCATTGAAAAGAGGATATTTTTAATCAATTGATCCTACCAAAGATAGGTCAAGTCCCTATTGGTCCAGACTTTGGTCCTCATTGTGATTTTATCAATCATGACTTTGCAATCACCGTGGCTTCAATTTAGTGGACAACAATGGAACACCAAGATATCTAATGTGCAAAAGTCCCTTCCTTGAATCCCAACAAATGTAAGATCTCACGCTGGTAGAATGTTGAACTCCGTAAAAGAAGATATTACTCTTTCTAGGGCTAGAGACAAGCCGATAGTGCTTCAAACTCGTGAGAGTGAGTTTTGTATGTGCTTGACCGAAGTTAACATCGCCTTTGCGTAAGATCATAAGGTCATCTGCGAAACACAAAAGTTAATGATATGGGTTTGACCGCATCTCCAATGGAATTTAAAGTCGTGGAGACAGATTTCTCCTTAAGGAGGCAGGTGAGGACCTCCATGACAATGACAAACAAATAGGATGACAGAGGGTCACCTTGCCTAAGACCTCTTTCACCCTTGATGAAACCAAGATTTATCACCATTGATACTCAATGAGTAATTAGCTGTGGTGACACAAGCTTTAAGCCAAATGATCATCTTGGGATGAAAATTCATAGAGATAAGAATGTCCCAAAGAAACTCCCATCTAACATTATCATATGCTTTCATAATATCAACTTTCATAGCACATCTAGGAGTAGAGGATGACATATGATATCCTTGCATGATCTCTTGAGTCAGAAAGATATTATCTGCAATCCTCCTACCCTTGACAAAGCCAGATTGGATTGGATCAATGAGGTTGGGAAGGGCCTTTTGGATTCTTTTGGCCAATATCTTGGCAATGCATTTATAGATGGTATTGCAGCAAGAAATTGGTCTAAAGTCACCTACCTTAGAAGGATTAAGAATTTTGGGAACAAGGGCCACAGTGGTGGCATTGGCTCTACTCAACAGCTTGCCAGACTTAAAGAAATTCATAATAGCTGCTGTGATTTCGTGTCCCACAATATGCCAGGTTTTGTGAAAGAACCCAGCATTGTAGCCATCTGGGCCCGGGGCCTTACGAGGATTGAGGCTCATGAACATGTCTCTGATTTCAGTGTTAGTAACTTCCTCAACCATAGCAATACTTTGGGCATTAGTGAGTTTTTTGTTGATGAGAAGATTGACTCTCTCATACCCAGCATAAGCTGATTTGTGTGGTTTCCCCAGCAAGTTAGTATAGAAGTTGACAAAGGTGTCCTTAATCACATTCAAGTCATGGGAGATTGTGGAATCCTCCAAGACAAGACTAGTAATCTTCCTTCTATTCCTATTGTTGCTGACTGATTTGAAAAAGAATGAGGTGCACTGATCACCTAGCTTAAGCCATTGAATCCTAGACTTTTGTCTAGCCAAGCTCTCCTCAGCTCTGGAAAGAGTGAGGAATTGCTTGTAGGCTAATTTTTCATCCAGCTGAACATTGGGAACAGTAGGATCAGCCCCAAGTTTCAGCTGAAGAAGCTCAAGATGAGTTTTAGCAATGGAAACTCTATCAGAAATAGAGCTATACTCCTTCCGATTAAGTTTCTTAAGATCAGCTTGAAGGTACCTGAGCTTCTCAGAGACACAAAACATGGGATTACCAAGAACTATTTGTCTCCAAACATGCTGAACAATGGGTAAGAATTTGGGATGATCCGCCAAAAAATCAAAGAACCTAAATGGTCTGCTGCCAGATTTAGGAGGTGGAGTAATGTGGACTATAGCAGGTGAATGATCAGAAATCCCTGGAGTAGGGAAGAAGGCTGAGGAGAATAAGTGAGTCCTAAGCCAATTGTCATTCACCAGGACTCTATCATGTTTGGTAGAGATGTGATGAGGAGGCTCTTGCACTGCTGGACCAATGAAAAACAACCAGAGTACCTAAGGTCGCCCACCTCACAATTATAAAGACAGCTTATTGAGATCATCCAAATGGGGTGGCCAAAGACTCATCACCACTGATTTCTCCTTGGGGTTCCTAATTGCATTAAAATCACCAAGTATTACCCAAGGCTCAGTACTTTTTATATTTTGAAGGTCCTTCCAAAGTTCAACTCTTTCAGTCCCTTCGTTGGCACCATATACAAAAGAAGCAAAGAATACATAACCCTCCTCCAGGGAATGAACTTCACAATGCACAAGCTGGTTGGTCATGCTAAGAACCTTCACATCAAGCATATGAGGGTTCCAGCAAATAAGGATTCTCCCAATAGGGGCATGAACTGAGTTATGTGCATATTGCCAATTGGGGCAGATAAAGTTCACTACCCTATCAATGTTGGGTTGTTTAATCTTATGCTCAAGCATGCCAATTAGAGACAGATCGTTATTCTTCAAAAAGAGTTTGGTAGCCTTTTGCTTAAGAGGGTCATTAAGACCTCTCAAGTTCCAAAAACCAAAATGCAGAGGTGATTGTGGACTAGACATGGAGATTATAGAAATAAAAGACATACAAAATACATAAATGCAGGAGATGGAAAGTAGTAGAATACTGCCTCAAAAAAGGATATAAGTTGCTGAAAGCTTATCACTCAAGAAGTCCGATTACGAAGCTTGCGCTCCTTCTTCATCCTTCTTTTCCGGGAACTATTGGACTCTGGAAACTTCAGCCTACCCAGTGCGCTGGAAGTTGGACTTTTGTTGACGGTAGGATGCGGGAGATGGGACCCACCACTCTGGGGAGGGTCCACCTCATTGTCCAGTATGCAGAACTCCTCTTCCATCTCCTCACTAGAAGCATCTTCAGGTGGGGTTTGGAGGTTGGTGGGTATAGAGTTGTGATGAGATGAGTGTGGAGGCGGGGTGAATGGAGAGGTGGCTGCTGGGGGTATAGAGACATCCCCAGTAGAGTGAGAACAGCCCTCAACCGATGATAGTGTCTGCAAGGAAAGATGGAGAGGGTCCTTTACCTTTGGAATCAAACTTCCGTATTGGAGTAGGGGGAAGAAGTGTTTATCTCCCCGCTTGTTAGCCTCTAGCGGGGCGTGCTTGTAGTGAGCTTGCCTTTGCCTACCACCTTCCAATCTTCCTCAGTGGTTGTTGGTTCGGGATCAGCTTTTGGGCCACACACGTGACCAAATACCTTGCAACTCTCACACTTTGGGGGTAGCCATTGGTATTCCACCCCTACCATTACTGAGTCAGCGTTAATAGATAGAGTGATGTCATTAGGGAGCTCATCCTCAGCATTTATCTCTACGCAGATACGAGCAAAGTCCAAGCGCTTCTTGTTTGCTGTGGCCTCATCCACGTAAATTGGCTTCCCAACAGCACTTGCGATCATGCTAAAGCCAACATGAGTCCAGAACTCAAGAGGAAGCCTGTGTAACTTGATCCACACAGGAATGGTATTGGGATGGATCTTTCCCGGGACCAACAGTCTGGTCCACTCTTTCAATACAAGATATCTACGGGAAAAAAAGTACGGTCCACTTTCAAGTACTGCTATCTTCGCTGCTTCATCCTCAAATTCAAACAGGTAGCAAGATCCCAATTGTTTAATGGAAAACTTGCCATGATCTTTCCACACAGCATGCGCTGTGGCGTTGAGCAAAGGCATAGGCATTTTCCCGTCCAAAAAATGCCCAACCAAACAATTTTTTTCCCACACCATCGTCTACTTGTGAATCCTCAAAGTTAATAATAGCTTCTTTCCCTTTCTGGAGTTCAGGGTAGTGGGCTAACCTCATAGACTTGGCTGGAGCTTGTGCTTGGAATAGGGAAGTCCATTTTCTTGATTGAGCACCTGAACCTCCAGCTGTCCTGGACTCTGGAGGATGGGTTGGGGCTTTCCCTGCGGGAACTGAGACGTAATCTCCTTCTAGAACAACACTTATGGACGAATCAGGACCTGCTTCTTGGAGTTGAAGAAGATGATCCTTGAACTTCGAGAAATTGACATTCACCCCTGATTTTTGCATTTCTACCTCGATAGACTTCACCAGTGTGCCAAGATGTGCCCCAAATTGTTACCGCTAAGTAGGGGCTAAAAAGGGCCATCTTCAGAGTCTCAATTAGCAAAGGTTGGGGGGGTAGTGACACAAGAGGCGATTTAGGGTTTTGTACATCGGAGGGGAGCTTCGACTGTGTAGGATCCTTGGCCAGAGAAGGGATTTGAATGTCACGAACCCGTTGCAGAAGGTTAGACTGGTTAGGTTTATCTGAGATAGGATGAATAGTTGACGGGATATTGAGACATGAAGGAATCGCCGATCTAGGTTTGGAGCTGAGTGGATAAACATTAGATTGCTCAAAGCTTGGTTTTGATGTGTGTTGAAGAGTGGATGTATCGGGAGGGGTAACCTCCGGGCACAGTTCTGAGAAGATATGAGTAGCATCCATGGCATACCTAGAGTCTCCGGACACAGGAGTGTGCGGGGAACGAAGACTGGAGGGGATATTCCTTTGCTTCATTCGTACTTCTCGAGAATCAAGAGCTTTATTCCCAAGTCCATCTGCCATAGGGGATGAACCATCATCCATTGCTGAACCAGAAGAGACCTCCATCTAGGGTTTCACTCGCCTAGAGATCGCAGGAATCGCCAGAGCTACATTCCTCCACACTTGCTGAACAACGGATAGAAAATTTGGGTGATCAGCATATCCGGTTAGTTGCTGCCATTACTTTGGGCAGCAAGCATGTTACTACATATGTATTGTCTCATTTTCTGGAAAATTTGAACTTGTGGACTGCCATAATTGTGGGCAGAGCTGCTGTAGTTTGTGATTCACGCTGCTCTTTGTTGTTTTGGTGTTTTATTGTGATGTACTAGTCATTCATCTGGGTCAAAAGCCCCATGTCTCAGACCTAGCCTAGGGGGGTTGTCCCTTGGCATGTTTGATCCCCTTGGGGAGGGGGCTTCCTCCCAGCTACTTATGGTACAACTACTTATGGTCCTTCACAGATTCAGCAGCTCTGATTTTGCTGCTTTTACTACTCCTACTGTTGCTGCTACTCACCATTACTGCTGCTACATTGTGTTATGTTATGCTGCTACATTGTTTCTTCTTCTGCGGAGTACTGCTGTTGGAAGTTCTGCCTCTATCTCTTCCTCTTTCTTTTCTTTTTTTTCAGTTGCTACTGTTGTATACGCAGTGGCTGGCACCTTGAGGGTGCTCCAATTACGAACGGGTCATGGCAAAATTTTTAAAAATTTCTTCCAACAGTATATGGAGAGTGTTTCTCCTTAGATTCAAGATCTTGTTTTCCCCTCATGAGTGTTTCTCCTCCCTCTTTCAGATGGATTAGAAAGACTCGTTCCCAATTGTAGCCTTTTGGCCATCCCACTCCCTCCTTGGCGGTTTGTGCTAGGGAGGTAGTTATTTTGTTTTGATTTGCCTTTTCTTTTCTTTTTGTTTGTCCTCCTGGGGTATGCTCCTTATAGGATGTATATTCGCTTATCCTCTTTTATTTTCAAGCTAAGTTATCCAAAAAAAATAAAAAACAAGAGCAGGTAGCAATATGGTTCAACCTATGGGAAACTGCCGCAGCAATAGCAACAACCGTAAGCTAGCAATGTGGCATTGACCAGCAACAGTGAGCATCAATAGTTCATCAAAAGCAATGAGCATGCCTGCCTAGAACATAAGTAATCAACTGGTAATTGCAGTAAAGGACAGTACAACTTCAACATTAGTAGTGAGCTCTTTGTGGAACATTTGTTAGGGTCCCTCTCCCTAAGGTTCCCTGGAGCTCTAACGTTTGGTTCACTGGCCATATCCCTAAATGTAGTTTTATCACTTGGTTGGCTATCCAAGGTAGATTGTACACTGAGGACAGACTTGTTCTATTTGGAACTAAGACTGCTTCTAATTGTAGCTTCTACATAAGCAATGAGAGTCATGATCACCTGTTTTTCAATTGTCCATTCACATCCCAAGTCTGGCCACTCTTAATTGATAGGATCAATATTCATTGGCATCCCAGAACTTGGGTTAATTGGATTGCTCTATTAGCAACAATCAAGGGCAAAACTCTGAATGCACTTTTAATCAGACTTCTGTTTACCACTACTGTATACCACATTTGGATTGAGAGGAATGTTCGTAAATTTCAAAATACTGCATGTTCTATATCTGGGGTGGTGAGCAAGATCCACTCAATCATAAGACATAGATTGATGTCCCTGGTGAATCTCCCCCAAGGATCTCAAGCAAATTGTCTTTTGGCCCAGTGGGATGTTGCTCATAGTTGATCATATGGCAGAAGTTATGAGATTTGAGTTTACTTGGTTATGCATGATTGTTATGATTGTTATACATGGTATTGGACCCTTCAACTTCTTTGCTGAGTATGTTGCAGGTTCAAAGCACTTATTCCACGTGGTCACAAAGAAACTCGGAAAGGGGGTATGCTTATGGTGCTAATCTATCCAATTGGGTACCCTGTGTTGCAGGTCTTTAAAAGCTCATGTGCAGGTTTACTATGCTTAGATGTACTGTCTCCAAGGGTGGAGGCCACCCTTGATTTTACTATTTGTCTCCAAGGATGGAGGCAATCCTTGATTTTACTATCTGTCTCCAAGGATGGAGGCAATCCTTGTTTCACAATTGATACTAATTTGAATTATGCTCATTAGTAGGTTGCAAGGGCTGTTGCAACCTTCATACTTGTATGCATATGTATCTTCATGTTAAAACTATAGCAAGGGCTGTTGCTATAGATACTTGTTGCTTACCTACATTGTATACGTAACTTGATGTGTTACTTCCTGTTTGGCATAATCTGGACTGCTGTGTGTCTGATCAGCATCCACAATGTTGTGATCTCTGGCCTAGCCTTGGGGGGCTGTCCCATGGCATACATGTATTGTCCCTTCTGGGAGGGGGCTTTTCCTCCCAAAATCCGTAGTTATGGGCTGCCAATCCTGGGCAGACTTCTTTTTTTTCTGGGACGGTAAAAATTAGCCGTTATGCTGCCCAAATTCCTCCAGATCTTGATCTCCATAGTGTATAGGCTGCAGCAAGTTGCAGTTTACAGCAGTTGCAGTTTGCTGCAAGACGATCCCCCATGCTTCATGTCCAAGTTCATGTTCAAGCTTCGTGTCTGCTGCTGCACCCTTTGGGTTATGTATCTCAACTCTAGTTTATTGCTGGAGTTGAGTTACATATATAGGTTTATCTTAGGTATTCTCATTTTGAGTTGAAAGGCTTCTTTGTAGCCACTTGGCCAGCTTTCCTTTGTTTGCCTTTGGCATGTACTTTTCTTTCTTTTATTTCTTTGTTTTGTTTTGTCCTCCTGGGGTATGCCCCTTGTAGGCTGTATATCCTTTTCCCTATTTTTATTTTCAACCTGATTTATCCAAAAAAAAACATTAGTAGATAGCTAAGCTACCGAAGAGAACAAAATATGTTGATTGCAACAACCCTTGCAATATTTGAAGAAGATGTCGACTATGATAGTCCTTCCACCCTAGTCACCAACCCCTTTGAGTGCTTCTCGAGCAATTTACCAACGTCTGGAAGATAAAATAAAAAAAAAAACAACAAAAGAAGGCTAAAAAACTTGCCCAGCAAAGGTCTTCCTCAAAATATAGTCACTAAAGGGAGTTCTAATCTCTTTCCACTATCTCAAGCTTCCATCAATGATTAGTCCTTCTTTGCATCATTTTATGTCTAGCATTCAGAGCTTTATGTGGATTAATTCACCTACTGTCCTTTACTGCAAATTCTGATTTGAAAGTTGATAGGCCATAAATAAATCATGAGTGTAACAGGCTGAGCTGTAAAACCTTGAGCAATTTTGTCCAGTAAATTCAGCAGTAGCAAGTGTTCATTGTTCTCAGGCTGCCCATAAATGATGATCATCACTCATAGAACCAGCAGAAGTAAGATTGGGTGGAGGATATACTTTAGGGGAGGACGCCCCCTCCCAAGGGGATCAAACATGCCAATGATAGCCCCAAGGCTAGGCTTGAAACAATTAACTATACCATACCTAGTCAGACTACCCAAATAATGACTACCTAGTAGTCGACTACGATATAACACATCCACTCTAATTAGACGCCAATGGGACTCAACACAAGAAATACTAAGGGTGAAAGAAAAACCGAAAAAACCGAAAAAAATTGACCGATCGGTTCGATCTCGGTTTCCTGGAAATTGGACCGGACCGAACCGAACCGAACCGAAACCAAACCGAAAAATTATCGGTTCGGTCTCGGTTTCCTGGAAATTGGACCGAACTGAACCAAACCGAACCGAAACCATGCTAATTTGGACCGAAATACCCCGAAACCACCCCTATTTGGACTGAAAACCGAAAAAAATGATCTTAACCCCCAAAAAATAACAAATCCTAGCCGTCCATCTCAATTTTAACGCCGGACCGAAAAAACCGAAAAAACCCGAACCGATCGGTCCATTGTTTTTTTCGATCGGGATCGGTTCCGGGCCAAACCACCCCGAACTGATCGGTTCAGTCCGGGACACCCCGAAAACCGAACCGAACCGACCGATTTTCACCCCTAAGAAATACAGCAGAAGCAAAGCAGTATCAAACACAGCGATCAAATGCACGGTCTAGTTATAAAATGCAGCAGGAGTGTAGCAACAAAGTGGATTACCATTGCTCTAAATCCAACAACACTATGTAAACAGAAATTTGTGCCGCATAATGGTTGAAAATCAACAGGCACAGGCAGCTCATATTGGGCAGTCACCAATACTACAGCAATATAGATTACTAAACAACAATATTGAGCAGCCATCAAGCTTTATGCTCAAGTCACAACGGGGTAACAAGAAATACAGTGCACAGCACTGGACAATCACATCAAGGTATCGAGATGCATCTACTCATGTCAATCAAGCACTAGAATCATAACAAGAATACTCTATTGTTGGTAGCATCCTAATCAAGCATGCAAATCCCAGTAAATAATAAATTCCAATCTGCTGACAGTCCACAAGTGAGCAAACTGGACAGCAACAGAATTTTGAAAATTTTGACAGCATCTTGTTTAAAAAAATGGCATCCCGAGAGTACAGTGGAACTGTCCAGATCATAACATTAATGCAGTACAGCAGGCAAGAGTAACTCATAATCTGGGCATAAAACAGATACCAAAACCATGTATATCAGATCACAAATAGGCTGCCACAATATGAAAAATTTATGATGTAGAATGGCAAAAACTTAGGAAATTGAGTAACTCAAGATAGTGAATTTCTATGGCACAATGGCAACACATTTGGCCACCATGTCATGGTCACCAAATGAGGGTTCTAATGTAGCAGTGTTCAGACAACAGAGAGTTCAAATTGGCTCAGAACTATGCAAAAGCATACACTCCAATATTAAACAATCTAGGCATAAAGCTATAACACTAATGAGAGGCTTCCAAGGAATGCCTCCTTCCATGGAGACAATAGTAAAGTTAAGACATTAAACCATAGATCCAAGGAATGCCTCCTTCCATTGGAGACAGAGCTAAATTGTAATTCAAACAACAGCACCTGTCACACTTGTTTGCCCCAAGGGTATGCCCCAAGGTAAACCACCATCCACCAGACCCTACAAGATACAAGATAAAATAGATGAAAATTTAGTTAATCCCCCACTTAGGGTGAGTTTCCGAATGAATTTTATCAAAATCTGATAAAATCAAGCCTTTGATTTTATCCATTCGTGAGGAGAGTTGATAAAATCCTAAATTTTTGCATTCAAAAATCTAAGATTTTATCAACTCACCTCACGAATGGATAAAATCAAGGCCTGATTTTATCAGATTTTGATAAAATCTAGATAAAATCCATTCGGAAACTCACCCTTAGCTAACAACATTTGTGATTGGTGCCCTTGAGGAAGTTTGTCCAAGGATAGAAGTCTATATCTCACTTGTGAATGAATCTTGCTCACCACAGTGGGCGAAGTGCATGATGCATTTTAGAACTTACGAGCATTCCTTTCAAGCCAAATCTGATAAACTGCAGTTGTGAACACGAGTTTGGTAATCAAAGCTTTGAGTGTTTTGCCTCTAACACTTGAAATTTGATTGATCCAATCAGCCTAGGAATGGGAGGGCCAATTTAAATTGATATAAGTATCTCAAGCCAAACTTTGGAGGTGAAGGGGCAGTTGAAAAACAAGTGATCATGTGTCTCCACACCTGAACAAAAACTACAACAAGAGACAGAAATGGTACCAAATAAGACCAATCTGTCACCAGTATAGAGTCTGTTGTGGATATCAAGCCAAGAGAGCATGCTACATTTGGGTATATGACCAGGGAACCAAATGCTTCTATGCCAAATCACCTTGGGGTACTGTATTCTGAGTTCATTCCAAAAGGAAGCTATTGTGAACTCACCATTAGAACTTAGAGACCATACATGGTGATCCTCAACATCCTGATTAGGATTGGGGAGAGATGTGATAGAATTCCTAAGCTCATTGAGTTCTAAGGTTTGGGTAATGGGAGATGCCACTCAGAACCATGTACAAAGGCAGACACAGTGGCATTCTTGGCAATCCCAGAATCATAAATGACTCTATTCCATACTTATTTGCTATGGGACCAAGAGGGTGCAAATTATCATGCCATAAAGATGTAGATCTTCCATTGCCAATGGCAACTTTAATGTGGGGATGCACAAGAGTTCTAATGTTGAGAAGCTTTCTCCAAACCCATGAGGGTGAGCTGGGCATCTTAACCTCCTAAACACTTCTCCCCTTGAGTAAATATGACTTAACCCACTGGCACCACATAGATTGTTCCCACCAAAGATAAAGAACCAGATGTGCTTAGCAATGGCCGCCTTATTCCAAATATATATAGACTTAAAGCCTAATCCACCTTCCTGCTTGGGACTACACAAGTACTCCCAATCAACTTTAGCCCCAAACTTCTTGAGGTCAAGACCAGACCAGAGAAAGGATCTTAGAATGGTCTTAACCTCATTAATGACTTTTCTGGGCAATATAAAGAGGGAGGATATTTACCCAAAAAAAAAGAAGAGGGAGGACCAATAGGTTTGCATAGAAAATAGCACATTTTTTTATAAGCTAGACCCTACCAGCATATGTCAAATCCCTATTAGTCCAAGTTTTAGTTCTTGAGGTGATTTTATCTATCATTGGCTTGCAGTCAACATGTTTCAATTTGGTGGACAACAAAGGAACACCAAGATATCTCACAGGTAAAGTGCCTTCCTTGAAAATCTAACAATTGAAGAATCTTTTTTTTTTTTGGGTAAATAAGCTTGAAATAAAAAGGGGAGACAACAGAATATACAGCCTACAAGGGGCATACCCCAGGGAGGACAAAAGAAAAGGAAACAAGAAAAGAAAAGGAAATAAAAGGATGGCCCCTTGGGCAACAGTTGGAGAGGGATAACAAAAGTAAAGTGACATAAAATGTAGACTACGCGAAATGCAACAGCAGTAGGAGCTAACAAGCTACAAATAAACATCACAGCAGCAGGAGCTTCTTTGAGAACTCAGTAGCAGTACAACGACAAGTACAGATGCAGCAACAGTAACATATGGAATACAATAGCAGATCAGGAGTGAAACATCAGAAACACTACATAATGACACTGCATCAGAACAATACATATAAACTGGAGATCGACTTGAATTTTTGGATTTCCTCTGCCTTACGATGCACCGACTGAAGAAGGATTATGCCTAGTACTTGGACCTTGAACATGGCCGATGGATTTGTACAAACATTGAACAAGGAACATGGGAAGGCATTTTAGCGGCTCGAAACGTCAAGCACTCTTGGGAGGAAGCCCCCTCCCCAAGGGGATCACACATGCCTAGGGACAACCCCCCCCTATGCTAGGTTAGAAAATATGGGATTTTTTAAAAAAATTTGGCAGCACCTAGCTTAAAAATACAGCATCCCATATTCTGAAATTAACTCATTATCAACAATAAAAGATACTAGCAGCACTGCACAATATCATAGCAGCATTATGGTAGAACATCATTGTCCAGGTGTGACAAACGGCTAAGAGAGCAATCTGGAATCTATCAAGAGCAATGCAATCGGTACAGCAGCAGTAAATAGTACAAATGCAGCAGCAGGAGCAATCTGGAATCTACTTGTTCTTTTTTGGGGAAAGAAAGCTTGAAATAAAAAGGGGAGACAAAAGAATGTACAGCCTACAAAGGGCATACCCCAGGAGGACAAAGAAAAGAGAAAGAAAATGAAAACAACACCGAAAGGCTACAATGCTAATGAACTATCTTATGATTCCTAACCTGCTACAAAAGAGGGAGAGGAATTACAAGTCTTAATATAATTGAACGACTAAAATAAAACAGCTGAAATCTAGAAACTTGGAACTTGGACACCATATGCACATGATACTTGGACTTGAAAATGTTACTTGGAGCTTGGTCTCCACATGAACTTGAAACATGGACCGTGGCAGATCCACCTAATTCTGGCATGACAATTGGCATCCCCTTGGGCCCCTCGCTCTTAAGTTTGGTCCTAGAGCTATTTATGATTCAGGACTCACCAAAGTTGCCATTGTAAGTACAGTTATCAGAAATTCCAGTTGGTGTCTTCCCATTACCCAAACCCTTGAGCTCAATGAGATCAGAGATACTATGAGCTCTGTCCCAAGTCCTAATCAAGATCTTAAGGACCATCACGAATGGCTACTTAACTCTAATGGGGAATTCACCATTTCTTCACTTTGGGAGGACATAAGACTGCATTATACCAAGGTTCCTTGGCATTCTAGCATATGGTTTGCTGGCCATATCCCAAAATGTAGCATGATCACTTGGCTTGCAATTCATAATAGGTTATATACTAGGGATAGGCTGGTTCTGTTTGGCACCATTCCTGTCTCTTGGTTTTACAACAGCAATAGCATCAACAAGTATAGATGCAGCAGAAACAAAATAGAAATGGGGAGCCTAACAATCAGTAGAAACAAGTATAAATGCAAAGATTACAAAGACAATCCATTCAGGGCGTGCAGCCGAAACATGAATGCGGCAGCCGGGAGCAATCACGGAATCTACTAGTTTCTACAAAGAAAGAAGAAAGCATCAACAAGTACAGATGCAGCAGAAACAAAATAGAAATGGGGGACCTCTCAATCAGTAGAAACAAGTACAAATGCAGCAGTACAGTGACAATTGGGATGCACAACATAAACATATGTGAAACCTAAATATATGGCTCACCCTTCAACTTCCTTGGACACTCACAACTTCTATAACCCTCTGCTAAGGTTCCAGTCTCCCTCAACAACTCACATGATAATCTCCAGCTACAAATACTCTCCACTCAAAAAGGAAAGTCTGAGGTCCAAGACACTCATCTCACTGGACACACAATATAAGTTGGTCACACCCATATAATAGACATGAGATCCATCAATGGAGTGCATAGATCCTGTAATCCATCCCTGCATTCAAATTCCCAAATGGGATGTTAGTATTAGAATATCTTCCTGAAGCTTTCGCTTAAGACCTGCACCCAATTCCCAAATGGGATGTTAGCATTAACACTTCCTGAAGCTCTTGGCTAAGACCTGCATCCACAAAGTCTCAGACTTTTCTTTTTGAGTGGAGAGTATTTGTAGCTGGAGATTATCATGTGAGTTGTTGAGGGAGACTGGAACCTTAGCAGAGGTATATAGAAGTTGTGAGTGTCCAAGGAAGTTGAAGTGTGAGCCATATATTTAGGTTTCACATATGTTTTTGCTGTGCATCCCAATTGTCACTGTACTGCTGCATTTGTACTTGTTTCTACTGATTGAGAGGTCCCCATTTCTATTATGTTTCTGCTGCATTTGTACTTGTTGATGCTACTGCTGCTGTAGAAACTAGTAGACTCCAGATTGCTCCTGCTGCTGCACTCCTGTTTCTGCTGTTGCACGTTTGAATGGATTGTCACTGTTACATACCAAGCATGTCTCACTTCTTACTACCATTTCCCTTCAAGACAAGCTGTTGAGATTGCTTTTGGAAGTTCACTTATATGTCAAAGCAGTTCATGGTCATCTCAAGAGCAAAAAGCTGGGAGTTCACAAAGCAACTCATGGTCATCCCAAGAGCAAGAAGCTGGGAGTTCACAAAATTCACGGTCCAGGCCAATGCTATTACTTCTACCATCTGCATTCTGCTGCTGGTTGCTGGTACATACTTCTTGCTTGCACCTCATGTTAAATATAGCAAGGGCTGTTGCTATAGTTCTTGCTTGCACTTGGATTATGCTCATTTAGGTGGGTTGCAAGGGCTGTTGCAACCTACATACTTATTTGCATGCACTTGAAATTTCATGTTATACTATATCAAGGGCTGTTGCTATAGATACTTGTTTGATTATTTGTTAGAACTCTCACTTGGTTAATATCATTGTATACATTGAGAACTTGCTGTGTTGCTTTCCTTCATCTGGACTACTGTGTGTCTGATCAGCATCCATGATGTTGGAAGTTTTGCCTCTATCTCTTCCTCTTTCTTTTCTTTTTTAGCTACTGTTGTTGTATACGCAGTGGCTGGCACCTCAAGGGTGCTCCAATTACGAACGGGTCATGGCGAAATTTTCAAAATTTTCTTCCCAACAGTATATGGAGTGTGTTTCTCCTTAGATTCAAGATCTTGTTTCCCCTTATGAGTGTTTCTCCTCCCTCTTTCAGATGGATTAGAAACACTCGTTCCCAATTGTAGCCTTTTGGCCATCCCACTCCCTCTTTGGCGGTTTGTGCTAGGGAGGTAGTTATTTTGTTACCCAAAAAAAACATTTCCTTACTTTAGTATTTCTCCTTATTGCCCTTGGCTTTTCCAATCCCAATCCCATGTAGCCTTTTGGCCTTCCCATTTTCTTTCTTGTTTTCTTTCTTTTCATTTTTGTCCTCCCTGGGGTATGCCCCTTGTAGGCTGTATATTTGTTTAGCCTCTTTTTATTTCAAGCTTGTTTTACCCAAAAAAAAAAAAAATCTGAGCCAGAAATTAGCAAGTGGTAAAAAGGAAATGAGTAGGAAAACATGCTTTGGACCATTAAATGCCCCCCTTCACTAGTTAATGTGCACTAGTAGAATGTTCCATGATTCAAGAAGGTCCATTGAGCCAGCTGGGATTCTGGATAAGGACAGCAGTCTACTTCTAATGTCACCACAAATTCTAGCCACAACATAATGTACAGGGTGCTGCACATGTTGGAATTTCCTAGTGTTTCGCTCAATCCATACATGATATAGAGTCACTGTGAAGGACAGTTTGGCAAGGACACTTCTCAGGCCCTTCCCTTTAAAGATGCAAAGGTGGGAGATCCAGCTAGCAAGTGATTGCGCTTGCCATCTAAAATGGGACTTAAGTGACGCTGTATCCCACACTTGTTTAGTGAATGGACAGTTAAAGAGGAGATGGTCATGGTTCTCATCACCAGGGCAGAAGCTGCAACATGGGGAATCGATGACCCCAAATTGGACTAACCTATCTCCAGTAGACAGCCTGTTCTGGATAGCAATCCAACTTATTAAACTGCATTTAGGGATATGGGATGAGAACCAGACAATGTGATGCCATTGAACAATGGGAAGATGTGTCCTGAGCTAGTCCCACAGAGAGGAGATAGTGAACACCCCATCATGATTGAGTGTCCACCTACAAATATCAGTGGAACCAAGCAAGGGAGGAAGGGCCTCCCTGATCTCATTGAGCTCCCAAGTTTGGGTGATAGGGAATTTCCATTGGTTGTTATTATTTAGGATAGTAGACACATGGGCTCCCTCAGGGATACCAGAATCATACATGATACGAGTGCCATATTTACTAATCAGAGGGCCATGGGGGTGCCAATTGTCATACCACAGGGAAGTGTTGGAACCATCACCAATTTGGTACTGAATGTATGACTGAATAAGGGGGCGGAGTTGAAGTAACTTCCTCCAAGTCCATGAAGGACTGCTGGGAATTTTGACATGCCAGAAACTTCTACCTTTGAGTAAGTAGGATTTCACCCATTGGCACCACATGGATTGCTCACCTCCTGAGATAAGATAACATTTATGTTTGGCCATAGCAGCCTTATTCCAACTCTGGAGAGATTTGAAGCCCAAACCCCCCTCTTTCTTAGGAGTGCATAAGTGATCCAATGAGATTTTAGCCCCAGTGCTTCTAAGGTCAAGCCCAGTCCAGAAGAAAGATCTAAGGATAGATTCCACTTCCTTAATGACTTTCTTAGGGAGGATGAATATAGAAGACTAGTAAGTTTGCATGGAAAACAAGACAGATTTTATCAATTGAACCCTCCCAGCACAAGATAGATACTTGTTGGCCCAAGATTTGGTACGATTTATAATTTTACCAATAAGGGCTTTACAATCTGTGTACTTAAGCTTAGAAGAAATGAGGGGAACACCAAGATATCTAACTGGAAGGGAACCCTCCTGAAATCTCAGCGTACCCAGAATATCAGCTTTGGTTGTGGGGGGACTCCAGAGAAGAAAATGCTACTTTTACCAGGGCTAGGAGATAGCCCAGAAAGTGCTTCAAACTCAGCAAGAGCCTCTTGGATGCACTGAACAGAGCTCAAATCCCCTTTGCAGAAGATCATAAGATCATCAGCAAAGCAGAGATTGATGATCTTAGTCTTTTCACACCTCCAATGGAAGTGAAAGTTGGGATTAAGAGATTTTTCTTTCAGCAATTGGGTGAGGAGTTCCATTACAATAACAAATAGGTATGAAGACAAGGGGTCACCTGGCCTCAGACCTTTTTTGCCCTGAATGGAACCTGTGGGTTCACCATTTATGCTTAGAGAGTAGTTAGCAGTGGAAACACATGTTTTGATCCAATGGATCATTTTAGGATGAAAATTCATGGACACAAGGATATCCCACAGGAACTCCCACCTAACATTATCATAGGCTTTCATGATGTCAACCTTTAAAGCACATCAAGGAGTTGGAGAATGCTTATGGTAGTTCCTCATGATTTCCTGGGTGAGGAAAATGTTATCAGCTATCCTACGACCTTGTACAAAACCAGATTGCACAGGGTCAATGAGATGAGGTAGAACAGTTTGTATTCTTTTGGATATGATTTTAGTAATGCACTTGTATATGGTATTACAACATGAGATTGACCTAAAATCCCCAACTTTGGTAGGATTAGGGATTTTGGGGACAAGTGCAACACTGGTGAAATTGGCCTTGGTAAGAAGTCTACCAGACCTGAAGAAGTTCCTAACAGCTGAGGTCACCTGCTGGCCAACAACATCCCAAGCTTTTTGAAAAAACCCAGCATTGTAACCATCAGGACCCGGGGCTTTGTTAGGATTTAGTGACATGAAGATTTCCTTGATCTCTAAATTAGAGATCTCAGAAAAGAAGAGACAGAACTTTTTCCAAGACTAGGAGATAAACCAGATAGGGATTCAAACTCACAGAGTGAATCATGAATATGCTTAACTGAGTTCACATCACCATTACAAAATATCATAAGATCATCTGCAAAACACAGATTGATAATTTTAGTTTGATTGCACCTCTAATGAAACCTAAAGTCAGGGTCATTGGACTTTTCCTTTAATATGCATGTGAAAACCTCCTTGACAATTACGAAGAGGTAAGAAGAGAGAGGGTCACCTTGTCGGAGGCCTCTTTCCCCCTTCATGTTGCTAGTGGGCTCACCATTGATATTTTTTTTTGGTAAAATAAGCTTGAAATAAAAAATAAAAAAAAGGCTAAACGAATATACAGCCTACAAGGGGCATACCCCAGGGAGGACAAAAGCAAAACAAAGAAGGAAAACAAAAGAAAGGCAAAATGGAATAGGGGGAGGCCAAGAAGCTACAATAGGGAAGGGTAAAGTGTTTCCCTTCCTTCTACAAGATGGGAGAGAAACACCCGAATGAGGATTACAAAAAGGACCAAACTCGAAAGCTTACTCCTAAAACAAAGCTACATACAGTACCATAGGCTTAACTTAGACTACTGCAATATGAATTTAGACTAATACAAAGTAAACTGGAAATCGAACTTGAACTTGAACTTGTGGATTTTCGAGGCCTGATGATGCCCTGGACATTGAGCTATGGAGCTTGAACATTTGAACTTGGTATATTCACTTGGGACTTGTCCATCAGCTTGAAATAGACAAGACACCTGGGAGGAAGCCCCCTCCCCAAGGGGATCAAACATGCCAAGGGACAACCCCCCTAGGCTAGGTCAGAAAACATGGGATTTTTAAAAAATATGGGCAGCACCCTGTTTGAAAATACAGCAGCCTAGATTTAAATTTGACAGTCTATGCTCATGAAAATGAAAGCACTAGCATCACAACAACCGATAACCAACATCATAATCTATACGGCAGACATAAGTAATTAGTACAACAACCCTTGTACTGAGATATATAACCAGTGGATTGCAACAGCCCTTGCAACCCACAATATATAAAAGATGAATGGAAATGTGGGAGGTACATTAAAACTTGTGAACCTTAATGGTTTGCCTTTGAATCTGTCCCCCATTGAAACGGGAGATTGCAGCAGCAACAGCATTTATTCCAGCATGTATCACAGTAGCAGTACTAAGCTTGCTGCAGAAAATGTGCAGGAAGCATCTCGCATGTTTGGACAAATCCAAGTTGATAAGTAAAGGGTCCCACAAAGTTGATTTAATCCAATACCCAATACATGGAAATGCAGCAGCAACAGCTTAACAATCAGTAGCAAGTTCAGGTAATCAACTATAATAGCACTTGCACTAATCAAACAGATTACAAGATGCAATATAGGACAGTTACAGTAGCAGATTTACTGCAACAACAGGAAGCATCAAACTGGCATCAGGGTTTAAAAGTGATCCTTTGCCTTCACTTGAGAAGGATAAAGGAGAGGCTAGCACAAGCAAATTCAGGTCGAGACCTGGAAAAGAGCCTATAAATGTAGAAGACATACCAGAATCTTGGTATGAGCCTGCAAAAAATTATGATTATCAAATCCCTAAACCTAAGAAAGTGTTTAAGCAGAACACTAATGTCTCATTCGAACCTAACTATGATGGTGTACATGAGGAGAAAGGTTTCAGGAATTATGATTATGGGTTCGATGAGTATATGTATACTCCTAGAAATCATATTAATGAAAAAGATAGGACTAGTGCAAAAAGGCCTAATCCAGAGGTTGGAATTCCTAAGTATTCAGGGATACCAGAAATGGGAAGGATACGTTCGAACTATCTTTACGAACCTTTTGTGAACCAGGAAGGAGGTTTCAAGCAACCTAGGCCTTTCGATGATCCTTATCAGAGGATTCCAGAAGACCACATGCCTAGAAATGTCACTTGGGAATCACCTGTTGGTTCAAGAGTACCTTTAGGGGAACATCCAAACCTTCGGGATGAAATACTGGGTCTTATGCAAGAAGTTTATGGACCTTCGAACCGGGGGGTACAAACTCAAATTTATAGAAAACCCTATCCAGAATGGATAGATAAACAGTTCGAAGTCCCTAGAGGGTTTAAAATCCCAGATTTCACTTTGTTCCATGGAGATGGGAAACAATCCACAACTGAGCACATTGCTAGATTCACTGCTCAATGTAGAGAATTAGGCAATAATGGGTTCATTAAGTTGAAATTGTTTTCTAATTCTTTAACTAGGACGGCCTTCGAATGGTATTCTAACTTGACACCAGAGTCAGTTCCAAATTGGCAAAGGATGGAAGAATTATTCCATGCACAATTTTATCAAACTAAGCCTGAAGTTACTATGGCTGATTTAGCAAGCAAAGGCCTGATGAGAAGGCTGCTCAATTTATTGCTAGGTTTAAAAGGGCTAGAAATAAGTGTAAACTTCAATTACCAGAGGTTGAGTTTGTAAGAATAGCACAAGATGGTTTAAGTAGAGAACTTAGGACGAAGTTCGATTATACTGAATTTAGAGATTTGGTTGATTTAACTTACAAAGCATCAAGATATGAGTCTTCTATAGTACCAAGAACTAACAAGAAAGCAGTCAGTAAGGTTTATTCATTTGATATTTCAAAAGCAGATGAAATTTTTGATTACCTTTTAAAGAAAAAGTTTATCAAACTCCTTGAAAATGTTAAACTTCCAACTTTGGAAGAAGTAAAAGGGAAAAGTTATTGCAAATGGCATGCTTCTTGGACTCATTCCACTAAAAATTGTAATGTTTTCCGTGATAGGATTCAGGAGCAGATCAAGAAAGGAAGGATCATGTTTCCACAAAAGGCTATGGGAATCGATACTGATCCATTTCCAAAAATTGAAGAAGTGACTGCCAACACTAATGTGCCAACATCTTTGGCTAAAACTGTCAAGGAAATGTGGAAGCACAAGCAGGTGCAAATGGAAATGAACTCAGTGCAGTTTAGCAAAGGAAAGCCAAAAGTTGGCCAACCTCGAAATAGTGATGGGAAGACCTACTGTCAAAATATTTCACCAGAAAGTTCTTCCAGCAAGGGCTTTAAACAATCCCATCTTCCCATGCTCGAAGCATCCTTTTTGGAATGTTTGTGCATGGAGTGCAGGGCCAACTATTTGATCTTCAAGGATCTGGATAGACAGGGGGTTGATTTCTTTCCAAAGAGGATGGAAAGAAAAGCCTTGGATCAAAACAATGAAAGAAAGCCTTGGATTAATCCAAATCATGGAAGAAATGAGAGGCCCTGGTCTGTTTCAAAGAGAAATGTGCCTTCTAGTCCAGTCCCACCAGCTTCGAAGCGGGATTATCCTCCTTCAAAGAAAGTTAACACTGGGAAGGCCCCAATGGGCCAAAGAAATGAAGGAGAAGAGGAGCAATTTACTTTGGTTAAAGGGGTTCCTGATTGGTTTCTGAAAAGGGTTAAACCAGAACTCTTCCAGGAATGTAGAACCTTTGCTAAAATAGGGAACAAAATGGTCAAACCTCCCAATGCTCCTACTGGTCAATGGGTAGTTGTTAGAGATCCAAAGACCAAGGCACCTCAAATGATTCCTATGTTGACAAGAACACAGAAAAGGAAACTGCAAAGGAGGTATACTAGCTTCCAAATGGAAGAATATGCTTCCAAAGAGAAACCTAATGGGGGTGATAAGTTCAACCCAAGGTTTAATAGACTTCGAAGAGAAGATTCTGAGGAATCTCTTCGAAGGGAATTTTCTCAATCAGAAAGAGAAACCCTAGAAAACTTAGCTGCAAGAATGAACAGTGAAATTCCTCAAGATAATCCAACTTCTCCAAATTCCTTGGCAAGCTATCAATCTGGCTTGTTAGAAGCCATGATAGTGGAACAGGAAGAAGGAGGAGAGACAAATTCATCTCTTGTTAGATCATTCTCCCCTATGGAAACTTCTGTAGCAGAGCTCTCTGAAAAGATGAATACACCAGGAGTTGAGTTAGAAATACCAATGCAGGAAAAAAGTACCATTCAATTTGGGACTTTACCTGAAGTCCAGATTAATATGGTAACTCCTTCATTTATTAACTTTGGACCTTTTGGACCAGATTGTTCTCCAGTTCGAAGGGCATTACAACCATCAGTTGGTCCTATGGAGGTTATTGATGTATCAAGTGATGAGGAGTACAATCTCACCTATGACAATGGTTGGAATGATAGTTGGGGAGCTTTGATTTCCAAGATTCAAAAGGAAGAGGAGGAGGAGGATTTCATGATTATGGTAAACACAACTGAAGAACCAGAAGTAACCTCCAAAGAGAAAGCAATCTTCATTCCAGAAACAGAAAATGACTCCAAGTATCCTTTGATTGTTGATCCGATTGTCTTTGATCTTTCTTATCCTTTCAAATCACCTTCGAATGATATGAGGCACCATTTAAAACCATTATACATATCTGCTTTGTTTGATGGCATTTGGTTAAATAGAATTTTGGTTGATAATGGTGCAGCAGTGAACATTTTGCCTTCTAGGACTCTGAAGAAGTTGGGAAAAGAAAAGGTTCGACTGATCCCAACAAGCACATCCATTGCTGGGTTCACTGGTGAAAGTAAGAATCCCAAAGGAATTGTTTCTATACGCCTGAAAGTTGGCCAAGTAGAAACCGATCTGACTTTTCTTTGTGGTGGACACTTTTACAAGTAAGTATAATACTTTACTTGGTAGGGATTGGATTCATGTCAATGGCTGCATTCCATCCTCAATGCACCAAGCCCTGATGATTGTGAAATATGAAAATGGAAAAGAAGTGGGGGTCGAAGAGGTGAAAGCAAACCCACACCCCTTTAGTACTTCAAAGAAATTGTGCGAGGCAGAGAGATGTATAAGCACGAAATCATCCCTCTGAGTGAAATTGCACAAACTGCCACCCCTCCATCCAATGTATTGGAAATAGGAGAATTGGCAGAACTGAAATCCAAACTCAAACAAGCAGTTGATTATGAATCAGACAATCCACCAGATGAAGCCGCATGGATGTGAGTCCAAGACAGAGTTCGAAGAGGCCAACTCTTTGGCCTTAGTTAAGTTTATGGCTCTTGAAATAGAGTAGAGATTACAAGAAACAAATGATTGGGAGGAATTGTTGGCTAAGAATCTGACTGGGGGTTGAAGCCAGTTGAGTTCAAAGAGGCCTTTATAGGTCATGTCAAATCTCAAGACCCTGTGGAAGAAGTAGAATTGAGAGAAGGAATTGTTCCAAACACTGTGCAAATCAATAAGGGGCTTGATACTGCTTCGAAGGCCAAGTTGATCGCAGTGCTTAAAGAGAACAAAGAATGCTTTGCTTGGAGTTATAAAGAACTAACAGGTTTGAGTAGAAATTTGGTTGAACATACATTACTTATCAAACCTAATTGCAAACCTTTCAAACAACTTCTAAGAAAAATGTCTCCTGAAACCATTTTCTTGGTTAAAAAGGAAGTTCAAAATCTTTTAAATGTTGGTTTTATTAGAAGAGCAAGATATGTAGAGTGGCTATCAAATATTGTTCCTGTTGTCAAGAAAAATGGGAAAATTAGGGTGTGCATTGATTTTAGAAACTTGAACACTGCAACCCCTAAAGATGAGTACCCAATGCCTGTAGTAGACATGCTTGTGGATAGTTCTGCAGGCCACAAAATCATGTCTATTATGGATGGACATTCAAGGTACAATCAGATTTGTATAGCTGAGGAAGATGTTCATAAGACAGCATTTAGAGCCCCTGGCAACCTTGGGACCTTTGAGTGGGTCAAGATGCCTTTTGGGCTTAAGAATGCTGGTGCTACTTATCAAAGAGCTATGAACACTATCTTTCATGAGATAATAGGGGGTTTTCTGGAATGCTACATAGATGACATAATTGTCAAGTCAGGATCTATTGATGATCATGTAGAACACCTGAAAATAGCTTTTTCCAAAGATGAAGCATTATCAACTAAAGTTGAATCCTGCTAAATGTGCTTTTGGAGTAATGGCAGGTAACTTTTTGGGATATCTAGTTCATAGCAAAGGTATTCAAGTTGATAAAAATAAAGCTAAAGCTATTATTGAAGCAAAACCTCCCTCAAATAAGAAAGAACTACAGAAATTTCTTGGTCAATTGAATTTTCTTCGAAGATTTATATCTAACACTGCAGGGAAAACTAAAGTCTTTTCTTCTTTATTGAAATTGAAGGATGGAGAGGACTTCGAATGGACAAAGGAGCATGATGATGCTTTCAAGGCCATCAAGGAGTACCTGATTAATCCACCAGTTCTTGTTCCACCCAGGAGGGGAGAGCCAGTTAAATTATATTTGGCAGCAAACCATGACTCAATAGGAGTTTTATTGGCTCAAGACAATGAGGAAGGGAAAGAGCAAGCTATCTATTATCTAAGTAGGTTTCTTAATGATTGTGAAATTAGATATTCTGCAGTAGAAAAGCTATGTTTAACTTTGTTCTTTGCTTCAAAGAAACTCAGGTACTATATGATGCCTAGAGTAACTTATGTAATTTCTCAGACTGATGTTATGAAGTATATGTTGTCCCAACCTGTACTCAGTGGCAGAATTGGGAAGTGGATTGTATCTTTAATTGAATTCAGTCTAGAATATATTCCTCAGAAATCAATCAAAGGGCAAGCTCTGGCTAACTTTTTGGCTGATCACCCAAATGAAATTGAAACTCCTGAGATAGCAGATGTTAATGCAATAACAGTCAAACCATGGAAAATGTGGTTCGATGGTTCGAAAACATCTCAAATGGCTGGAATAGGAGTTGTTCTGGAATCTCCTCAAGGTTCGAAAACCAAGTTTGGATTTCGAATAAATGAAGGGGAATGTACTAATAATCAAGCAGAATATGAAGCTCTAATCACTGGTCTAGAACTCTTGCTTACTTTGAAAGTTGATATAGCAGAAGTGTTTGGAGATTCTCAGTTGATTATAAACCAAGTAAATGGGGAATTTGGGTGCCATAATGTTGGTTTAAAAGTGTACCATGAGCATGTGAAGTCGTTAATTCAGCAATTTCACATGATTTCTTTTACATATGTTCCAAGGTTCCTCAATGAAGAAGTCGATGCATTGGCTCAAAAGAGCATCGATTCAAGTTTATTCCCCGAGGACAAGAGAGAGTTTTTCAATTAACTCTAAGAAAATCTTTGCCAATGCTTAAAGATAGAAACATGAACTTCGAAGTATATGAAATCACTTCTGCTCCTAGTTCGAACTACTGGAGACAGTCATTAATTGACTATTTAACAAAACCTGATGCCAAAATAGAAAGAGCAACAAGGCTAAGATCTGTCAATTACATCATGTATAATGGGGAACTGTTTAAGAGAGGAGCAGATGGATTATTGCTTAAGTGTTTAAACAAAGTTGATGCTTTTAGGATTATGGCAGAAGTTCATGAAGGTATCTGTGGAGCTCATCAAGCAGGAATCAAGATGAGATGGTTGATTCGAAGGTATGAATATTACTGGCCTACTATCCTAAAGGACTGCATTGACTATGCAAAAGGGTGCCAAGCTTGTCAGAAGACAGGGCCTCTTAAAAAATTACCAATTACTGAATTGCAGTATGTAATTAAACCCTGGCCATTTAGAGGATGGGCAATGGATATGATTGGTATGATTTACCCTCCATCTAGGAATGGGGACAAATTTATACTAGTTGCTACTGATTACTTTACTAAGTGGGTGGAGGAGGCTCAAGCTTTTGAGAGTGTCTCTCAAGAACAAGTGATTGAGTTCATTAAGAATATCATCTATAGGTTTGGATCTCCAGAAACTATAACAGTAGATAATGGATCCATTTTCGAAGGTAGAGCAGTGAAGGCTTTTGCGGCCTCTCATGGAGTGTCCTTGATTAACTCTACACCCTATTATGCTCAATCAAATGGTCAGGCTGAATCAACCAACAAAATTATCAAAAGAGGCATCCAAAGAATGGTTGATAAGAACCCAGAAGAATGGCCAAATTTGCTGTTAAATGTGTTATGGGCATATCGAACCACTAAAAGAACTAGTACTAGAGCTACTCCTTTTGCTCTAACTTATGGGCATGATGCTGTGTTACCAATGGAGATTGTGGTGAAGTCACAAAGAGTTGCTTCCCAGAATGAACTGGATATTGGAGCATACCACCAAGCCATGCATATGGAGCTCGAAGGGATAGATGAAAGAATTAAAGCTTTAAATCAAATCTTGGTACAAAAATTAAGAGTAGCCAGAAGTTACAATAAGAAAGTGGCTGTTCGAAGCTTTGATATAGGGGACCTAGTATGGAAAGTAGTGTTGCCTATCAAAGAAAGAAAACAAGGACTTGGGAAATGGGCTCCAAACTGGGAGGGACCTTTTCAAATTTATAGAGTCCTTAGAAGAGGGGCATATCATTTAAAAGATTTGAATGGTTATGTCCATAGAAGAAAGATTAATGGGAGATATTTAAAGGCCTATGTCCCAACTATATGGGAGTCCTTTAACAGGAGATAAAAACTATAAAGTAGTTTATTTTTCATTGCTTGTGCTGGTCAAGGTAAGCATTAAGCACAAGCAGATTTGTATTGGTTGGAACTCATTAGTTCAAATAATGAAATTAACATTCCAAGCAAATGAACAGCTATGAGGTTGGAAAACAAGAGTATTCCATTGATTAATTCATAAGCTGTACAATTGTGTCTGTTAAACTAACTAATACAGAAGCACCCTTATTACACACAAACTCATACACATCTCCTAGATCGGTTGTTCTTTGCAGTTGATTCTTAAGTTCTCTTATGTTCTCAACTGTTGAAGAAGCCCTGCTCATGTAAGTTTGCATATGGGAAGTGGTTTGAGCAATCTCCCTTCTGACTGCAAACAAAGCTTCTTCAAGTCGAGCCTCTTCTTCCCTCAACTGATGTAGCTTAGCAGCATCTTGATCATAGGAGGCAATCACAGTTTGTGCTTCATCTTCTGCATTGGCTAAAGATGCCTTCCAACTTTGTCTTTGAAGGTGCCTCTCTTGGATTTCACAGAGTTGAAGGGCTTTTACTTGAAATTCAGAAGCCTTGGTCAAAAGTTGTGCATATAGCTCCTGAGAGGCAGGCTTCGAAACCCAAGCAGCTTGACAGCAAATGCTCAGATACATCTTCAGACTCCCTTCAGCAATGGTTTCAAAATTTAATCTTGAAAATTGTTGGAGGATCTCCCTTAATTCCTGAATCTCTTCTGGTAAGAAGGTAGGCTTGACCAACTCAGATGCAGATGAGCCTTGTTCAACCTTGAGTTGGATGATAGGAGATTCTGGAGAAGAGATTGGAGCTTTGGGATTAGTGATTCTATTGCAGAAATCACTTACTTTTTGCTTGAACTGCTCTAGTGGATGAGGATCACCAATAATGGTGCTAGCAGAAGCACCAGTTTCCTGTCAAAGGAATGCATAAGCATAAGTAGGCTTAAGTCTTCGAAGTAAGATATGATTAATGCAGGCATAAAACATAATGAACACATAATGAACCAAATTACCTCAATTGGATGAGATGGTTCTAGTGGAATTTGTTCAGTAGACATATTGGGTTCTGGAAGCTGATCAGGAGCAGTTTGCCTAACTATGGCCTCAGCTTGCTCAGTAGTGACCTCTGCAATAAAGCTTGCCTCTGTGGATATTTTGATAAGTTCGCTTCGAATGCTTTCTGAAGCCAAAGCTCTTGCAATAATATTGATGATAGGAGGAGAAATATCCTGCACTAAAGCTTGTGCCATTTCAGCAGATGTTTTGACAACATCAAGAGCAGTTTTCCTTGTGATAACTGAAGTAGGCTTGGAAGCTTCAGTGACTTCAGTAGTAGAGGGACCAGCTGACTCTTGAACCTCGACAGGAATGTCTTGAGCTGACTTTGAAAAAGCCTTCGAAGCTTTAATAGGATTTGTTGTGGGTGTTTTCTCTAAGAAAGATATTACTCGAAGATAAGAACACATGAATTTGAGGATAGAAGAGGAATAATGAAAGTGATTTTATAAAATTTACCTTTTATAATCTGACTTATCGTGACATCTTCTCTCTCTTCTTCCTCTGGTTCCTCAGCCAAGACATATTTTCTCTTCTTTGAAACTTCATGAGTTTCGACAAGTTTTGCTCTTTTAGGAGTAACTTCTTGCTCTGAGATGTTTTTCCTTTTTCTACCTATTCAAAGAACAAAAGGAGGTAAAACACCTAGCAAGAGGAGATTCGAATTTCAGAATGGGTATTTGACGGATAAAGATCTACCTGGCTTCGAAATTGGAGGAACAGGAGCTGGAATAGATTCTTTCCTAGTCTTCTTTTTCAAGACAGATTCTGCGAATTGGATCATAAGGTAAGAAACAGAAAAGACTTCGAAGTCAAGGTAGTCACACAAGTCATCAAAAGATTAGCTAATGGAGAAGGAGGAATGTGAGCAGTACTTTGTTGTTGTGATCTAGTCACCATATATGGCACAGCCCTGAGGGGTTTGACATCCAAAGCAATAGGCACTGAGGCAGAGGACTGTATTTCTGGTGTTTCTTCTTCTTCTTGAGTTGATCGAGATGTGCTTACTGGGTCTATCCCAAAACCATCATTTGATATCGAATCAGAAAGAGTTACATCTTCAATTTCTATACCAATTTCTCTGGCAAAAGCTTTGACAGGAGCAGTCTTGAGATATAACTCTGTAGCATTGTGCCACCACCTAGAGAATTTTGGGTGAGGGGGCTCATAAACTATTGAAAAACAGTATGGCTGAAACTTCACTCTTGCTTCCATAAACTCAGCATTGAGACGTGCAACATGGTTTCTGTCAATCTTGTTTCTTGCAGAAAGGGCAATGTTAAGTTCACCAGGATGAGGGCAAGGGATGGCTTGTACAAATCCAAATTGCTTGGCAAATTGAGCAGGGCAGTAGATCTCAGCATGGCCTTGTCTACAACCACCCACATAGGCACCAATGATAATTTCTCTTGGTAAAAGGATACTTGCCCAGGCTTCATGATAAGCAGAGCTACCATGTTGCATTATAAGCCTTCTTATCCACATTGGCCCAACATCCCATTTATCAAAAGGTAAGAATTCATCTGTTTCTTTATCTTCATTTAGCTGGTGAAAACATTGGAGGTACCCTACCAAAGTAAGAGGAGTCGAATCTAGTATGATGAACTTATCCCCATATACACTAAGAGGGTATCTCTTTGCAACCTTGTGGTCTGGAAAGTAAGCTAATGTACCATAATTGTAGGAACCAGAGGGGACCTCCTAAATTTTGATAAAGCGGCTTGGCATGATTATCAGACCCTATTTTGTAAACATAGCCTAAGAAATAAGAAGCCAAATCAATGGTTTCCCCTTGTGAAAGAGCATAGGCCAGAGGTGCGAACTCAAGTACCATCTTCTTACCTCCATGACAGAAGACCATTTTGCATAAGGTATACCAAATATATGCAAACAACTCTTTGTTAGAAACCTCATCTGAGTATTTCCTTTCATTATCTAGGAATTTGCTGTAAGAAGCATTTTTTCCAGCATACTCGATTTCACTCAGAAATGGAACTTCTGTGTGTGAGGCAATATCGAAGTAAGTGCCATATGGAGGAAGTCCAATAAGGAAAGATACATCTAGAACTGTGGGAGCCATCATGCCACAGTTGAATCTGAAACAATTATATGATGGATCCCAAAAGGCTAAAGCAGCATGTATAAGTGAAGGGTTTTGCAAGATACCATTTCGAAGCAAAGATATTACATGCAACAACCCAGCAGTTTCTAACTCTCTACCTTTAGCTTTAACCATTCGGATGGACCATTCTTCCCACTCTTTATCATAGTTCGGCCAGCAGATGAAATTCTTCTTGGCCCAGTTGGAGAAATTCAAAGGTTTGTCTTTCACAAGGTCACTCGCTTCGAGAAAGGGATAACATGCTGTGAATGTCAAGGGGAGATCAAAAAATGCTGGTCCAAGAATTTGGATATTGCTCGCAGCTGGATGTTTGACGTAAGTACGATTTTGTAGCTGACCAGAACCCGACTTAGATTTCAGAATTTCTTTGGTAACCAAACTCCTAAGCACGAAGGAGGGAGTACCTTTCGACAACTCACTTTCAGAAGCCATGGATGCAGGGGTGAGAGAGAAAGAGAGGGAGAGTGAAGTGTTTGAAAGTTTGAACGCGTAATGAGAATGATTTCAAGCCCTAGATTTATACGTTACGAGGAAGCGGTGCAGCGTTTCGGGCCAGATATCCATTTTTAAAGTTATTGTGCCTATGATTATTTTTCGGCCCACGTTTGGTTTCAATTTTGGTTGATAATTACTTTCAAATTAATAGATCATTTCATACTTCGAACCACTTTTTGGTTTATTTTCATGAAATGTATCTTATTCTAAAGAGTTCGAGTTGGTTTAAAGCATAATTAAGTGCTTCGAAAAGCATTTAGGAATGCATAACAAGCCATTGAAAGAACTAATATTTCATTGAAACTTAAGATATAAGGAAAATACATTTGCACAAAGGAAACTAAGCATCTACTGGTGGTGAAGCAGCTGTTGGAGTAGGGATGATTTGGAAATAATGAGGAAAACTCCAAGTCACTAAGGCATGGAATCTTGCCCAAGTAAAACTGAAAAACTCTTTTTCCTTCATCCTAGCTTTGTTTTCTTCATCAATTTTGAGCTTCTTCTCAATCAATGGCCTGATTTTCAAAACCAGAGTCTTGGCTTTGACTTCGAACTTGGCCAATTTGAGAGCATTTCTTTTCATGTGATTCTTAAACCGCCTTCGAAGCCTCTTAGAAACATTAGTGGGCGTTTCGAAGGAACGCCCTTTCAGGTTTTCCACCTTTTTATGAAGTTTGGAGATCTGATCATGAAGCACTTCATAATCATGAAGGTCTTGATCAAGCCCAAATGAAGCAGTGTTATTCTTCATCCACATTCGAAGCAGAGGAAGCTGACTCAGAAAAGAATGAAGAAAAGGGCTAGCTTGAATATTATATTGGAGAGTTTCGCAAGCCCATAAAAAGTTCTTAAAAGGTATGTCCTCTTCAAGAATACCTACATCCAAAAAAGCAAAAGCAGCCAATAGCTCTTTGGCTTTGAGGGAATCAGAATGGGAATAAAGAGAATAAGAAAGGTTAGCATGATAAGGAGTAGGGTCGAACTTGATATTCTTTAGCTCTTCGAACCAATCCGTATTCTCGGAAGGTCTCAAGGGAAAAGATTGGCGGATCAATGAAGTCTCCTTCGAAATGAGGCCTTCGAACCTCATGCAACCAGTATATAAATTGAGTACTGGCCTTCTGCTTAAGCTCTCCATACCCAGCAAAGCCTGACCTTTCATCTTCATGGACTTTGAAGAAGCCAGGAGTAAGGCAAGTGGCAATAAGGCTGTCAAGCAGCATTATGTTGGGATCTCGTCTGATGAAGGGAGATAAATATTTGCTCATAGCCAATGAGCGATAGTGGCTCCAACCTTTATAGCCAGCAGGATCATCCATTTTTACCACCACTATCTCAAATGGTAAACCCCATAGAAAGGGTTTATGAGCAGGGGGAGATGGAGGATTCCATGGGTCAATGGGCTCAGAAGTTTCAACTTGAGCCACTGTATAAGATCGATCTCTTCGAATCTCACCAACAATGGGCGTCACAATGTGGTTAGTGTCAGCAAAAATTGGGTCATTTAGAACCAAATTTTCAAAGGCATTTTGAGTGTTAGAAATATCAGCCATGGTTGAATTCAGATTAAGATCAGTTCATAAAGAAAATTGGTAATGGATTTTTACCAGTGATTAAGTCTTTTTATAAGCAGAATTTTTAGTTTAAAACGATTCAAATTCTGGCAAAATGGAGAGCGTGGGTATTAACTGCCCACTATCCATGAATCTCTCATAAGAATGAAGAGATTTATTGATAATTGCATCGTGGGATGTGATTAAAACTACCAATAACTTTTGCTTTGGAAGCTTATAGGAATTCGAAGTGGCAGAAGGCACATTAACACTTATTCAAATCCTTTGAACAAAGATGTTAATGGGGGGGTATGTTTACATATAAAATTAACCAATCCAATGATTAATTGACACGTAATCAAAAGTGCCAAACGTTGGCAATTACTCGTCAATGAAGACACACTGGATTAATAAGTTAAAATGCACCGAATACGATGTCGTATTTAGAAAGGTAGTTTTTGGCAGTTACAAGCCATTACTAAAATAAAGATTGGCCCCGAAGCCATAATTTCAACTGCTAAACGTACATGCTCCACGTGTAAACTTGAGAAAACAGGCGATTGGCAGTTAGAACACGTGGAATTCTTCTAGGAAGCAGCAATTTCCTTAATCACATTATCATTTGAGTGGTTAAGTCGACGTGCAGATTTAAAGCTTCTGGGAGAAAGGAAAATTCAAATATAGACGTGGAGGAAGGATAACTGCCAACCATCAGAGTGGAAGTTGGAGTTCGAAGCAAGCTAGGTTCAAATTCATGGAGCGGGAAGTTCAAACCACAAGCTGCGTCTATAAATAGGAGAAATTGAAGAGTACAACCCCCCCGGACAAATCTTCAACAAACAGCTATCAAAAAACTGATGCTTGGTTTGTTCATTGGCAAAGTAGTTTAGGATTTCGAACTCAGTTCGAAGTAGTTTAGGATCTCGAACACAGTTCGAAGTAGATTAGGAAGTAGGTTAGGATTTAGATTAGGATTTATCTCGATTGTTCTTGCAACAATCACCTATTCGAAGTTCTGTTACTCTGTATTTGAAGTTGGAGACAATTTCGAAGTAAGTTTATCTTTGATTTATCAATCGAAGTGTCTTGTTTCTTTATTGTTCTTTGATTTCCTAAGTTTATTGGTTTGCATTTCTTCACTTATTAAGAAAAATCCTCTTAATTGAGGTAATTGAACCAACAAAACACAATCGCCTGATTAGGTTTGGTTTTCCAAAGTTAATCTAAGGGAGGAGATTGAAACTCTCTCTGGCACGCTCGCACACAATTATTTTCCATTGCAAAGAAGTAAAAAGAACTAAACAATAACACAATGGGAACATCTCCTGGAGGTCAATTGGGCATAATGGAGCACTTGCAAAAACATCCTGCCGAAAACTGGGCTATTAGATATAATTAAAACACTTTGATCCTCAATCACTCCAATGGAAGAAACCTGTTACAATGTATCATGTCAAAGAAACAAGTACAAGGCAACATACTATGTAACTCCATTCAAATTTTCAACTATTTGATATGTTCCAGGCCTCAAGAAGTGATTGATCTCCTGCAGGAATTTTGTGGAGGGACAATATCCTACACCTAATGTCAGTGTAGATCTTAGACACCAAGGAGGGAATACTTTGTTGGACATTTTGAAATTTCCTAAGGTTTCTCTCTATCCAAATGTGGTATAGAGAGACAATAAAAGTTTTTTTTTTTTGGGTAAAAAAGCTTGAAATAAAAAGGGGGCTAACCGGATGTACAGGCTACAAGGGGCATACCCCAGGAGGAAAAGAAAACGAAAGAAAGAAAAGAAAGAGAAAGAAAATTGGGAAAGCTAAAGCCAAGTGGCTACAAAGTGTTCTAGAGATGTTTCTCTCCCATCTATCAGAGGAGAGAGAAACATCACACAAAAAGAGGATGAACATGGTAATTGATGAATAAACATGAGACTTGGAACTGCATATGTGACTTGGGGCTGCTTGAACATAGACTTGATGCTTGAGGCTTGGGCCTTGAACATGAGAGCACCTTGGAGTAACTTGGGATATAGCTTGATGATTGAACATGTCACTTGGCATAAGTTGGGAAAGAACATCTTGCTGTTTAACAGAACTGCTGCTGCAGCGTCACTAAGCCTTACCACTGCAAACTGCTGCTGCACCAAACTGCTATACCAATGCATAGACTGCTGCTGCACAATGCACAAATCTGTTGTTGCATCAACTGCAGGACTGAGCTGTAGCAAGTATGAACTGCAACAGCTGGATAGTAGAATGGAATGGATGGCTCCATGGTGGAGCTCTATGGCATTGGGTAGAATGGAATGGATGGCTCCGAGACAAATAGCATGCCATCATATCGTGAACCCTAACAATGAATCGTGCCAAAGGACAACCCCCCAAGGCTAGGTACGAGAGGAAGCCCCCTCCCAAAGGGGATCATAACTGCCAAAGGACAGCCCCCCTAGGCTAGGCTAGGCTATAGCATCATCGAGGATGCCGATCAGACACACAGCAGTCCAGATGAATCCAATGTCTCTAATCCAATGACTTAGTATATGAGCAACCAGATTCTGGAATTTTTTTGCAAGGTTCCATTTGAATTTCTGATAATCCAAGTAATGTAACAGGTTCACAACACAGTAATAGCAGTAGCATACTGCAGCAAATCATGGTTAACAGCAGCAAAATGCAATTAGTAGGTAGCATTCAATAAAAGAACACGGGCAGCAATGAAATCATTTAACACTAACACTAGTCAGGGTGGTTTTCAAGTCTTTTCTCTTAAGGGAAGAGAGGAGATTAACCAGATCAGACAGTGATTGGGCATGCCATGTAAGTTGTGATATGTATGAAACATCATCCCGAACTTGCTTAGTAAAGGGACAGTTAAAAAATAGGTGGTCATGATTTTCGTCACTAGGACAGAAACTGCAGCAAGAAGTGGTCTTTATGCCAAAGAGAACAAGCCTATCTTCAGTACAAAGTCTATTCTGTATGGCAAGCCAACTAATAAGACTCTTAGGGATATGAGAAGGGAACCAGATAACATGGGACTAACCAACAATGGGAAACTTGATTCTAAGTCGATCCCACAGGGAAGAAACAGAGAACAACCCATTCTGAGTGAATGTCCATATGCAAAAGTCAGCATTTGTGGAATTGTACTGAGTGAGGGTGGGTAATTGTGATCTGATTTCATTTAATTCCCAAGTTTGAGTGATGGGAAAGTTCCAATGGCTAGAAGAATGCAAAATAGAGAGACCTTGGCATTGTCTGGTATACCAGAGTCATAGACAATACGATTGCCATATTTCTCAACTAATGGACCCGAGGAATGCCAATTGTCATACCAACGGAATATAGAATTGCCATTACCAATCCTATATTTAATGAAAGATTGGATGAGCGGGCAGAGTTGAAGTAATTTCCTCCAAATACAAGAAGGACTACTAGGAATTTTCACCCTCCAAAAACTATTACCCTTAAGAAAATAGGACTTCACCCACTCACACCACATGGACTGCTCGCCATCAGAAACGATAAACCAAATGTGTTTGGCCATAGCAGCCTTGTTCCAGATCTGGATGGATTTAAATCCTAAACCCCCTTCTTTCCTGGGGTACCAAAGATGCTCCCATGAGACTTTGACACTTGTGTCCTTAAGGTCAGAGCCAGTCCAAAAAAAAGGATCTGAGGATGGTTTCCACTTCTTTCACCACCTTCTTAGGTAACAGGAAAATGGAAGACCAGTAAGTCTGCATGGAGAACAAAACAAACTTAATCAGTTGGATCCTCCTGGCATATGAGAGATATTTGTTTGCCCAAGACTTAGTACGACTAGTAATTTTGTCAATGAGAATTTTGCAGTCAGTGTACTTAAGTTTAGTGGATATGAGTGGAACACCAAGGTATCTGACAGGTAGAAATCCCTCATTAAAACCTAATTTCTCAAGGATTGCTTGTTTATGGGTAGAGGATACCCCAGAGAAGAATATGTTACTCTTGCCTGGACTAGGTGATAATCTAGATAGGTTCTCAAATTCAGAGAGGGATTCTTGAATGCAATGAATAGACTCCATATCCCCTTTCAGAAAAATCATGAGGTCATCTGCAAAGCAAAGGTTGATTATTTTTGTTTTCTCACATCTCCAATGAAAATGGAAGGATCTATGCAGAAGTTGGGTGATGGAATCCAATGGCTGACGTCAGCATCTTCTCTGGCGATTAGGTGATTTCTTCATCCGAAACCCTAGAAATGCCCGACCTTCAGCAATCCTACATGTATCCTCACAAAATACGTTCTACTCCAGAGGTGAACACTCCTACTATGGCAGATCTTGGTCCTACAACAATTGATTCGAACGTAGTCCAAAGAAATCGTATGGTCCCAACGACGGGAAACAAGATTCAGAGCAACTCCATGGCCGACATTCCCAACTCCATCAACGATGGATTAGTAGTTAAAGCCATTGACTCTCATGAAATTCGGAGGAAACAACAACAGGCGAGAGGATCAAGTGATACTCAGATCCCCAATCTCGATCTCACACTACCTGAAACCTCAAACCCTAGTTCGATCTACAAGGAACCACCTGAACTCACTCCATCAAATTACCCCAGTCTAGGCGTAGCTTTTCCAGATATGCAGAATCGTATTGTGGTGGCTCAAGCATCTTACGGCAAGTTTGGAGCACATAGCCCCAAATCCCCAGCCTTAGGTTCTGCTCATCTTCAACAAGTGTTCCAGAGGGAGACACTGAAGGTAGAGAAAGAGGATCGCATCTCACAGCTCATTGCAGCCATCGAAGACGAAGTGAAGAGTTCAACGGTGCCAGTGGATTTCGATTCAATCGTCACTAAACTTTCTTAAGGAAGCCTAAACTCTCTTAATCCTGATTCTACAGTCCTCGACAATGCCCAAAGGAATGCATATCAAGCTGGTCCTCCAAAGCCCTTATCTGAGACCAACAAAGGAAGAAGCAAAAAATGGGCTTCTATTCTTCAATCCCAAGGTCCAGCCCTAGTTATGGAACTTGAGTATTTCCCGGAACTCCATCGTGGTAAAGAGGCCGTTGTTGATATTGATGAAGACCTAACGGAGCTAGATACCTGGAACAACTATCTAGTGGGTTACTTCCTTGATGGTAAGATGCCCTTCCCTCTCCTTCTTGCGACAGCCCGTAACATCTGGAAAGAAAAACTGATATCGCTGAAAGTTGATGCCTCTAGTTTTATACTCTTTTCAATTTTGTGATGAGGCAGACCAAAACAGTTTTGTTCTCGAAGGTGGCCCCTGGTTTTTCTCACGAAAATACCTAGTTCTAAAAAGCTGGCATCGTATGATGAAACCCAAGAAGGAGCATCCATCCAAAATTTTCACCTGGGTCAAGCTCTTAGACCTTCCGTGGGAACTATGGAACAAAGAGTGCATTAGCCGCATAGCAAGCACAATTGGCGCATTCCAATTCATGTGGACGGTGCCACGGCCAAGAAATCCGAACATCCCATGCTAGAGTTTGTATTGAAATCGACGCCAGATTGATCTCCCTTTCAAGTCACGCGGATGGCGATGGGAGGGACTGGAGTGGTTGTTCCCATTGTTTATCAAGTGCTCCCACCATTATGCAATAAATGCAAGGTCTTTGGGCACCCTCAATGTGACAAACCTCCTCCACCAGTTCCCAGCACAAACCCCCAATTGAATGGCAACAAGTTAAGATAGGAGGGTCAAAGTTAGTACCTGCTGTTAATCCTTCAAGGATGCAAGCTAAGGGCAGTGCCACAAAGACTTCTCTGGTGTTAAACATTGATGAAGACAACTTAATCCTAGCTCAGAATGCCAATGCCATTAAGCCTTCCATTTTAACCCCCCATACTATCTCAGTAACCCCCTTTAGATCCACTCCTACTTCTATTAACAATAATGCAGCCCAAGTTCTCCAGCAAAAGTACTCAGCACCAACCCTTGTTGTGGTGCCAAGTACCCCTACACTCCCAACTCATGTCCTGACGGATCCTTGTGCTCAAATGGATACCCCTTCCCTTCCTGGTTTCAGGACTATCAAGGTTTCTAATCTTAACCGTGATACTCAAACCAAAATGGTATCCTCTATGGTGCAGGAGCTTCATTCCAACTCTTTTCATGTGTTGGAGGAGGTCACCCCTCTTGATGAAGGGAGCCAAGGGAAGGATTATCATCTATTGGATAATGCTATACCTCCAGATAAGTACCCACTTATTGAAGATAACAAGGATACCAATTTTGAAGAAGATGTTGACTTTCATAGTCCCTCCACCCCAGTAACCAACCCTTTTGAGTGCTTCTCGAGCGATCTACCAACGTCTGGGAGATCCAAAAAACAACTAAAGAAGGCTAAAAAACTTGCCCGGCAAAGGTCCTCCTCGAAATCCAATCAATAAAGGGAAGTTCTAATATCCTTCCTCTTTCTCTAGCTTCCTTCTATGCTTAGTCCTGCTATGCATCATTTTATAGCTTGCATTTGGAGCTTTTGTGGTTTAATTCACCTATATCCATCCCCTGTTGGTCAAAGTACTCTAACTGTTTACGCTCTTGCATGGTCGAACAGATCTTGTATGTTTATTCTTTGTTTTTTGACCGCATTGCACCTTTTGCTATTCTTCTTTGTGTTGATCTTCTGTTCTTTCGCTGTGGATACACCACATTGGGCTCTGCCTCTTCGCACTTTTTTGTTTCTAATGCCGTGCTCCACCGCCTTTTTGCATTCTTCTTTGTTCATTGCTAAAGCACTTTTATTCTTGACTGTCTTTGATGTACACTGCTGCTGTTGCATGCATAATGCTGCTGCATTTTACTTGCCTGTGCTTAATCTTAGGTTATGGTCAGAGATGACTCATTTTCTGGAAAACTTAATTTATGGACTGCCAACCAGTTGGGCAGAGCTGTTGCAATTCATTTTCTGCATTCTTGTATGTTTGGGTTGTTGCATTTTCAACAAGATGCTGCCCAATTTTCATTTGCTCCCTAGTTGGATTCTGGAAATTAAGGGATGTGTTTTGCCTTGATTTTCAGTGCTTTTGCTAGTTTGTTGGCCTAGCCATGGGGGGCTGTCCCATGGCTCTGTTTAATTCCCTTCTGGGAGGGGGATGTCATCCCAATTCTAGTTTCATCACAAGAGGGTTTACCCCTAATTCAAGTGCCTAGTGTTGTACCATGTGCTGAGGTACCAATTCAAGTACAACAGCAGGAGGTTCTTCATCCAAATGTTGTGTATTGTCCTCTCCAGTTAGATTTCCCCCATCCTACTACTGGTTCCCCCCTTAGTTTATTTGTGTATGTTCCAGCCCAACATGTGTTGGCTCTTAATTTACTTTCCTTTCTTGTAAGTAATTTACATTGTAGGTAAGTTTCCCCTATGTTTTCCTCATGTAGCCCTTGTGGCCATCCTTTAATTCATGTAATTTTCTTTATCCTTTTCTTTTCTTTTCTTTTCTTTTCTTTCTTTTTTCTTCTTTGTCCTCCCTGGGGTATGCCCCTTGTAGGCTGTACATTCGCTTAGCCTCTTTTATTTTCAAGCTCATTTACGCAAAAAAAAAAAAATGAAAATGGAAGTTGGGACTAAGAGATTTCTCCTTGAGAATTTGGGTGAGTACATCCGTGACAATAACAAAAAGGTATGAAGACAAGGGATCACCTTGCCTTAAGCCCTTCTTCCCCATAATAGACCCTGTTCACCATTGATGCCCAACGAGTAATTGGCAGTGGTAATACAAGCTTGTAATCCATTGGATCATTTGAGGATGGAAATTCATGGCTTGAAGAATATCCCAGAGGAATTCCCACCTAACATTGTCATATGCTTTCATTATGTCCACCTTCATGGCACATTTGGGGGAAGGAGAATGCTTGTGATAGTCTCTCACAAGCTCGAGTCAAAAATATGTTATCAGCAATCCTCCTTCCCTTAACAAATCCTGATTGGACAGGGTCAATGAGCTGAGGGAGTACAACTTAAATCCTTTTAGCAACGATTTTAGCTATACACTTATAAACTGTGTTACAATAGGAAATGGGTCCGTAATCTCCCACTTTGGAGGGGTTGGGGACTTTAGGAACAAGAGCCACACTAGTAGAGTTAGCCTTAGTTAAAAGTCCGCGGTCGTAAAGAAGTTTTTTACTGTGAGAGGTGACTTCATGCCCAACAACATCCCAGGATTTTTGGAAAAAACTAGCATGTACCCATTAGGGCCAGGTGCTTTGTTAGGGTTAAGTGACATGAAGGTTTCCTTGGTCTCAAGATTAGAAACCTCAAGAACCATGGCCTCACTCTGGGAGTCCCCAAGTTTGGAAGTGATTATTTGATTAAATCTAGAGGTGCCAGAGTAGCTAGTGGATTGAACAGTGCCCAAGAGATTAGTGTAAAAGGTAACAAATGCGGACTTAATCTCAATGGGATCATGGGTGATGGAGTCATCAGGAAGGACCAAACTTGTTATACTCCTCTTATTCCTATTATGTGAGATGGATTTAAAGAAATAGGAGGTGCATTGGTCCCCAGACTTGAGCCACTGGATTCTAGACTCTGTTTAGCAAAACTTTCCTCTGCACGGGCTAGAGTAAGATATTGCTTGCATAGAAGTCTCTCTTGGGCCTGTTTGATTGAATTACTGGGATCCTGTCCCAGCTCACTCTAAATTTTGTCAAGTTCATGCCTAGCTGCAGCAGTTCTCATTGTTATTTCACTGTATTCTTTTGTATTTAATTTCTTGAGATCCAATTGAAGTAGTTTGAGCTTTTCACAAACTACAAACATAGGATTACCAATTATAACCCTTCTCCACACTTTCTGGATAGTGAGTAAGAAGTCAGGATGATGAGCAAGAAAGTTGAAGAACTTAAAAGGTTTCCTGGCTCTCCTAGAATGAGGATTCAAAAATACCACTGCAGGGGAATGATCAAAGATTCCAGGAGAGGAGAAATGAGCATTAGAGCAAGGAAAAGTCTTGATCCATTGCTCATTAACAAAGGACCCTATCAATTAGACCAAGTGAAGTGTTGACCAGAGTACCTAATGTCCTCAAGGTCATTAGTGACAATGCAATCATTAAAATCCTCCATGTGTGGAGGCCAATGACTATCCCCACCAATTTTGTCAAACAAATATCTCAAGGAATTGAAATCTCCCATAATTATACAAGGCCATTACCATTGCAAGCAGTCAGGTCAACCCAAAGATCTCTTCTCTCCATATAGAGATTGGACCCATATACAAAGGTAGCAGAGAATTTAATATCTCCAGAAACATGTTGGACATTACAATGAATAGCTTGATTTGACTGACTAACAACACTGAGACTAATCACTGAAGAGTCCCAAACCACACATAATCTACCATTAGGAGCTTGTGCAGAGTTATGAATAAAAGAACAACCTGGAAACAGTGTATTAATGATCCTAAAATAATTACTTTCCTTTATTTTGTGCTCTACAAGACCAAAAAGCGATAAATTACTATTTCTAACAAAAGATGCAACCTCTTTTTGCTTAATAGGATCATTAAGACCCCTCATGTTCCAGGCCCCAAAAAGTATAGGAATTTTAGACATCACAAAAATGGCAGAAATTAGGAAAGTAAGCATACTGCCCAAAGAGGGAAGGAAATTTACCTTCCCTAACGCCCTCCCTTTTTCTTAGGAGGAGTTTTCTTTTTGCTTCCAAAAGATTTGCCTCCACTCCTAATGGCAGCTGGAGGGTCAAGTGGTTTAGGATTCTTAGGGACAGCAGTGTCCTTGTTCTTAGAAGAAACAAGGCATACCTCCCCATCTTCTTCTGAAACAGGCACCTCCCCTAGAATAGGATCAGCACTAGGACCAGCTGTGGGCTTTACCGGCAATGTGGAAGCAAGTACAGGAGTAAGAGGAGGGTGAATTGGAGGGCAATCAGAAGAAGGAACCTCAGCATCTTTATCCACAACATCATCCTCAACAAGGTCAACTGGTTGCACAATAAAATTAGCTCCTATGGCATTAGGAATTGTTTTAGTAACTGCTTCTAATGCATCCTCTCCCCCTCCAAGGGCTGTCCCTATCAATTGCCAAGCTTCATTAGTATTAGAGGGCTGAGGTTCTGAAGTAGGATCAGGTTTGGGTTTATAGGAGTGCCCAAACACTTTACATGAATTGCATTTAGGTGGCAGCCATTGATATTCCACTGCAATCATAACAGAATGATACCCATGAGTGATTTGAATATTTTTGGGAAGGTTAGAGTTAGCTGAGATCTCCACACATACTCTAGCAACATCAATTCGTTGTTGCTTAGCAGTAGCTACGTCTACATGAAGAGGCTTACCAATAGTACTTGCAATGCGACTGAAGCCTTCTTCTGTCCAGCATTCCAATGGGAGTTTATGGAATTTGACCCAAACTGGAATGGTGGATGGGTGCTCAGTGGATGGTACTAGCATACGATGCCAGTCTTTGAGTACGAGATATCTCCTAGAGAAAAAGTAAGGGCCCCCTTTCTAGCACCTTAAGTTTGGTTTCCTCATCCTGAAATTCGAAAAAGAAGCATGCCCCACTTTGCTTGATTTGAATTCTACCATGGTCCTTCCATATTTTCCTAGCTGTGGAACAAAGGAGAGGAAATGACTTCTTGCCATCCAAAAAATAGCCAATTAGGCAATTGCCCCAGTTCTTATCATTTAGGTCAGAATCATCGAGTTCTACTACTGCATTATCACCTTGTTGTAACTCAGGATAATGACTTAGTTTCCTAACTTTTGACGGACCTTGGGTTTGAAACAATGAAGCCCAGCCCTTAGGTTTAGATGGTTGTGGGTTATGTGGTTTTGGGGGAACTGTGTATAAGGATTTGGTTTCAGCTAGAGGTGTATCAGTAAATGAAGAATGGAATTCTACCTTTAGATGCTCACCAGCAGAGGAGCTAGAAGACAGATCATCAGGGATGATTTCTTTGGCCCTGAGTCGGTTAAGTTGGGTGTTGATCTCTGAGCAATCCACTTTAACCCCAAATTTCTTCATTTTAGCTTCAATGGATTGGACAAGGGCTAAAAGTCTCCCTTCACTGTCCAGACGCCCTTCTTCCTAATGATCTTGTAGTTTTTGAGTAGGACTCACACCTGATCGAATCGGAATGGTGGGTTTGGCTAGAATGGAAGTGGGTCGAATGGGGCTATCAACGATATTTGTAGGGTTAGTTTTAGATGTGAGTATTGGGTTTGGTTGTTCACCAATTTGAGGAAAGTTTGGATCGTGAGGGGCTTGAGGTGAGGGATTATTGGGTGAGAGAGCTGTGGGGTTGGGATAACTCCATGGATTTTTGCTTGCTTTGGGAGCATCCACTGGGGAAGACGACTTTGAGGGTGTTCTTGGGCTGCCAAGTGTGGTATTCTTAGAGAAATCAGAGGGTTTGAGACCATAAGGGTACAAATCAAGAGGTTTGAAGGGCTAAACTTGTTTGGAGCCGAGTATGTTATCCCCGGCTTCAATAATTTGCTTTGGATTTGTGTACCTTGCTTTGGTTCATCGATGTTGGTTGAATGGGTAAAACCCATTTGCTTCCTTCTTACCACGTACGAGTCAACGGCTTTGGATCCCAATGAATCAATAACAGGATCGGTATCCACGAATAACATGGAGCAAGAGTCTTCTTCCATAACTAGGTTTCTGAGGGGATACACGTTAGATTGCTCAAAGTCGGGCATTTCTAGGGTTTCAGAAGAAGAATCGCCTAAAATCGCCTAATCGCCAGAGAAGATGCTGACGTCAGCCATTTTCTTTTTCACACTTCCCCAGTCTGTTTATTGCTTTCCCATTGGTATTCAGTGCATAGTTTGCAATAGTGACGCAAGTTTTTAACCAAGTGATCATTCTAGGGGGAAAATTCATGCAAGTAAGAGTATCCCAGAGAAATTCCCATTTGACATTATCATAGGCTTTCATAATGTCCACTTTCACGGCACATTTGGAAGAGGAAGTGGACCTATGGTAACTTTGCATAATCTCCTGAGTGTGGAAGATATTATCAGCGATCCTCTTACCTTTAACAAATCCAGATTGAACTGGATATATAAGCGTAGGGAGGACACACTGAAGCCTTTTAGCCAATATTTTTGCAATGCTTTTGTATACAGTGTTGCTGCATGAGATTGGTCTAAAGTCGCCAACTTTAGAGGGATTAGGGATTTTGGGCACAAGAGCCACAATGGTGGCATTGGCTTTAGTTAAAAGTTTCCCAGATTTGAAGAGGTTCCTGACAGTGGCTGTGACATCATGTCCCACAATAGGCCAAGCCTTTTGAAAGAAGCAAGCATTATACCCATCGGGGCCAGGGGCTTTACTGGGATTAAAACTCATGATTGTATCCTTAATCTTACAGTTAGAAACATCTTGAACCATGCCAACAAACTGGTCATTTGTGAGTCTTTTTGTAATGAGTTGGCTGATTCTATCAAGACCAGAATAGGTAGTAGTGTGAGGTAGGAGATTAGAGTAGAAGTTGATTTACCCAAAAAAAAGAGTAGAAGTTGACAAAGGAGTCCTTGATTACTTTTATGTCATGGGTAGTGGTGGAATCACCCAAAACAAGATTAGTAATCTTACTTCTATTTCTATTGTTGTTGACAGTTTTGAAAAAGAAGGAAGTGCATTGGTCTCCAAACTTTAGCCACTGAATCCTAGATTTCAATTTAGCTAAACTTTCTTCGGCTCTAGAGAGAGTGAGAAATTGTTTGTAGACCAATTTTTCTTCCTTCTGGGCAGCAAGATTAATAGGATTAGATCCAAGGCTAGCCTGTAAGGTCTCAAGCTGATTTTTAGTCACTACCACTCTGTCAGAGATGGCACTAAATTCCTTATGGTTTAATTCCTTAAACTCAACTTGTAACCTCTTAAGCTTTTCAATAAGACAATACATAGGGTTACCAAGTATGACTTGCCTCCAAACCTTCTGGGCAGTGTGAAGGAAGGAGGGATGGTCATTATTACAATGTAGCAGTACTCATTGGTTATTCTGCTACTCACTATTACTGCTGCTATATTGTGTTATGTTATGCTGCTACATTGTTTTTTCTGTTGCTGAGTACTGCTGTTGGAAGTTCTCCCTCTTTCTTTTTTCATTTTTCAACTCCTGCTGTTGTATACGCAGTGGCTGGCACCTTGAGGGTGCTCCAATTATGAACAGGTCATGGCGAAATTTTCAAAAATTTCTTCCCAACAATATATGGAGAGTGTTTCTCCTTAGATTCAAGTTCTTGTTTTCCCCTTTAGAGTGTTTCTCCTCCCTCTTTTAGATGGATTAGAAACACTCGTTCCCAATTGTAGCCTCTTAGCCATCCCACTCCCTCCTTGGCGGTTTGTGCGAGGGAGTTAGTTATTTTGTTTTGATTTGCCTTTTCTTTTCTTTTTGTTTTATCCTCCTGGGGTATGCCCCTTGTAGGCTGTATACTCGCTTTTCCTCTTTTATTTTCAAGCTTATTTATCCAAAAAAAAAAGGAGGGATGGTCAACAAGGAAATTAAAGAACCTAAAAGGTCTTCTAGGAGGATTAGGGGGAGGAGTGATGTGCACAATATCAGGGGAGTGGTCAAAGACCCCTAGCATATGGAAATAGGCTGAGGATGAGGTGTGAGTCCTGAGCTAGACATCATTGACAAGAACTCTATCAAGCTTAGTAGAAATATAATTTGGTGGGTCCTACCTATTAGACCAGGTATAGAAGCATCCAGAGTATCTCAAATCATCCACCTCACAGGAGTAGAGGCATTTGTTGAGATCATCCATGTGGGAGGGCCAGTGTGTAGTCCCACCATATTTTTCTTTGGGGTCCCTAATGGCATTAAAGTCCCCAAGAATCACCCAAGGCTCTGAACTAGATAGCCACAATTGTAAAGGTTGAGAGCTTCTCTCTCTACACCTAGAAAGAGAATGCACTCCCTTGTTATCTCATCCTCACAGATCTGATCCAGAGGTAACTTATGCTCTGATCGGAGAACACTACTAGGCTATCTATTTCACGCTATACCCGTATACATGCCGGCTAACAGATGCTCGAAAGGGGATCTCAAAACCCTTTCAATGTATCTCAAACCAAGAATCAATTCCAAGTTGCTCATCTGTTTCAAGCAATATGCACGCCCATTTATAAGTCCATCTACTGCAGTTCATTTTGCAAGTAGCTGCAGTTACACAACACTGTTCTCCGGGTAAGCTTCTCACAGAAACACTTCAACTTTGGGGTTTACCTTCAGATATCTTGCTCTTCCTCTGCAATTTAGTTCCCTTTCGTTATGTGGAGATGGTGTCACGGCGGAGGGGGTAATACAATATGGGTTCCTGGTTCAGTTATGGTGTGCCGAATATTGAAGTTGGTCCTCTTTGTCTGCTTATGCTTCTAGTTGAAGCTTGCCGCTGGAGACTCTATTCCCATTCTGTGGTGACAAGGTATTTTGGTTATCTTAAACTCAAGCAATTTCAATTTAAAGAAAAAATTCGAACCATTTCCTGATCTCATTCGGGAAGAAGAAGAGAGAGTGCCATACACGCCCTGCTGCGTGTGGGCAATGCAATTACCGAGAGGGGTATGGTCAAATCTCGGGAACACATGGATACAGCTGTAAGCCACTTTTGTTTTGTTGCTATCAAAAGTGTTGATATTTTTTGCTTGGTGGGGCCATGTCTGCCCGATGGGTTCATGTCAAAAGCGAGGACCTCTGTCCTTTTTAAGCTAATACACGCTCTAGACTCCTTTTTAAATGGAGCCCATAGTTTGGTGACTATGATGAGATCTTTCACGGATCACCACAATTCAAATCCAAAATTGAGCTTGGGCCCACAACCCCAAAATGAGCCGGTTCTATTTGGACTTTATTAGTTATGCTAATGGGTTGAAGTAATTGGCTAATGGTCATTAAACGAGCCACACTTGGAAAGTTGGGTCCCATTCTGGAGAATCTAACGAGATGTCCAAGCATTAAAAGGAGCATGATACTGGTGGGTACACGCAAAATCTGGTGGTACATTAATCAAAGGAAAATCATAGGATGTTAATCATTTTGTTCCTATACTGGCGGGTTGTGCCAGAACCACAAATTTTCCCCACCCGGCGGGTTGTGCCGGGAACACACAAATTTTCTTTCTTTTTATTTTCATTTTGTCCTCCCTGGGGTATGCCCCTTATAGGCTGTACATTCGCTTAACCCCTTTTAATTTCAAGCTGGATTATCCAAAAAAAAAAAAAAAAGGCTCTAAACTCTTGAATTTGCATAGGTCCCTTCGAAGATCAAGTCTATCATTGTGATCATTGGCCCCATACACAAACATAGCCAAAAATTCATGCCCATCTTGGATAGATTGCACCTCACAGTGGACAAGTTGGCTAGTCATATGAAGAACCTTCACTTTTAGGATGTGAGGATTCCAGCATACAAGGATTTTCCCAATTTTTGAATGAGTAGAATTATGAGCATGCTTTTTTTTTTTTTGGTAAAAAAGCTTGAAATAGAAAAAAGGCTAAGCGGATATAGCCTACAAGGGGCATACCCTAGGATGACAAAACAAAACAAAGAAATGAAAAGAAACAATAATGAAACAAAAGGATGGCCAACAAGGCTACAATGGGGACGAGCAATTAGCATAAGCTACAAACCTAGCTATATGTAATGATAACTAAATGTTTCTAGTCCATCAAAGGAGATGGAGGAGAAACATTCAAAAGAGACTTGAACAAAGGACAGGATACATTTGACAAAAGGCACTAACTATTACAAAGTTAATACAAGAACAACAGAGTTCCAATTTGATACTTGATTCCATCTGAGCAATAGCTCGAGCTCTAGCAGTCACAGCAACAAACATGAATACCACAACAACAGCATTTTGTTATCCAATAGTATTATCCAACAGCAGCAATGACATGGAACACATCAGAAGAGATTCCTAGCGACAAGGTTAGATGCCCAACAGAGCAATCATGCCAAGGGACAACCCCCCAGGCTAGGCACGGGAGGAAGCCCCCTCCCAAAAGGGATCAGACATGCCAAGGGCAGCCCCCTAGGCTAGGCCCATTTCACCACTGAATAAATCACTGCATCCTAATAGAATTTGGACAGCATCTTGTTTGAAAATGTGGTATCCCAGATGAAAATGACCCTATCCAATACATTTCACAACAGAAAAAATGAACTAAAGTATCATAATACTAGTGAGGTCAGTGGACAGAAAAAAAAAAAAAGCCCACACATGGGCAGTTATTCATAGCCTAATGGGCAAAATCAGGCGTTGGTGTACCCCAAATGTTCAATGGTTAATATTTCATTGCTGCCATCAGTAGCCTCTTCGTGGGCCCTTCTCATGGACTCTTAGACGCAAAAGCTTAGTGGGGCCATTTCAACCACTCAAATTAGCTTTGGTCCAATCAAGGACAGCTATTACCCGTGCATTCAATGGAAAGTGGGTTCCATAGTCTATTTTGTCCACATAAGGGCTCTTAGTGGGGCCCTTTGCACGCAAATTTTTGTCAATCCTTGTATTTATTTGCTTACTTATCCCTATCCTTGCGGGTTGTGCAAGGGCATCTTCCTATTTTCCTATCCCGGCGGATTTTGCCGAGGACTACGCAATTTTCTCTTTTTCTCTTTTTTTTTGTCCTCCCTCGGGTATGTCCCTTGTAGGCTGTACATTCGCTTACAAGGGGTTCAGTTGGTTGTTGTTGGTTGGAGAAGGAGGAGAGGATTGCTTCGTTAGTTCACTCCTTCGAGGCCGGTTTGAAGAAATCAGGTATGAGTGTTGACCTCTCACAACTCAAAAAACAAATAAATTATCTTCAAGAGAATCCAGTCTCCCCAAACTCTCAAAATCGATTTCTTGAAGGGGATTTCCATGTGGTTGCGGATCCTCCTGAGCCTTCTAAGTCTAAGAATGCATCTAGCTCCAACCCTAACTCTAGGAAGGCACAAGATTGGTCTTCCCTTTTCAAAGCTCAAGCCCCTTCAAAAATCATGAAGCATGAGCACTATCCGGAGATGCAACGAGGATTAGAAGCTGTGGTTGAACTTGATGAATCTGATATAGACACTAACTCCTGGAATCAGTGTCTGATTGGGTACTTCCTTGATGGGAGGATGCCTTATAATTTATTATGCGCCACAGCCCGTGCGGTTTGGAAGGAAAATGCTCCTACTTCTATCAAACAGGTTGGCTCGTGCTTTTTCTTCGTTTTCAAGGATGAAGAAACCAAGCTGAAAGTCCTGGAGGAAGGTCCGTACTTCTTTTCTCGTTGTTATCTAGTTCTTACTGACTGGAGACGTATGTTAGTCCCCACAACAGCCCATCCATCATCAATCCCAGCTTGGGTAAAACTCCACAAATTACCATTGGAGTGCTGGACTGAGGCAGGGTTTAGTTGCATCGCCAGTGCAATTGGGAGACCTATACATGTTGACAACGCCACAGCAAGCAAGAAAAGGATGGACTATGCAAGGGTTTGTATAGAGGTCTCTGCAGGAGATGAACTACCTAGTGAAATTGTGGTTAAGGTTAATGGTGAATCTGTGGTAATCAGGGTAGAATATCAGTGGCTACCTTCCAATTATACTGAATGCAAAGTGTTTGGGCATAAGTGCATTCCCAAACCAGCCCATACCTCTCCCAAGAATGAGGATACGTTGGAGAACAAACATATGGAGGCTGAGATCTATGACAAGGATCCAGTGGTTTAGAGTAGAGTGCTGGAGGCTTTGGCGAAGGGAGGAAGTGCAGCTCTGGATGCAATCACCAGAGTAGTTCCCCCTCCAACTAAAATTTCTTGTCCTGCTCATACTTCAGTTAAGAATGAGCCCCTTCAGCTAGTAGAATTTGTCGTGGCTATTACACAGCTGGAAGAGGAATTTCTCGAAGGGGAAGATGGGCTTATTCCTAATTTCCCTTATCAGCAAGTCCCCATTCCAGAAACAAAACATCCAACTCCCCGGCAAAGAGTGTTGGATCACTGGAAGTTGACCAAGAGTTTGCTTGAATCGACTTCAAGTTGGTCTCAAATAAGAAAAAGAACAAAGGGAGGAGTAGTCAAGGCTCTTCCCTACCAAAAAGGCGGTAATCCTTCCCCTTTTATTTTTGAGAGCAATCAATTCTTTCTATCAATTGCTAGTTTAGCTCTGTCCATAGTTTTTTGATGAGTACATCTTTGCATTTTGGGTTTTGGAATGTACATGGTCTCAATGAAACGCTTAAACAAAAAGAAGCAAAGAAATTTATCACTAGTAATAAACTCTCCTTGGTTGGGCTATTAGAACATAAGATTAAGGAGGTCAATGCTAAGAGAGTCTTGAACCTTATTTGTCCTCAGTGGCATTTTGCACACAACTATGATCACGCTCCCATAGGTAGGATTTTTGTATGTTGGGATCCTCTCAAGTTTGATGTTAATGTTTTGAGTAAATCCAATCAGTACATTCATTGTGAGGTGCATGCTCTCCACTCTAATATGAGATTCTTCACTACATTTGTTTATGGGGCAAATGATCATATGGATAGGCATGATCTATGGGGTAGTATACTTAACCTTAAAACCATTTCCCCATGGATTACTCTTGGTGACTTCAATGCTATTAGGTCTCCTAGAGAGAAAGCTGGTGGCTCATCCAGCTGGCCACCTCATATGGATGATTTCAATAATAGTCTATATGCTTGTGAACTTGATGATCTCAGGTTTTTGGGATGCTTTTATACCTGGAGCAATAGACAAGATGGACCCAATCACATCTCCACCAAGATTGATAGGGTTTTGGTGAATGAACGTTGGATGAGAGCTTTCCCTTATTCCAATGCTTTCTTTTTTACTCTTGGGTTGTCGGACCACTCACCTTCTGTGGTGAATCTTAGCCCTCCCCCTAAGCCCTCCACAAAACCTTTCAAGTTCTTTGATTTTTTAGCTAACCATCCTCTGTTTCTTCCCACCGTTCAAAGGGTGTGGAGAACCATTGTACTTGGCAACCCAATGTTCTGCATTAGTGAGAAATTGAGATCTCTTCAAGTTGAGTTAAAAAATTGAACACTCAAGAATTTAGTGCCATTTCAGATAGAGTTAAGATGGCTAAATCTCAGCTGGATGTGTTGCAAAAAGTTATGGGGTCTAATCCTCTTAGGCTGAGTTTCCGAATGGATTTTATCAAAATCTGATAAAATCAAGCCTTTGATTTTAGCTTGATTTTATCCATTCGGAAACTGAGTTGAAAAAATATGATAAAATCTGATAAAATCAAGCCTTTGAATGCGAAAATCTAAGATTTTATCAACTCAGTTTCCGAATGGATAAAATCTTAGATTTTATCAAGGCTTGATTTTATCAAATCTTGATAAAATCTGATAAAATCCATTCGGAAACTCAGCCTTAATCCTTCCATACAAATTGAGAAGGATGGATTTTTTTAGATATTCCACCCCGCCTAGGGTCAAGAGAGTTTGGCTAAACAAAAGTCAAGGATTCAAAGGGGTGAAGTTGGGATCGCTGCACTTCTTTCTTCTTCAAATCTGTTAGCAATAATAGAAATAGGAGCATGATCACTAGCCTTACTCTCAGTGATTCCTCCTCTACTCAAGATATACCAGTAATTAAATCCACTTTTGTTAAATTTTATCATGATCTTTTGGGGACCCCTCATGGTTCCCATTATGATGGTTCAACAAGGGTTAATGATCTAATCCAGAGGAAGTTAACTGCTGCACAAAGCTTGGACATGGTCCATCCTATCTCTGATGCTGAAATTAAGGAAACCTTCTTTAACTTGAACCCTAAAAAGCACCTCGTCCTGACGGGTACAATGCCGGTTTCTTCCGTAAAGCATGGCCTATCAGGGCCATGACGCTACACATACCGCAATTAAAACCTTCTTTAGGTCTAACAAAATGTTAAGGAAAGCTAATGCCACTATGGTTGCTCTTGTTCCTAAAGTTCCCAACCCTTCAAAGGTTGGTGACTTTAGACCCATTTCATGCTGTAACACAATTTACAAATGCATTGCAAAAATCCTTGCTAAGAGAATCCAGAGTGCTCTTCCCTACCTTATTGATCCTGTCCAGTCTGGATTTGTCAAGGGTAGGAGGATTGCAGATAATATTTTTCTAACCCAAGAGATTATGCATGGTTATCACAAGTCCTCTCCTACACCCAAGTGTGCTATGAAGGTGGACATTATGAAAGCTTATGATAATGTTCGGTGGGATTTTCTTTGGGATGTCCTGATTGGTATGAACTTCCACCCCACTATGATCAATTGGTTACAAGCTTGTGTGACTACTACAAACTACACCCTTAGTATGAATGGGGAGAATTCTGGATTCATTGATGGGAAGAGGGGGCTTAGGCAAGGGGATCCCCTCTCCTCTTATCTTTTTGTAATCATCATGGAGATTCTTACTTGCATTCTGAGAGAGAAATCATTATAGTCTAATTTCCATTTTAATTGGAAGTGTAGTCAGAACAAGATCATTAATCTTTGTTTTGCAGATGATCTTATGATCTTCTGCAAAGGGGATATTGGATCTGTCAGACACATCCATACATCTCTCACTAAATTTGAATCATTGTCTGGGTTGAAGCCTAGCCCTAACAAGAGTCAAATTTTCTTCTCTGGAGTTGAAACATCCACTAGAAGGGATATATTAAGTGTACTTGGTTTCGTAGAAGGGTATCTACCTGTTAAATATCTTGGTGTGCCTCTTCTCTCCACCAAACTGAATCATTTGGATTGTAAGCCTATGGTGGATAGGATTACATCCAAGACTAAGTCCTGGACTAACAGAGACTTAACTTATGCTGGGAGAGTCCAATTGATAAAAAATGTTTTATTTTCCATGCAAACATACTGGACCTCTTTGTTCATACTTCTTAAAAGGGTAATTAAGGAAGTTGAGTCTATACTGAGAGCCTTTTTGTGGTCTTGGCCTGACCTTAAGAAATCAGGTGCTAAAGTTTCCTGGGAGCATATATGTGCTCCCAAAGAGGAAGGTGGCCTTGGTCTCAAGTCTATGCAGATATGGAACAAAGCTGCAGTGTCTAAACACATTTGGTTTATCATCTTAGGTGGTGAACAATCTATGTGGTGCCAATGGGTAAAGTCCTATTTACTTAAGGGCAAGAATTTTTGGCAAATTAAGATGCCTAGCAGCCCCACATGGACTTGGAGGAAACTTCTCAATCTTAGGTATATTGTCCATCCCTACATTAAGGTTGCTATAGGTGATGGACACAACACGTCCCTTTGGTATGATAACTGGCATCCTCTGGGTCCTTTGGCTTCCAGGTTTGGGGATAGGATCATTTATGACTTGGGTTTTCCTAAAAATGCTAAAGTCTCCTCAATTATTAGGGAATCCAATTGGGCTAAAAAATGATCCATGGTAAACTTTCTTCAGCTCTAGAAAGAGTGAGGAACTGATGGAGACCTTCTCTCTCATGCGATTTGGAAGATCTCCTTAGAAACCCTAGACCATGGCCGACTTTCAGCAATCTAGCGTGTACCCCGTTAGAGTGCGTTCTACTCAAGAGGGAAACCCTAGTTCTCATCTGTTTCCATCCTTGGCCGCTGATCCAACTACCCCCTCGGGTGGTCTGGGTAAGATAACGGTAGACTCACTTGATCTACACAAACAAAATAGGAATCTACACCAAACTCCACAGTTTCAATCGATCTCAAGGTCTTCCCTGGTCAATCCGTAGAGCTACAAGGATCTGGGTCCCAAAGTGCGTGACACACCTTCTGGAGCTACTATCCACATATCCAGCGATGGAGAAGAGTCAAACCAGGAGCATAACAAATCGTCAACGCCGGGTTTCGCGTACCTAATTCCCACCAAATCCACCTCTTTCAAACCTCATGATCTTTACACCTACGGCCTCAAAGCCTCTGATTTCTCAGTCAATCATGGTTCTAAATCCTCAATTGTAGCTACAGGTTCATCTGATATCCAATCCCCAAAAAACTCCACTCAACACAGCTCCACCACTACAAGCCCTAATACCTCAACGGAAACCAAGGAGGTATTCCAGATTCAAGGTGAACGTTTGGATAGTGAGGAGAAGATCACATCTATGATACAAACCATTGAGGAAGAAATGAAAAAATCAGGTATAAAGGTTGATCTATCCCAACTCATAAAGCAGATTAAGAACCTCAAAGAGGGTCACCCTATATCGAAGTCTCCATCACAGTATCTTGAAGGTGATTTTGTCGTGGTTGAGGACCCTCCTGAGTCTTCTCAGATCAAGAATGTATCATCCACTTCGATGGACCCAAAACCCATCCAGAAGCCAGAGAAACCTCCAAACTGGACATCGCTATTCAAAGCTCAGGCCCCTTCTAAGATAATGAAGTTGGGGCATTACCCGTTAAATGCAAATTGTAAGCAAGCAGTTGTTGAGTTAGATGAAACGGATATAGACACAAACTCATGGACCCATTGTCTGTTAGGTTATTTTTTAGATGGCAAGATGCCATATAATTTGTTGTGTGCCACAGCACGTGCTGTTTGGAAGGAGAATGCTCCTATCTCTATTAAACAAATAGGGTCATGTTTTTTCTTTGTGTTCAAAGATGAAGCTACTAAGCTGCAAGTCCTTGAAGGAGGTCCATACTTCTTTTCTAAGCGGTATCTGGTGCTCACTGACTGGAAACGGATGTTAGTGCCCACCACAACTCATCCCTCTTCAATTCCAGCTTGGGTTAAACTTCATAAGTTACCTCTAGAGTGTTGGACTGCGTCAGGAATCAGCCGTATTGCTAGTTCAATTGGGAGACCTATTCACGTAGATAATGCCACAGCAAGTAAAAAAAGACTGGACTTCGCAAGGGTGTGTGTAGAGATTTCAGCAGAAGATGAACTCCCTAATGAGGTGGTGGTTAAAGCAAATGGGGAATCAGTGGTAATTAAAGTGGAATATCAGTGGCTCCCATCTAAGTGCACAGAGTGCAAAGTTTTTGGCCATAAATGCTTCCCAAAACAAGCTCCTATCTCTCCAAATGAAGTAGAGGCAGGTGTGGGAAAACAGACTGTAGGAGCTCAGATTTCTGATAAAGATCCTGTGGTCCAGAGTAGAGTTTTGGAGGCTTTAGCGCAAGGAGGGAGTGCAGCTCTGGATGTTGTAACCAAAGAAGTCTCTCCCTTGGTGGATTCCAGCCCCTCTAATGCTTCAGGAACAAGTACTTCAATTGCTAAAGAAGAGGTCTATGAGATTGGCTCTACCAAGATGGAGGATGCACAGTTGGAAGGAGGAGATTAGTTGGCTCCTAAACCACCATTTACTCCAGTCCAAACTCCAACCCCTAAGCCTCCAAATCTGTCATCTTTTTTTTTTTGGATAAATCAGCTTGAAATAAAAAGAGGAAAGAGGATATACAGCCTACAAGGGGCATACCCCAGGAGGACAAAACAAAACAAAGAAAAGAAAAGAAAAAAAGAAAGAAAAGTACATGCCAACGGCAAACAAGGAAGCTGGCCAAGTGGCTACAAGGAAGCCTTTCGGCTCAAAATGATAATACCTAAGATAAACCTAGATATGTAACTCTACATCAGCAAAAAACTAGAGATGAGAATCCTAGCCAAAGGATGCAGCAGCAGACACGAAACTTGAACATAATCTTGGACATGATGCTTGGGAGAACATCAACTGCTGCAACCTGCTGCAGCCTATAACACCATGGAGATCAAGATCTGGAGGAATTTGGGCAAAGATAACAAAATGAATTTTACCATCCCAGAAAAATGTGAGTCCCGCTTTCCCAAGTTTGGCGACCCCATAACTACAGATTTTGGGAGGAAAAGCCCCTCCCGAAGGACAAAATCATGCCCCAGACAGCCCCAAGGCTAGGCGAAATCACAACATTGTGGATCTTGATCGGACACACAATGAAGTCCGTGATTATGCCAAACAGAAGTAACACAAAGAAGATAATTATACAATGTAGGTACATGCATAAACAAGTATCTATAGCGTGCACCCCTTGCTATAGTATAACATGAAGATACATATGCATACAAGTAAGTATGTAGGATGCAACAGCCCTTGCAACCTACTAATGAGCATAATTCAATAGAAAGCAAGCAAGCAAGTATCTATAGCAACAGCCCTTGCTATAGTATAACATGAAGATACATATGCATACAAGTATGTAGGTTGCAACAGCCCTTGCAACCTACTAATGAGCATAATTCAATAGCATGCAAGCAAGTATCTATAGCAACAGCCCTTGCTATAGATTAAGCCAGCCTCTGTGAGGCCATTCAAAGAGTAAAATTTTTTTGTACCTGGTAATAGCATTCTTCATGAAGTCCATCTGCCTACTGATGGACACTCTGCAGCTCTTTGCTTCCTTTTGATACTCTTGTCTGACCTGGCAATAGCATTCTTCATGAAGTCCATCCACTTGCTGGTGGACACTCTGTAGCTCTTTGCTTCCTTTTGATACTCCTGTCGACTTCGGTAATAGCATTCTTCATGAAGTCCATCCACCTGCTAGTGGACACTCTGTAGCTCTCTGCTTCCTTTTGATACTCCTGTCTGACCTGTAATAACACACACAACAACAAGGATCAAAGTGTATCAAAAAGTATCAATAACTATAACAGAGTTGTGACAGCAGTATATACAATAAAACAAAGGACCTTTCAAATTGCATTCCACTGTGTCAGAAGAGCATCAGATTGAGGACTCCTAGAGAGATTCCCCAGGGAAATCAATCTATGTCTAATGACAGAGGTAATCTTATTATGAACAACCACCGACTCTGAACACGCCACATTTTGGTATATTTCTTTCAATCCAAATGTGATATAACATGTGGAGAAGACCAAATTGATTAAACATGTTTTTAAAGATTTGCCTTTGATTGTTGCTAGCAAGTCAATCCAGCTTAACCCAAGATCTAGGAGGCCAATGAATATTAAGTTTGGCAAGGAGTTGGGACCAAACTTGGGATGTAAATGGGCAATTGAAGAACAAATGATCATGGCTCTCATTGCTCTGGACAAAAACTACGCTTAGAGTGAGATTTAGTGCCAAACATAACCAACCCGTCCCCTCAAGATACAATCTCTTGGATAGCAACCCAAGTGATGAAGTCAAGACTTGGGAATATGTCCAGGGAACCAAACACTATGGTACCAATGGACCTTGGGGAAGGGTGTCCTAAGACTATTCCAAAGAGAACTCACAAGAAACTCCCCATTAGCAAAGAAGAGTTCACTTGTGTTGATCATCAAGATCAACATTAGGGTTAGGGAAATTAGTGAAACTATTTCTAATTTCATTAATCTCCCAAGTTTGAGTGACCGTATAGCCCATCTGTAGTCCCTAATAACAGAGGAAACCTTAGAGTTCTTAGGAGACCCATATCATAGATGATCCTTTCACCATATCTGGCCGAACAGAGGACCTGGGGATGCCAATTATCATACCATAGGGAGGTGTTTTGACCATTACCAATGACTAACTTTATGTAAGGCTGGACAACAGATCTAAGGTTGAGAAGTTTTCTCCAATACCAAGTGGGTCCACTAGGCATTTTGATCTGCCAAAAATTTTTTCCTTTAAGTAAGTAGGACTTAACCCATTGACACCACATTGATTGCTCACCACCAGAGATAAGGAACCAAATGTGCTTACAGATGGCAGCCTTATTCCAAACCTGGAGTGATTTGAAACCAAGACCACCCTCTTGTTTAGGAGCACAAAGATGCTCCCAAGACACTTTAGCTCCAGATTTCTTAAGATTAGGGCCAAACCAGAGGAAGGCCCTCAAGACAAAATTTCAACTTCTTTTTATAACTTTCTTTGGTAGGATAAATAAGGAGGACCAATAAGTTTGCATAGAAAACAACACATTTTTTATCAACTGAACTCTCCCTGCATATGTTAAATCTCTATTGGTCCAACTCTTGGTCTTAGAGGTAATTTTATCCACCAAAGGCTTGCAATCCCTATGGGACAATCTGGTGGATAACAATGGTACCCCAAGGTACTTAACAGGCAGGGAACCTTCATTAAAACCCATAACATCCAAGATATCTTTTCTTGTGGAGGCAGGAACCCCAGAGAAGAAGATATGACTTTTGCTAGGGCTAGGTTTCAATCCAGACAAAGACTCAAATTCAAGAAGGGAGGATTGGATGAGCCGAATCCACTCCAAGATCCTTTCACGTAAAAATCATCAAGTCATCTCGCAAAGCAAAGATTGATAATTTTATTATTACTACATCTCCAATGAAAATGGAAATCGAAGCAAAAGATTTCTCCCTCAAGATGCAAGTGAGGACTTCCATAACAATAACAAAAAGATAGGAGGATAAAGGGTCTCCTTGCCTTAGACCCTTTTTCCCATTGATGAAACCAGTATTTTTCCCATTTATACTTAAAGTGTAATTTGCAGTGGTAACAAAAAGCTTGTAACCATTTGATCATAATGGGGTGAATATTCATGCTAAGAAGGACATCCCATAAGAAGTCCCATCTCACATTGTCATAGGCTTTCATAATATCCACCTTCATAGCATAAGCTCCTGTGTAAGGAAAATATTATCAGCAATCCTTCTACCCTTCACGAAACCAGATTGGACGGGATCAATGAGGGAAGGAAGAGCACTTTGTAGTCTTTTGGCAAGAATCTTAGCTATGCATTTGTAAACGGTGTTGCAACAAGAAATGGGTCTAAAATCACTAACCTTAGAGGGGTTAGGAATTTTAGGGACAAGTGCAATTACTGTAGCATTAGCTTTCCTCAAAAGCTGGCTAGACCTAAAGAAAGTCTTAACGGCAACAGTTACCTCATGGCCAATAACAGGCCAAGCTTTTTGGAAAAACCCAGCATTATACCCATCAGGGCCTGGTGCCTTGTGAGGGTTAAGACTCCAAATAGTTTCTTTAATTTCAGCATCTGTTATGTTTTGGACCATAACCAAACTCTGGTCATTGGTTAACCTCCTTTGAATAAGGCTATCCACTCTACTAGCACCGTCATAGTAAGAGTAATGAGCAGTACCTAAAAGCTCAGTGTAGTAGTTGACAAAGGAAGTTTTAATCTTTGTAATGTCTTGAGTAATAGTAGAATCACTCAGTGTAAGACTGGTTATCATGCTTCTATTCCTGTTGTTGCTTACAGATTTAAAAAAGAAGGATGAGCACTGATCACCCAACTTAAACCATTGTATCCTAGATTTTTGTTTGGCCAAACTCTCCTCAACCCTAGACAACAACTAAAGGCAGCTCTCTCATCAAACTGTGCAGAGGGATTGGAAGGATTTGCCCCCAATTCACTTTGCAAGGTATCAAGTTGAGATTTGGAAGTTTTTACCCTGTCAGAGATTGCACTATACTCTTTTGTATTTAGCTTTTTGAATTCAACTTGGAGAGAACTCAGCTTCTTACATAGGCAGAACATAGGGTTGCCAAGAATGATGGTTCTCCAAACCCTCTGAACAGTGGGGAGGAAAAGAGGATGGTCAGCAAGGAAGTCAAAAAAACCTGAAAGGTTTAGATGTGGGCTTGGGGGGTGGGGTAAGACTCACAATAGCAGGGGAGTGGTTAGACAATCCTGGAGTAGGAAAGAAAGCATTGGAGAAAGGAAACGTTCTCATCCAACTTTCATTCACAAGTACCCTGTCAATCTTTTTTTTTTTGGGTAAATAAGCTTGAAGATAAAAGGAGGCTAAGCGAATGTACAGCCTACATGGGGCATACCCCAGGGAGGACAAAGAAAAGGAAAAGAAAAGGATAAAGAAAATTGCTTGAAATAAAAGGAGGGCCACAAGGGCTACAAGAGGAAAACATAGGGGAAATTACTTACAACGTAAATTACCTACAATAAAGAAAGACCATTAAGAGCCAACACATGTTGGACTGGAACATAAGCAAGTAAGCTAAGAGAGTAGAATCTATAGTAGAATAGAGAACAACACTTGACATTGTAATAGGGGAAGAACCTCCTGCTGATGCACTTGACCAACACTAGGCAATCATACTTGGCACTTGAATTTGGGGTAGACCCTCTTGAGATGGAACTTGAATTGGGAGGACATCCCCCTCCCATAAGGGAATTATACAAAGCCATGGGACAGCCCCCCAAGGCTAGGCCAACATGAAATTCCAGATATCTAGCTAGAGAACAGAAATTGGGCAGCACCTTGTTTGAATATGGAGCAAACCACACAAACAAGAAAGCTGCCAATTAAGTACAAGAATACAGCAAATTGAACCAAAACTCTAGGTATAACAACTCTGCCCAACTGGATGGTAGTCCACAAATTACATTTCCAGAACTGACCATAAATCCTAACTAATTAAGCACAAACATATAAACTGCAGCAGCATTATGCTTCAGAAGATCAGGACCAACATTTGTTAGTAGTGTGCGGAATAATCGCATCTTTGCGCAGAGTGTGCAGAAGGCCGCAGCAGCAGCAAAGAAAAAAAAAAAATGGAACACAAGAAAAGCAGTCTTCTTGAATCAAAAGCAGGCCGAGAAAAACAAAATCAGCAGGCAGCCGAGAGATAAGAGCAATATGAGACACAAAGAAGGTGCATTAGAACTGCGCAAATGCAGTAGCGTAAGCAACATGGGACACAAAGATTGTGTAAATGTAATCGCAGCAGCAAAGTAGCATGAGAAAAAAATGGGCGGGAGCGAGAGAACCTTGCTAACATTTAATTGGCAGACATCAAATGGTTCGAGAGAACACTCATAAAGGAGGATCAAATATATGGGCCACCTGGCAGTGTAGAATGTGGCTAAACAAGTTCCCAGGTCATTTGGTTCTCACCACCTGCACACCCTCACATTCTGACCTCCCACTCTCTTTTTTCAATTGATCTAGGAATTAGGGCTGAACCTCTCTGAACAATTATGCTTGGAGGTACAATTCTCACAAGATTACATTTAAGTAAAACATTCAAAGTAGATCACACAACTCTCACGCAACACTTCGTGTCATTCCAAGTTAAGGAACCAGAGTTTAAGATATTTACCTGTAATAGAAGTAGTAATCGACCCCAACTAATCTATCCCCATGGGGAGAGTGCTATTTTGTGAAGTGACCCTCTTTCATGATCCTGCAATCACACACTACCCAACTAGGCCATGAGCAATGAAACCATTGTACAAATTTGATCATTCTTGTCAACCTGTCACTTGGAAATCAGTTAGTAACTTGAGGGTAAAATTGGAAGTATCACTACTAAACTATAACACCACTTTAATCAAAATAACACGGGGCTGCATGCATTGCTTTTCAAATCAACCAAGTATTTAATTAGAGTTATCGGTAATATTCCGTGCCTCAAAAGTGAGACGGCTCCCGGTGGGATTTTGTGAAGTTTACAACAATCTACACCTTATCTCAAATCAGATCTTATGCACCAATGTAGCCACACTGAGCTGAGTATTTTGAAACTTCCTTATGTTTCTCTCAATCCAAATATGGTACAAGGTGACAGTAAAGGTCAACTTGATAAGTGTACTCTTCAAATCCTTTCTCTTGATAGATGAGAGGAGACTGACAAGATTGGCAAGGGATTGGGATTGCCAAGTAAGCCGAGATTTGTGGGATACAAAGATCCCAAACATGTTTTGTAAAAGGGCAATTAAAAACAAGTGGTCATGGTCTTAACTTCCCCGTGGCAAAACTGCAATGAGAATGGGTCTTGATGCCAAAAAGAACCGGACTATCCTCAAAGAGATAATCACATTGCTCAATAGCAAGCCAGCTAATAAGGCTGCACCTGGGAATATGAGAGGGGAACCATACGACATGATTCCACTCAATGATGGGAAACTTGACTCTAAGTTGATTCCACAAAGAAGAAATGGAGAAGAGACCATTCTGGGTGAGAGTCCAAACACAGGAATCAGCGTTAGTGAGATCATGGTAAGTGAGGGGAGGTAAATGAGATCTAATCTCATTCAATTCCCAGGTTTGGGTGATTGGGAAGTTCCATTGATGAGACCCACGTAAAATGGATGAGACCTTGGCATCAATTGGTAAACCAAAGATCGTGAGACAATAATGATCGCCAAACTTCCCAACTAAAGGACCCAAGGGATGCCAATTGTCATACCAAAGGGATGTGGACTTTCCGTCACCAATATTATATATAATGAAGGATTGGATGAGAGGACGTAGTTGGAGTAACTTCCGCCAAGTCCAAGATGGACTAGTGGGGATTTTAACCTTCCAAAAGCTATTACCCTTTAGTAAATAGGATTTTACCCACTGACACCACATTGATTGCTCCCCTCCGGAGATGATAAACCATATGTGTTTAGCCATGGCAGCCTTATTCCAGATTTGTATAGATTTAAACCCTAACCCTCCTTCTTTTCTAGGGGAACACAGGTGCTCCCAGGAGACTTTAGCACCTGTGTGCCTGAGCTCTGAACCAGTCCAGAAAAAGGATCGAAGGATGGTCTCAACTTCCTTGATAACTTTCTTAGGGAGCAAGAAAATGGAGGACCAATAAGTCTGCATTGAGAATAACACGGACTTGATTAATTGAATCCTCCCAGCATATGAAAGATACTTGTTAGCCCAAGATTTAGTTCGACTAGTGATTTTATCAATGAGTATCTTGCAATCTGCATACTTGAGTTTAGTGGAGATGAGAGGGACACCAAGATATCTCACAGGGAGAGTGCCTTCTCGAAAACCAAGCTTATCAAGTATAGCCTGTTTGTGAGAAGTGGAAACTCCAGAGAAGAAAATGTTGCTCTTGCCTGGACTAGGCGATAGGCCAGATAAAGCCTCAAATTCAAGGAGAGCATCCTGAATGCACTTAATAGAATCCAAGTCCCCTTTACAGAAGATCATAAGATCATCTGCAAAACACAAGTTGATTATTTTTGTCTTCTCACATCTCCAATGAAAGTGGAAATTAGGACTACATGATTTTTCCTTGAGAATTTGGGTGAGAATTTCCATGACAATGACAAACAGATATGAGGATAAAGGGTCACCTTGTCTTAACCCCTTTTGCCCTCTAATGGACCCTGTGGCTTCACCATTGATGCTCAACGTATAGTTGGCAGTGGTTATACAAGTTTTAATCCATTGGATCATTAGAGGGTGGAAGTTCATTGATAGGAGTATATCCCATAGAAATTCCCACCTAACATTGTCATATGCTTTCATGATGCCCTGTCAATCTTAGTGGAGATACAATTAGGATGAGCTTGATGGTTACTCCAAGTATAGAAGCCAGAGAATCTGAGATCCTCAAGCTCACTGGAGTAAAGGCAGTTGTTAAACTCATCCATATAAGGGGGCCAATGTGCTGTACCACCAACCTTATCTCTGGGGGATCTTATGGCATTGAAGTCACCGAGAGTCACCCAGGGAGAAGTGGTCCTGAAGTTAAGGAGACTATTCCAAAGGTCATGTCTACTAATATGCTCATTGGCCCCATAGACAAAAGTGGCAAAGAAAACCAGGCCAGACTGTATAGAGTTAACCTCACAATGAATGTATTGGCTGGATGTATTAGCTGGACTTACACAACACATTAACAGCAAAATTGTGAGGGACCCAACATACAAAAATTCTCCCAATGGGAGCAAAATCATAATTGTGAGCAAAACTCCAATGAGGACAAATGAAGTTAAGGATTCGTTTAGCATTGGCCTCTTTCACTTTGTGTTCTAGCAACCCAATCAAAGACAGTTTATTATTCTTAATAAAAGATTTGGCTTCTCTTTGTTTAAGAGGGTCATTAAGACCACGCAAGTTCCAAAACCCAACATGCAAAGTTGTGGAGCTAGACATAAAAATTAAAAGGGAACCTAAGTTACATAGCAAAATATAGAAAGTATTAACTGCTAACAAAATGAGAGGGGAAAGAATTACTGCCCTTTAAAGTGGTGAGGAGCCTTCTGATTGCTCCTTCCTTTCTTTTTCTTTTTGTTTGAAACCAATTTGAAATCCCCCCATGCTCTCCCGATCCTCCACTGTCACTGCTGGATGGAGTATGCTTAGGAGTTGTTGAAAGGGCTGAGACATAAGGTGGTTTTGGCTCAACATACCCTCTTCCATCTAACTCTTGTGCTTGTTCTTCTTTAGGAGAATCCTCATCATAGTTCTCTGCAAGTGCTATTGGTTTACTCCCAACCGAAGTATTTGTTGAACAACAGACTAACTTGGAAAGGACGACCTTGGTAACTACATCAAGAGTTGCACTTCATGTCATCTTGCAGTGGCAAAGGAGAGTTGGAAATAGATCTGGTGCATGGAGGGGATTTCAAAGTGGTATCCAACAATAAGAAGAAGAAAGGGAAGAGCAATCAGAAGGCTCTCCCTCACTCAAAAGGGCAGTAACTTTCTTACCTTTCTTTTGATAGCATCAAATACTTCCTATTTATTTGCTATATAGTTTAGTTTATTAAATAAGTTTTGATGAACACGCCACTGAATTTTGGGTTTTGGAACTTGCGTAGTCTCAATGACCCTCTTAAACAGAAAGAAGCCAAGAAATTTATTGCTAATAATAGGCTGTCTTTGATTGGGCTATTAGAGCATAAAATTAATGAGGTTAATGCAAAAAGAGTATTGAACTTTATATGCCCACTATAGCACTTTGCCCACAACTATGATTTTGCTCCCTTTGGGAGGATTTTTGTGTGTTGGGACCCTCACAATGTTGCAGTTAATGTACTGAGCAAATCGAATCAATACATTCATTGTGAGGTCCATGTTCTTCAAACTGGGTTAATGTTTTCCTCTACCTTTGTGTATGGATCTAATGACTTGATTGAAAGGAAAGATCTTTGGAGTAGCCTTCTAAATGTTAAGACCATCTCTCCTTGGGTAATTCTTGGAGATTTCAATGCTATTAGGTCTCCCGAGGAAACCTGTAAATGAGTTTCAATGCTATTGGAGATTTCAATGCTATTGGAGTAACCTGTAAATGAGTTTGGTAAGCATAATAAACCTCATAGTGAGAAGTATAAACCTTGTACTTTCCCTGGCACATTCGATGGGGAACCATCCTGTGCATATTTCCATGGGGAAACCATCCTGTGGACCAATGGCTTCCAGAGTCCCTCCCTATATAGCCATACCTGGAGAAGACACTAACAATAGACAATAGAAATATAGCATCAAAGCAGTTTTATCAATTAAGAATCAATTCTTTCTACTACATAGTTCAGCTTGAGACAATGTTCCACTGAGCCAAGATACTATTAGCTTGAGGGCTTTTAGTAACATTCCCCAAGGACATTAATCTGTGTCTTATGATTGAATGGATCCTATTCACCACTACAGAAATAGGACATGCAACATTTTGGAACTTACAGAAATTCCTCTCAATCCAAATGTGGTACATTGTTGTGGAAAAAATTAATTTGATTAGCATAGATTTAAGATCTTTGCCTTTGATTGTTGCTAATAGAGCAATTCAGTTAGTCCAAAATCTAGGTGGCCAATGAACATTTAGCTTAGCAAGTACTTGGTGCCAAACCTGTGATGTGAAGGAACAATTAAAGAACAAGTGATCATGACTCTCACTACTTGGGCAGAAGCTGCAGCAAGAAAGAGACTTTGTGCCAAACAAGACAAGCCTGTCTTCAGTGTACAGTCTTCCTTGTATGGCAATCCATGTAATAAAGCTACATTTGGGGATGTGGCCAGAAAACCAAACACTATGAAACCATGGGACCTCAGGGAAGGGTGTCCTAATGTTGTTCCAAAGGGATTTCACTGTAAATACACCACTTGTAGTGAGAGTCCATCTGTGGAAATCACTCACGTCAGTACTAGGGTCAGGGAAATTAATGAGGCTTGTTCTAACTTCATTAATTTCCCAGGTTTGGGTAACGGGGAGAGCCTATTTGGACTCTTTGATAATTGAGGAAACCTTAGTCTATTTAGGAAACCCCATGTCATAGATTATCCTATCACCATACTTATCAGCCAAAGGACCCAGTGGATGCCAATTGTCATACCAAAGGGATGAGTTTTGACCATTACCAATGATAGTTTTTTTTTTTGGGTAAATGAGCTTGAAAATAAAAGAAGGCTAAGCGAATGTACAGCCTACAAGGGGCATACCCCAGGGAGGACAAAGAAGAAAAAGAAAAGAACGAAAAGGATAAAGAAAATTGCAAGAATTAAAGGAGGGCCACACAGGCTACATGAGGAAAACATAGGGGAAATAACTTACAATGTAGAAGTACTTACAAGAAAAGAAAAGAAATTAAGAGCCAACACATGTTGGACTGGAACATAAGCAAATAAACTAAGGGGTAGAACCTATAGTAGAATGGGGAATCTAATTTTGATGAGACTTGGATTGTGAATGGGATAGAGCTTTGGTATTTGAACATGGCACAACACTTGACACTCAATATTGGGGAAGAACCTCCTACTGTTGTACTTGACTTGGTACTTCAGCACATGTCACAATACCTGGCACTTGAATTTGGGGTAGACCCTCTTGAGATGGTACTTGAATTGGGAGGACATCCCCCTCCCAGAAGGAAATTATACAGAGCCATGGGACAGCCCCCCAAGGCTAGGCCAACAGCTAGCAAATGTAGCAACTAGGGAACAAAGAAAAAATGGGCAAAGATCTTGTTTGAAAATGTAGCAACCCAATCGCATAAGAATGCGTAAAATGAATTACAAATGTACCGCCCAATTGGATGGCGAATCCACAAGTTAAGTTTTCGTAATTTGAGTCATCTCGACCATAATAACTAAAATTAAGCACAATCATGTAAAGTGCAGCAGCTTTATGCTTCAGAATGTAACAGCAGCAGTGTACATCAGAGACAGATCAATACCAAAATGCATTAGCAATGCAAAGGTATTGATTACAATGTGCGGTGTGCGGCAAAGAAGCAAAGAATGTATCCATTAAGTAGCGTGCGGTAAAGCGGCGGCGGCGGTGTATCTAGTGCGGCGGCGGCGGTGTATCCAGTGCAATGTGCGCAGTGCGGCGGCAGCGGTGTATCCAGTTGTAATGTGCGGCGGCAGCGGTAAGCGGTCAAAGGTAGCATAGTATCGATAATGTATGCAATAGCAGAGCCAATATGGTGTATCCACACGGCAGCTAGTGAATAAAAGTATCAACACAAGATGTGCAATGCAAAGGCGAGCAAAGAATGACATAAAGATCTGTTCAGCCATGCAGTAGCAGAACAGGGTAGGAGTACTTTGACCAACAGAGAATGGATAAAGGATGTACAATCCTAACTATGAGGCTCAAACTACAACTCCCTCGAACACTCACAACTTCTATATCCCTCTACTAAGGTTCCATACTCCCTCATCAACTCACTTGATAAACTCCAAATACAACACTCTCCACTCAAAAGGAAAGTCTGAGGTCCAAAACACTCATCTCACTGGAGACACTCAATTTAAGGTGACCCATATAACAGAATTGAATATCATCTTAGCACACACTATGTAATGCTTAGAACCTGTACCTGCACTCAAATCTCCCATATGGGATGTTAGTACTAAAACAACTTTCTGATCGTTCCATGTAGTTTCCAAGGATTGAACCATATACATTACAGACAATAGGGAGAAGAGAGTAAGGTATCAAACCATGTACTAGGAGATAACTAGCAGTCCTCTGTAGCCTTCTATGGGAGAGTGCCTTGACTCCCAAATGACTTCCAATGTGGTATGTGTACCTGCAAACATCACTTCGCAACTGGGACATTAACCAACGAGGTGTGCCAACTCCATACTGGTTCCACTTGATCCTGTTACTAAAATCCGTTAGAAAAATAGGTTGGTGGGAATAAAAGTAAGAATCACTCATTTATGTTCCAAGCTTCACACAAAAAGGAAGGACCTGTGGGCAGCTTAGAGAGGGATATCAATCTACATCTTATGTTAGAACAAATTTTGCTTACCACAGTAGGAACTGGATTCTGCACATTCTGGAATTTCCTGAGATTCCTCTCTATCCAAATATGATAGAGAGTGACCGTAAAGGATAGTTTAATTAGGGTGCTCCTAAGTCCTTTGCCCTTGTTGTTGGACAGCAGAGAGACAAGACTTTGGAGGGTTTGGGGTTGCCAATTGAAGCGTGACTTAAGAGAAACAGTGTCCCATACTTCTTTGGCAAAAGAACAATTGAAGAAAAGATGATCATGATCTTCATCCTCATTGCAGAAACTACAACAAGAGGAGTCTTTAATGCCAAACAGAACAAGCCTATCCTCGATGGATAGCCTGTTTTGAATGGCAAGCCAACTGATTAGGCTACACTTTGGGATGTGAGTGTGAAACCAAACAATATGACTCCATTCATTGGTGGGAAAATGGATTCTCAGATGGTCCCAAAGAGAGGAAACAATAAATGAACCACTATTTCCAAGAGTCCATCTACAAGAATCTTGCATGAGATTAGAACTGGAGAGATTGGGGAGAGCATTCCTAATCTCATTTAATTCCCAGGTCTGAGTGATGGGGAATTTCCACATAGTGGGGTTCAACAAGATGGCAGAGACTTTGGAGTCATCCGCAAGGCCTGAATCATAAACAATACGATTGCCAAACCTTTCAACCAAAGGACCTAATGGATGCCAATTATCATACCAAAGGGAGATAGAGTTCCCATCTCCAATCTTGTGTTGGATAAAGGGTCGAACAATAGGACGAATCTGGAGCAATTTCCTCCAAGTCCAGGATGGACTACTAGGCATCTTGACCTGCCAGAAGCTCTTTCCCTTAAGTAAATAAGACTTAACCCATTGGCACCACATGGATAGCTCACCTCCCGAAATCAGGAACCATATGTGTTTGGCCATTGCGGCCTTATTCCAGACTTGGAGAGATTTGAATCCAAGGCCTCCCTCCTTCTTGGGAGAACACAAATGCTCCCAAGCCACTTTAGCCCCAGTATGCTTTAGATCAGGTCCTGTCCAAAAGAATGCTCTAAGGATAGATTCAACTTCCTTAATAACTTTCTTAGGAAGAATGAAAATGGATGACCAATAAGTCTCATATATAGAAAATGAACCGATTTAACCAATTGTACCGCGACCCGGCAAAGATAGGATAAGTACTTGTTTGACCAAGATTTGGTACGACCAATGATCTTATCTATTAGGACTTGACAAATGCAGGTATCTCAATTTTGTGGAAATTAGGGGAACTCCCAAATATTTCATAGGAAGGTTCCCCTCCTTGAAACCCAGAATTTCGAGAATTGCATTCTTTATAGTTGTGGGAACACCAGAGAAAAAAGCATTGCTCTTCCCAAGACTAGGTACAAGACTAGATAGGGAGGCAAATTCAGTGAGAGCCTCTTGAATACATATGATGGAGCTCAGATCTCCTCTACAGAAAATCATGAGGTCGTCAGCAAAACAAAGGTTGCTAATTTTGGTTTTATCACACCTCCAATGATAGTGAAATGCTGTGGTGAGTGACTACTCCTTAAGGAGCTGGGTGAGGATCTCCATAACAATAACAATAACAAAGAGATAGGAGGATAGGGGGTCTCCCTGCCTCAATCCTTTTTTCCCCATGATGTTGCCAGTGGGCTCACCATTGATGCTCAGGGAGTAATTTGCTGTGGTGATGCAAGCCTTGATCCAATTGATCATGAGGGGATGGAAATTCATGGAATGGAGGACATCCCATAGGAATTCCGACCTAACATTATCATAGGCTTTCATTATATCCACCTTAAGCGCACATTTAGGAGCAGAGGAGTGCTTGTGATAATCTCTCATGATTTCCTGGGTGAGGAAAATATTGTCAGCTATCCTACGACCCTTCACAAATCCTGATTGGATAGGGTCAATGATATGGGGAAGGGCAAGTTGGATCATGTGAGCAAGGATCTTAGCAATACACTTGTAAATTGTGTTACAACATGATATCGGCCTATAGTCCCCAACCCTGGATGGGTTAGGGACTTTAGGGACCAATGCAATAATAGTGGTGTTGGCCTTAGTAAGAAGTTTGCCAGACCTAAAAAAATTTTTGATAGCAGAAGTGACCTCATTTCCCACTACATGCCAAGACTTATGAAAGAAGTCAGCATTATAGCCATCAGGACCAGGTGCCTTGTTGCAATTCAATGACATGAATGTTTCTTTAATTTCTTGATTAGAAATATCAGAGACCATAACAGCCTTCTGGTCATTGGTTAGCTTAATAGCAACTAGCTAATTAATCCTGGAGGCACCTGCGTATTGGGAGGAGTGTGGTTGACCAAGCAAATTAGTATAAAAATCAACAAAGGTAGACTTGATAGTTAATGGATCATAAGGAAGGCTATCATTAGGAAGAATAAGGCTTGTGATTTTCCCTCTGTTTCTCTTGTGAGTGATGGACTTAAAGAAATAGGAGGTACATTGATCCCCGAGTCTGAGCCACTGAACCCTAGATTTTTGCCTAGCAAAACTTTCCTCCGCTCTAGCCAGATGAACATACTGCCTGTACAAAACTCTTTCCTGGACTTGCTTGGAGATATTGGATGGATCAGAGCCTAACTCAATCTGGACCGATTCCAGCTGATCTTTGATAACCAAGGTCCTGGTGGAAATCTGACTATAGTCTTTGGAGTTAAGCTTTTTAAGTTCAACTTGAAGAAGTCTAAGTTTTGTACAGACAACGAACATAGGGTTACCAATGATAATCCTTCTCCAGACTCCTTGGACAATAGGAATGAAGTCTGGATGGTCAGCCAAAAAATTAAAGAACTTAAAAGGCTTTCTAATACTCTTGGGGTCAGGGTTCATCGACACCACTACATGTGAGTGATCTGAGATGCCCGAAGCAAGGAAATGAGCACTAGAACAGGAATAGGACCTCATCCAATGCTCATTAACAAGAGCTCTGTCAATCTTAGTTGAGACAAAACGTGAGGAGTCCTGTTTATTAGCCCAAGTAAAATGGCATCCAGTGTATTTAAGATCATCTAGATCATTGTGATAAATGCATTTGTTGAAATCCTCCATGTGGGGAGGCCAATGATTATCCCGACCCATTTTATCTGATTGGAATCTAAGAGCATTGAAATCTCCTAGAATGATCCAAGGGGTAGAACTACCCCAAGAGGTGAGAGATTGCCAAAGATCATTTCTCTCAATATAAGAATTAGATCCATATACAAAGGTAGCCAGGAACTGGGCATCTCCAGAAAGAGAATGAACCTGACAATGGATGGCTTGGTTGGTAACACTAAGTACACTCACTTGGGCAATGGTAGGATCCCAAGTCACAATAATCCTACCATTTGGTGCTTGAATATTGTTGTGGACAAATTCCCAAAAGGGAAGCATAGTATTCAAAATTCTGGATGAGTTGATATCCTTAATCTTATGCTCCACAAGGCCCACAAGAGAAAGTTTATTATTGTTAACAAAAGCTCTAACCTCTCTTTGTTTGAGGGGGTCATTCAGACCCCTCGTGTTCCAACAGCCAAAATGAAGAGGATTTATTGATACAGACATAATAGCTAACAAAAGAGGCACATAATAGGAAGAATTGATAGTTGCCTTACAAAATAAAGAAGGAGAGACATTACCTCCCTTTGTTAGGGGATGAAGAGGCTCCCCTATTGCTTGTCTTCTGAACATTCTGATGGTTTTTCTTCTTGTTCTTCTTATGACTAGATTTGCCACAAGAATCTGGAGGGTCTGGAGGTTTGGTGCCATGGGGATCAGATGGAATACCAGAAGGCATCCCTAGATTCCTTGAGAATTCAGCATCTAATCCATTAGTCTGATCAGAGGGTCCTTCATGAAGAATCTCAACCTGCTTTACAATGGAAGGGCACATAGTGGATGTAGTGCCATCATGAGGACTTCGTTTCTCAAGAACCATTTCATCATCCGAGGTGTTTCCATCCTGTGAGCACTGCTGCAGCTGAATGGTATGTGCATTTCCTGAGGTATCTGGGATTGAGAGAGTCCCAAAACCATCATGGCAGTTATCTACTGCCTTACCCACTGTCAGCCAGTCATCCCTGGATGTTTCCACATTCCCGCTGCTGGTTTTGGAAGATTGAGGCTCTGTAAAAGTGGGTTTGTCAGCACATGAGTGACCAAAGACTTTACATTTGGTACAAATTTGGGGAAGCCATTGATATTCAACATTAACAACCACAAAACCACCAGCTGTGGTGACCTGAATGTGAGATGGCAGATCTGATCCAGCTTCAACTTCAACGCAAATCCTAGCATAGGCTAGTCTTTGTTGCTTAGCAGTTGCCACATCTACATGTAGGGGCTTGCCTATTGTGCTTGCAATTCGACTCAACCCCTCCTCTGTCCAACATTCCAGAGGAAGTTTATGAATTTTAACCCAAGCGGGAATCATGGAAGGGTGTACAGGAGACGGAACTAACATCCCCTCCCACTTTAAGAACCAAGTATCTTCTTGAAAAGAAATAAGGACCCCCTTCTAAAACCTTATTTTTAGATTCTACATCCTGAAATTCAAAGAAGAAGCAAGTCCCCGCCTGCCTAATTTTGATAGGACCACAATTATTCCGCACCACTTCTAGCAAAGGAACTTAATAGGGAAATGGCATTTTGCCATCTAAAAATAGCCTACTTGAGACAAAGTGCCCCAATTTTTATCATCTAAATGCTCATCATCAAGCTCAACCGAGGCATCCGTACCTCGCCGTAATTCGTGATAGTGCTTTAATTTCATACCCGGGAAGGTCCTTGGGCTTTAAAAAGAGATCCCCAGTCCCCAACCGGGGCTTGGTAGGAAGTTTGGGAGGGTTTAGAATAGGAACCAGCCGGAATATCAAAGATTAGAATCCACAATGTCTCCTTGAACATCAAACTTCACAGGAACATCTGATGAAGATTGAAAATCCTGTACCTTATGGAGCTGGTTCTTGAGTTCGGATAACTGGACAGAGATCCCAGTTTTCTGCATTTCCTCCTCAATAGACTGAATCAGAGAGGAAATTCGATCTTTGCTAATCTCACTTTCTTTAGCCTTTTGGAAAACTTCTCGCAGCTTATGGCTAGGGCTGGACTTCGTGGAGTTATGAGAATCAAACGGTGATGAAGGTGATTTTACCTCTGACGAACAAGGCTTTGTAGTATCCAAAAGAGGATCTTGATTTGGGCTGGTTGGACGTGTAGGGAGATCGTCTTCCGACCTAGGTTTAGATCTTTGGGGGTAAACATTAGATTGCACGAAGATGGGTTTAGGTGTGTAGAGGAGAGAACTTGCCGCCGGAGGTGTATCACGAACCTCAGCGTTTAGATCTGAAATTTTTTGAGTAGTGTTGAAGGAGGATCTGGCTATCCCCGAATGTGGAGTTTGTGTAGATCATACATTAGGTGCAAATCCATGCTTCTTGCGAACTTCATGTGAATCGATGGCTTTAGAACCCAAACCTTCAGCCATGGAGATGAAGCCGGCTTCCATATCTACGTGTTCCTTCCTAACTTTGTATGTATCAACAACCTTGAGATCGAGAGCATCAGAATGTGAGGGTGGATCACCTTCCATGGGGATCTGACCCGTAGTTGAACCCTCCGAAACTAGGGTTACTCACTCACTTGGAGTTCGTCCTCATATGGGGCTCGTTGTTCCCCTTTCATTTTCTAGGAAGCTCACGCGGTCACATCTTGAGATCTGGGATCTTTTCCGGCTATTATCTCCTATTTTGTTGTGGAAATTCTGGGTTGCTCGTGTAAATCGGGAACTCTGGAAAATCTGGTGGTACCAATGATAGTTTTGATGAAGGGTTGGACAGTAGTCCTAAGATTGAGGAGCTTCCTCCAAATCCAAGTGGGACTACAAGGCATCCTGAGTTGCCAGAAGTTTTTGTCCTTGATTAAGTAGGATTTGACCCATTGACACCACATTGATTGTTCACCCCCTGAAATAACAAACCAAATGTGTTTAGCAATGGCTGCCTTGTTCCAAACTTGCATTGCCTTGAAACCAAGGCCACCTTCATCTTTAGGAGCACATAAGTGCTCCCAAGACACTTTTGCCCCAGTTCTCTTTAGGTCAGGGCCAGACCAAAGGAAGGCTCTTAGCACAGACTCCACTTCCTTAATGACTTTTTTAGGTAGCATGAACAGGGAAGACCAGTATGTTTGCATGGAGAACAACACATTTTTAATTAATTGAACTCTCCCGGCATAGGTTAGATCCCTATTAGTCCAGGACTTAGTTTTAGAGATAATTTTATCAACCATAGGTTTGCAATCCATATGGGTTAATTTGGTGGAGAGAAGGGGAACACCAAGGTACTTCACAGGCAAGAACCCTTCTTTAAATCCAAGTACACTCAAAATATTACCTCTAGTAGTTAAATCAACTCCAGAGAAGAAAATTTGACTCTTTGCGGGGCTAGGTTGCAAGCCAGACAAAGATTCAAATTCAGACAGGGAAGTCTAAATGTGTTGGATAGATCCGACATCCCCTTTGCAGAAGATCATAAGATCATCTGCAAAGCACATGTTAATGATTTTGTTTTGACTACATTTCCAATGAAAATGGAAATCGGGATGCAAAGATTTTTCCCTTAAAATGCATGTGAGAACCTCCATTACTATCACAAAGAGATAAGAGGAAAGAGGGTCACCTTATCTAAGGCCCCTCCTACCATCAATGAGTCCAGTATTCTCACCATTGATGTTCAATGTGTAATTTGTAGTGGTCACACATGCATGCAGCCATTTAATCATGGTGGGGTGAACATTCATGCTATTAAGGACATCCCAAAGAAACTCCCATCTAACATTGTCATAAGCTTTCATAATGTCCACTTTCATAGCACACTTGGGTGTAGAAGTGGACTTATGATAGCCGTGCATAAGCTCCTGGGTAAGGAAAATATTGTCTGCAATCCTCCTTCCTTTCATAAATCCTGACTGAACAGGATCAATGATGGAAGGGAGAGCAGCCTGGAGTCTCCTAGCAAGAATTTTTGCAATGCATTTATAGATGGTATTACAGCAGGAGATGGGCCTAAAATCACTAACCTTAGATGGGTTGGGGATCTTAGGAGCAAGAGCTACAACAGTAGCGTTAGCTTTCCTCAGCATTTTACTAGACCTAAAAAAGTTCTTAACGGCTGCTGTAATTTCATAACCAACAACAAGCCATGCTTTTTGAAAAAATCCAGCATTAAACCCATCAGGACCAGGTGCTTTTTGAGGGTTCAAACTCCAGAAGGTATCTTTAATCTCAGAATCCGTGACAGCTTGAACCATACTCAAACTTTGTTCATCAGTTAATTTCCTTTGGATTAACTCTCTTAAAACCATCGTATTGGGAATTGTGAGAAGTTCCCAGGAGTTTCTTGTAGTAGTTAACAAAGGTAGACTTAATCACCCTGATATCTTGGGTGGAAGTGGAGTCATCAAGTGTAATACTGGTAATCATGCTCCTATTTCTATTATTGCTAACAGATTTAAAGAAGAATGAGGTACACTGATCACCAAGTTTAAGCCACTAGACTCTGGACTTTTGCTTAGCCAAGCTCTCCTCAGCTCTAGACAAAGTAAGATATTGTTTAAACACAGCTTTTTCTTCAGCTTGAATGATGGGATTAGTAGGATTAGATCCAAGTTCTTTTTGCAAACTATCAAGCTGAAGTTTGACATTTTTAACCCTCTCAGAGACAGCACTATATTCATTAGTATTAAGGGTTTTTAGTTCAACTTGGCGTAACCTCAATTTCTTAGAAATGCAAAACATGGGATTCCCAATGACAATGGTTCTTCAAACTCCCTGGACTGTGGGAAGAAAAAGAGGATGATCAGCTAGGAAGTCAAAAAACCTAAAGGGCTTAGGAGTAGGTCTAGGGGGAGGGAAGAGACTAACCACAGAAGGTGAGTGATCTGACACCCCAGGAGTAAGGAAAAGAGCACTAGAATAAGGGAACATCCTCATCCAGCTTTCATTAACCAAAACTCTGTCAATCTTGGTGGAAATATGATTGGGGGTCTTGTCTGCATTGTTCCGGTGAAGAAGCAAACTGTGAGAACCTGAGATCATCTAACTCACAAGAGTAAAAACTCTTATTAATGTCATCCATATGGGATGGCCAGCTAGAAGATCCACCAGCTTTTTCCCTAGGAGATCTTATCGCATTGAAATCCCCAAGAGTAATCCAAGGAGAATTGGTCCTAAGGTTGAGAAGGCTACTCCAAAGGTCTAGTCTTTCACTATGCTCATTAGCACCATAGACAAAAGTAGTGGAGAACCTTACCCCAGATTGAAGAGCATGGACCTCACAATGTATGTATTGGCTGGTCTTGCTCAATACATTAACAGCAAAAATATGAGGATCCCAGCACACAAAGATCCTACCAAAGGGAGCAAGATCATAATTGTGTGCATAGAGCCAATGCGGGCAAATAAAGTTCAAAATTCTCTTGGCATTGACCTCCTTAGCCTTGTGCTCTAGAAGCCCAATCAAAGACAATTTATTAACGGTAATGAATTTTTTTGCTTCTTTTTGTTTAAGAGGGTCATTAAGACCACACAAGTTCCAGAACCCAAAATGTAGTGCTGTGTTCATCATAAAATGAAGGAAGCTAAAACTATATAGCAGATAAATAGGAAGTATTGGATGCTATCAAAAAAATGAGTGGAAGGGTTACCGCCCTTTCATGTGAGGGAGAGCCTTCTGATTGCTTTTCCCTTTCTTCTTCTTTTTATTAGAGACAACTTTGAAGTCCTCTTCATGCATAAGTTCCACTCCCGATCCTCCATTGTCACTGCTGGATGGAGTATGCTTAGGAGTTGTTGAAAGGGCTGACACATAAGGTGGTTTTGGCTCAACATACCCTCTTCCATCTAGCTCCTGTGCTTGTTCTTCTTTAGGAGAATCCTCATCATAGTTCTCTGCAAGTGCTATTGGTTTACTCCCAACCGAAGTATTTGCTGAACAACAGACTAACTTGGAAGGGACGACCTTGGTAACTACATCAAGAGCTGCACTTCCTCCATGTGCCAGAGCCTCCATAACTTTAACTTGAACCACTGGATCTTTACTGGAGATCTGTGCTTCTACAGGTTGTATCCCCAGATTCTCTTCTGGATCATTTGAAGATGTTGGTTCCTGTTTTGGTCTGCATTTGTGCCCAAATACTTTGCACTCTGGGCATTTTGAGAGAGTTTCTAATCCTTTTTCATAGAAGGGGTTAGAAACTCTTTATAACTAGTCCATTATTCTAAATCAAGTTCATATCCTAGTTAGGAACTTATAATTTTATGTTCTCTTATCTTTGTAGCCATTTGGCTTTAGTTTCCCTAAGTTGTTTTCATTTCTTTTTTGTTTTCCTCCTGGGGTATGTCCCTTGTAGATTGTATATTCGGTTAGCCCTCTTTTTTATTTCAAGCTTATTTACCCAAAAAAGATTGTTTGGTCAATTTGAGAAAAAATTGTAATGGGAAAGGAGGGGAGTGCATTCTCTCTTTGGTTTCTAGAAAGAGAAGCTCTCAACCCTCTTCAAGTTGCATTTTCGACTTGAGTGGTCCCCACTCTTCATTTAGACTTGAGGGAGCAACCTGAATTCTGTGTGCAAGAATCTTGGCAATACACTTGTAGATTGTATTACAACAAGAGATGGGCCTATAGTCCCCCACCTTGGATGGATTAGGGACTTTAGAAACTAGAGCAATGATGGTGGAATTTACCTTATTGAGAAGTCTACCAGATCTAAAAAAGTTTTTGACAACAAAAGTGACTTCATGCCCAACAACATGCCAGGTCTTCTGAAAGAAGTCTGCATTATATCCATCAAGGCCAGGAGCTTTGTTAGGGTTCAAAGACATGAAGGTATCTTTGATCTCTTGGTTAGAGATCTCAGAAACCATAGCTTCTTTTTGATCATTGGATAGCTTGGAAGCTACCAAATCATACTGAGAAGAGTGATGCCAAGTAGATTGGCATAAAATTCTACAAAAGTCTATTTGATGATTATAGGATCATGAGTAAGGCTATCATCCGTAAGGACAAGACTTGTGATCTTGTTTCTATTCCTCTTTCGGGTGATGGACTTGAAGAAATAGGATGTACATTGGTCCCCAAGTTTGGATCCTAGATTTTTGCCTAGCAAAACTCTCCTAGAGATATGATGTCAGCACCCCTCCCCAGACAATTTCTGCGAACTAGATCTTCTCGTTCTAGTTCTTCATGATCTAGTCATGGGGATGGATCAATCCACGATGGTGGATGGTTTAGGTCTCAAGTCAGTAGATTCTAATGAGGTCCGTATGAAACAAAGAAGCATCATCAACTCACGATCAGGTCTAAACTCTGTTCAAGCCCCAGGTTCAGGGGCTTCAAGGTCCTCTATGAACATTCCTGAAAAAATTTCAGCCTCGAGCTCTGATAATCAAGACACATTGGAGATTACCCCTTCCTGCCAAGATCCACCAAAGTTTCCATTTGTACAATCTCATGTCTACCCACTGCAATCTAAACCTAGGTCGAGTAGTCCACAGTACCCAGAAACCAATTACTCCACCCCAACCAAACTCTCTCCATCTCATAATCTTAATCGTCTCTATCAACCTTCAAACCCAGGGAGTTCTAATCCAAAAAACCCTAACCCCAACAGCACTACCCTCGACGCAGAGATTTCCTCCTCATCTGCAGATAGGTCGCACAGTGTCGATACAAGTGGGAGCCAATATGGTCCCCATAGCCCCATTAAGTCAGGATCTAGCCCTTCTCGCAAGTTGCAAAGAGTATTTCAGGAAGAAGGCGACAAATTGGATAGAGCAAATCGACTGACCTCATTGGTCAAATTGATTGAGGGAGAAATCCAGAGCTCAGGTATTAATGTAAGCTTTTCAAAGTTCAAAGAGCATATCATCCAACTCCAAGAAGCCGGACCAGTGTTGCCCTCAAAATTCAATCTTGAAGGAGATTACGTCTCAGTCCTTGATGACCAAGTACCCACTCATGTTCCAGAACCCAAGGATGACGAAAATACGAAGGAAATCAAGCATCCACCTCAACCAGCACAGACAAAAAAATGGTCAGCCCTATTCAAAAAGCACAAGCACCTTCTAAATCGATGAGGCTAGATCATTTTCTAGAGTTCCAAAAAGGGAAGGATGCACATGTCGCGTTTGATGAGAATCAACTCGATGATGGAATTGGTAAACACTGTTTTGTGGGGCATTTTCTGGACGGGAGGATGCCATTACCCCTTCTCATAGCCACAGCACGGGTAGTTTGGAAGGACCATGGTAAGTTCTCTATTAAACAGCTGGGCTCCTGCTATTTATTTCAGTTTGAAGATTAAACTACCAAGCTAGCAGTGTTGGAGGGAGGTCCCTACTTCCTCTCTCGCCGATATCTCGTATTGAAAGAATGGAGGAGGATGTTGGTACCAGATAAAGTTCATCCTTCTTCTATACCAGTATGGATCAAGCTGCATAGGTTACCACTGGAATTTTGGAACCATGTTGGGTTCAGTAAGATTGTGAGTGCAATAGGAAAGCCTATCTGTGTGGATGAAGCCACACCAATAAGAGGCGTCTTGACTTTGCACGTATCTGTGTTGATATTGGTGCAAAGGATGAATTACCTAGTGATATCACTATCTCAGTTGGTTCTGATTCAGTGATGGTAGGGGTGGAGTATCAATGGCTCCCCCCTAAGTGTGACAAGTGCAAAGTTTTTGGTCACACTTGTAGTACCAAAACTGCCCCCACAACATCCAATGTGGGAGAAGAATGGGTTGTGGCAGGTAAAGGGAAACAAACCTCAACATCTATGAAGGATGGTCGCCAGGCAACAACTTCTAGTTCCATACCAGCAAAAGGAAGGCAGAGGTTGTGGAGGAGGTATCCATAATCTATGATAAGGAGGCGAAAGTTCCCCTTGTTCAAGACGAGGCTAGGGAGCAGCAACTTGCCCAGCTAAACACCAAAAAAAGCCCCTCAATCACTGATGTTGGATGACAGGGGTTCATAGAATCCAATAGCTCCAGGAAAAAAAGACTAAATAAGGAGTGCAAGCTCCTCAATCAGGGCAGTATCTAATCCCACTTCTCTTTGATAAGGCTTATTACTATACTTTCTATCTTATGCCCGTTTTGTTTAATAATACTATGACTTGTTCTTATAACAGTTTTGGATTTTGGAATTTGCGTGGTCTCAATGATCCTCTTAAACAGAGGATCGCTAAAACTTTTTTGCTTAGTAAAAACTTGTCCCTGATTGGTCTGATTGAGCATAGGATTAAAGACCATAATATCAGGAGAGTCGTGAACTTCATATGCCCCCACTGGGATTTTGCTCACAACAATACCATATCCCCCCTCTGGGAGAATCATGGTTTGTTGGGATCCCCTTCTTTTGTTTGTTCAGGTATTGGGTATGTCCAACCAATATATGCATTGTGAAATTAAAGCTTTGCAAGATGGTCATATGTTTCTTGCTACATTTGTTTATGGTTCCAATGACCCTCAGGAGAGACAGGATCTTTGGAGAGATCTTAGGACTCTCATGACCCCTTTCCCTTGGGTTGTATTAGGTGATTTCAATGTCATTAGATCTCCCTCTGAAAAGTCTGGAGGTACCCCCTTGTGCTCTCCCCATGTTGATAACTTTAACAATTGTCAGTACACTTATGGGGTTGAGGATTTGAGATACACAGGGTGTCACCTTACTTGGTCTAATAGGCAACTTCCCCCCAATCACATCTCTTCCAAGATTGATAGGGTATTAGTCAATGAAGATTGGATTAAGGCCTTTCTTTATTCCTCTGCCTTTTTCCCAACCCCTGGTATTTCAGATCATTCTTCTGCTGTGGTTAACATCACAATTATGCCAAAAGCATCCCCCAAGCCTTTTAGGTTCTTTAACTTTCTAGCTGACCACCCCCTATTTCTCCCAACGGTTCAAAAAGTTTGGAGAACCTTTGTTTTGGGAAATCCAATGTATTGTGTCTATGAGAGATTAAAGCTTCTCCAAGGTGAACTCAAAAAACTGAATTCAAGTGAGTTCAGTGACATTTCAAATAGAATTCTGAAATCCAAAATGCATCTTGAATCTCTACAAGTGGAACTTAGTAACAATCCTTCCCATGCCATACAACTTGAAGAGAGAAAAGTATTCAAGGAATTTCTCACCCTCTCCAGAGCAGAAGAAGGGTTTGCTAGACAAAAATCTAGAATTCAATGGTTGAAATTAGGAGACCAATGTACATCTTTTTTCTTCAAATCAGTAAACAATAACAGAAACAAAAGCAAAATCACTAGCCTTGTCCTTGATGGTTCTACTGTCACTCATGATATGGTTACCATTAAGGATTCATTTGTTAACTACTACAATAACTTACTTGGCAGGGCACATGATTCTCATTATAATGGCTTTGAAAGAATTAGTCATCTGATCAATAGAAACCTGACTGATGATCAAAGCTTAGCCATGATCCAATAAATTACTGACTCTGAAATTATGAGTACAGTATTGGAGCTCAACCCTCAGAAGGCTCCTGGCCCTGATGGGTTTAATGCAAAATTCTTCCAGAAGGCTTGGCCTATCATTGGCCATGACATTATTGCAGCTGTGGGGAACTTTTTTAGGTCTAGTCAATTACTCACTAAGACCAATGCCACCATTGTTGCTCTTGTTCCTAAAATCCCTAACCCTTCAAAGGTTAGTGATTACAGGCTAATTTCTTGTTGTAACATTATCTACAAGAGCATTGCCTGAATTTTAACTAAGAGATTACAAGCCACCCTTCCCAATCTCATTGATTGTGTTCAATCTGGTTTTGTTAAAGGCAGGAGAATTGCTGACAACATATTCCTTACTCAGGAACTCATGAGGGGGTATCACAAATCATCTCCCACTCCGAGGTGTGCTATGAAGGTTGACATCATGAAAGCATATGATAATGTTAGATGGAAATTTCTGTGGGATGTCCTTAAATGTATGAACTTTCATCCCAAAATGATCAATTGGCTTCATTCATGTGTTACCACAGCCAATTATTCCCTAAACATCAATGGGAAACCCACTGGTTATATCAGGGGCATGAGGGGGCTTAGACAAGGGGACCCACTCTCCTCTTACTTATTTGTAATTGTCATGGAAGTCCTGACATGAATTCTCAGGGAGAAAGCTCTGCTTCTAGATTTTCAATTCCATTGGAGATGTAATCAAACTAGGATGGTAACTCTCTCCGCTTCAGACATGGAGATTCAGTCCACGACAACATGGGTAACTCTCTCCCATCAATCGAAGAGCACCATTCAGGTGCATCACAGATTGGGGTTCGACCTCTTCAACAATGCTGTTCTTTTTCTACAATCCAGTTCTCATCCGTTAGGTGTCTTGATGTCACGGTGGTGGGGTAATGCCATATGGATTTCTGGTTCAGTTGGGTGAAGTTCTAGCCGTTTTGGAGGTTGTCCTCTCCTGTTATGCGGCTAAATCACGTATTCTTGGCAGAAAGGGAGTTTCAAGAGGTGAGTTTCAGGAAAAATGCGACTGTTATGGAGCTGGCTCTAGAGTTTCAACACCCAATACTGTAGGTTTGAGGTATTTGGATATCAATTAAACACATTTTATTCCAGTTATCTCAGTGTTTTGATCTGTAAATTCTGGGTTGATTCTCTGTAAGTAAATTTGGAACATCTGAAAATTCTGGGCTCATGTTGAAGATGAATGGTGTTCTAGAGAAGATGACCTAAGTGGGTCCCACAGTGTCACGCGCCTGTTACCCAAAGTGTAGAAAGTTTTGCACCGAAGGAAAAGGTGTTGGGATCTGTACCAATACCCAACTTGCACACAGCTATATGCCTATATCACATTTATAAGGAATTAAGGACTTTCCTAGTCCTTTCTGCAGTATTATAGGTTATTAGTGGGCCCTCTACTTGGTCCTCTACACACCATTTCTCTCTAGAAAAGCTGGGGTCCAGCTGTACCGTAAATATCGATGGAAAGTGGAACCTTGGAGGAATCATCACACATGTAAAGCTGTGTTCCAACAGGGCTTATGCATGAACAAAAGCAACATGGAAAAAAGGGTTGAGAGCTTCTCTCTCTAATTCTAGAGAGAGAATGCACTCCCCTTATCTCACTATCATAATTTTTTCAAATGATCCAACATTCTGTTGGCTTTAAAGCTTCATCAATGGATTTGTTCCACTTATATCCATCCGTCCAAGGGGTTTCGAGCCCACTACCCGCAATTTCTTCAAGTTTTGTGAGTGACTTCTCAGTTCTGCCTAACCCAATGTTACCACAAAAATGGATGGGTTATACCTAGTTCATTCTCTTTTTCGAAACAACAACTCGTTATTCTGGGGTCTCAACAAATCAATGGGGTTCTTGCCCATTCATACAGCATGTCGTGAGGCAGAGCATCCACAAGGGCGTTCGGGTTTTGATGGCCATATCCAAGTGACCCAGATTCTCACATAAACCTCCACACTTGATGGTGATGGAGTATCATTTGCTATCCATGGCAGATATCACATTCTCATCTTGCAAAATGGCTCATCACCTGTTTGAAAAAGAGGTGCTCTACTCATTCAAGAACCTGTTGTGTATCTCTCTCAAATCAATTCTCCATTCTCGCTAAGTGAAGTTGGTGTCATGGCGGTGGGAGCACTTCCCGTATGGTATCTTGATTTGCTGAGGTATTCAATGTTCATTCTTATGGGGGTGGTCGTTTCTTCTTTTTGAACTATAGATGAGTTCATTGTGCATAATGGGGAATTGTTTCAAGGGTTCTAGGCCTTGTTACAATCAAAAAATGAGGTTTTTAGGTAGGGAAGCTTCTACAACCAACCAACACCAAATGTTTGATTTTTAGAGTTTGGGGTTTATTTTCCAATCGGGGAAGAAGAGAGTGTGATCCACTCTCTCATTGTAAGTGGGCGAGGTAGTAATCTTTGTAGCCTATCTCGGTGAAACAAATTTTCTGGTTCAAGCGTTGACAAAGAATGAACAAAGAAAACCGGCCTATTACACGGGGTCCAAGTTCGGTCTCTTTTTTCATAGGCACGGCCCCACCTATTTTGGCAAAGATAGGGAGGCGTGGCTTTTTATATACGCCTTAAAGATAAAATCGAGATTTGAAAATGTGGTGCCAAATGGTGGGCCCATATTTCAAATCTCAAAAAAGTGGTGCAAGTAGAAAAAAGGCTGGAAAGCCAGCTGTGGTTACATGCATGATGGGGACCACACATCCACTCCCACGCCCAAATATTGGGTTTATTCACAATATTCAACATGTGCTTTGCACATTTCCAGCAAACTGTGGTCCTCTATCTTTGGGGATCGGACCATTTAACAACTCATGGGGACTTTATGTGGGACCCCGATATTATGGCAGTGCACATTAATTTTTGTTAGTTATTGTGCTCGTTATGTTTAATTATCCCTATCCTTGCGGGTTGTGCAAGGGCATTCTATTTTCCTATCCCAGCGGGTTGTGCCGGGGAGTACGCAATTTTCTTTTCTTTTATTTTGATTTTGTCTTCCCTGGGGTATGCCCCTTGTAGGCTGTACATTCGCTTAACCCCTTTTAATTTCAAGCTAAATTACCCAAAAAAAAGAAAAGCAACATGGGGTATTGTATTTAATGGGACAATTACTTGGGGATTTTATTCTCAGTTTTGAATGGGTCTAACAGAGGAGTGCTAGTTTGTTGTGGGCTTTGTGCCCGTGTACTATTATTTGGCCTTTGTGCCATGGTATGAACGTGGGGCCATAATTCAAGTGGAAACACAATATCAACCGTCGGCTTTATATAATTAGGAATTTTGTTCATTTATCCCTACCCTAGCGGGTTGTGCTAGGACCTCCAAAATACCCACCCCAGCGGGTTGTGCCGGGGAGTACGCAATTTTTCTTTCTTTTCATTTTGTCCTCCCTGGGGTATGCCCCTTGTAGGCTGTACATTCGCTTAATCTCTTTTAATTTCAAGCTAATTTACCCCCCAAAAAAATTGAAATCTATCACACATATCAAAGAAGCCCTCCAAGAATTTGAAGCTTTATCTGGCCTCTCTCCTAGTCTTGGGAAAAGCAGTGTATTTTTCTCTGGTGTCCAGTACTCCACTAGGAATGACATTCTCCAAATACTTGGGTTTAATGAGGGATCCTTGCATGTAAGGTACCTTGGTGTTCCCTTATTGTCCCCTAAGCTTAAGCATGGCGATTGCAAAGCCATGATTGACAGAATCACAACAAAGACTAAAAATTGGACTAATAGAGATCTAACTTATGCTGGGAGAGTGCAATTAATTCAGAATGTCCTATTTTCCATGCAGACCTACTGGTCCTCCCTATTCATTCTACCCAAAAAAGTCATCAAAGAGGTGGAGGCCACTCTCAGAGCCTTTCTTTGGTCTGGGCCTGACCTCAAGAAGTCTGGTGCTAAGGTCTCTTGGGAACATCTTTGCTCCCCTAAGCAAGAAGGTGGTCTTGGCCTTAAATCCATTCAAGTATGGAACAAAGTTGCTTGTTGCTAAACACATTTGGTTCCTCATCTTTGGGAACAATCTATATGTGGTGTCAATGGGTGAAATCCTATTTATTAAAAAAGAAAAGTTTTTGGGATGTCAAGGTGCCTAGTGACTCATCTTGGGTTTGGAGAAAGCTTCTTAATCTTAGGCCTATTATTCATCCTCTTATCAAAATTGTCATTGGCAATGGCAAGTCCACATCCCTGTGGTTTGATAACTGGCACCCCCTTGGGACTTTGGCAAACAGATTTGGCTCTAGGGCCTTTCGTGTTTCTGGTCTCCCGTGTGACTCCAAAGTTTCTGCTGTTATTAAGGACTCCCAATGGGCTTTTCCCATCACCCGAACATTGGAGCTTATGGGGATTAGATCAAAATTTTCCTTTCTCCCCTCTCCAACTAGTGATAAGGATGATCAACCCAAATGGTCCCTTACTATACCAATGGGGATTTTACTATCTCCTCTCTATGGAATCATCTTAGGAATCCTTTCCCCAAAGTCCTCTGGCATAAATGTATTTGGTTCCCTGGACACATACCTAAGTGTAGCCTAATCACTTGGGTTGCCATCCAGAATAGACTTTACACTAAGGATAGATTGGTCCTTTTTGGTAAAAAAAAAACTCTCTTGCTGTAGTTTTTGCAGTGGGAGTGAAAGTCACGATCATCTCTTCTTTAATTGTCCATACACTTCCCAAGTTTAGGATCAGCTTCTTGGTCTTATCAATGTCTCTTGGTATGCCAGATCTTGGTCTAGCTAGATAGATCATATGGTTACCATCAGGGGCAAATCATTCAGATCTCTCATAACCAAACTTGTTTTCACAACCTCAATCTATCACATTTGGATTGAGAGGAATCTACGCAAATTTCAAAACTCTGCATGCCCAGTTCCAATTGTAGTAAGTAAGATTTTTTCAATGGTCAGACTTAAATTGTTATCCATGGGAAACCTCCCTAAAGGACCACAATACCAATGCATGCTTGCTAAATGGAGTCTCATTTGATAACTATTTATGGCATCTTGTTTCTCTTGGAGTGGGTAAAATCTGATTACCCTACTATTAGGCATGACACACGTCTAATATGACCGCCACGGGAGGGCAGGTAGCTCGGCACCACATAGGGAGTTCGTCGGTCCCTGTACAGAGCTGGATTGACCATGAATGGGGTCAGAAATTAAATTAAATTAATACATCATAATGCACTAGCTCGGCGTAAGGCATAAAGGGATGCCCCCGATATGCCGAGCTAGGAAGGCTACAAATATAGTTCAAACGGCATTCTGGAATACATAAGTCAGCTCGGCGTGATGGGCTGAGTATGTACGGGTTATTCCGAGCTAAGTAGAAGCTCGGCACCGCCACGAGAAGGGCGGTGAGACATTCCAGAATATTCTACAAGGTTCCTTCCTTACGAGATAAGGAGCAATCCCGTCGTGTGAGGGATTAATGTGAACATTCCTAATGTGGATGGGAATGAAACCCATATAGGAATGAGTTCTATATGGAAGGAAAGACTGCTGCTAGACGAGATCTAGCAATATATGGAAGCTGTCCCTTGATAGGAAAGTCCTATTGAGAGAAGAACTCCTAAAGAGAATAGGAAACAGTGGCACGAGATGCCTAATGTGAAGGACATCTACACCTATAAATACAAAGCAATAACCATGATAAAAAGTACGCTGTGAATTACTTTCATACGCATTGTGATTTGAGCTTTCAAGTACGTGATACTAACTTAGGCATCGGAGGGCCTTTGCCAACGAGAGGCAAAGGTGCTCTAACCCTTTTTCTGTCTTGCAGATTTGGGGTTGATTCAAGGAAGCACGTGATCCAGAGTTACGCGGATTTATCCCCGTACATCTCTCATGCTTTAATGTTGTTGCAAGTTATCACCCCCATAGTGGAAGGTTTCCATCTCACAAGCCCAACAAGAGGTATAGGGCTCAAGTTCACAGCAGGAACATTTCAGAATTGAGGTCCAAGTTCAAGTCCAAGTTCAATTTAGAGGTATATCTTACTCTTCATTTTATTGCCTTCATGGCATCTATATCTAGAACACTACACAACTGATTACCAACTTGGAGATTTGAGAAAGAGAATTGAGTTGTGTGACCTACCAAATTGTGGGTATCTGTGTGAGAGTGTGTTTGTGCCCCAGAGTTCATTGAGAGAGGAGATAAGATGTAGAGGGGGCATATGGTGAGGATTAGAGGAGGGAGTAATGGACCCTAGAGAGTGTTATGAAGAGCGAGATCTCGAGGAAGTGGAAGAGTGAGGCCTCATATTCTTTAGGTTATTTTAAATCACTCATTGCTGTTATGGTGTTGCCATGAACATGTTACATTTGTTACACGATATACCGTTGAAGCTTACTTCTTTTTTTTGGGTAAATGAGCTTGAAAATAAAAGAGGCTAAGCGAATGTACAGCCTACAAGGGGCATACCCCAGGGAGGACAAAGAAGAAAAAAGAAAGAAAAGAAAAGAAAAGAAAAGGATAAAGAAAATTACATGAATTAAAGGATGGCCACAAGGGCTACATGAGGAAAACATAGGGGAAACTTACCTACAATGTAAATTACTTACAAGAAAGGAAAGGAAATTAAGAGCCAACACATGTTGGGCTGGAACATACACAAATAAACTAAGGGGGGAACCAGTAGTAGGATGGGGGAAATCTAACTAGAGAGGACAATACACAACATTTGGATGAAGAACCTCCTGCTGTTGTACTTGAATTGGTACCTCAGCACATGGCACAACACTAGGCACTTGAATTAGGGGTAAACCCTCTTGAGATGGAACTAGAATTGGGAGGACATCCCCCTCCCAGAAGGGAATTAAACAGAGCCATGGGATAGCCCCCCATGGCTAGGCCAACAAACTAGCAAAAGCACTGAAAATCAAGGCAAAACACATCCCTTAATTTTCAGAATCCAACTAGGGAGCAAATGAAAATTGGGCAGCATCTAGTTGAAAATGCAACAACCCAAACATACAAGAATGCAAAAATGAATTGTAAATGTACTCGCCTAAACCGTTTGGCGTCCATAAATTAAGTTTTCCAGAAAATGAGTCATCTCTGACCATAACCTAAGATTAAGCACAAGCATGTAAAATGCAACAGCATTATGCATGCAGCAGCAGCAGTGTACATCATAGACAGATCAGTAACAAAATGCTTTAGCAATGAGCAGTAGCAATGTGAAGTATCGATTACAATGTGCAAGCGGTCAAATGAGCACAAAGATCGAAAATAGAAGTGCGAGTGTGAGCCCAATGTGGTGTATCCACACACAAATGCCAGCCGAATAAGATCAACACGGCAAAGAATAGCAAAAGGTGCAATGCAAAGGTGCAAAGAATGATGACATACAAGATCTGCTTCACCATGCGATAGCGCAAGAGCGGGGGTAGAGTACTTTGACCAACAGGGGATGGATATAGGTGAATTAAACCACAAAAGCTCCAAATGCAAGCTATAAAATGATGCGTAGCAGGACTAAGCATAGAAGGAAGCTAGAGAAAGAGGAAGGAGATTAGAACTTCCCTTTATTGATTGGATTTCGAGGAGGACCTTTGCCTGGCAAGCTTTTTAGCCTTCTTTAGTTTTTTTTTTGGATCTCCCAAACGTTGGTAGATTGCTCGAGAAGCACTCAAAAGGGTTGGTGACTGGGGTGGAGGGACTATGAAAGTCAACATCTTCTTCAAAATTGGTATCCTTGATATCTTCAATAAGTGGGTACTTATTTGGAGGTATAGCATTATCCAATAGATGATAATCCTTCCCTTGGCTCCCTTCATCAAGAGGGGTGACCTCCTCCAACACATGAAAAGAGTTGGAATGAAGCTCCCGCACCATAGAGGATACCATTTTGGTTTGAGTATCACAGTTAAGATTAGAAACCTTAATAGTCCTGAGACCAGGAAGGGAAGGGGTATCCATTTGAGCACAAGGCTCCGTCAGGACATGAGTTGGGAGTGTTGGGGTACTTGGCACCACAACAAGGGTTGGTGCTGAGTACTTTTGCTGGAGAACTTGGGCTGCATTATTGTTAATAGAAGTAGGAGTGGATCTAAAGGGGGTTACTGAGATAGTATGGGGGGTTAAAATGGAAGGCTTAATGGCATTGGCATTCTGAGCTAGGATTAAGTTGTCTTCATCAATGTTTAACACCAGAGAAGTCTCTGTGGCACTGCCCTTAGCTTGCACCCTTGAAAGATTAACAGTAGGTACTAACTTTGACCCTCCTATCTTAACTTGTTGCCATTCAGTGGTGGGAGCACTTGATAAACAATGGGAACAACCACTCCAGTCCCTCCCACTGTCACTGTGACTTCAGAAGGGAGATCAATCTCAGCATCGATTTCAATACAAACTCTAGCATGGGATGTTCTGGATTTCTTGGCCGTGGCCTGGTCCACATGAATTGGTCTGCCAATTGTGCTTGCTATGCGGCTAATGCACTCTTTGTTCCATAGTTCCCACGGAAGGTCTAAGAGCTTGACCCAGGTGAAAATTTTGGATGGATGCTCCTTCTTGGGTTTCATCATGCGATGCTAGCTTTTTAGAACTAGGTATTTTCGTGAGAAAAACCAGGGGCCACCTTCGAGAACAGCCTGTTTGGTTGCCTCATCACAAAATTGAAAGAGTATAAAACTAGAGGCATCAACTTTCAGCGATATCAGTTTTTAGAACTAGGTATTTTCGTTGAAGCTTACTGTTGAAGCTTACTGCTCACACTGGACAGTGTTGTCTGCATTTGAGCAGTTTGTTAGTTATTGTTAGTTGACTGCTTATGAGCTTCTGTTGGACATCTACTCACTTTGTGCTAGCTGGTGTTAGTTGGTGTTTCCTGTGCTATGATACAGCCTAGTCCCAACAGGGTTACTACCTAGTCTGTTGTTGTTGTTCCCTGGCCCTAATCAGATGCCCATTTTCAATGGTTTTACTGTTCACCTGGGTTTGCCATTTCTCAAATGAAAGGCTTCCCAATTTTCAATTTCCATATTACTACCCAGGCATCAAAAGGGATACCGTCAGGTTGTTTGTTCCACTATGTGGCCACGTTATATAGTATTCGTTTATAGTTTAAATTACTCTGTTCTTCTTTACTTTTCTAACCGTAGCAGTGGTGCATGCAACTATGTTGGGTTGCTTTGCTTTTGGCCTAGCCTTAGGGGGATGTCCCATGGCGTGTTTGATCCCCTTTGGGAGGGGGCGTCCTTCCATTTTAATTGTCATAGATTGTGTTTTGAGCTGGACATTGTTCATCATTCAAGCCATGTGAAGGCCTCCATTTAACCTCGAGCAGCCTGCTTGCATTTTGATGGTCTCATTGAGTGTACTTGGTCTCAAGAAACTTCCTTTGCCGTTGTTTCAATGATTGATAGCTGGAGTTAAGGAAAAGAGGTTGCTACCCAGATGTTCATTGATACCAAAGTATATGCTACCCACGTGAATAATGATCTTCTTCTTTTGTATATTGCTGCCAAGACTCTTTTGGATATTATAATTGTGTTTTAGTCCTCGTTTAGGCAGATTTCCTATATTTTCCCCATATAGCCGTTTGGCCATCCCACTTTTTCATGTTGTAGTCGGTTAGTTTCTTCTTCTTTTCTTTCTTTTCTTTGTTTGTCCTCCTGGGGTATGCCCCTTGTAGGCTGTATATTCTTTTGCCTTGTTTTATTTTCACGCTAATTTACCCACAAAAAAAAAACTCTCCTCAGCTCTAGCCAGCTGGACATATTGCCTATACAATTCTCTTTCGTGAGTTTGCTTGAAGATGTTAGAAGGATTACAGCCTAACTCTACTTGGACAGATTCCAAAAGTTGTTTGGTGGCCAAGGTTTTGGAGGAGATCTCTCTATAATCCTTAGAATTAAGTTTTTTGAGTTCCTTTTGCAGCAGTCTGAGTTTTGTACAAACTACAAACATAGGATTTCCATTGATAACCCAAGTCCAGACTCCACGAACAATCGGAATGAAGTCTGGATGGTCAGCAAAGAAGTTAAAGAACTTGAAAGGTCTCTTCACCTTCTTAGGAGCAGGATTGAGTGACACCAATATGGGTGAGTGATCAGAGATGCTAGGTGCAAGGTAATGGGCACTAGAGCAAGGGAAAGTCCTCATCCAGTGCTCATTAACAAGGGCCCTATCAATCTTGGTAGATATGAAATGAGAGGTATCCTATTTATTAGACCAAGCGAAATGGCAACCAGTATATTTTAGATCATCAAGATCGTTAAGGGAAATACACTTGTTGAAATCCTCCATGTGGGGAGGCCAATGACAGTCCCACCCCATTTTGTTAGATTGGAATCTAGGAGCATTGAAGTCACTCAGAATAATCCAAGGGGAGGAGCTCCTCCAAGAGGTGAGGGACTGCCAAAGATCAAACCTCTCAGTGTATGAATTGGAGCCATAGACAAAAGTGGCAAAAAACTGAATATCCCCAGAGAGAGAGTGAATTTGACAATGGATGGCTTGATTGGATTAGTCTAAAATTCTTGCATGGATAGTGGCAGGGTCCCAAGCGACTATAATTCTGCCACTGGGGGGATGAATATAGTTATGGGCAAAATCCCAAAAGGGAAGTATTGATTTCAAAATTCTTGGTGAATTGATTTCCTTTATTGTATGCTCCACAAGGCCCAAAAAAGACAAAGAATGTCCAATAGTCCCACTTGGACTTGGAGGAAACTCCTCAATATCAAGCCTATTGTCCATCCCTATATCAAGGTCATTATAGGTGATGGGCAAAGCACTTCACTGTGGTTTGATAACTGGCAACCCTTGGGTCCCCTGGCTGATAGATTTGGGGATAGGGTTGTTTATGATTTAGGGATGCCTAGGGACACTAAGGTTTCCTCAATTATAAGGAATTCCAAATGGGCTTTACCTATCACTCAAACTTGGGAGATTAATGAGATAAGAGCTGGTCTCATTACCCTCCTTGATCCTTTTGATGTTGACGGAGACAGACATAGGTGGACTCTTACTACTAGTGGTACTTTTACTGTGAGCTCCTTGTGGAACAATCTTAGGACTCCATTTCCTAAAGTTCCTTGGAGTTATAGTGTATGGTTCCCTGGACATATCCCAAATTGTAGCTTCATTACCTGGGGGGCTATTCAAGAGAGACTATACACTGAGGATAGACTTGTATTGTTTGGCTCTAAGTCTCAATCTAGATGTAGTTTTTGCCCTGGTAGTGAAAGTCATGACCACTTGTTCTTTAATTGCTCCTTCACTTCACAAGTTTGGACTCAATTAATTGCTAGAGTTAATGTACATTGGCCGGATAGAACTTGGCATAACTGGATTGCTCTCTTAGCAACAATCAAAGGCAAAACTATGAAAGCACTCGTAATCAAACTACTTTTTACCACTTCTGTATATCACATATGGATTGAGAGGAATGTCTGTAAATTTCAAAACATTGCAAGTCCTATATTTCTGTGGTGGTAAGTAAGATCCACTCTGTCATAAGGCATAGGTTGATGTCCCTAGGGAATCTCCCCAGAGGACCTCAAACAAACTGTCTTTTGGCGCAGTGGGATGTTGCTCTTAGCTGATTATATGGCAGATGATAAGGGGTATGAAATTAATTAGTCATGCATGTTCGATATGAGTGGTATGTATTGTATTTTAATCTCCTTGATGAGTATGTTACAGGTCCAAGTTTTTCCCCAGGGCCATAGGCTGGAAGGATGGTCTAGTTATTGCACTAACTTACCCAATTGGGTACTCTGTTTGCAGGTCCTTATAAGTTTACTATGCATAGGTATTTTGTCTCCAAGGATGGAGGCAATCCTTGTTTGTTATCTAGCGATATTTTCTCTTCTGATATGCTTTGCATTGTGGTTTAGCCATAAGTAGTTTGTTGCATTGAGTTGTGTGTTTGAGCCATGTGAGTTGTGTGTTTGAGCCATTGATTTATTGTGAGTGGAGGTAATAATTAGCAGGGGAGTATTGTGAGGTTTAGAATAGGAGTGGTGAGGTCCCAAGGGAGATGAAGTGTGAGCCATATAACATAGGACATTTCTCCAATTGTTGATTAGGTCCAGATCTATGGACTGCATTACGGGGCAGCTTTCTGCTGCTACTGCATCTACTGTTCATGTAGTGTTACATTCCTGCTGCTACAACTGCTTTTACTATACCATACTGCTGGTAATGTGGCAGTTTTGTTGCTGCTGTTTGTGTTGGTTGTGTCTTTTTGTTGTCATGCTCTGCGCAGCCAAGTTACAAACGAAACTCTGCCCAAATTTTCTCTAAAATTCCAGTGGTACTTGCTAAGGTAGTTGTTAGATACTATTTAATGTGATTTACCATTCTCGTCATTGCACGCTTATCGTGGTTCAAGGGTCACCCTGAATGTTAGACTCTATTTAATGTGATTTACCATTCCCGTCATTGCACGCTTATTCAATTGCTTCTAGCTTATTTCACTTGCTCTATGGGGAGTTGTCCCAAATTTTATTACCCAATGTGTTTGGTTTTTGGCCTACCTTTTGGGGGGCTGTCCCAAAGGAGGGAACTGTTCAGTCCATGCACTCATCTAATATGTTGTTCACCCAACTCAAGGATAGCTGCAAGAAGTGCTATTTGAGGAATTCCAAGATTTAATTCAAAGTCAGTTGATCGCAATGATTCACCCTACTACTTTTGATGAGCTTCTGGCCATCTACCGAATGGTTTAGAAACTTATTTAGATCTCCAGAGTTGCATTATTTGTAGTTTTGGTTTTTTGCTTAGTTACCCTGTAGCCACTTGGCCTTTTCCATCTTTTCTTTATTTATTTTGTTTTGTCCTCCTGGAGTATGCCCCTTGTAGGCTGTATATCCTTTTCCCCTTTTATTTTCAAGCTGGTTTATCCACAAAAAAGGACAAAGAATGTCTATTAACAAGAGCCCTAACTTCTCTTTGTTTGATAGTCATTGAGGCCCCTCATATTCCAACAACAAAAAAGAAGAGGATTTATTGCAAAAGACATAATAAATGCTAACAAAAATGGCATGTAATAGGAAGTAGTAACATATGCCAGACCAAATAGAGAGAGAATGGTTACCTCCATTTGGGCACCCCCTTTGCTGGTAGAATGAGCAAGTTTGTTGATTCTTCTTTTTATTCTTCTTTTTGCTACTTGAAGTCCAACCCTTGTCCTCATCAGGGGGGTCAGGAGGTGTGGATCCTAAGATGTCTTTGCCATTATCCTTGACCTCAATATCAAGATCACTTCCAATCCCTTGGAGTATAACCTTCTCTGGAAGGTTAGAGCTAGAGTAGGACTTTGTATCACCTTGGTGGCTGCATCTAGGGCTACACTCCCCCCTTTGTTCAGAGCCTCAAGAACTTTATATTGGACCTCTGGATCTTTATTGGAGATTTCTGCTTCCGGCACCTACTCCCCCAAATTATCCTTGGGTGTAGTTGAGATAGTGGCTTGGGATTACACTTATGACCAAAAATCTTGCACTCTGCACATTTAGGTGGAAGCCACTGATATTCCACTTTGATTACCACAGATTCACCATTGAGCTTTATCACCACTTCGCTAAGAAGTTCATCCCCTGTAGAGATCTCCACACATACCCTTGAAAAGTCCAACCTTTTCTTGGTTGTTGTAGCATTATCGACATGAATTGGTTTCCCAATTGAGTTGGTAATGCGGCTAAAACTCTTCGTTGTCCAGCACTCCAAAGGTAGCTTATGGAGCTTGACCCATGCTGAAATTGATGGTGGATGGGCTGTTGTGGGAATTGACATACACTTCCAGTCTGTGAGTACTAAGTAGTGCCTAGAAAAGATGTAAGGCCCTTCTTCCAGTACTTTCAACTTGGTTTCTTCATCTTTGAAAACAAAGTAGAAGTATGATCCAACTTCTTAATTACCCAAAAAAAAAATGATCCAACTTGTTTTACAAATGAAGGAGCATCCAATTCATGCTGATATGATAGCCAAGCATGCTGCCTTGTTTCTTAGTACCCTTGTTCCATAAACCTTGCTAACTGATTCTTCAAGTGTTAGGTGACAGATTGCTCAAGGTGGATGCTCTGAATAGAGATATTGTTTTATGTGCTTATGGCCCAATTGGGTAGTTGTGCTTGCAGGTATTTGACTCAATTTGGGAGATGACCCAAGTCCATACATGGATCAAATTCTGAGGGGATCTCCATTAATGCTTTTACTCAGCTCTTTGATGAGCTTGATTCTTGTTTTGAGTTGTGTGACCTACTTAAAGTGTGAAACCCTTGTGAGTGGTGTGCTTGAGCTTCTAATTTTCCTTTTGAGTGGAGGTAATAGTTAGTGGGGGCACATGGAGAGGTTTAGTTGAGGGAGCTTGGACATTTAGAGAGAGTTTTGAAGTGGTAAGGTTTGAGGGAGATGAAGGGTGAGCCTCAAATTTAAGTATATGCAATTCACTCTATTATTCCATTGATATTGATACTACCTGTCTTATCTCATTATTATCATGTTTTACCTTCCTATGGTCTGAATTGTAGTTCATTTGATCATTATTAACTGTAATTATGGGCTGCCATATCTGGGCAGACGTCTGTTTTTTCTGGGTTGATAAAATACAGCCGTTATGCTGTCAAAATTTCCCCTTATCTGAGTTCCATACTGCTATAGCTCCAAATTGTTGTAGCACAATGTGCTTGTGGAGTAGCAGTCCAATGTTCCAGTTGCCTCTGATGTTCAAACATCAAGCTATCCTTCAGTAGCTTGCAGATCCAAAGGTGCTGCAGCTCTGTGCAGCAGTAGATAGACTCCATGGGACATGTCCATGCTCCAGCAGTAGTGTGCATCAGTGTGTAGCAGCATCCCGGTCTTTGACATCGGTATTAGCGGCCCGATTACCTTGTGTTGACATCCCGGTCGCGGTGTTGGGATTGCAGGTTTGAAGGCTGCTACGTGCGGCAACAAAAGCATCATCGGTAGCATCGGCTGACTCTGCGTGCGGCCGGCGGCCGAGCATAAATCCGCCAGCCCGGTTGGGTCTAGTCTCACGGTTTGCGGCAATAACCAAGCTCGGTATTTGTAGCTCAGTCTGCCGTTTTTTCAAGGTGCTTGCGGCTACGTGCGGCTGATTAGACTCCATGTGACAAGTCCATGCACCTGCAATAGTGTGCTTCAGTGTGTAGCATCAGTTTGCAGCATTAGTGTTCGATGGCGCAAAAGCGGCGATTGTACAACATCGCAGGCATCGATAGCGATAGCGGCAGCAGTTGGATCTAGTCTCATTGATCCTGCAGCACTATCCAAGGTTCATCTCCTCTGTTCAAGGTTCAAAACATACCACAAGGGCTCTATTCCAATGTTATCATAATCCATATCACATGATAAGAGCATGCTTTACTAGTCAATATGTAATAACTACTTCTATTCCTCCTCAGACTTTCTATGTTGCCAACGTGGCCTTCCCATTTCCTTTTTGTTTTTGTCCTCCTTGGGGTATGCCCCTTGTAGGCTGTATATTCTTTTGCCTCTTTTTATTTTCAATCTTGGTTTACCGAAAAAAAAAGGAGCATTTTCCTTCCAAACTACTCAGGCTGTAGCACACAACAAGTTATATGGCATTTTCCCATCAAGAAAATACTCAATTAAACAATGATTCCAGGAATAGTTGTCCACGTCAAATTCATCAAGTTCAATCACTGCATCCTCATTGCATCTCCAAATGGTGATCGAGTTTCATACTCTTAGAAGGAGCTTGGGCTTTGAAAAGGGAGGACCAGTCCTGTGTTTTCCCTAATTTTAGGTTGGGATTTGGATCTTCTTTAGGTTTAGTTGGCTCGAGAGGATCCTCAATTTCAACGAAGTCAACCTCGAGAATTCGGGATTTAGACTTTGGGGAGACATGATTCTCCTGTATAAAGGCTATCTAGTCTGTGAGTTTGGAGAAATCAACCTCCATTCCAGAGTTCTTCAACTTTTCCTCTATAGATTTAACTAGAGAAGCAATCTTCTCCTGCTTCTTCAATCTTTCACCTGCAGTTTGAAAGACTTCCTGTAATTTTCGTGAGGAATTAGAGCTGGAACCAGTAGGGCTATGAGGACCAACCGTGGGTTTCGATCCTTTAATGGGAGTGGTTGGTACTTTATTGGGAGAGGAGTAAGGTACGTGCTAAGATTTAGGATCACCGTGAGGTGTATTTGACGAAGATCCAGAAATGGGATGACCATCAGGTGTAGGGCTCGAAAAATCTGATGTATTAAGGCCAAAGGGGTAATGATCATGAGGTTTGAAAGGGGTATTGGTGAGGTTGAGAAGTTTAGCATCTAGAGGTGTATCTGGGAACTCAAAGCACAAAGCTGAATACCTTTGAGGAGTGGATCTGTTCGACATAGGAGTCCCTGACTGAAGAAATTGTGCCGATCGAGGGATGGTATTAGCTACACCCCAACAGATCTTGCTCTTTGGGGGTAAACATTGGATTGCTGGAAATAGTGTGGTTGAGATTGAGATTGTTGACGATTCTTGTGGGTTTCTATGGAATCAATGACCTTGAGCCCTAAGCCATCTGCTTGTGATTGCGCACCTTCTGCAATGGAGATAGCAGATTCTTCCATTCTAGGGTATCAGATCGCCTAGAGAGAGAAGGGGTGACATTTGCTGTTTTGGAAAGAGAGTTACATTAATAGTTTATTCATGCCCCATTATACCCTTATTTGGATCATAAACAAGTTAAGCATGACATACTGTTTGGTTCTTTTTACTTCTTTGCAATGGAAAATAATTGTGTGCGAGCGTGCCAGAGAGAGTTTCAATCTCCTCCCTCAGATTAACTTTGGAAAACCAAACCTAATCAGGCGATTGTGTTTTGTTGGTTCAATTACCTCAATTAAGAGGATTTTTCTTAATAAGTGAAGAAATGCAAACCAATAAACTTAGGAAATTAAAGAACAATAAAGAAACAAGACACTTCGATTAATAAATCAAAGATAAACTTACTTCGAAATTGTCTCCAACTTCAAATACAGAGTAACAGAACTTCGAACAGGTGATTGTTGCAAGAACAACCGGGATAGGGGTGATTGTTACAAGAACAATCGAGATAAATCCTAGTCTAAATCCTAATCTACTTCCTAATCTACTTCGAACTGTGTTCGAGATCCTAAACTACTTTGAATTGAGTTTGAAATCCTAAACTACTTTGCCAATGAACAAACCAAGCATCAGTTTTTTTATAGCTGTTTGTTGAAGATTTGTCCGGGCTTTTCACTCTTCAATTTCTTCTATTTATAGACGTTGCTTGTAGTTCGAACTTCCCGCTCCATGGATTTGAATCTAGCTTGCTTCGAACTCCAACCTCCACTCTGATAGTTGGCAGTTATTTTCCTTCCACGTCTGAATTTAAATTCTCCCTTCTCCTAGAAGCTTTAAATCTGCACGTTGGCTTAACAAACTCAAATGATAACATATTTAGGGAAATAACTGCTTCCCAGAAGTATTCCACGTGTTCTAACTGCCAATCGCCTTGTTTCTTAAGTTTACACGTGGAGCTTGTGCGTTCAGCAGTTGATATCATGGCTTCGAGGCCAATCTCTATTTTAGTAATGGCTTGTAACTGCCAATAACTACCTTTCTAAATTAAGAAGCAATACGACATCGTATTTGGTGCGTTATATCTTATTAATCCAGTGTATCTTCATTGACGAGTAATTGCCAACGTTTGGCACTTTTGATTACGTGTCAATTAATCATTGGATTGGTTAATTTTATATGTAAACATACCCCCCACATTAACATCTTTGTTCAAAGGATTTGAATAAATGTTAATGTGCCTTCTGCCGCTTCGAATTCCTGTAAGCTTCCAAAGCAGAAGTTATTGGCAGTTTCAATCACATCCCACGATGCAGTTATCAATAAATCTCTTCATTCTTATGAGAGATTCATGGATAGTGGGCAGTTAACACCCACGTTCTCCATTTTTCAGAATTCGAATCGTTTTTAAACTAGAATTCTGCTTATAAAAGACTTAATCACTGGTAAAAATCAATTGCCAATTTGTAAACCGATCTTCGTCCGAATTCAACCATGGCTGATATTTCTAACACTCAAAATGCCTTCGAAAACTTGGCTCTAAATGACCCAATTTCTGCTGACACCAGAAATATTGTGACACCAATTGTTGGTGAGATTCGAAGGGATCGATCTTATACAGTTGCTCAAGTAGAAACTTCTGAGCCTATTGACCCATGGGATCCTCCATCTCCTCCTGCTCATAAACCCTTTCTATGGGGTTTACCATCTGAGATAGTGGTGGTAAGAATGGATGACCTCATTGCTATAAAGGTTTGGAGCCACTATCGCTCATTAGCTATGAGCAAATATTTATCCCCTTTCATCAGACAAGATCCCAACATAATGCTGCTTGACAGCCTCATTGCCACCTGTTTAACTCCTGGCTTCTTTAAAGTCCATGAGGATGAAAGGTCAGGTTTTGCTGGATATGGAGAGCTTAAGCAGAAAGCCAGTACTCAATTTATATACTGGTTACATGAGGTTCGAAGGCCTCATTTCGAAGGTAACTTCATTGATCCTGCCAATCTTTCCCTTCGAGAACTTCCTGAGAATACGGATTGGTTTGAAGAGCTAAAGAATATCAAGTTCGACCCTACTCCTTATCATGCTAACCTTTCTTATTCTCTTTATCCTCATTCTGATTCCCTCAAAGCCAAAGAGCTATTGGCTGCTTTTGCTTTTTTGGATGTAGGTATTCTTGAAGAGGACATATCTTTTAAGAACTTTTTATGGGCTTGCGAAACTCTCCAATGTAGTATTCAAACTAGCCCTTTCTTTCACTCTTTTCTGAGTCAACTTCCTCTACTTCGAATGTGGATGAAGAATAACACTGCTTCGTTTGGGTTTAATCAAGACCTTCATGATTACGAAGTGCTTCATGATCAGATCTCCAAACTTCATAAAAAGGTGAAAAACCTAAAAGGGCGTTCCTTTGAAACGCCCACTAATGTTTCTAAGAGGCTTCGAAGGAGGTTAAAAAGTTACATGAAAAGAAATACTCTCAAATTGGCCAAGTTCGAAGTCAAAGCCAAGATTCTGGTTTTGAAAATCAGGCCATTGATTGAGAAGAAGCTCAAAATTGACGAAGAAAACAAGGCTAGAATGATGGAAAAAGAGTTTTTCAGTTTTACTTGGACAAGATTCCATGCCTTAGTGACTTGGAGCTTTCCTCATTATTTCCAAATCATCCCTACTCCAACAGCTGCTTCACCACCAGTAGATGCTTAGTTTCCTTCGTGTAATAGGATTTTATAGCATGTACTTTCCTTATATCTGAAGTTTTATGAAATATTAGTTCTTTCTATGGTTTGCTATACACTTTTAAATGCTTTTCGAAACACCTAATTATGCTTTAAACCAATTTGAACTTTCAAGCATAAATTGTTAAAATACATTTCATGAGAATAAACCAAAAAGTGGTTCGAAGCATGAAATGATTTATGATTTAAAAATAATTATCAACCAAAAGTTGAAACCAATCGTGGGCCGAAAAATAATCATAGGCCCAATAACTTTAAAACGGATATTTGGCCCGAAACGCTGCACCGCTTCCTCGTAACGTATAAAATCTAGGGCTTGGAACGTTTTCATTACGCCTTCAAACTTTCAAACACTTCGTTCTCCCTCTCTTTCTCTCTCAACCCTGCATCCATGGCTTCTGAAAGCGCTATCCAAATGGGTACCTCCTCACTCGTTCTTCGAAGATACGTTGAGGAAGAAATGTCAAACTCACGTAGTGATTTGAATAATCAAGTCTTCATAACGAGTCCCGATAGAACTAATACTCATATTCTAGGGCCTGCATTCTTCGATCTTCCTCTCAAGTTTACATCATGCTACCCTATCTTAGAAGAAGGTAGGCTTATAAAGGATCAAGAGTTAAACTTTGCAGATTGGCCTACAAGAAACTTTGTATGCTGGCCAGTTCAGGATAATGATTGGGGTGAATGGACTAATCATATTTCAAAATATAAGAGGACTGATTTGGAGGAGATTGGACTCTGGCACATTATCGCTCTGCTTCGAAATGGTATTCCACAAAACCCTACACTCATACACACTGCCCTAGCCTTTTGGGATTCGTCATTTAATTATTTCCGATTTAACTGCAGTATGATGGCTCCCACAGTTTTAGACGTGTCACTTCTCACTGGACTTCCCCCATTTGGTCCAATGGTTGATATTTCCAAATCCATCGATGTCTCGCCTTTGGCAGTCATGAAAACCTCAGGCTCACACGCCTCATACGGAAGCTTTCTTAGAAATGAGGCCAAATTCAAAGATAGAATATCTGATAGGGAGTTTTTTGCATATCTTCTGTACACCTTCTGTAAAATGATCTTCTGTCATAGTGGTAAGAAGATTATGCTTGAATTTGCCCCTTTGGCATATTGCCTTTCTCAGGGTCAGAAGTTTGATTTGGCTTCACACTTCTTGGGATACGTTTATAAAATAGGATCTGACAGTCAATCGAAACCACTTATGTTCAACATAGGGGGCCCTCTTTGGTTCTTACAACTGTGGATTCTGGCGTATTTTCCAATATTCAAAGTTGCTATTTCAAAACCTATTAATGTTTATGGGGATAAATTCAGAGTCATGGCTTCGAAACCCTTGACTTTGGTTGAATATCTTCAGTATTTCCATGACATGAAAGAGGATAAGGAAGAATCAGAATTCTTTCCTTTTGTTGATTGGAGCATTGGACCTACCTGGATAAAAGATATAATGGAGAACAGAGGTGCCAAAACTTTTGCTGCTGCTTGGGGAAGTATTCTTCTTTCAAGAGAGATATTTATAGGTGGGATTGTTGGTGGCTGCAAGCAAACTCACGCTGAGACTTATTGTCCTGCCCAGTTTGCAAGACAATTTGGCATGGTACAAGCCATCCCATGTCCTTACCCTGGAGAGGCTAATGTACCTCTATATGTTAGAAAGAAGGTTGACAAGAACCTGATCTCACATCTTAATGTGGAGTTTAGAAGATCCAGGGCAAACTTTAAACCTTGCCAATTCACCATGGATAGTCCAATATTCATTAAATTTGCCAGCTGGTGGCATAATCTTCTCAAACTGTACCACCAATCCCACATAGCTCAAGGTTTCGCAAACCACATTGGTTGTTCTGTTGGTGAAGCACGATCCAGTTCCTTATCTATGTCAGATGATGAATTCAGTCCTGACAGGAGAGATGAGCCTCAATCAGTTCCAAGAGAAGCAACACCATATGTACACTCTTCTGCTCTGGTACCTATAGCTTTACATGTTAAACCACTCCAGTCTGTTCCACAAAGAGTGACCAGGTCTCAACAACAAAGAACCCCTTCTTCTTCCATCAGGTAATTTTTGATGATTCTGAGTATTAATTATACTTTCGAATCCTTTCTATTTTCTTATTTCAAAATTCAACATACAGAGTCTGTATCTAAGAAGAGGATGAGGAAAGAAACATGAATTGCACAAACCCCTACTTCGTCAGGTTCGAATTCCAGTAATTCTCTTATCCATTCTTAGTAACTTTCTGATTTTTCACATAACTAATCAGTAGTTCCTTTTATCATTTCAAAAGCTAAGAAGGACCAAGAAACTTCAGTATCGAAAGAAGGATCTAGCCAAGAAAAGGCTAAATTTGCTAAGGTTTACAAAGCTTCGAAACGAAGAAGGATAATGTTAAGTGAAGAGTCAAAAGAAGAAGATACAAGGGATATCACTATAGGCCAATTTGTAAAAGGTGAGTTATTACAAACCCAATCTTATCCAAGCCCTTTAGATTTATTCTTGCATTTCTTGTTTTAATGAAGGATATGCTTTCAGAGAAGAAGTCAAAACCTAAGTCTATCAAGACTTCGAAGGCCTTTGTGGAGTCATCTGAGCATACAGAAGAATCTCCTAAAGCACAAGCTTTAGTGCAAGATATGTCTCCCCCTATTATCAACATTGTTGCAAAAGCTTTGGCTTCGGAAAGCATTCGAAGTGAGCATATCAGAATATCCACAAAGGCAAGTCCTATCGCAGGGATCATTACTGAGCAAGCTGAGGCTATAGATGGACAAACTATTCCTGATCCACTTTTAGATGCCAATATGCCTATTGAACAAATTCCACTAGAACCATCTCATCCAATTGAGGTAATTTGGTTCATTATGTTCATGCTTGCATTAATCATATCTTACTTCGAAGACTTAAGTCTAATTATGCTTATGCACTCTTTTGACAGGAAACTGGTGCTTCTGCTAGCACCATTGTTGGTGATTCTCTTCCCCTGGAACAGTTCAATCAAAAAGTGAGTGATTTCTGTAATACAATCACTAATCCTAAAGCTCCAATCCCTTCTCCAGAATCTCCTATCATCCAAAACAAGGTTGAACAAGGCTCATCTGCATCTGAGTTGGTCAAGCCTACCTTCTTACCAGAAGAGATTCAGGAGTTGAGGGAGATTCTCCAACAGTTCTCAAAATTAAACTTTGAGACCATTGCTGAAGGGGATTTGAAGATGTATTTGAGCATTTGCTGTCAAGCTGCTTGGGTTTTGAAGCCTACCTCTCAAGAGCTACATGCACAACTTTTGACCAAGGCTTCTGAATTCCAAGTAAAAGCCCTTCAACTCTGTGAAGTCCAAGAGAGGCATCTTCAAAGACAGAGTTGGAAGGCATCTTTGGCCAGTGCAGAGGATGAAGCACAGACTGTAATTTCCTCCTACGATCAAGATGTTGCTAAGCTACATCAGTTGAAAGAAGAAGAGGCTCGACTTGAAGAGGCTTTACTCGCAGTCAGAGGGGAGATTGCTCAAACTACTTCCCACATGCAAACTTACATGAGCAAGGCTTCTTCAACAATTGAGACCATAAGGGAACTTAAGAATCAACTGCAAAGAACAACTGATCTAGGAGATGTGTATGAATTTGTTTGTAGTAAGGGTGCTTCTATATTGGCTAGCTTAACAGACACAATTGTACAGCTTATGAATTAATCAATGAAATATTCTTGTTTTCCAATCTCATAGCTGTTCATTTGCTTGGAATGTTAATCTCATTGTTCGAACTATGGGTTCCAACCAACACAAATCTGCTTGTGCTTAATGTTTACCTTGGTCAGCACAAGCAATGAGAGATGAACTACTTTATAGTTTTTATCTTCTATTAAAGGACTCCCATATAGTTGGGACGTAGGCCTTTAAATATCTCCCATTAATCTTTCTTCTATGGACATAACCATTCAAATCTTTTAAATGATATGCCCCTCTTTTAAGGACTCTATGAATTTGAAAAGGTCCCTCCCAGTTTGGAGCCCATTTCCCAAGTCCTTACTTTCTTTCTTTGATAGGCAACACTACTTTCCATACTAGGTCCCCTATATCAAAGCTTCGAACAACCACTTTCTTATTGTAACTTCTGGCTACTCTTAATTTTTGCACCAAGATCTGATTTAAAGCTTTAATTCTTTCTTCATCTATCCCTTCGAGCTCCATATGCATTGCTTGGTGGTATGCTCCAATATCCAATTCATTCTGGGAAGCGACTCTTTGTGACTTCACTACTATCTCCATTGGTAACACAGCATCATGCCCATAAGTTAGAGCAAAAGGAGTAGCTCCAGTACTGGTTCTTTTAGTGGTTCGATACGCCCATAACACATTTAATAGCAAATTTGGCCATTCTTCTGGGTTCCTATCAACCATTCTTTGGCTGCCTCTTTTGATTATCTTGTTGGTTGATTCAGCCTGACCATTTGATTGAGCATAATAGGATGTAGAGTTAATCAAGGACACCCCATGAGAGGCTGCAAAAGCTTTTACTGCTCTACCTTCGAAAATGGATCCATTATCTACTGTTATAGTTTTTGGAGATCCAAACCTATAGATGATATTCTTAATGAATTCAATTACTTGCTCTTGAGAGACACTTTCAAAGGCTTGAGCCTCCACCCATTTGGTGAAATAATCAGTAGCAACTAGTATAAATTTATCCCCATTTCTAGATGGAGGGTAAATCATACCAATCATATCCATTGCCCAACCCCTAAATGGCCAAGGTTTAACTACATACTGCAATTCAGTGACTGGCAATTTTTTAAGAGGTCCTGTCTTTTGACAAGCTTCACACCCTTTTGCATAGTCAATGCAATCCTTTAAGATAGTAGGCCAGTAATATTCATACCTTCGAATCAACCATCTCATCTTGATTCCTGCTTGATGAGCTCCACAAATACCTTCATGAACTTCTGCCATAACCCTAAAAGCATCAACTTTGTTTAAACACTTAAGCAGCAATCCATCTGCTCCTCTCTTAAACAGTTCCCCATTATACATGATGTAGTTGACAGATCTTAGCCTTGTTGCTCTACCTGTTTTGGCATCAGGTCTTGTTATATAGTCAATTAATGACTGCCTCCAGTCATTTGAACTAGGAGAAGAAGTGATCTCACATACTTCGAAGTTCATGTTTCTGTCTTTAAGCATTGACAAAGATTTTCTTAGAGTTAATTGACAAAACTCTCTACTGTCATCCAGGATAAACTTGAATCCTGATGCTCTTTGAGCCAATGCATCAGCTTCTTCATTGAGGAACCTCGGAACATATGTAAAAGAAATCATGTGAAATTGCTGAACTAACGACTTCACATGTTCATGGTACAGTTTTAAACCAACATTGTGGCAACCAAATTCTCCATTTACTTGGTTTATAATCAACTGAGAATCTCCAAACACTTCTGTTATATCAACTTTCAAAGTAAGCAAGAGTTCTAAACCAGTGATTAGAGCTTCATATTCTGCTTGATTATTAGTACATTCCCCTTCATTTATTCGAAATCCAAACTTGGTCTTCGAACCTTGAGGAGATTCCAAAACAACTCCAATTCCAGCCATCTGAGATGTTTTCGAACCATCGAACCACATTTTCCATGGTTTGACTATTATTGCATTAACCTCTGCTATCTCAGGAGTTTCAATTTCATTTGGGTGATCAGCCAAAAAGTTAGCCAGAGCTTGCCCTTTGACTGATTTTTGAGGAATATATTCTAGACTAAATTCAATTAAGGATACAATCCACTTCCCAATTCTACCACTGAGTACAGGTTGGGACAACATATACTTCATAACATCAGTCTGAGAAATTACATAAGTTACTCTAGGCATCATTTAGTACCTGAGTTTCTTCGAAGCAAAGAACAAAGTTAAACATAACTTTTCTACTGCAGAATATCTAATTTCACAATCATTAAGAAATCTACTTAGATAATAGATAGCTTGTTCCTTCCCTTCCTCATTGTCTTGAGCCAATAAAACTCCTATTGAGTCATGGTTTGCTGCCAAATATAGTTTAACTGGCTCTCCCCTCCTAGGTGGGACAAGAACTGGTGGATTGATCAAGTACTCCTTGATGGCCTTGAAAGCATCATCATGCTCCTTTGTCCATTCGAGGTCCTCTCCATCCTTCAGTTTTCAATAGAGAAGAAAAAACTTTAGTTTTCCCTGCAGTATTAGATATAAATCTTCGAAGAAAATTCAATTGACCAAGAAATTTCTGTAGTTCTTTCTTGTTTGAGGGAGGTTTTGCTTCAATAATAGCTTTAGCTTTATTTTTATCAACTTGAATACCTTTGCTATGAACTAGATATCCCAAAAAGTTACCTGCCATTACTCCAAAAGCACATTTAGCAGGATTCAACTTTAGTTGATAATGCTTCATCTTTGAAAAAGCTATTTTCAGGTGTTCTACATGATCATCAATAGATCCTGACTTGACAATTATGTCATCTATGTAGCATTCTAGAAAACCCCCTATTATTTCATGAAAGATAGTGTTCATAGCTCTTTGATAAGTAGTACCAGCATTCTTAAGCCCAAAAGGCATCTTGACCCACTCAAAGATCCCAAGGTTGCTAGGGGCTCTAAATGCAGTCTTATGAACATCTTCCTCAAATTATGCAAATCGATTGTACCACTAATGTCCATCCATAATAGACATGATTTTGTGGCTCAGAGAACTATCCACAAGCATGTCTACTACAGGCATGGGTACTCATCTTTAGGGGGTTGCGGTGTTCAAGTTTCTAAAATCAATGCACACCCTAATTTTCCCATTTTTCTTGACAACAGGAACAATATTTGATAGCCATTCTACATATCTTGCAGTTCTAATAAAACCAGCATTCAAAAGATTTTGAACTTCCTTTTTAACCAAGAAAATGGTTTCAGGAGACATTTTCTTGGAAGTTGTTTGAAAGGCTTGCAATTAGGTTTGATAGGTAATCTATGTTCAACCAAATTTCTACTCAAACCTTTTAGTTCTTTATAACTCCAAGCAAAGCATTCTTTGTTCTCTTTAAGCACTGCGATCAACTTGGCCTTCGAAGCAGTATCAAGCCCCTTATTGATTTGCATAGTGTTTGGAACAATTCCTTCTCCCAATTCTACTTCTTCCACAGGATCTTGAGATTCGACATGACCTATAAAGGCCTCTTCGAACTCAACTGGCTTCAACCCCCAGTCAGATTTCTCAGCCAACAATTCCTCCCAATCATTTGTTTCTTGTAATCTCTGCTCTATTTCAAGAGCCATAAACTTAACTAAGGCCAAAGATTTGGCCTCTTCGAACTCTGTCTTGGACTCACATCCAAGCAGCTTCATCTGGTGGATTGTCTGATTCATAATCAACTGCTTGTTTGAGTTTGGATTTCAGTTCTGCCAATTCTCCTATTTCCAATACATTGGATGGAGGGGTGGCAGTTTGTGCAATTTCACTCAGAGGGATGATTTCAGGCTTATACATCTCTGCCTCTGCACAATTTGTTGAAGTACAAAGGGGTGTGGGTTTGCTTTCACCTCTTCGACCCTCACTTCTTTCCCATTTTCATATTTCACAATCATCAGGGCTTGGTGCATTGAGGATGGAATGCAGCCATTGACATGAATCCAATCCCTACCAAGTAAAGCATTATACTTACTTGTAAAAGTGTCCACCACAAAGAAAGCTGTATCAGTTTCTACTTGGCCAACTTTCAGGCATATAGAAACAATTCCTTTGGGATTCTTACTTTCACCCGATGAACCCAAAGAATGGATGTGCTTGTTGGGATCGGTCCCAACCCTTTTCTTTTCCCAACTTCTTCAGAGTCCTAGAAGGCAAAATGTTCACTGCTGCACCATTATCAACCAAAATTCTGTTTAACGAAATGCCATCAAACAAAGCAGATATGTATAATGGTTTTAAATGGTGCCTCATGTCATTCGAAGGTGATTTGAAAGGATAAAAGAAAGATCAGCATAATCCAAATCAACAATCAAAGGATACTTAGAGTCATTTTTTGTTTCTGGAATGAAGATTGCCTTCTCTTTGGAGGTTACTTCTGGTTCTTCTGCTGTGTTTACCATAATCATGAAATCCTCCTCCTCTTCTTCCTTTTGAATTTTGGAAATCAAAGCTCCCCAGCTGTCATTCCAACCATTATCATAAGTGAGATTATATTCTTCATCACTTGAAACATCAATAACCTCCATAAGAGCAACTGTTGGTTGTAATGCCCTTCGAATTGGTGAACAATCTGGTCCGAAAGGTCCAAAGTTAATAAATGAAGGAGTTAACATATTAATCTGGACTTCAGGTAGAGTCCCAAATTGAATGGTACTTTTTTCCTGCATTGGTAGCCCTGATCCAACTTCTGCTGCGTTCATTTTCTTTGTAAACTCTGCTACAGAAGTTTCCATAGGGGAAAATGTTCCAACAGGAGACGAATTTGTTTCCCCTCCTTCTTCCTGTTCCACTATCATGGCTTCTAACAAGCCAGATTGATAGCTTGCCAAGGAATTTGGAGAAGTTGGATTGTCCTGAGGTACTCCACTGTCCATCCTTGTAGCCAATTTTTCCAGAGTTTCTCTTTCTGATTGAGTAAATCCCTTGAAGAGATTCCTCGAAATCCTCTCTTGAAGTCTATTAAACAACAGGTTGAACTCATCACCCCCATTAGGTTTCTCCTTGGAAGCATATTCTTCCATTTGGAAGCTAGTATACCTCCTTTGCAACTTCCTTTTCTGTGTTCTTGTCAACATAGGAATCATTTGAGGTGCCTTGGTCTTTGGATCTCTAATAACTACCCATTGACCAGTAGGAGCACTGGGAGGTTTAACCATTTTGTTTCCTATTTTAGCAGAGGTTCTACATTCTTGAAAAAGTTCTGGTTTAATCTTTTTCAGAAACCAATCAGGAACCCCCTTCACCAAAGTAAATTGCTCCTCTTCTCCTCCATTTCTTTGGCCCATTGGGGCCTTCCCAGTGTTAACCTTCTTCGAAGGAGGATAATCCCTCTTGAAGGCCGGTGGGGCCGGACTAGAAGGTACATTTCTCTTTGAAACAGACCAAGGCCTCTCATTCCTTCCATGATTTGGATTAATCCAAGGCCTTCTTTCATTGTTTTGATCCAAGGCTTTTCTTTCCATCCTCTTTGGAAAGAAATCAACCCCCTGTCTATCCAAATCCTTGAAGATCAAATAGTTGGCCCTGCATTCCATGCACAAACATTCCAAAAAGGATGCCTCGAGCATGGGAAGATGGGACTGCTTAAAGCCCTTGCTAGAAGAACTTCCTGGTGAAATATTTTGACGGTAGGTCTTTCCATCACTATTTCGAGGTTGGCCAATTTTTGACTTTCCTTTGCTAAACTGCACTGAGTTCATTTCCACTTGCACCTGCTTGTTCTGCCACATTTACTTGACAGTTTTAGCCAGAGATGTTGGCACATTAGTGTTGGCAGTCGCTTCTTCAATTTTTGGAAATGGATCAGTATCAATTCCCATAGTCTTTTGTGGAAACATGATCCTTCCTTTCTTGATCGCTCACCTAATCCTATCACGGAAAACATTACAATTTTTAGTGGAATGAGTCCAAGAAGCATGCCATTTGCAATAACTTTTCCCTTTTGTTTCTTCCAAAGTTGGAAGTTTAATATTTTCAGGAAGTTTGATAAACTTTTTCTTCAAAAGGTAATCAAAAATTTCATCTGCCTTTGAAATATCAAATGAATAAACCTTACTAACTGCTTTCTTGTTAGTTCTTGGTAGTATAGAAGAATCCTTTTGAACTAGATAGTCACACACACAAGGTTCATGCTCAACAATTTCAGCAGCATCAATCTCATAAATGGGTTCTTTGTAATAGGTTGAATAAGAAGAATTATTTCTATCAACATCCTCTTCTAACAAAGACTCATATCTTGATACTTTGTAAGTTAAATCAACCAAATCTCTAAATTCAGTAGAATCGAACTTCTTCCTAAGTTCTCTACTTAAGCCATCTTGTGCTATTCTTACGAACTCAACCTCTGGTAGTTGAAGTTTACACTTATTTCTGGCCCTTTTGAACCTAGCAATAAATTGAGCAGCCTTCTCATCAGGCCTCTGCTTTAATCTTGCTAAATCAGCCATAGTAACCTCAGGCTCAGTTTGATAGAATTGTGCATGAAATAATTCTTCCATCCTTTGCCAATTTGGAACTGACTCTGGTGTCAAGTTAGAATACCATTCGAAGGCCGTCCCTGTTAAAGAATTAGAAAATAATTTCAACTTAATGAACCCATTATTGCCTAGTTCCCTACACCGGCAAAAGGAATCTAGCAATATGTTGGGTTAATGGATTGTTTTCCATCTCCATGGAACAAAGTGAAATCTGGGATTTTAAACCCCCTAGGGACTTCGAACTGTTTATCTATCCATTCTGCATAGGGTTTTCTATAAATTTGAGTTTGTACCCCCTGGTTCAAAGGTCCATAAACTTCTTGCATCAAACCCAATATTTCATCTCGAAAGGTTGGATGTTCCTCCAAAGGTACCCTTGAACTAACAGGTGGTTCCCAAGTGACATTTCTAGGCATGTGGTCTTCTAGAATCCTCTGATAACGATCATCAAAAGGCCTAGGTTGCTTGAAACCTCCTTCCTGCTTCACAAAAGGTTCGTAAAGATAGTTCGAATGTACCCTTCCCATTTCTGGTATCCCTGAATACTTAGGAATTCCAACCTCTGGATTAGGCCTTTTTGCACTAGTCCTATCCTTTTCATTAATATGATTTCTAGGAGTATACATATACTCATCAAATCCATAATCATAATTCCTGAAACTTTTCTCCTCATGTACACCATCATAGTTAGGTTCGAATGAGACATTAGTGTTCTGCTTGAACACTTTCTTAGGTTTAGGGATTTGATAATCATAATTTTTTGCAGGCTCATACCAAGATTCTGGTATGTCTTCTACATTTATAGGCTCCTTTCCAGGTCTTGACCTAAATTTGCTTGTGCTAGCCTCTCCTTTATCCTTCTCAAGTGAAGGCAAAGGATCACTTTTAAGCCCTGATTGCTCTTCCAATTTTTGTAATATAAGCTTTTGGTTTGAGCCAATTCTTTAAACGTAGCAATCATTTCAATAAAGTGGTTGGATGACACATTCCCTCCAATTTCTGGATTCTTTGGGTCATCACCTTGCACAGTTTTGTTTTTCCTAGTATTCATTCGAGAAGCCTAGCCAATTCCCATATTTAAGTCTTGACCAGCACAAATCTCTGGTCCAACTTGAAGGCCTTCGATTTGTTCATTCTCTTTAGAATTACCATTGTTCTCATCTTCTGGCGTTTGGCCAGTCTGAGAATCATCCACTTACTTCCTAAGGTTTGGAGCCATTTAACACTTTCTGGTGTCCCACCGGGCGTGCCAAAAAAGATGTGTTTGGTTCTTTTCACTTCTTTGCAATGGAAAATAATTGTGTGCGAGCGTGCCAGAGATAGTTTCAATCTCCTCCCTCAGATTAACTTTGGAAAACCAAACCTAATCAGGCGATTGTGTTTTGTTGGTTCAATTACCTCAATTAAGAGGATTTTTCTTAATAAGTGAAGAAATGCAAACCAATAAACTTAGGAAATTAAAGAACAATAAAGAAACAAGACACTTCGATTAATAAATCAAAGATAAACTTACTTCGAAATTGTCTCCAACTTCAAATACAGAGTAACAGAACTTCGAACAGGTGATTGTTGCAAGAACAACCGGGATAGGGGTGATTGTTACAAGAACAATCGAGATAAATCCTAGTCTAAATCCTAATCTACTTCCTAATCTACTTCGAACTGTGTTCGAGATCCTAAACTACTTCGAATTGAGTTTGAAATCCTAAACTACTTTGCCAATGAACAAACCAAGCATCAGTTTTTTTATAGCTGTTTGTTGAAGATTTGTCCGGGCTTTTCACTCTTCAATTTCTTCTATTTATAGACGTTGCTTGTAGTTCGAACTTCCCGCTCCATGGATTTGAATCTAGCTTGCTTCGAACTCCAACCTCCACTCTGATAGTTGGCAGTTATTTTCCTTCCACGTCTGAATTTAAATTCTCCCTTCTCCTAGAAGCTTTAAATCTGCACGTTGGCTTAACAAACTCAAATGATAACGTGTTTAGGGAAATAACTGCTTCCCAGAAGTATTCCACGTGTTCTAACTGCCAATCGCCTTGTTTCTTAAGTTTACACGTGGAGCTTGTGCGTTCAGCAGTTGATATCATGGCTTCGAGGCCAATCTCTATTTTAGTAATGGCTTGTAACTGCCAATAACTACCTTTCTAAATTGAGAAGCAATACGACATCGTATTTGGTGCGTTATATCTTATTAATCCAGTGTATCTTCATTGACGAGTAATTGCCAACGTTTGGCACTTTTGATTACGTGTCAATTAATCATTGGATTGGTTAATTTTATATGTAAACACATACAATGATGCATGAGAGATTGAAACTTCATAAGCATGAATAAAATAAACTTGAGGTGTCCACACAAGTGGGAAATGAGTATTGGGCCATGCATAAGCATTATTAGAGTGAGAAGGGGGAAGGGATCAGGTTGACTTAGTCGAACAACAACACAAACACACATTGTAATGAACCCATTTCATGAGGTGAGACTAAAATAAATAAGAAATAAGAAGAAAACAAGACAAGGTTTGAGCGCTCAAAGGTTATGGTTTGAGCGCTCAACCCCCATCAAAGAGATATGAACTTTTGATGATTTCTGATCCTTCTTTGGTGCTTTAGTGAACTTTGAGCTTTCTAGTCAATGTTTAATTGTAGAAGGAACCCCCGCTTTCTTTATGAAATGATGTTGTTCTTTGTTTAATGCTAATAAACATCATTTCCATGGCTTTTTTAGGATCATTGATCATTGATCAAAAGTAACATGAATGATTTGAGAGTGGGTGATCCCATAAAAGCCATGGGGATGATGATACCTACACATAGAAGATCGAAGTACAAGACAAACAACATTTTCATGGCTTTTGAGCTCATAAATCAATGATTAGTGTGGATATAAATTGTCTTACAGCCAAGTAAGCCAAACAAAAGCCATAAAAAGATGATACAAACATAAAGAAAGACCAAAAACCACAAAACATGAAAGTACTCAAAACAGTTTGAGCGCTCATGGTATGGACATTGAGCGCTCAAACTGCCTTGAACTGATATTTTTGAAAGCCATTTTCTTGGATATTTAGGACCTTGTGAGTTCATTAGAGGTATAGAAGACCTCCATGAACCCACTGGTCTCCCTCAAGAGCACCAACGCATAACTGATTGTTTAATTTTCCTATCTTTTGGCTTTGATTAAGGCTTCAACTTTGTAGTTTAGTGGATGGATGAGCTAAGCTTGAGCTATGGGTGCAATGTGGGTGGTTTTGAACAGTAGAGTGGGTAACGTGGGTTTGATTAGATGGTGTTTGTATGGATTATGGAGTGTTGTGGTTTCTAGAGAGAGAATGAAGTGGGTTTAGTTGATTCAATGTGGTTAAGCTTGGATTGGGATGGAACTGATGTAGGATATCTAGAAATGGAGTTTTAGAGAGAGAGTGGGCTTAGGATCAGAGTGTAATAGAGTGTAACCTCTGTAAATGGTGGAGATGGGTGGGTTTTATAGAGAGAAATGGGGGAATGGATTTAATTGAACAAGAGAGCCTACCAAAATGATTTAGGCCTCCCCTGGGGTCTACTATTCGCATGCAAGCAACAAAAAAATAGGTGAGTGGCTGTCATGCAGTCAGAATCTCATCAGTAGGTACTTTTCCATCAACAAACTGGATAGGGGGTTTGAGCGCTCATCGGGAGTGCTTGGAAAGTATCCCGGGTCAAAATCGAGGTGTCTACAGAAGTAATACTCAGTTCATTACCAATTTGATTCAGTCTCTTGGTTCAAAATTTGTTATGAAGGATTTGGGCTTTTTGCATTATTTTCTGGGACTTGAAGTTACTCCAATTGCTACTGGGTTGTTTCTTTCTCAATCAAAGTATGCTGGTGATCTTCTTAAGAAAGCAGGAATGGAAGATTGTAAGGCAAGTCCTTCTCCAACCTCTGCCAAAGTCCCTTTAGATCCTTTAGGGCCTTTGTTTCCTGATGTTACATTGTTCAAATCTTTGGTTGGATCACTACAACACTTGACATTAACTAGACCAGAGCTTGCTTTTCCAATTAATGTAGTCTGTCAGTACATGCATCAGCCTCATGAGAGTCATTTTTTGTGTTGTGAAGAGAATACTCACATATGTTAAAGGGACCCTAGATCATGGTCTTCATTTTGTGCCTGGTCCTCTGGTTTTAACTACCTTCTGGATGCAGAGTGGGCTGGAGACCTTGTGGACAGACGCTCCACCACAAGCTATGCCATCTTTTTTTGTCAAAATTTGGTTTCTTGGTGTGCCAAGAAGCAGACCATTGTGGCTAGATTCTCTACAGAGACTGAATATCGTGCCATGGCTCACACTGCCACTGATCTTGTATGGTTACAGACACTTCTTACTGAACTTCATGTGCCCGTTCATCCTCCTCATGTGTTGTGGTGTGATAACAGGTTAGCTATGGCTCTAGCTTCCAACCCTGTCTTCCACGTTAGAACCAAACATATTTAGATCGACTATCATTTTATCAGAGAACAAGTCTTGGCCGAGAAACTTGAGTTACATTTCATTGGGTTTTTTTTGGGTAAATTAGTGTGAAATTAAAAGTGGTTAAGCAAATGTACAACTTACAAGGGGCATACCCCAGGAAGGACAAAATGAAAAAAGGAAAGAAAAGAAAAGTGCGTGCTCCCCGGCACAACCTGTTGGGGTGGGAAAATAAGAAGTACCGGCACATCCCGCCAGCATAGGTGTAAATAAGCAAAATGCAGTAAATGTAGTAGACAATTGTTTTAATGCCATGCAAAACCCCCAAGGCTAGGATAATATCAAAAGCATGCGCACAATTGGATACCATGTTGCGGGTCCAAGAAGAGGCCCCATCGTATGAAATGTGAGTTAGCCCGTGCTCTCGTCCTATTAGCCTAGCTATCCCAAAGGAAAGAGCGGCATCAGAGACATGAGCACAAGCATGCAAAATAGCCATATCTAAGTGGTGATATATATGGAACAACCAACCCTCAACAGTGGAAACAACAGTAGCAAAGCCACCTGAACCAAATGAGATAAGCCTCTAGCAGTTCGGCAAGCAAATATACCCAAGGGAACCCTCTCATAGAACCCTTACACTGGACACATGCCTAGTATGCTACTCGCTCCAAACATCATAGTCTAGGCTCCCAAGACATCATGCTTCCTCAGTTTCCGGTGACTGTCCATATTGGTTACATTTCATTGGTTCCTCTACCCAAATAGTAGATATTTTGTACCAAAGGGTTGCCTATGGCTAGATTTCTTCTGCTCAAGAACAAACTAATGGTTGGTCTTCCACCCATTAGTTTGAGGGGGTCTTTTAAGTATGCTTATTAAGCATACTCTCGAAGTGTGATTAAGTCAGTTAAGTTGGTTATAACAACTCAGTAATCTGGATGACTTCATCAATACGTGTGACTTCTTGGCAACCAATGGGAAGATTGTGTGTTTCTTTACTGTTTGAGAACTGTGTGTTGCATATATAGTGAATGACTCACTGTTGTAACGAACTTAACGAAAATGAAATAGTTCTTGTTCTTGTCATTTCTTCTCTAAAAACTTCTTCTCCCTAGAAATTTTATACGATATCTATAGCAAGTGCAGAAAATCAAAGCAAAAATGGTCACCGCCAATGACGGGAATGTTCTAAGTAAATTTTTTTTAATTCTTTTTTAAAAAAATTTCCACATCAATCAAGACCGAGTTTTTTTAGTTCATGGCAGCACTATCCAAGAAGTTTCAAGCTAATTGATTAGCTCTACAATCAGAATCTATGGGTGAATGCGAGGCTTTTCAGTTTGCCCGGTGTCTGGAGTGTACAAGGGCCTGCTATTGCCTTGAGAGTTTCTCTCTCTAAAAATTGGACTACCCTAGGGTTTTATTCCCTCTTTTACCGGCCTCCCACCTTTTCCATTTTTTCTCTGCCTCTTTCCAATTCTCTTGTCCATTTTTTTAGGGGTGGGGCTGACGTCTCTATGCCCCACCCCGCCGGTTCCCTCTTTCGCCAGCCACTCGTTTTTCAATTCCCATGTCATTTTTCTTCTTTTAAACTCTGCCTCTACCCAGCCCACCTCCACCACCATCCACTGTCACCCACTTTAGCCACAACACAATGTCATTCACCATCTCTGCCGCCTCGTACCGATTTTCTGGGGAAGATTTGACATTGGGTTGAATCTCAGGTGTTTTGCCCCCCTTCGTTGCAATAAAGTTTTCAGATCCATAGGCAGCCAGACTTGGAACTTGGCTCTCACCCTGAAGAAGCAGCTAGTCTGCCAACTCAATCCAACTTGGTGCTTTTGATCCAACTCAGTGGGATAACTCAGCGAGGTGAATTGACTGTACCAGTTCTCCATCCAAATTAGTTGGTTTTAGTTTTTATTTACTTTTGGTTGTTGGTTCATTTTTTATTACATATGGGATGTATTATGTAATGATTTGATCAGATTCATCATCCCATTCCGAAGGTGTTGAGCTTGCTTCGGCTAGTGTACCTGAGAGCCGGTGGCCCTTGAAAGCCTTACTATGCCGTGCTCATTTCAATTGTTAGTGGTTTTCATTTCATTCTTGTCTTCTGATATAATCATTGTCGTATGGCTTGCTATGGAATTCTTGACCTTTTCAAAAAAAAAAGGTCTGGAGTGTACCAAGACCTTACTGGAGGGGTACCCTACTAAGGTCTTGAATGCAATCTCTTGCACAAAGTATGTTTTGGCTCTGCTAGAAGTTGTTATGGAAGCGATACGAAAAGAGGTAATGTTGTTTCGTAGAACTGAGTATCACATTAGTATTTTTTTTTTTTTTTTATCCCTATCACATTAGTAATTGGGTAGCCCATCATTTGGCATGAAACACCCGATTTATTTCCTCATACAACGTTTGGGTGGAAGTGGCGCCTGGAATTTTGTAATGCACATTCCGGCTTCTTAAAAATATCGCTTATTTCTAATTAAAAAGTAGCTTACTTTTTGGAATTCGATTCTTATCAACGTCGTCCCAGTCCCTAGGAATGAGATTGGTTTCATGGATTAATAGGTTCATTAGCCACGAAACCAAGTTATCAGAAAATCACACATTTAAATTTAAGGAATAAACAAACTTCATCGATTCTCTCATCAAAAGGCAGAAAACAATACTTTTTTTTTTTTCATTTTCATGCATTAACACATTTTCTCCCAAATAAGTTCCCATAGTTCCCACCAGAAGTTATTGACAACTGAAGAGAGCCTTCATGGTGTCGTCTAAACCAAATACATACTGAACAAGCGCAAATATATGCTCTACTGGAGAGGTGCAAATCGAAAAAGCAACATGAACGTCACAGGTAAAAGCAGTAAAACACCTAAAACTAAGCTTAAGTACAACTTAGCCACACTTGTTTCCTACATCAATACATGTCCTGTATCTCCAAGAACCATCAGCCAAAAAACCAAAGAACAAAATGGTCTATACTTGTCCGGATCGGCAAACCACTGCACACACATTCTTGCAATATATGTGTTGATAACTGTTACAATCAGTTGAAGAAGTCAAATAAAAAAGGATGCCTCAGCGTTGAGAGGAAGAAAACTAAATGAAACAAAAAGCTCAATATACCAATTGGATACCATATCTAAATCACGCAATGGCACATTTTACAAACCTGTAATTAGGTGATACACTACGAAATCAACATAGTTACATTACGTTAATCAACATAGTTACATTACATTAAGGAAGGAAGCAACCATAATTTCGTCAGCTTCCTAGAGGAGCTCTGTCATCTGGCCCAGCAAGCATGATCTGTATATTTTCAGCAGTGGAAAGAATGACAAGGTCAGTAATAGGTTTAAATGTATTCCATGCAAACGATGAAGATAGATATTTGAGACTCACATTACAGTCAAATGCAAACCTCCTGGCAAGCATAATGGCTGCATTCCTTTCCCTTGCTGATTCAAATGCCAATACAAAGGAAAGCCCAGCTTTTGCTTGCCAAAACAATGCCTGAGCAGCAGCATTCCCACCACCTCTAATTCCACATAACTGTTGGTTGATAAAACGACGTCAGAATTCAATAAACACAACCCCTGAACAATATGCTCCAATGACAGTCGTGGTTTGTCATATCCCTCATTCAGGATTGTCTAAATTGAAATACGGGCATATTATCACAGCCTAAATCATAGAAGAAAGGCCGCATTCACTAGGCACTAAGTTGGAAAAAAGAAAAGAAAAAGAAAAACCTTGACAAACAACAATTCCACCCAAAAAGGAGCCTTGGAACTGGGTTACTCGCCCACCAAAAGGACGCTGCATTCAACAGGCATTGGAAGACTTCCCCATCATTTCCCCTTGCCACTAGAACGTTACTGGCCCAAAAAAGGAGCCTTACAAAATATAACCAAATCCTTAAGGACTCAGGAAGGCAATTTCTCAGTCAAAACCCTTGGATCAAGTACTACCCGTGTTTGTGGTTGCAAGCAGGAGATCAGGAGATCTACAATGCTTCTTGTTGTCGTTTAATTCCTTATCATTTGAGTGCACAGATTTTCCCTAGTCCGATCTCTTAGGCCCCGTTCAATTGCACAAAAAGGAAAAGAAAGAACAGGAATATTTAACTTTTAAGCATTTTTCATGTGTTCAGTTAGCAGGAAAGTTGAAGGACCCACGTTTCCAACTTTCCCACTAAGATTAGTTTTCCCTCAAAACATTTCGTACAAAAAACACAAGATTTTGCAGGACTCTTGCATCCCCATTAATTTCTACCTAATTAAACTACTACTTTCCAACTTTTTCTTAAATTTCTTTTTTCAAATAAACACATAAAGGAAAATACTTTTCATTTTCCTTAACTTCAGTTCACTATAATTTTCTCAGGGATAATTTTCTTGCACTAGTTTCCTGACCAAGTGAACCAAGCCTTGAGCAGAAAGTTGCAGAAAGACCATGTCCATCTAGCATATTATTTCCATATTATTGCTGGCTAACCCACTATCCTCCAACAGCAATAGGGCAAACGAATATTTGCGTCCTCAATATATCACCATGTGATCGAAGCAATTCAGGGCTCATAGATGGAAGGTAAACTGTTTTTTCATGCCATTCTCCATTTTTCCCCAACTCAATCAAGCAACTATTAAATAAAGAAATGAGAAGTTATTATACCTGCATTGTGATGGAATAGTATTCTTTAGCAACTGTTGCCTTGCCTTTACAAAGTTTCATCCTCATTTTACCAATTTGAAGTACGTGGATAGACTGTGATGGATAATCTTCCCCATTCATCTGGGCAATGACTACCTGCAAAGTAACGCCAAAGACATTCAACAATCAAGATAGTTCAACAATTATATAGCACATTCAAGCGGGCTAACTTTACAAATGAGAGGAACCTTTATATCTAATAACTTCCAGATTATCATTATATTCATCTTCTCTTGGATAACTTGTAACTTGTAGAACTATTTTGACATCTGAATTTCAGTAACTTCAGTCGGTCAAAATAAAAAAAACAGCGGAGTTCTTTATAAAATATATGCTTACAGCTCAAGAAATTCCACATGTAGCAACAATTTCCAGTCTACCCAAAGTGATAATTCTTTCCCATCTCTTGATTAAAACGAACTTCTTCACTATTTCTGCTTCTTTTGTTTCTAACGATACATTCCCTTTTGCCTCTAGTGCTTCTCCAAACTTTTTAGTTTCATCTATTATGACAAACCTCATATTTAGTTTGTCTGTGTCTAAAATTACAAGTCACATACCCTATAGACTGTATAGGAAAAAAAACAAAAAAAACTGAGAACCTTCAGTGGCTAGGCCAAATGTGCGCGTGACACCCAGGGATAAGACCACTAGATTGCTCAACTTGATATATACTTAGAGAGTTTACACTATGAGAATGTACAAAATAGTCATCTGCACAAACTTCCAGCAGTTATGAAAAAGAATACCAACCATAAGATGTACGCTAGAAGTCAACAAGTCACTATGTAGTAATCTTTATCTATTACTGTAACATATAGACAACATACATTAAATTCAGTGTCATGCCTCCGCACCAATGATTCCACATAGTTTCCCAATCCTGCAGCTGTTTAGGATGCATAATCCAATAAGTACAAACAGTGTGGAACATAGACAATTTGCAACTGGCATAATGAGCGGCAATTTGAATACGATTTCTGAGTTCAAGCAGAATGAATGGGAGAAAATGAATCTCTGTGGCCAAGCCCAAGTGATTAGGACAAAGACTTGTTGAGTTTAAGTTGAAATGTACAAACAGACGCATGATAATCCAAATATGCAAATAATAGCGTTGGGAATCGCATATCAAGACCAACCAGGATCTATTGGACCAGTTGTAGTCAACGTGAATTTCTGGCCTTCTGAAATAATTTCAGCTTGCAAAATTCGACCAACATCAAAGGGCTCTGGAGCATACACTGATTTAGTGGCTCCTGCATATTTGAAGGGAATCAACGAGTGTGTAAGGTGAAAACAATGTATAAAACAACGACAAAGCTTTAAAAGCTCAGAAAATTTCCTAATTATTTATGCAACTCCAAACATTCTAGCGGAAATAACAATTCATATTAGATAGGGGGTTGGAGATTTTTCGAAGTGAAGGAATATTGGACATTAACATTATGCAGTTGCAAAAACGATGTTCAATATCCATAAACCAAACTCATAATGGATTATAGTGTTGAACTAAATAATAGTTGATAATGCAAAAAAAAAAAACAAAAAAGCAGAAACATAAAAAATAAAAAAGAAGAAAGAAACAAAACAAAACAAAAATGGGAAAAACTGGAGAGAGAATGCAAAACATCAAAATAATATTGGAACTGATAAGATTGAATGATGCCACTATTGATCTTTAAAACCATAACACCAATGGCTAGGATTTAGATACAAAAAGGGAAAAAATGATACTCCCTCCGTCCCCTAAAGTTAGATACTTTCGGGAGTGCGTGCCATTTTTAAATTGCCTATATCTTTCAATTCATAACATTTTATGTGATTTTCAGAACTTTGTTTAAAAGAACTAATTGAAATCTATCAAACGATATCCATATTCCTTATATAAAACATTACAGATTAAAAGAAATAATCAATTTTTTCATAGGGCGGGAATAGTGAAAGTGTCTAACTTTAAGGGACGGAGGGAGTATTGGAGTTTTAAGTAGCATAAAACAAAGTTCAAGTGAATAGAACCAAAGAACAAAATCTATTTTGCACCTTGGATGACGATTTGATGCACGCAAGTTGAAAAATCCAAGGAACAGCAGTATGAGAAGACACTCTTCTGTGATCAACATGTAATCAGCTTGATAGGACATTTCGTGTGGTTTTTTCATTGCTTTAATTGTTTAAGTGCACATTTTAGAAATTAATTTATAATCGGCCAATTGAAGCACTAGTCTTCGTTTAAAATGCGGCGATCATTTTTAGAGAAAGTCATGTGACTTCCAACATCTCAATAGATAATGCTTCTGGGATGCTAGCTATTACATGTTAAAAACATACAACCTTTCCAACAAACCATTCAAAAATCTCACAACTTCCAGCTCTTATTGGAAGGCATGTCACCACTACGCTATGGCTAAGGTGCAGTAATCTTGTTTCTGCTAGATGAAGAAAGAAGAAAGGCTTGGATGAATTGCATCAACACTCAACAGCAATAGGTTGTGAGATGGAATAATTACTTTAGAGGACCGACCTGCAAAGTCATCTGGAGCTCCTGATGCAATTCAAGTGGTTTGAAAACCAAATGAAAATCAATAAGAAAAAAGCACTTCACTGGGCTCTCAGCAATTCAAGTGGTTTGTACATTTTCTTGTTGCACCGGAATAAGGAGCCCCAGTGTACCTTGCAAATTTGCTAATAGGCCAACAGGTCAGTACCGACTTAGTACTTAAGATAAAGTTGGGGCAGGGGTATTTAAATCACTATCATCTACTTTAAAAAGTCTTGTGATTTTGAAGTCAGTCATGACTTTTAGGGCAGGTTGGTCATATAATTCTCCATATTTTGCTAATAAGAAAGTGTCAAGATCAGCCTTAAACAGAAGGACGATACCTTAGTTTTGTCAAGACAACTGGGTTGCAGTTATATAAGGGTCCAGCTTGTATCCACACTTTTTCGACTGTAACTGATCAAACTAGACCATGCTACACTAGCTTTTTCCTGTATTTTTGTTTTGAGATACAGATGGGGGTGGTTAGGCTAACCTTTTGGGGGTTTTCTAGCCAATCAGAAGAAATATTAGTACTGGTTTTTAACTCCAAAACACAAAATTTGATTATTTGTGCTGTCAGATTGCAGATGATCTGGTGACACTTTAGTCAATGGTTTTTTCATTTGATTTACTGGTCTGGTAACAGATCACCATCAGTTCACTAACTGGCCCAAGTTTTAAAACGTTGGATAATGGATCGCCTCCTGTAATCGGTTTCGGACCTAAAGAAGTCCTTAAAACTGGAACTAAATTGAGTAGAAACAAAACCATGTGAGAAGCAATGACGGAAGCTTTTACGTAAAGTAAGCAACTTATTTTCACATACCTGAAATAAGCTCCCTTTTGCCACCTGCTGCTGTGTAACGATACCACTGAATCGAACATTCTAAAAGCTCTGGGTCACTACCAGAGCAAGGTTGGATCCTCAAATATGAACCCAAAGCCTCAGGACCATCTACTAATTCATAAGAGTGAGCTTCGTTGTCTGCAACCCTTTTGCTCATCGCCAGCTGAAAAAGGCCATAGATTTTAATACAGAACATTAATATCTTCGTATCCATACATCCCTATGATAGATCCTTTCGTCCCTCTTTTTCTTTCTTCTTTTCCTTTTGAGGGGTGCATGTGGAGATACATTTGACACAAAAGATATTGTGGAAAGCTATGAAGCATAGACACCTCTAGGGGTCCCCGTATCCCGACACTGGGACACGGCGGGACACGTGTCCTGACACACCACGTGGATGGGGACACAGCTAATTTGAATTTTTTGAGGGGGACACGGATCGGGACACGGCGGGGGTTAAATTGAAATTTTTAATACTTTCTGGGGTAAATTCATAATTAATCTATACTTGGGGTAAAAATGAGTAATTTCATCATATAAATAGACATGTTTCTCCTCATCAGTCGACTGAAGTTTATTTTGAGCCTCAATCTGATACAAAGCTGCTGCTGCTGGAAGCACGATCGACAAAAGTTGATCAGCTCTCTCTCTCTGTCTTGTCTTGTCTTGTCTTGTCTCTCTACTAGAAGTTCTTGTCTCTCTGCTAGAAGTTTGCAGATCTTGTACGAAGAAAAAAGTTACAAATTTAGCACCTTTTTTTAATCTGAAAATTTAACATTGTTAAGTTAACAAACTTCCAAGTAACAATATTAACAGTGTTAAGGGTTAACTGTTAACAGTACAAACTTCCAATTGACTTACACGGAGTAATGGAGATCTTTTTTTCTCAATTGTTGTGACCCATGTGTACTAGGTTAATTTATTTTTGAATTATATATATATAAATATATATTATAAATAAATATACACGTGGCATGTCCCTTGCCGTGTCCGTATCCCCATTTTTCTAGAATTCCCGTGTCCGTGTCAAAGTCTACGTCCATGTCTGTGAATCATAGGTGGAAAGAAAAATTAATATTCGTTCCCAAGGTTCTAAATAATGGTTTCGTGATGCATAATGATGACGGTTTGAGTGTAATAGTTTTGGTAGTATCAAATGTTCCGTAACGGGATTGGGGTGTAGTGGTCGTGAATTTTTTTAAAATCATTTTTTGACAAAAAGTAATTTTAGATTGCTGAGAGAGAGAGAGAGAGAGAGAGAGAGAGAGAGAGAGAGAGAGAGAGAGAGAGAGAGAAAATATGACTACTAAACAATGGCTTTGAAGAGAAACAAAGAAAAGAGGCTTAAAGTAAGAGTGTCATATAATATTGAGTTCCAAAAATAGTGTGCACCCTCATGCATGGGGTAAAGGGATCCTAAACAAAAAAATGCAAAAGATAAAGTGAAATTCAGAACAAAGGATTCAATAACGCAGTTGGTCTGAATAAAGAATGCGACTGTTTAAAAAGTCCTATTTAAGTGGTAGGCTGAATAATTACTTAATATGCATTGCTTGAAAAAATATTATCCCAGAAGTTAAGTTGTGCCTTCCCACTTTGGTATGTTGCATCCTATAGTAACTCAGAATTCACCAAACATCAGATCAGGATCTTTATAAATTGAGCCCTTCCACTGATAGCAATAGTACTAAACACGAGGACATATTTGGTAAAAGGCAATACGTATGGTATGAGAAAAATGAGCAAGCAAAGAAAAATGCCAGAAAAGAAAAGGAATAACAAAAAAGAGGCAAGAAAAGAAAAACCTCTTTCTGAAGCAGAATAGAGTGTTTCGATTTCTCAGCAAGTTGATTTCTCAATGCTCGAAGCTCATGCTCCATGTCCATAACCTAAATTTTTTGGTTCAATTACGAGATAGAGGTAAGATAATATCTTTACAATAAAAAATTGAATGAAAATAGACATGTAAAGCTATCAACTAGAGAAGCTTAATCTAGAAAGCTATTCAGCTAGCTAATGTCACACAACAAGGATGTATCTTCATGCGCTACAGCTCTAATTACTCAAATAAATACAAGAGAAAAAAAAATTGTTTGAATACGGGTTCAAAAATAAGTCATCACTAACAATTTGTAGAAGTCCATAACCCAATCACTGGCTTAAAATTTAAAACCATCGCAACTATATTCTTCTGTTTAAGTGGGTAGTCATCAAGTGCACAAAACCGAAGATCAAACAGCACCAATGCCTTGATCCAAAAAAAAAAAAAAAAAACTAAACAAATCACAATGTTGGTACGTAACTATACATAACCATACAGAGAGAACAAAAACTGTCACTTATCATGAGTAATAGTGGATCTAAACAGGATGAAAAGAGTCTTGAATATGTTAAAAACTTGAATACCAAGTTATCCAGAAGAATCCAGGAAAGAAACCGTAGTAAGGAACAGATGTACATACCTTGCTAGGCTGATGCAACATTTTGATTCGTCTAGCCTCTTGAACCTCCTTCATCAATTCTTCCAAATCCTAAGTATTTAACAACTACCAGTATTAACAACCAAGAAGAAGATGATGTGATGAAGTCCAAGTGTGACTCAACAGTTGTGCCATCATCGGATTCCTGTGAAAATGGAGATTATGGAAGATATGCCATCTGTTCGATCAATGGCCTGTGAGGTTGAACCAACTACCAGTATAAACAACCAAGAAGAAGAAGATGCGTTTAAGTCCAAGCGTGACTCAACAGTAAGAAGTAATGACAAACATCGACCATCTTCTTCATTGTTTCAAGGTTATGCACTCCATTTTTGGAGCGACAGCACTCCATTTTTGGAGCGACAAATTGGTGTCTCCTCTTTAGGATGCCGTTTCAACAATTGTTTGAAGATCGACAACTTTTTGGAGGGTGGAGTCTTGCCTTAGGAAAAAGCTGGATGTGAGTGGGATCCAGGGGGATTCTGATTGAGAAGTTTTACTCCAGAAATCAGTTCAGTTGGATTTCCCAAAATGAGGGCGTGGGTTTCATTTTAATGGCAAAGTGCATCACTTGGTCAACTTGGGGACTGAAAGGTTTCCTTCATTTCATTGTATGGCTTATTTAGTATCCTCTTGCCTTAGTAAGCATATTTGTTCTGAGTGTCAGCCTTGTGGCTACTCCTTCCGCTTTCAAGATTGTTTCAGTGCTTGTTCTTGCTCAAATTTGGCCTTGCGGGCATGGGCTTTTAAGGGTGTTGGACTGATAGGTGGCCATATATTGGAGAACATGGGTAAATAATGAATGATGAAGAGTACACATTTGGTGATTCGCAAGTGGCTCAAAGCATATGGCAAGGATCGGAATACCTGGATTAGTGATGCAACTCTGAACTGGATTTGAGGCCATTGAAATGGACAATAAACTTTGCAAGTTGATGAATTGCAGCAAACATAAGCTAGAGTAGCTAAGCACATTTAATACTGCATCTTAGTTGATTTTTTTTTTTTTTTTTTGTTGCTGTTCTTGCTCACATTGGGTCTGGAGGGCAAAGCCTTTTAAATGTGGTGGAATGATATGAGTTGGGATTGACCTTGGCATTTAGGATAAATTGGTGGGGCTATGCTGTAATAAGCTAGTATATTTGGAAGATATAGGGGTGAGTTAGGGCAGATGGAAAATGGGTTGGTTGATTCTTGATTCTTTGCTCTCATCTTTCTCTCTCTGTATCTCCCTTTCCCTGTATTTCATTTCTCCATTGTTGTACCGTTCATAGCTGTATTTCAGCATTAATCAAAAGATTTAGTCCCATTTTCCCATTTCCATCTTTCTGCATTTATCATCAGACTCGTCAGACCCAGTAGTGCATTTATCATAAGACTGGGCCTGGGTCTACATTTACTGATGTCGGTGGTTCATCTGGTTCTTTTTAATTTCGTGAGAAGTTATCCATTACCTCCACACTATTGAATGATAAAAATTATGCTATTTGGGCACAGGCTGTTAAATATATTATCTAGATGAGAAAAAATATCATTACTTGATAGATGATCCTCTCATGGAGGAGGATAAGACCTGGATAGCCGAGGATGCTTGTATTGGTGTTGAGTTATGAAATAGTATGAAACCTCATATTAGAAGTACTTTGATTTTCCTACAGACTACCAAACAAGTTTGGCGTAAGGCTTAGGAGATGTATTCAAGTGCCAATAATCTCCGTCGAACATATGATCTTCAGCAGTCTTTGCTTTTATATCACAGGGTGGTTTATCTTTGGAGGATTATTATGCTCAGTTTTCTGGTCTTGGGGAGGAGCTCAATATTATTGAACCAATTTCTTCTAATATTCACTATACAGCGTCAACGAGAGAGTATGTAAGTTGCTTGGGTTTCTCGGGGTGTTGTCCACTTATGACTGTTAGTCATTGGCTTCTGAGGTCTCTAGAGCTACCTTCTCTCAATGAGGTCTTTAGTCCACTTCGCCAGTCCTTGAGATCTGTGTCTAGGCCATCTCCTGATCATCCAGCCTTAGCTTTAGCTATTTCTGGTGGTTTTGGATCTAGCCGTGGCCATGGTCATGGCAAAGATTCAGGATTTAGTAGTTGTGATCAAGACTTTGGGTTCCGTGGTCCTGGTTATGGTGGTCATGATTCTCAGTTCAGTGGTCTTGGTTATGGTCGCATGTCGAGGGAGGTAGTTCTGGTCGTGGTCATGGTACCCGATTGTGTATCTATTGTGGCAACACAAATCACACAGAGGAGTATTGTTATGATTTTCATGGTTTTTCTCAGGCTCATCAAGTTGCTACTTCTGAGGATACTGTGCCAGTCACTCATTCTGCTAATGCTCCGGTGACTATTTCTGCGAAGGAGTACCAACGCTTTGTCACTTAACATTCATCTGCATGTTCTTCACTGCTTCCCTTGCTTAGACAGGTTCCTCCGTTGCCTGTGTTGCGTCTTCTATTCCAGTCACTTCCCCCCTTACTTTGGATTCAGTCTTGCACGCTCCTCGTTTTTCATTCAATCTTATGCCTGTTTGCAAACTTACAAAGTCCTTAAATTGTTTCGTCACATTTTTCCCTCATGTTTGTATGTTTCACGATCTCAAGACGGGAAGGAAGATTGGTGACGCTGCTGAGAAAGGTGGCCTATATTACTTTGATGAGGATGTTCATCGGTCATATGTTGCCCTAAAATCATCAAACTCACCGTATCAACATCATTTTTTTTTTTTTGGTACTTACCGTATCAACATCATTGTCATCTTGGTCATCCCTCTCTTCAAACTCTGAAACAACTAGTACCCTCATGCAGTCATGTGACTCATGTTGATGTTTTGGCATGTCAAGTCTATGAGTTTAGTAAACATCGTCGAGTGTCATTTTATCTTAGGGTTGAGCGTTTTATGCAAGGTTCTGAATCCCATACCGGCTTAGGTACTAGTTTTCCTACTGGTTAGGTACCGGTACCGGTCAGTACTGGGTACTATTTCGGATTTAGCGGTAGTACATATATTTATAAATATATATATCAATATTTTTTTCAATATCATCCAATTCAACATAAAATATACTATCGTTAAACAACAAATATCCAACGTATTTTTATACTCCCTAGTTATTAGGGCATTTTTTTGGTATTTGGAATTTGGATTCAATATTGGATGCAATAAAGGAAATAAAATAAAACGAAAAAAGAAAGGAAAGAAGTCTGGCATACTAGTACTCTCACGTCCACAAGAAAGTAAACTAGGCCCTAGTTGCATTTACTCTAAAAAAACAAAAGTAAAAGCCTAGTTGTGTGCAATCAACCTTTACACATTTTTCTAGAGCCTTTTCCAATTTTCCTTAAATGCTGCAACTATTCTTCTTCCCTCAAAACGCTCTCTCTCTCTCTCTCTCTCTCTCTCTCTCTCTCTCTCTCTCTCTCTCTCTCTCTCTCTCTCTCTCATTTCTTGACGCCAGATGTCCAATTTTCTCGTTGGAAGTACAGGTTTGACGTCTAAAATGCCAAAACGGTTCTCTAGCTTCAAATCTCTCCAAGCCTGCCTACTTTTCTTGCTTTTAATGAATAGATCTGACTGCCAACATGTGCAGAAACTCGCCGGAGGTCGTCGATCGACAAAAAAAAAAAACTTAAGATAGTAAGTTTTCTCTACAGGAGGAGATCGGCGGTATTGCCTTCTCGGCCGAGATTCACCGGAAAATTCGGAACTCTCCGGTAACCACCGGTATTTTCACCGGGATGGAATTTGAAGGTGAAGGTAACGGTTTCACCCAAATCCGGTACATACCGGCCAATACAAAACGGGATTCACAACCTTGGTCGTATGTCACGTCTCTTTCAATTAGTACATTCATTCAGCTATATGGGTCCAATGCATGTTCCCAATGTTTTTTATTTTCTGTATTATGTTATTTTTGTCAATGATTTCTCTTGTGTTACAATTATGAAAGAAAGAACGGAGTTGTTTTCTGTTTTCAAATCTTTCTATATGGAAATAAAAACTCAGCCCAATACATGTATTGGTCTATTTCAGACAGAGAATGCACTTGAATATTTCATAAAACTCTCTCTCGTTTCTCTGATGATCACGGTATTATTCACCTATCCTCCTATGCTCAGACTCCACAACAAAATGGGGTTGCCGAACGCAAGATTTGGCCTTTATCTGAGGTTATGCATGCAATTTTATTTCAAATTCAAGTCCCTAAGTTTTACTGGGGTGATGCTCTCCTTACAGCCTATTACTTGATAAATTGTATGCCCTGTTCTTGGCGGTCAGACCCCTTACATTCTTGTTTCTGGGTTAGTCTCTCCACTCATTACCCCCTCGGGTATTTGGGTGCACGTGTAATATTCATATTCTTGATCCTGATCAGAGCAAACTTGATCCCAGTCCATCCGGTGTATCTTGTTTGTTACTCACGCACTCAGAAAGGGTATAAATGTTACTCAACCTCTCTATGACGTCATTTTGTTTGTGCTAATGTCACGTTTAATGAGCCATTGCCGTTTTATTCGGGTACACCAACTCTCGCAGAAGCTGAGAGTGTATTTTTGGGAATGTTCCTCCTGTCCCTTCTGTGAAACCATTGCAGGTGTACTTTCGTCGGCCTAAAGTACCGTTAACTCCATCAATGCTTGCCCTAGCACCACCTCCATCCCAAGATTCTGTAGTTTCTCCTTCTTTATCTAACCTTGATCTTCTTATTGCTCACTGTAAAGATACTTGTACTGGAACTTCTCATTCCATTTCTCACCAAAGTATCTTCTAATCACATGTCTCCTCTTCATGCTTTCACTTCGTCAGTTTCTTCTATTAATGTCTCTAACGCTATACATGAGGCTATTTCTTTGTCTGAGTGGCGGACAATGGAGGTTGAGATCTTAGTTGCAGGAAACGCCAGATTTGATGCCACTCCCAACTGAGAAACGCGATTCGGCGTTTCTCTCTCAGAAACGCGAAGGGAACGCGTTTCCATTGAGACGGGATCGCGTTTCTCAGGGACATGGGAGCTTCTGGTTCGGCAATGGAGGGTGTGGCTGACGGCAATGAGAGAGAGAGAGAGAGAGAGAGAGAGCTTGAAGAAGAACATAAGAATCTAGAACGTGCTTACTTTTACTTTTGCTTTTTTAATCCAGACTCTACTTTTGCTTTGTGTACAGCTGTATGCAATTACTGTACTGCCACTATGCAGTATGCATGTACTATATATATATATATATATATATATATATATATATATATATATATATATATATATATATATATATATATATATATATAATATATTATGTATTGTATAATATATTATATATTATACAGCTGTACCCCTTCACTGTGCAGCCAGCTGCACTTTTGGAAAACGTGTTATGCTTCGAGACCACCACTCTGCCATATTTCGACTAAAGCATACTATTTTTTTTTTTTTGTGTAAATGACCAAAGTATTGGTTGACTCTATGGTTTCATGAAAGGCCAACCATAAATTTGAATGCCCAGTCTCAACTACAATGTGAGACTCACTCTATTCTTGCTCAAAGTTAAAAAATTAGTAATAAAAAAATTAACTAAAGTTTATAAAAAATATATATATTACTGATAAAAATATATATTAATATAATTTATAAAAAATGTAAAAAATATATGTCCGCGCTCCCAACCTCGGGAGCTTATGGGTACCTCCGCTCCCGCACCCCCGCCTCCGCTCCCGCTCCCGCCCCCGCTTCGTGCAACTAAGGTTGAGATGTCTACTCTTCATGAGAATGACACCTGGGAGTTGGTTTCACTTCCGCCAAGGAAAGCTAGTATTGGTTATCAGTGGGTACTTACAGACAAATATAATCCTAATGGCACTGTCAAGAGGTACAAGGCAAGCCTTACGGCCAAAGGCTATACACAAAAATATGGGTTGAATATGTCGAAACTTTTTCCCCAGTTCCCAAGACCAACTCTGTCAGGAATGTTTTCCTACACGATGATCTGCTCGAGGAGGTATATACGGGGCAACCTCCTAGGTTTGTTGCTCAGGGGGAGCTTTCACATGTGTCGTCTTCACAAAGCTCACTATATTCTAAAACAGTCACCTCAAGCTTGGTTTGGTAGGTTTAGTGATGCTATGTTAAAATTTGGTATGTGTCAATCTCATTTTGACAATTTTGTCTTCTTTACTCGGTCCGAGAGGGGAGCATAGTGTTGATCGTGTATATGGATGATATTATTACTGGAGATGGATAAAAAGGTATTGATGAGTCGAAACAATTCTTACATCATCAGTTTCACACCAAAGACTTCGATAAATTACAGTATTTCTTGGGTATTGAGGTGGCAAGATCCAATGAAGGGGTGAGTCTGTTTCAAAGGAAATATGCATTGGATATTCTAGAGGAGACATGTTTATTGGGAACAAAACCTGTGCAAACTCCTATAGATCAAAATGTCAAACTTTGCGTTAGGGGGAGATCTTTTCTCATCTGGACGAATATTGTCGCTTGGTCAAAAAGTTGAATTATCTTACCAATACTCGTCTAGATATCTCATTCACTTTTAGTAAATCAGTTTACATCGACTCATCGGGTTCCACATTGGGAAACTTGTCTTTGTATTGTGAAGTATCTTTAGGCTCTCCCTGGACGTGGTCTATTTTATCAACGAATGGTCATTTACTTGTTGAGGCGTTTACCGATGTTGAATGGCCAGGATCACCATCTGATACAAGGTCGACATCTGGGTGTTGTACAGTTACATGAAAAGGCAACAAACAAACGGTTGTTGCAAGATCATGTGCAGAAAACAAAACATCAAATAATGGCTCACACAACTTGTGAGATTATATGGTTGTGATCTTTACTTGAGGAGTTAGGTTTTTGTGTGGCGTTACATATTACTGTGTATCTCGATATGTTTGGTTCCCTCATGAAATACCGGATTCAAAGCTATATGTATCGCCGTGTTCAAGAAAAGATAGATGGTGGCACGTTGGCTACTCCCCTCGTGTCTGCGGAAGCACAGTTGGCTGATATCTTCACCAAATCATTGTTCAAACCACGTCTAGCATTGTGATGTAACAAGCTAGGATTTTGTGAAATTTATTCTCCAGCTTGAGGGGGAGTGTTAGAATAGAGTTGGTCCCACATTGGTTAACTTAGTATTGTAACAAGTCCCAAGTCATTATAAATAATGGTTATTGTGTTCTAGGGTTAATTAACACCGTAAATACTATTCTCTTCTCTCTAACAACAGTTTACATTAGTCTTCTAGTTGATACTGACAAATACCGTGGGTTAAAATTCAAAAAGCAAGTGCATAGAAGTTAGATTCACCTGTTTCCCAGACGCACGGGACATCCGTTCTTGTTCCTGAAGAGCCTCTTCCACTCTTTGAACTGCTGCTCTGGCATTCTCAATTTCAGCCCGAGCAAAAGCTCTTTCTTCATCAACAAGTTTCTTAGCATCTTCTGAAGCCTACAGATGCATTCAGATAGTGATGTAGCTATGTTCAATGTGTATTAAGAATTTTATGTGGGAGAAAAGAAAAAACAAATCAGCAGAAAAAAACAAAATCCATATGACAACGCATTAAGTAGAAATGCAGGAGAAGGGACAAGATAACTACCACCAAGATAACTTAAAATGTTGCTGTTGTAGCGAATGAAGCAAGAATTATCAAAGAAGAAAATATTAGGTAAGGTATGAAAACTAAGTAAATGAAGGTTACCACGCAATCCAAAACATTTTTGTGGCAATTTATATTCTTTGTTATAGCAAAGAAAATATTGCTCCCTCCATCACAAAATTGATGACCAGTTGGACACTTTATTTGTCTCAAAATATTTGTCCATTCTAAAAAGCAAAAGGGAAAAAATCTTCAAATTTCCAATGTTGCCCTTCCATTTAACGATTTAAAAAGTGGACTTCTTTTTATAAAATTAAAAACGTGTGTGGAAAGTTATAATTTGAAAAGAATTATCATTGTAAAAATTTTAGAATCCCTATAATGGTTATCCATTTTTAGCAGGAGGGACTACTTTAATTGTGAACTATGCAGCAACATAATCATTCACTTCATTAACCATGCTCCAAGAAGGAAGATTTGAGACAAACATACAAATCTTGGAATTAAATCCCTTTGGAAGACGGAGCAAGAAAAAAATTGGAAGGAAAAAATGAAATTCTGGAAAGAAAACTCAAAAGCTAATAAAGCATATTTGGTATACTGCTTCATCTAGAAAGCTATTCAGCCAACTAATGCCACACAACAAGAATGAATATTCATCCACCAGTGCTCTAATTACTGTGATAAGTTCATGACGCACATATATTACAAGTAATGAATAAGTCTCAAATTGTTGTCATCCAAATCAAATGCCTCAAAATTTGTTATGGGGAAGAAGAAGCATTTTATGGATGCTTAGTTCATGTCATCATGACATTGAGTTAATGTTGATTTAAATCTTCACCAAATATTATTTCAACTTTTTGTCCTTATTTTACAGAAATGATCTGTATTTTTATCTGAATCCAGAAGATACACTTGTAAATATTTCATATTATGTCTTTGTGACCTATTACAACAACAACAATAACATAACCCATTTAGCCCCCAATAATTGGGGGTATGGGCAGAGGATGGATAGGAGACAGACCTAACCTTTGGCAATAAATGCACAAAGTGGTTGCTCCCAGAATACCACTGAAACAGATGGATTTGAGACAAACCTAACCTTTGGCAATAAATGCACAAAGTGGCTACTCACAGAATACCACTAAAACAGTGGTCCCCCTATACCGTCGAGTTTGTTGCGGAATCATGCCATCAAATCAAAGCCAAAAGGCATCAGAGAAGGCAGACCCAAGAATCATTTTGATTTATGTGCACATTACCATGCTTCTTTCATTCAGCATCCAGAGCATCGGCATTGCACAATTCTTTGTGACCTATTCTTTTTTTAAAATATGGATCAACATGTCCGCATCTGTAAATGTGCTTCTTAATGTGGCACATCAATGGGACACATCTTAAGAAAGTCTTTTTCCTTAGATGTGGACCAACAAGAGAAGTACTTAAGGTACGAAAACTGTACTTCATATCGATATATTTCATCCATTTTTTTTTTCTTTTGCTCAAAGCTCAATCATTAACTCAATTATTATGTGCTTATAAAAAATTTCACCTTCTATCAAAGACGCAGCAGCTTATGCTTTCCATCAAAATACTTTATTCTAACTAGATGATTCCTACGTCCGGATGCTACATATGACATAACAATACCCTACATTGTCGTTTTACCTGCTTAAGAAAATCAGCAAGCTTTTTCACTTCTTCCTTCTCTTGAATTAGCTCTCCTTCACGTTGAGTCAACTGAACAGCTAACGCTTCAACCTGGAGAAGGTAAATAAAGTTACAGGATGCTGACGTAGAGAAAGCATATCAATCTTGAACACGAAAATGGTCTTAAGCCTTACTATTTTTATGCAATCAACCATTAAAATATACCATACACAGACAAAACAGCACAGCTCATATCCACAAAAGGAAAATAATCAGAACTTTTTGCAATTTTTTATCAAAGAAGATTATGACGCAAACTCAGTACATTAATTTACCCCAAGTTTTAGAAAAGTTGGACATTGATAGAAAAACTTTGTAGTCACAGACCCCAAAAAAGCTGGTGAATTAAATCTTTTTACTCGTGAATGGAATAAGGACATGCTGCCTTCAACAAATGCTCTAAACATCACCACACGCTAGTAGGATGGAAGAGGGGCACCTAGGTCAACTAGCTGGCACCTAGAGATTAGTCAGTTTTTCCAGTCCTTCAAAAAAATATTTCTCCCCTCTCCCAAAGCTGGATAAGAAATCAAATGACATGAGACTAGAATGAAATAAATTAATAAAAACAACTAAAAACTAACACTTAGTATATAAAAAATGTCCCCTTTCAAAAAAAGTATATACAAAATGTGTAGCCAATTTAGGGCCTTGCCTTGATGTGTTATGCATATATCATTCATAGTTTTTAAAATAACACTAATCACATAATACTTTTCACTAGTGAAAGTTTAACCCCCAAAATACTTTTAAAATCACAAAACATACCCCCAAATTTTTTGCCACCTAATCAGCGACTAATTGCAGACTACTGTAAAATGCCTAATACCACATAGACCCTAAAACCTAGCTGTTGGGGGTCTGCCTAGCGCCTAGGGGCCCAACTAAGTCGACTTTTAGAAAACTGCCTTCTTTTAATTATGAAACACTAGGACAGTAGGACTGTTTCCATTTACATTGGAGACCAACATAGGTTTAGTGAATGGGACTCACTTTTAGGTCCAAGTTCGACCTTTCTACCCAGATAATGGACTGTCTAACCATAAAAATAATACAGGGATCAAGCTCTGATCCCTGGATGTCAGGACCAAAAGAGTTGTATCAGAACCTGAAAATTATATCATGTAACATGCACTAGTCCAAAATATTACAGTTGTAACATAAATAATACTTCCAACATAAAATGATTATAAAAAATATATATAGGAGGGAAAAAGTTCAAGAGCTTACCAAAGATCTCGGTTTCAAATTTGCACTCTAATGATCCAAAATACCATACAGATACCCATCCGATTATGTGAAGTACGAATAAATACCAGCTCTAGCTCAGATTAACGTCCACGTTGAATGTGTCCTACACTAAGATGCACTGAACTTCAATAGGTTGAACCATATGCAAGCAAGGATATTTAAGATTTTTGGATGCCTACCCGACTAGACATTTTCTTTGGAAGCGGTGAAGGCCATATGTGTAGTCTAAGCATTGGAAGGACTCGGTTTGTTTGTTATACATGAGAATCCATCCATGGCACTGACATACAAAGAGGGAGAGGGAGAGGGAGAGAGAGAGAGAGAGAGAGTTCCCAGGTTGTGTGGAGGAACTTTTTCTAGCTAAATGTGTGAATTTTGAAGGCAAATAATATACCATTGTTGATACTGCTGCTTCTAGGTGTTCTATCTATGCGGCCACATGGTGCATATTATTATTATTATTATTATTATTATTATTATTATTATTATTATTATTATTATTATTATTATTATTATTTTATTTTATTTTATTTTATTTTATTTTGTGATTTTTGGCATCTTTTTCAACACCCTTTCAGCTAAATGAAATCATTGGAGCTCTCTAGCGCTGATCCTGTTTTTTGCTAGTTGGAGGTTTCATCGCTTGGGGGTTTTTTTGCTTCTCTGGTTAATTTCAATGCTTCTAGTTGTGCTTGCTCTTGGTTGGCTTAGGGGAAGGAGCTCTTAGGATGTTTCTTTGTCTTGATGGGGGTGTCTTAGGAGTGTTTTTTTCTGGATTTTGGTTCAGGTTCTGGTTGGTATCTTACCACCCTTCTTGTATCTTGTTTTTTCCCCTTTGGGCCCTTGGCGTTTTCAGTCTCAGGTCCCTTTAATCTTTGTAATTCGTTTTCAAAGATTAATAAATTATTTACTTAGCAAACAAAAAAAAGAGCTACTCCATCGAAGGCCTCAAAAGTCAACTCAAAGGGGCAATCTTGAAGTACTTGGTTCTTTCATTTTTGGTCCTTAAAACTTCAATCACGTAGGCAACCTTTTGGTACAACATATCAACATCGTCAACCCTTGTGAAATGATAGAGTGCCCTCCGAACTAATTGGTATATTACATTCTTGAGTAACTTTTCCCAAAGTCTTTAACCATATACACAGAAAATTATGACTATCGAGATGGTTATTCAAGGAGATAAGTATAATATAAATTATTGTACTTTCCTTTCGGCGGGTCAACTTGCATACCTTTACAGGTATCCATGCAGGCAGGTAAAGCACACTAACCATCATGGCGGACAAGGAATTCCATCAGTTGCTCAACCCAAAAGAGATCTGATACTTTGAACAAAGCAACTAAGGGAAGAAACAAAGCCCATTGAAAATGGGAGAGCAGAAAGAGCTGCTTGAAACCTTAAGCTCACTGACGAATGCTACGGCTTGGTTCAATTTCGGGATTAGGTAGATATTCATTCACATCAGTGGTTGGTGGAGGATACTTCCAAGAAGGAGATACTTGTCTTTACTATGCGTGTTGTATCGAATTAAACCGCATGCTCCAGCAAGCAAATGCAGAGGCTGAATCAGCTGCATCATCAAGTGAATGCCCTTCTTAGAATGGTTCGGAAACCCAGTGACAAGGTGACTCATAATTCCAATACACTCAAGTTATAGGCATACTACTCATTCAATCATTCGTACCAAAATTATTAGTACAGGAATTTGAAACTGAATGAGTAGCTTCGAGTGGTTCGTTACACCCTTGTACATGTCCATTCCAGGCCTCCCTTGCCAGCATATCTCCACTCCAAGGTTTACCAAAAACCTTTAGTATTCCTCTGGTGAGTTTTAACTAGGTACCCCCACAATCCTTTCCACATACAAACACCAACAAGTTGGTTTGTAGGCTCAAGATGTAACAATTCTACTTGTCGAGTTCGCACATAACTCCATTAAGTATCATAAAATAACCAACATGAAGCTTACACACCCTAAATGAAAGGACATAATCTAGTTGACTATGCATACTCTTGGTGGCTAAAAGCTCCTCCTTTCTTGAGATTTGGAGTCTTTCGAGGTGCAAGATGGTTTGAATCACTAGCCATCGTCGTACTTGTTTCTCTAAGAAAGGTTTTCAATCACTAGAAACAAAGCTTGTAAGTAGAAGCACCAAAGTCAAATTCTATACAAAGCCCGAGCCAGAATGGCCGATTAACGACTACATTCCTTCAAAATGGCATTGAATTTGACCATCTCAAAAAATCCACAAAAGCTCTTTGGTCGACCAATGCCGTTCGAGCAGTACACTACAACTCTCATGGACTTTTTTGGGTTGGTTGAAACCTACAAGCGGCTTAAAACTAAATCTAAGGACTTAAATTCTTCAACTACCAATTAACACTAAACATTTATTTTTTTTCAACAATTGCCATGAATGCTGAATGAAAGAAGCATGGTAATGTGCACATAAATCAAAATGATTCTTGGGTTTGCCCTCTCTGATGCCTTTTGGCTTTGATTTGAGGGCATGATTCTGCAGCAAACGCGACGGTATAGGCGAACCATTGTCTCAGTGATATTCTATGAGCAGTCACTTTGTGCATTTATTGCCAAAGGTTAGGTTTATCTCTAATCCATCTGTTTCAGTGGTATTCTAAGAGCAGCCACTTTGTGCATTTATTGCCAAAAGTTAGGTTTGCCTCATATCCATCCCCCGCCCATACTCCCAATTATTGGGGACTTAATGGGTTATGTTATTGTTGTTGTTGTTGAATTGCCATGGCCCCAACAAAATTTCAATCTTATGGGTTCATCGGCCAATTGGCAAATTCTGGCTGGGTCACTCGATCTCAAACATCGGCCGTCCAAGTTGACATGAGTGACATAGCTCAAGTTTTTCAACCTATGGTATTCCAAACACTTAAAAACCCTCTACAACAGGCTTAACAAGCATTTCAGTTGTGTAACGAGCTGAACAATGTATCATATCTAATTTTACTTACAATATCCTCTCATGCGTGAGGAACCCACTTAATAGATTAACGGAACATAATTAATTTTATTTCAATTGCTTGGAGTCTAATTTTATTTCAACCGCTTCAAGCATTTATGACAGTTTAAATAGACAAACCCAAGAACAGGATAAGTGCATAAAAATTATATATTTCCCTACTTCCTTTGTACAGCTCATTATAAAGAGTAGCAGAAAGCTTTACATCCAAGAGGGAAAATTGCTTCATGCAATCTGGAAAGAAATGTGTTAATTCCTTTTGATCTCCATGTCCAGGATGGAGAAAAGATCCATTTCATGCTCTTTTGATGGGCCATTCAATCCCTAACCAAAGAGAAAACCAAGAATGTGTGTTATGCATGGAGCAAGACATCTGACAATCTTTGGTTGTCTGTATTTTTTCTAGTAACCTACTCAATCGTCTCCAATTTTTTAGGCCTCAACAGCCCCTTCTCTCTCCTTCAGTAAAATTGTGAAGTAGCTAGATCAGTTTCACACTGCATAAGGTGTGGAGCATGCGTCCTTCTGTACTTTCAGTAAAGCAGTTTTACAGCGTGAATCATCATGATCATAAAGAACATATTTGGCATATCAACATACTTTGTATGTCATCATAGAAGCTGTGTAGCATGTGACATTGACAAAGAACCAAATGCTTCAGTAAGCTTTTAAAAGTAACTAAATTTTCCCCTCTTAAACAACTCAAGCAGTTGATGGAACTGCAGTATTACTAGTGATATCAGATCTGAAGAATGAGCTTTTTAATATGGGAGAGACCGAGAGAATGAGAAATGATTGGCGAAGAGGAAAAACCTAACCATAGCAACAGCTTCTTCTACGTCATCCTTATTTTTGCCTGCCACACGGCCTCTTAAGGCTTCAAGTGCATCCCTAAGTTTCTTTAGAAGTACATGTTTCTCCCATGAAGCTGCCTCCCTGAGTCTAGCCTGTAACCATCAAAAGAAAAACATTGAATTTCGTAATAACTGTCTCACCATAACACTGAAACTCCATGTTTTCAAGTTTAAACCCAAGGAAAGAACAAACCCTAAGAATTATTGGGTCCGGCCCCTTGTAGCATTTAAATATAGGTTCATCTATCATTACTGCCTCCTGTTGGCGGAAAAGCAAGGAAAAACAAACTACGAAAATATAAAAAAGACAAAAGCATAATTCATTTAACTGGAGGTTCTGCCCTTTACAAGGGTATTCAATTAGATGACCTAAATTTTACTTGCTCTCCAAATTTATAATAACTAGCACAAGCTCATTCATGATTTAAATGCTTAATTGGGACACTTATGAATAAATCAAAAGTTATTTGAACAACAAAATTGAATTTTAACAGGTTATTCAAACCAACATAAATAACAAGAATAGAATCACAATCACAAGTAGCCAGGCTCACAATGTCTCCCCGAACTTCGCTCTAGGATCATCTGATCAACCATGGCCAACGATTCAATCTTTTTAACCAAAACAATCGTCTCTCCTCAACAAACAAAGCCTAGGGTGACTCACCCAACCACCAACTTCATACCTTCTAAACCTCTTGACCTGCAAAACCTAGATGCCTTCCCAAATCTTCCTCAATCTGTTAACCCTAACCCATCTATGGCAGATATCGGATCCAAGGCAGTGGACTCCTATGTTGTTAGGAGGAAACAACCCAACCCTTCCCGATCCCCTCCACATAGCCCTAAATCTCGAGTTCACGTCTCATCTACCTCGCATCCTAACCCTGATCACAGGTTTGGTGCTCATAGCCCCACAAATCCTCACAACTTCCAAGCGGGGGTGAATTGCCAGGAATCAAAGGATCGTCTAGGCCGTCGCCAGGAATCAGATGATACTCGGGAGTCACCTACGGTTCCACCCTCTACAGGAAGTACTATTACAACACAACCCAAGTACAATTCTTCCCCGAATCATCCGCAAATCTTCAGAAATTACCCACAAAGAAGTGCATAATCATCCTATTCCATACACTAGCCCTACTACCCAACCACACTTCCTTCAAAATCAAGGCAAACCTAACAAATGGGCTACCCTGTTTACTGCTCAAGCTCCCTCTAAATCTCTGAAACTCCACCACTTCCCTGAGCTTCAAATGGGCAAAAGATGCTTATGTGGAGTTTGATGAGACTCAGTTGGATGATGGTGCTTGGAATCACAGCTTGGTCACTTCCTAGATGGGAAGATGCCATTGCCGCTGCTCAAATCAACAGCCCATATAGTCTAGAATGATCATGGAAAATTTACTGTGAAACAAATTGGATCATGTTTTTTATTTGAATTCCAAGATGAGGAGTCCAAATTAAAGGTTTTGGAAGGAGGTCCCTACTTCTCTCAAAGATATCTGGTCCTCAAAGAGTGGAAGAGAATGCTAGTTCCCACCACAAACCACCCACCTACAATACCAGTCTAGCTCAAATTTCTTCCTTTTCCATTCAAATTCTGGACTGAAGAGGGATTCAGCAAGATTGCCAATACCATAGGGAAACCTATCCATGTAGATGAGGCCACAGCAAAGAAAAAACGATTGGACTTTGATCGTATTTGCATTGAAGGAGATGCAACAGATGAACTCCCAAATGATTTCACTATTGCAGTCAATGCTGAGTCAGTCATGGTAGGGATTGAGTATCAATGGTTACCTTCAAGTTGCCAAATTAGTAATGTGTTTGGTCATACTTGTCAACCAAAAGTTGATTCTAAACCCCCTCCTCCTGGTGAAGATGACTGGATAATAGCAGGCAAAGGGAAGCTTGATTCAAATGATATCTTGACATCTGGAAACAAGTCTATATCCCACCCCCATCAACCATTGAACCCCTCTAAACCCCCCTTAAATTCTGCTCAAAATGTTCCCAAGCCTCCAATTTTACACTCTCATTCAGTCTCAATGCCCCTTTCAGAACCACATCAACTTCAATTAACAAGAAAGTAGCTCCTTTTCTCCAGCAAAAGTACTCAACCCCAACCCTAGTTGTGGTGCCAAGTACTTCTGCTTACCCAACTCGTGGCCCAACAAACTCTGATGTTCAAATTGTTGCCCCATCCCTTCCTACAAACAGGTTTGTTAAGGTTTCTAATCTTAACAGTGAATCTAAACACAAATTGGCCTCTTCTATGTTGCACAAGCTCCACTCCAATTCTTTCCATGTGTTGGAGGAGGCAACCACTCTTGATAAAGAAATCCAAGAGGAAGATCCCAAGTTACTGGATCATGCTATACCGCCAAATAAGGACCCCTTTTCTGAAGGCATCAATGATACCAATTTTGAAGATGAAGCTGACTATGAAAGTCCTTCCTCTCCAATCACAAATCCCATTGAGTTCTATCCGAGTGACTTACCAACATCTGAAAGATCAAAAAGGAAGGCTAAAAAAATTGTCAGGCAAAGGTATTCCTCAAAATCCAATCACTAAAGGGGAGTTCTAATCTCTTTCCTCTATTCCATGCATCTATCTACGTTTAGATATACTGTATATCATCTGGTAGCTATCATTTTGGAGCCTTACGTGGCTTAATTCACCTGCTAGTTCTGTGTATGTTCATTGCCTTCAGAGGCAGTTGATTGCCTTCAACTATGTTTGCCTTCAACTATGTTCATTGCAGGTTCTGCAATTAGATGAGATGCTACTGTGTAGTGTTTAGCTTGCTCCATAATTGTGCCTTAAATGGCAGTTTTGTGGGTCAAGAGCCTTAAGTGGCCATTCGATAGTCATGCAAGTCCTGAATGGGTGGTTGTTATTTGGGTGATAGCTATTTGCCTGATTTTGCTACTGCCTGCAATCTGCATGATTAGTTGTTCCACACTATCTTACAGTATAGCCAACAAGGTTTGGTTGTCTGCTCTTTGCTTTTCTGTTGGAGGTTCATCTCAGAAGTCCAGTACAAGGTGCTGATTGTTTCTAGGTTGTTTCTCCACTGTTCATGTAGAAATTGCTGCCAAAATCCAGAAATTGTGCTTGTTTTCTTCTGCTGCGTCCAGTTATACCTGCTGCTACATCCAGTAGTGAGAACTTGAAACTTGAACTTGTCTTGAACTTGTCTTTGTTCCCATTGTTTGGTTCTTCTAGTTTATTCCAGCTTCATCCATTCTAGCCAAGCTACAATCTTCATTGCAAAGTCTGCATCTCAAGGAGTGCTTCATTGTCGCCGCATCAGTTGCTTATCTTGTATTTGCTTATCTTGTATTTTCCCCTACCTATCCCTCATGTAGCCCTTGTGGCCATCCCTTTTATTTCATGCAATTTTCTTTTTTCTTTTTCTTTGTCCTCCCTAGGGTATGCCCCTTGTAGGTTGTACATTCGCTTAGCCTTTTTTAATTTCAAGCTTAATTATCCACAAAAAAAAACATAAAAAAACAAAATAAACCATTTACCAACATGTTTTGTGGAAACAATATTCAATGAACTCAAGTTCTCTTATTATTAACACATGTAATTAAGTTTAATATATATGCAACTTTCTAAAATAACATGTACCAATAATTCAAGAGCCACCACTGCTTCAAATCATTTTTTCTTTACAGGCCCAAAAAGAAGATAGGTTTTCACTTGCTGGAGCCAAACAACATCAGTTGATTGGAAAAACCTTTTAGGCCTCGTTTGATTCGCGGACTAAAAAAAGTGGGATTAATAGTCCCGGGATTGATAGTCCTGGACTATTTATCCTGTGACTAATTTAGTACTGAATCTCACACAATCCCCGGTTTGATTCATGCAGGATTAACATTGGGATATCTCATGTTTTGGCCAATCCCATGTTTGGTTCCCTAAACTACGTTTCGGGATTATTTCAAGACACACTCTCTCTCTCTTTTCACTGTTTTCTTTTTGTTAAATTCTCACAGCACAATTCTTGGCCTCTCTGTTCTCAATGATTTACAATTGCTCCCAGAAATAGAATCCTCTCTAATTTTCTTTTCAGAAATTGGGTATGGGTAGAGTAATTGAAAGAGTTGCTAGAATGGTCAAAATCATATATCCGAGCAAACCCACAGCAACAATAGTAATTAAACCGAAAACCCACAACAGCAGTAGTGACAAAAATTAGTAATCCGAAGATTTTCCAAATTTCATGAATTTGTCCAGAAATTACCCACACACAGTAATCCCATGCAAACCCAGTTTCAGAGAGAAATCAAAACCCAATTTCTATTATGAAGAATCAAAAAAAAGTTAAAAAACCGAGATCGAAATCACCTTCGAGAGAATCCAAAATTGCCTTCGAGTCTTCTGTGTAACAACTAAAGAATTGATCGATCTCAGAGGAAATCGATCTCAAAGGAAATCAATGAGCTCTGGTGGAAACTGGAGAGAGAGAGAGAGAGAGAGAGAGAGTGAAGAAGACAAGTGGCATTTTTGCAATTTGGTAGATTTCCCTTCCGCGTTCATTTTATCCGGGACTAAACAATCCCACCACCCCCAGGTATTGTGTAATCCCATACGTATTGGATAAAACTTGTCCCGGGATTGTTAATCCCAAGCCATTTTTGAGGAACCAAACAAGGGATAACGCGGGATTGGACAAAAATAGTCCAATCCCACCCTCCTAATACCCGAATCAAACGAGGCCTTATGTGATATAGGTAAACAACTAGACCAAGACATTCATATTTTTTTCATCAATGCAGAAACATAACCAAGTTATGAAACTTGAACACAAAAGGCCAAACATAGCAAAATGCCAAACCTCATCAGACAACTTAGCAGCGGCGGCCAACCCCTTCTCAAATTTACTGGCAAGGTCGCGAACCGAGAGGCGCTTCTGCTGTTCCAGCAGCTGGGCAGTCTCCCTAGCAACAACCTCCTTCATGGATAATACTTTGGGATCCTCTTTCACCTCCACAATCTGGTTGTAAGCACCGATTTTATAATTTGGAAACCGACTAGTAGCAAATATCACGTCTGCTGAGACCGGAGGAACTGCTCCCTTTTTCATTGTATCAGCAAAATCACGTCCTACTCTCGTCATGATACAAATTTAACGACTCTGTAACGAGGAAAAAATAGAAGGAAAAAACACCCTACATTAATCATGAGAACTGTCAACTAAATTAACAAAATCCTGAGCTAAAAGATTGTTGGCTTGAGTTCTTAACAAGTCCAAATTTACCAAACATGAGCAACGAATCTAATAATTGGAAGTAAAGGACAACTATACTTTTAAGGCACAAAATTAAATCTTTTGCATAATTAGAATGGTTAATAAGAGGATCCATAAAATGAAATACTTTACAAGAGCAAAAAATAGGAAGAAAATAACCAAAATTATGAGAACCGCCACCCAAATTAACAAAATTTTGAGCTAATTAGCGTCGTTAATTAGAGGATCCATAAAATGATAATTTTGAAAATCGTTGACTAGAATTGAAATTCGAAACACATGTTTTTTAGCTAAGATATAGCTAGAAAAGAGCATCAAAACACAAGAAAATCGAAGACTTATTAAATGAGCAATTTAATGAGCCTGATCAGAGCTTTGAATGGAAACTTAATGTTCATAACAGTAAAACCGAAACCCTAACTGTAGCTTAAAAGAACAAAGAAACCCAAATTCAGGTGAAAACAGTAGTAACTACGAGAAGAAAAGAAGGAAATGGGTAAGAAGTATACTTACAAATCATGCGGTAAATAATAAGAGAGATCAGAATAGGTAAACAATGGCCGACTTTGGTCTCAGATTCTGGGATCAGATGCAGGCTGGTTGAATGGGCTTCTAGAGAGAGAGAGAGTCTGTATATAACTAGTAGTAGTAGAGAGGAAGGGGAAAGAGAGAAATGGAGATGCTATAGCCGGGGTGGGTTTACTTTTTAAAAAGCGAAAAGGAAAGCAAAGAAAAGCCGCCCAACCCCCCTCTCTCTCTCTCTCCTCTCCCTCCCTTCTGTTTCTCTCTTTACAGATGTATCGTTCCGTTCGTCTGTCTGTGTCGAAGTCTTCGTAAATCCTCCCCTACTCGAGTTCGGCTTTGGTGGTGGTTTTTCGCGAGTGTGATTATTCAAATATATTTGGAGGCATTGGAGCACCATTCTCACAAGGGAGGTTGCTCTAGGACCGAGTTTTGAATTTAATTAAGGGTTAATTTTATTAAATTTGGATAATTTTTTTTGGAAAACCTAGGCCTAAAGACCATTTGTACTAAATAAATATTTATGTGGGAAAAAATCAAAGCCACGTTTGATGATGGTATCCACGCAAAAAGTGTGATTGAGGGAAGTAATTATTCCATTTTTAATTTACCCCAAAAAAAAATTTTACTCTGTTTCTCTCTTTTGGGGGGACTAAGATGAGATCGAGTCTTAGACTCTCTAATCATCAATTTCTCTCAAGTTTTCGATTTGTTAGTTTCACCAGAATTGATAGAAAAGTGATCAAAATTGTTTATTTTGTACTAGAATTTATCAAGAAAAATATTTATAAAAAACAATAATTTGATTGGGAGCAAGTCAAATTTGTACATGAAAAATGGATGGTCGGACTTTAAAACCAAATGTAGATTCTCGTTTGATATGCGAAAAAATAATGTGATTTGTTAGTATAGCAAATGATATCTAATCATATTGATATTTGGCAGGAATGTTTTTCTTAATAAATTCTTGAAAATGAACGATTTGGATATTTTTTAATTGTTGCACCGACTCAAAATAGCTCGAAACTTCTATAGACTGAACCATTAGATAGTTGACTGGAGCTCAGCCTTGTCTAAACCTTCTTATATAAGAACGGAGGATGGCATGCCATTTTTGCCATTTTTGTCATTTTTGAACCAAAATAACCTTCTTCTTTTGGCATGACAAGGTTTAAGTGATTGGGGCATTTTTGGTATTTCAAACTTTGTATCAAATACATGTAAATACATAGAGAGAAAAGGAAGGAGTACTTTTCCCCGGATTTATGCTCTAAGACTCTTGTGGCCCTGATATATGCTTAACACACGTACAAAATCTCTCTTTTCCCTAATTTAAGGGATAGAAGTACACAAAAGTCTTATCTGCGTAGAAAACTGTCTTTCATAGTCCTTCTCTTCTCCTTATTTTTTGCTTATTAACCACGTAAAGACTATCCTTCATATTGTTGCAACGGCGATTGTCGGTCCTTTAGGTATTGTTGGGACATCGATCGTTTATCCTTCAGGTACTGTTGCTGTGGCAATGTATAAAAGAACGGTGGAGTGAACAATCGTGTCTCTCTCTTTCTCTCTCACACACACAGATAAAGAAATCCAATATTTTGCCTCATTCATCTCTCTCTATTATCATAAACAGAGTCTGCTTCAATCGGCACCCGTAGATTTTACATAAACTAAAAATAATGGGCAAAACTAATCGATGACGTGGAACCCATCGTAGCCTCTGTCTTGGGGTTTTCATTCCAGTCAATTTTTGACGTACCCACAATATGTGAAATCGGAATCATAGGTTATTATTCTTCCTCTAACAATATCTTCTGATCTTTGTTTTCCCTCTCTCCGATCTCCTTGATTTTTTGCTTTATTAGTACGTGTTAAAGCTCGTAGTTTCTCTTTGTTTTGGCAGGAATTTTTCTCATAGAGAACAGAATATTCACCTGTAACTTTATATTTTGGATACTAACTCAGTATTTGTGACACTAATTTATGATTATGTTCTTTCTTGCAAGATTTTCAACGCTAAACTCTACTGCAAATATAGTGTTAAGGTTATGATTGTTTTTGGGAGTCTCTATGGTTTTTCTTGACAGTAACTTGACCAAACAAACAACGCATATTTTTTTGATATAGGCTAGCAAAGTTTGTCTAGAAACTGATAACCCACTTGGGGTGTATAAGGGCTTGATTGATCAAAGAGTTTATTTATTTACACATGGTTTTGCCATTTGATTGTAGGTTTTTTTTAGTGGATTTGATCATCATGTTTTTGGTCTTTTGTTTGTTTGTGATGATTGACCCAATGTGAGCTATGGTAGTTGAGTATTTGCATAATTATTCCTGTTTTTGGCTTATTCTTGCAGCAACTTTGTGGCTATAGACTTCTTCATCGAATCATTAATGGTTTCTTTGAATTTGCTTTATTTTTTATATATGAATCGCTAGGTGGAGGGTTGCTTGGGTTAGTGATATGTTTGCCCTCTATGAATGGCTTTAGATGTAGTTTGGGGTAACTGATAAGTTGATGAGGAAAGGCTAAATATTATTGCTTTGATCAGGTGAGGTTCTTAGTTGGGTTTTATTTTAATTTAAAACCGTGGTGCTCTTTTGTGATTAAAATTACTATGGTTTATTGCTTGATGGCATTTATAAATCTTGTTCTACTGTCCATCTTACATTTTGAAATTTGTTATCGAAAGTGTAGATTGACACAACTGTCTATGACTAGTCAGGTGGCATTCAATGCCCACAATTCGGATTTGTTGGGTCAAGAATTTTGTAATTCTCTCACTCTATCCTCGAAAAATAATTTGCTCTTTTCTCTTTGTTCTTTATTTTTGTCTTTGATCGTGAATGCAATGAAAATTACGTTCAGAATATGTGAATTTGGTTAAAAGATCTTAACAATAGTTTCGGTTTCAAAACTTTAGTTTAGAGCTGGCTTTTGTCTGCAAAAGGTGAATGTGAGAAGGGCTTAATGCTTCACCGCGTGTTAGGTAAAATGGTTCACTCAAATTACCCCCTAAAAGTTGTAAACAATTCCAACATACCCATTAAATGATATGCCTAATTCTTTGTAAGAATAGAGTCTATGAAATTAAAAAAACATCCAGACCCGTAATTTCCAGAATACTGAAATAGCCAAAAAAGAATTCTTCAACATATATACAAGTTCCTCCACAACCTTCAACATATCAACACGTGGTGAATTCCAAACGATGTACTACATTTGATTGCTTATCCTTAACCGTCTCCAAACCGGACAGATTCACTCCCAGTTTTTCTATATTTTTAGGGTTATATTGAAGGCAAAGCAAGAGCCAACTGCTTCTTTGGTCTATTCTTGTAAATGTATTGTGTCCTTCAGTTACTGTTATAGTTGTTATTCGATCTTCTTCTTCATTCGCTCTTTATTTTTCCTGATTTGTGGGAAAACGGCTTTGGAAAATTATGATCGCCAGCATCATTACACAATCTAGAACAACCTGAGACAGAGAGCTGAGTTGTTGATTTTGCAAGGAGAAATCAAGGCCGACTTGCAGGGAGGGGCCAACTATGCGTATGGATCTGCTTCATCCGGGGTTTTTTTTTTTTTTGGTAAACCAAGCTTGAAATAAAAAGGGGCTAAGCGAATATACAGCCTACAAAGGGGCATACCCCGGAGGACAAAGAAAAGAAAATAAAAAGGAAAAATTAGGAAGGCCAAAGGGCTACAGTGGGATTGGGAAGCCAAGGAGGCTAAATGGAAAAGTACTAACAAAAGGTCTAGATGCTCAGGGACAACCCCCACTGATAGGTCAATATTCTGAGAAAATTTTGGCAGCATTTCGCTTGTTTTTTGACAAACCCAGAAATAACAGATGACTGCCCAGGAAATCAGTCCAACACAACAAGATTGAGCATTCAGTTGTCCATACAAAAATACCACTAAGCATGACTAATGTTCAATCAAAACTGACTGCAACCGAATGCAATAGCAACATTAACAAAATGATATGAGCAGGTGCAACTATAGAAGAAACATAGCTTGCAGCAGCATGCAGCAGTCGGCAAAAAATATTGTAACATCCTGGTGATGGCATTAATGCAGTAGCAGAGTTGGTGTGCAATACCGAGCAGCAGTCAAATGCAGTAAGGAGCAGTAAACCGTTAGCCTTGAACAATAGAGAATACCATCTGCAAATTATACTACCTAATTGGGAGGACTTCCCCCTCCCCAAGGGAGTTCTATATTCCAGGGGACAGCCCCCCTGGATAAGCAAAATTACAAAGACTAAAACTTGAGAATTGCGTTGGGTTGGGTTACGGACAAAACTCAGCTGCATTGAACTCTTGACAAGAACCTACAATGACTAAATTTGGACACTGAACTATTAAAAGCATACCACACCAAATGCGATCCTGGATGGAACTTACAACATAATAATAACAGAGTATATCGCTACTGGTAAGCACACAACATAATAACAGTAGCTGGAACGCACACATTGAAAGGCCTAGCATAGCCCATCACTAAGAAATTGAGCTACAACTGCCTACCTATACAAATGCATAACACAGAACAAGGATCAGCAATCAAATCCACAAATATATATGACAAGCTGGATGCTAGTTTCGTAATGTCAGAAAGCAATGCTACAAAGTCTATGCAGAGTATCTACCTAGAGAATTTAGAGGCTCGCCCTTCCCCTTCCTCGAAACCTCACACTTCTATCACTCTCTAAGGGACCAAACATCCTCAGCTAAATCTCACCATTCGCCCCCTCTTACTATTACCTCCTCTCACAAAGAAATGAGGGGCACAAGCACTCACTCACTTAGGCTCTCTATTTAGTGGCTCACACAACTCATAAAAACCATCCACACTGCAAGGGTTATGCTTTCAAGTACAGACTTCAGTCTCCAAACCGACAGTCAAAAGGTTTAAGATAATTCACCTGATACTAGGAGTAGTAATAGCTAGTGACCCTTGCTTGCTGAAAATTTGATTGTAACAATTTCTCCAGCCTGATCTGAATGTATCTGCAAAACAATTGTCAGTAGCAAAGACACCTATAACCACATTACTTAAGAGATACCCCAAATGGTTAGGAGCCTTTGTGACTGATGATCAGATGGAAGCTTTGCCAGAGTCAACAATCTGGTCCTAACCATTTAGTGTATCTTGTACACCACGGCTGTGATTGGACATGCTATGTTTTGAAACTTACGCGCATTTCTCTCTATCCATATGTGATAAATGGTGGTTATGAAAGCCAGTTTCATAATTAGAGATTTCAAATTCTTGCCTTTGATTGTTGAGACATGAGCGACCCAACTATCCCAAGATCTAGACGACCACTTTAACTCAAAGAAGGCCTGAGTTTGATTCCATACTTGTGTTGAAAAGGGACAATTAAAGAAGAGATGGTCATGACTTTCACTCCCCGAGCAGAATGAGCAACAAGAGACTGTCTTAGTACCAAACAAGACAAGTCTGTCCTCAGTATATAGTCTATGTTGAATTGCAACCCAGGGAATGAAGTTCTAAGGTGGTTCCATAGTGAGGATATAGTGAATTTCCCACTGGAATTCAGCATCCAAATATGTTGATCCTCCGAATCTCTAATTGGGCCAGGAAGAGATTGAATACTGGACCTAATTTCATTGAGTTCTAATGTTTGAGTAATGGGGAATGCCCATGATGTATCTCTGATGATAGCAGACACAGTAGTATCCTTAGGTAGTCCAGAGTCATACATCACCTTAGAGCCATACCTATTGGCAAGAGGACCTAAGTTAGTCCAATTGTCATACCATAGGGATGTAGACTTTCCATTGCCTATGGACACTTTAATTTGATGGTGCACAATTGATCTAAGGTTGAGGATCTTCCTCCAAACCTAAAAGGGGTTACTTGGCATTTTAACCTCTCACAAGCTTTTGCCCTTGAGCAAATATGACTTGACCCATTGGCACCACATAGACTGCTCACCACCTGAGATTAGAAACCATATGTGCTTTGCAATAGCAGCCTTATTCCAGACCTGGATGGCTTTGAAGCCAAGTCCACCCTCCTGTTTGGGAGAACACAAGTGTTCCCAAGACACCTTGGCCCCAGATTTTTTAAGATCTGGACCAGACCAAAGGAAGGACTGAAGAATAGCTTCAACATCTTTTATGACTTTCTTGGGCAAGATAAATGTAGAGGACCAATATGTCTGCATGGAGAAAAGAACATTCTTTATTAATTGGACTCTCCCAGCGTAAGTTAAGTCCCTATTAGTCCAAGACTTAGTCCTAGAAGTTATTCTTGCGACCATGTCTTTGCAGTCCTGCTGCTTGAGCTTGGTGGAAAGGAGAGGCACGCCGAGATACTTGACAGGAAAAAAACCTTCCTTAAAGCCAAGAATAGCGAGAATGCCTTCTCTAGTGGAGTGATCAACTCCAGAAAAGAAGGCACTACTCTTCCCAGGGCTAGGAGAAAGTCCAGAGAGGGCCTCGAACTCCAGGAGGGAAGCTTGTATATGTTTAACAGAATCCAAATCCCCTTTACTAAAGATCATAAGATTGTCAGCAAAGCAGATATTAATGAGCTTAGTCTTGCTACACCTCCAATGAAAATGGAAGTCGGGGAGAGTGGCTTTCTCCCTCAAGATACTAGTCAACACCTCCATGACAATGACAAAAAGATGGGAGGACAGGGGATCCCCCTGCCTAAGGCCCTTTCTACCTTTAATGTACCCAGTTGGCTCACCATTAATACTCAATGAGTAATTAGTTGTGGTTACACATGATTGTATCCACTTTATCATTTTAGGGTGAAAATTCATGGACTTAAGAATGTCCCATAGAAGATCCCACCTAACATTGTCATAGGCTTTCATTATATCAACTTTCAGTGCGCATCTGGGTGAGGGAGAGGATTTATGATACCCTCTCATTAGTTCTTGCGTAAGAAATATATTGTCAGCAATTTGTCTACCCTTCACAAAACCTGATTGAACAGGGTCAATAAGTAATGGAAGAGCGTTCTGGAGCCTTTTTGCCAATATCCTTGCAATACACTTATAAATGGTATTGCAACAAGAAATTGGCCTGAAGTCACCAACCCTAGAGGGATTGGGGATTTTAGGAACAAGGGCCACAACTGTCGCCTTAGCTTTACTAAGTAGTTGGCCAGATCTAAAGAAATTCTTAATTGCCGAAGTAGTCTCACGGCCAACCACAGACCAAGCTTTCTGGAAAAACCCCATGTTAAAGCCATCAGGACCAGGGGCTTTATGGGGATTAAGTTCCCACATAGTTTCTTTAATCTCTATGTTTGACACATCCTGGATCATAGCAAGGCTTTGTGCACTAGTCAGCCTCTTACTTATGAGTTGATTAACCCTATCATAGCCAGAGTATTGAGTACTGTGAGGCCTACCCAATAATTCAGTGTAGAAGTTAACAAAGGAATCTTTGATAACTCCTATATCATGAGTAATAGATGAATCACTGAGAGTAAGGGTGGTGAGTTTGTTTCTATTCCTGTTGCTGTTAACAGATTTGAAGAATAATGATGTACATTGATCACCCAGTTTCATCCAATTAATCCTAGATTTTTGCCTAGCCAAACTTTCCTCAGCCCTAGATAGGGTGAGAAATTGTTTGTAAGCAATTTTCTCCTCCTCTTGCAATCTAGAATCTGCTGGATGTAGCCCAAGTTTTTTTTGAAGAGATTGAAGTTGACTTTGAGATTGAGCCACTCTCTCAGAGATATCACTGAATTCTTGTTTGTTCAATTTTCTTAGTCCATCTTGAAGAAGATGAAGCTTTGTATACAAACAGTACATGGGATTACCAATGATGATTTGCCTCCAAATACCCTGAACTGTGGGTATGAATAAAGGATGATCAGCTAAGAAGTCAAAAAATTTAAAAGGTTTAGGTGCTGATTTAGGTGGAGGAGTTATATGCACCAAGGCAGGAGAATGATCTGATATGCCTGGAGTGGGAAAAAAGGCAGCCGAGAAAGTATGCTTCCTATTCCACCTGTCATTAACTAGGACTCATCCGGGGTTTGTTAATACGCATACAAGTTATTTTCTCATTTTTGTTGTTCTCTTGGCAAACAAATATTGCAAATCCAATGTTGGTTTTACAATTTTTGCAAATCATGAGCTCTCTCGTTATTAAATGGAATTTGAGGTTAGAACCCTATTAATTATAGTTCGTTATAGAAATGCTGATGTTGTGTTTGTGTAAAAGCCTATAGGTTATCCGCTTGAATTTCGACTAATTAGTAGGTGAAAATTACCATTGGAATTTGTTTTATTCTTTTACCTGATTAGGAACTGTGACTGAAATCTCAAGTTGTTTGAATGAAGATATATTTGTGATCCAAATAACTGGTTTGGGTTTGATTATTCATTTGCATTTCAGGTCAGGATTGTCTCCAGTCGGCTCATGGGATTAGACATGACAACTACATCATCAGTTCACTGGTTCTTGGTTTGCAATATTAGAGGTACGATCTATTAGCTCAATCACTTCATACTATGATGGGTTTGAAATTTTCATTTACTTTGAAATCGTTGATTGCACAATCAGATTGCATAGATGTATCCGTAATATCATATTTTCAGGTTTGTTATATTCTGGGTTTTTTCCCTCCATTTTGTAGCTAACGAAAACAATATCAACAGGTTTCAAGGAAAACGAAAGAATCTTAGATCTTAACAAAATATGTTTTTTTTTTTTTTGGGTAAAGAAAGCTTGAAATAAAAAGGGGAGACAAAAGAATGTACAGCCTACAAGGGGCATACCCCAAGAGGACAAAGAAAAAGAAAGAAAATGAAAACTACGCCGAAAGGCTACAATGCTAATGAACTATCTTATGATTCCTAACCTGCTACAAAAGAGGGAGAGGAATAACAAGTCTTAATACAATTGAACGACTAAAATAAAACAGCTGAAATCTAGAAACTTGGTACTTGGACACCATATGCACATGATACTTGGACTTGAAAATGTTACTTGGAGCTTGGTCTCCACATGAACTTGAAACATGGACCGTGGCTGACTCGAGCAGTGGAGATTTATGGAAGCTTAAATGAATAGCTTCAATTCTTATGGTTGCTTGAAATCAAGAAAATTTTGAAAAATTTCGCCATGACCCGTTAAATGGCGGAGCACCCTCAGGTGCCACCATCACAAGCATAAAACGGCGGTAAATTTAAAAAGAAAAAAAAGAGAGGGAAGAGAAGAAGCGGAACTTCCACCATCGTGGATGCCACAGATAGAGATAAAGAGTGAGATTAATCGGAAATTATTGTAGCAAAGCGGCGGTAGTAATAGAACACCACAAATGGGTTCAAACAGTTGCGATGCTTGATATAGCGGCGTGGGTGATTGCATCATATAGAGCAACGGTATGCGACAACGGCGGTGGTAAGGAGAGTAGCAGCAACATAAGTGTAAAAAGGTGCAACAAGGATCAACATCATGTTTCCAGTAGCAATAAGAACAGCTCAGAAGTAGAATGGGAGGACGCCCCCTCCCCAAGGGGTTCAAACATGCCAAGGGACAACCCCCCAAGGCTAGGATAACCAAAACATAACAACAAGTTCACATACTATGGTACCACTAACAGGTTCAATGTACAACCCAACCAGAAAATCTGATGGAAACCTTTGAAGAATCGGGCAGCATTTCGTTTGAAATATGGAAATCCCACATGAACTGCCAGTACAGAAGCAACAAACAACATAACAAAATAGCAGGACACACTGCTGGATAAACAACCAAACTGGATAGACAACCAGCAGGCATTGTATAAATGAGATGGTAACACAATGCAAGCAAGTATCAACAGTAGCGAGTCTGTGAGCGCTAACATGTCCACAACAATATGAACGCAACAGCAAAGAGTATACCATAAACCACACATCAAGGCAGCATGCAATAAACTACAAACTCCACAACTAAGAACACAAATATTAACATATATGGCACCAGACCAACTTCCAGAGTGTATATTAACCTAAAAATATATGGCTCACCCTTCTACACCCTCGGAATCTCACACTTCATGCACTCTCTATGGTTCCAAAGCTCCCTCGCCTAAGCCTCACCATACTCCCCCACTATGTATTACCTCCCCTCGCAATGAACTCAGGGGCCCAAACTCACTATCATGCAGGTACTCACAATTTGGTAGATCACACAACTCATCTTCACAATTGGATTACAACAAAGTTTGAGTCCATCAGGTATATGCCAAAATAGAAAGGATAAAGGATAAAGGAAGCAGATACCTCCAAAATCCTTAATGAGAAATTTGTTGCATACTTAGTTTAACCTCCACAGCACACTGTGATTTGAACCATTTGAGGCTGAACAACACTTAAAATTGAACTCCTGAACATCTGATTCCTTTAAGTTGTCCAGTCTGATCACACCTGTTCAAGCACATAAACTAACATATACCTTTAGACAATGATAGCTTACGAAGATAGGTATTCTAAGGGGATGATTTTTTAGATTATTCCCCACTTAGTTAACAGCCTCTGGGATTGATATCCTTGAGGAAGATTCCCCAGGGACATCAATCTGTATCTCACCATTGAATGAATTTTGCTGACCACACTAGGTCCTGAGCAAGTTACATTTTGGAATTTTCGAAAATTTCTTTCAAGCCAAATTTGATAGACTGTAACAGTGAAAATAAGCTTGGTGATCAGGTTTTTAAGCGATTTAATAAGAACTTTGTTTGTTTACCTCTATATGCATTTGTAGATGACATTCTTATCACACTTGTGATATATCATTGCACGTATTGATTATTAACTATTAACTTGTGTTCTTTCAGGTTTGAAAGAAGCCAAACTTTTGGTTGAAGATTACAAGTTTTCTGTTATTCTATGAAGGATCTTTCACTAGAGAAGGCAGTTTCAAATTTAATCACCCTGGTTTAGTTGACCAGATATGTACAATGAAGAACACAATCTCGCCCAACCTCCTAGGACAACACCCCTTAGTTAGTTAAGTTTTGTTTGAAAATTACGACAATTAGCATCCATCAGCAGATATGGGTACATTGAGCAACTTAAGAGTTAAAGACTTGATTGTTCTTTGGCTATTAGTTCTGGTTGAGTAATTTTTATACCTTTGTTTAATTTGCAGTTTTCTTTCTTACAGAAAAAATATCGTAAGGATTACCTACAAGTAACTACAAGAGTTTGTTGTTTTGCAGTTGTATCCCTATCACTTCAATCCACCTGGGTTTTTGCATCCAATAACAGTTATCTATGAACTCAGATATAGGGAGACAAAAATGAAGCAAGGTCAAGTGCTTTTCAGTGACATAGTTAACTCTTTATAGTTTTTTGAGGCTCAAATTTGTTCGCTTTCACTAAAAAAAAGACCAAAGCAAGAATTTGTCATGTGATTTGTTATTAGGTGGATTGTGTCTATTCTATGGTAGAATGTGATGATCCTGTTTCGTTAATGAATGCACGAATGCACGATACATAGTCACCATAGTCTAGATCTTTCTTTCAGAAAAAATGAGATTCTTGATCTTGCTATATACCAAAAGAATTTTATTTTTGCAGAAATCTGGTGGTACATTAATCAAAGGAAAATCATAGGATGTCAATCATTTTGTTCCTATACTGGTGGGTTGTGCCAGAACCACAAATTTTCCCCACCCGGCAGGTTGTGCCGGGAACACGCAAATTTTCTTTCTTTTTATTTTCATTTTGTCCTCCCTGGGGTATGCGTTGTACATTCGCTTAACCCCTTTTAATTTCAAGCTGGATTATCCAAAAAAAAAATATATATTTATTTTTGTAGTTGATGCTAGAAGATCCGTACATTTGAGGCCAGGATTACCTTTTGATTGCCCTCTCCTATTAATGACATTGTTAGTGTGATTGGAGTACCAAACCATGTTTTAATTACTAACAATGATAACATCAACAATGGGCAACAAGTGACGTGTGAAGCACGTCGGTTTCCAACTAGTTTTTGCATAAATCCTACAATTTTCGTGAGAAGGGTCCACGTATTGTCGTATTCTTGATTTTGCACACTTTTGGTTCGTACATTTCATATTCCAAGGACTCATTAATGCATTGTGATGGGTGTAAGGAGTGTCACGTCCTCAATTTTCAACAAAATAAATAAATAGTTTCAACATAAGAAGTCCATAATCTCATCCATAAAACATCTGAGTTTAAGGGGAGAGACACAAGAGAAGAAAATGTTGCTCTTGCCAAGGCTAAGGGAAAGCCCTAACTCAAATTCTAGGAATGCATCATGAATGTGAGGAACTGAGCTCAATTCACCCTTACAGAAGATCAAAATCATCTGCAAAGCAAAGGTTAATTATTTTAGGAATGCCACATCTCCAATGAAAATGAAAATCTGGCAAGAGGGACTTTTCCCCAAGGAGACATGTAAGGACTTCCATGAAAATAACAAAAAGATATGAAGATTGAGGATTGCCTTGTCTCAGACCTTTTGTACCTGGTATGAAACCTATAACTTCTCCATTAATAGTAAGAGAGTAATTGGCAGTAGTGATGGAGGCTTGGAGCCACCTAATCGTGATTGGGTGAAAGTTCATAGAGTCTAGGACATCCCACACGAATACCCACCTGACATTGTCACATGCTTTCATGATGTCAACTTTCATAGCTATTTTTTTTTTGGGTAAATAAGCTTGAAAAAAAAGGAGATAACAGAATATACAGCCTACAAGGGGCATACCCCAGAGAGGACAAAAGGAAAAAATTGGCCACGTGGGCAGGATAAGGAGAGGGTTAATAGAAATGAAATACAAGACTAAAACCTAATCTAAGTGTTTCTATACCATCTTGGAAAGAGGGTAGAGAAACACACAAACATAAAAAGATTGTGTTGAATAAGCACTAAGAGTTCGCATTGACCATCCTGAGTTGGACTTTGATCCCCATGGGTGGATGATAGCAGCAACAGCAATATCCTGAATTGCCCACATGGACTTTTGATCCTTATGTGGAGAGTGGAATATGCGATGATGATGAACTTGGAGTAATCCCTTTTGAAGAGAACCACATGCAACTAGAGGACTCCCCTTGAAAGATTAAACCACACAGTGGCAACTACACTGGAAGACATCCCCCTCCAAAATAGGCAAACCAAATATCGGGAGGACATCCCCTTCCCAAGGAATATCAAAGTTCCAAGGGACAACCCCTTAGGATAGGTCAAATTTCAAAGAAAATTGGACAGCATAACGTTTGTTTTTAGACAAGCCCATAAAACTAATGGTTGTCCAGAAATAACAACCCAAAAAAGTAGTCTCTCATGCTAAAACAGTGAAACCAATAATGAGAAAGTAAAGTAGACAGTTCAGTATTAATAATCTACAACTAAGAACACGAGAACAGCTGTCCATGTTCTCGATGAAATGAATCCTTGAATAATCATGGCTGTAGAGTCTCTTATGCTTGATCTGTGACCAAGCAACAACAATAGACAAATGATGCAGTAGCAATGATGTAACAGCAAACACAGAGTAGCAGGGGTAACAGTTGTTCAACAAACTACAACAAGAAGTTAATCTACCTAGTACCAACATATAGCAAACAATTGCTAAAGGGGTGGATAACGCAACGATGGGTTAGCCTCTCACCACAAGCGATTCTGGTGACAGAAATCCTAGCCATGGAGGAAGATCCACAAGCTGATTTCTCGGGTGGTCTAGGTAATCAAACAATTGATTCCATTGATCTCCACAAAAGACACCGTATGCAACAGTCAAGTTCACACACTCATTACCTTTTTATTATCCAAAAAAAAAGGGTTCACAGACAGGGAGGGTGTCCACCACACCTCAATGTTACTCTGATCCATGTTAAGATGTACGGGTTACTTCTCCTAGCAATGAAACTCTACTCTCAAACAATAGTTCCAACGTTCCCACAAAGCCAAACCAGATCCAAAGTAAACTCTTGGTTCTTGGTACGGTATACACCACACCCACAGAATTTACTCCTTTCAAACCTTTCGATCTATACCCTAAAAACCAAAAACCCATTGATCGGGACCTTCTACACAATGAAGCTAGCAAAACCAAGCCTAGCATACTTCAAAACTCCTCTCTTCCACAGAGCAGCCCCTAACCCTCATCTCCAGTACAAGCCCTAAAGTTTAGCCCCCATAGCTCCAGCAAATCGAGCCCTAATTCAGGTCGTAAACTTCTTGAAGTCTTTCAACAAGAAAAGGAATGTTTGACTACCCTAGTCCAATTGATTGAAACAAAAATGCAACAATCCGGGATTAGGGTTGACTGCACGGAGTTGAAGTCTCAACTAAATCGTCTCCGTGAGAAGGAGATTACCCCAGGGGATCCATCATCCAGCACAGCCAAAGGTGAGTATTTAAAAATTGGTTTTCATTACCCTTCAGGTCCACTTGTTACTCTATCTTCCCAGCCTCAGAAGGACAAAGAGTCCCAACCAAAGACTATCATTCAGCCCCAAAACATTCTTCCCAGAACCACCCAACAACCTAACACAAAGGATTGGGTTTCTTTGTTTCGTACACAAGGTCCTTCTAAGGTCATGAAGCTCAATCATTACCCAGAACTACGACAGGAAACAAGTGCAGTAGTAGAGTTGGAAGATTCTGATCTCAATGACAAGACTTGGTCCCATTGTTTAGTTGGTCATTTTCTAGATGGGAAAATGTTGTTTCCCCTGCTTAGCTCCACGACGAGAAAGATATGGAAAGACCATGGAAAGATCAACATTAAGCAGATTGGAGCTTGCTATTTCTTTAAGTTCCAGGATGAAGAAACGAAACTTAAGGTCCTAGAGGGTGGCCCATGCTTTTTTCTTGAAGGTATTTAGTTCTTAAGGATTGGCATAGGATGTTGGTCCCGTCCACTGAGCATCCAGCCACCATCCCTGCCTAGGTCAAACTACACAAACTACCCCTTGAATGCTGGACAAAAGAGTGTTTTAGCCACATTGCAAGCACAACAGGTAAGCCTCTTCATGTGGACATTGCTACTACTACACAACAAAGAATTGATTATGCTTGAGTGTGTATAGAGATCTCAACTAAAACGAATCTTCCCAAGGATGTCTAGATTACCATGGGGCTTGATTTAGTGAATGTCCCTGTTGAATACCAATGGTTGCCCCCTAAATGCAGTTTGTGTAATGTTTTTGGACACTCTTGTAAGCCAAAAACTAAACCTTAGGCTACAAACAACAATGAAGCATGGAAATTAATAGGGGATGCTCTTGGAGGAGGTGGGGATGACTTGGAAGCAGTTACTAAGGTAGTCTCAAGTGTCCAAACTGATACAGTCCTTTGCGATAATGTGGGGACTGATGAATCTGATGCAGAAGAATTTGTTCAAGGTACAACAAGAGTTGGAGCTCCACTGGAGCCATCCCATACTCTCCCCACAGAAGCCTATAGCTCAAATCCCATAAAATCCAATTCCTCAATCCCATCTGTGATTGAGGCTAGAATGGACAGCAAGATAGAGGTGGGTTCCAAGCCACTTCTAGAACTTGATCCTGGGCCATTAAGTGTACCTACAGACCAAGGTATTTCAACTAGAAACAAGGAAGCATCAAGGGAGTTGGGAGAATTTAGAACCAACTCAAGTAAAAAAAAGGGGGAAAAAGCAAAACAAAGGCAAGCCAACAGCCTTGTCATAGAAGCACTGATGCAACATCATTGTATCCTTTTGGGCATAATCCTACTACTTCCCATGCATTGCCTTTACTGTTTTCAATAATTCTATGACTTACTCTACAATGCATTTAGGTTTTTGGAACTTAAGAGGTCTTAATGATCCTCTTAAACAAAAGAAAGCAGAGTCTCCGCCACACACCAAGGAGGAGGGAAAGCCAGAGAAAAAGGGGGCTGTTAAGAAACTCTAGCAAAGGGAAGAAAAGAATAGAGAGGGTAGTTTCTAGAGAAAGTACAGAGCCTCTTTCTCTATTTTTCTACCAACACTCACTTTGTACTTTGTAGTGTTTGGTTATGAAGATATGTTTCCATTTCTCAAAATTGCAGGTATTAAAATCCGATGTGGAGTTCTTTTGGGCATTTTTGCTTGCAGTTGTTCTAGTAGTGGCTCATATCCTTGGGGCTGAGTTACTTTGTTGTTATTGCAACCATAGGGGAGGTTTATTGGGGCTTTAGCAATGTAAGTTATTCGACACTAGTCACCACTATTAGCGCATATGACTTTTCTTTGCATTACATGTGCTTGCGTCCTCATTGCCTTTCTTTCCCTTGGGATAGCAAGGCCAATGGGATGCAAGCATGGGCCATCTCACGTGCCAGATTATTTATCATAGCCTTGTGGGTTGTGCATGGTAGTTGACATACTTTTGTGTTACGTTACTGCATTTAAATATTTATACCTATCCCCTGTAGGTTGTGCAAGGGCTTCCTATTTTTCTACCCCAACGGGTTGTGCCAGAGATTCTACACTTTTTCTTTCTTCCCTTGTTTAGTTGATAAGCCCTCAAAAGTATAAATAATGGGGCTTATCTCACTCGTTTTGATCACACACGTGAATTTTGTGGCTTGTATACGATTGATTTTGTGTGATGTTGGTTTTTGTTAGTTTTAGGTAAAATGTGAGAATAAGGAGTGTTTTGACACCATGGTTGAACCAAGGAGTGCCCGAGCACCCGAGGTCACATGGCACTCCACCACTGAGTCTCGGGAGTCAAGTAACAAAGGATTGAACAAGGCTCAAGAAGCCTAGAGATCATGATGTCATGCTAGAAGATCAAGTGATCGAGTGGATTAAGGCTTGGTCATGGGATGATTAACATCCCATGATTTAGGTGGGTTTGGTTCTTCTCTCATGAAATAATCAATGTTTGTTCAGGGATGGGCACAGTTCATCTTTATGTAACAAAACCTAGGGTTGTTAACCTCCTTGATTATGTGTAGGCAAGGACTTGATCTCTTGCCACATATAATGCTTGGAGCTATGTCACTCCAAGTGTTTGACAAAATGACTCAAAGAACTCTTCCCCATTTTTGAACAAATCTTTAGAAGTAAAATGAATTTATTGTCAAATCTTCTAGTTGGGAACCCGGGTTGCGTCTCTCAGTCGAGTTATCAATGAGAAGTCTTGGACGTTGATTAATCCCTAGACCTTGCCACCTTTAATTTCTAGTCATTTAGAGGTAGAGAGAATTCCACAAACCAAACCAAAAGGTTGGCCGTCCTAACACCAAAACTCCTACCATAAAGTAAATTGTGTGGGGTGTTTTCCCAGAACTACAAAAGACGTACAAACTAGCTCATTTGAAACCACCACGTGCTCATGCACGTGGTAAATGACACGAAATAATACGTGGACGACCACCAAGCCCATAATCCAATGATAACTCAAGTTTACTTGCTCGTCGGACAATATAGATGGAACGGATCAATGCGGGATAAACCCTAGCAACAAACTTTTCTTGCAAAGACAAGGAAAGGAGGGAAAATAAGTTGAGTTTGCGAAAATAATCACAATCTTACCTGGAGATGGAAAGCCATCAACATACCAAGGAGCGACCTCCCATGCAGGGTAAAAACTCTGAATGAGCAATATGTGGCCATCTTGGAAAAAATCCTTATCGAATAAGGAATCCAGAATCATGCAAGCTACACTACCGAGTAAGGAAGAATCCTAAGATTGGAATGATTCCAAACAAAGAAGAATTCTACAATGCATGTAAGTGCAAGGAAATCGCCTATAAAAGGGGTCAAACCCTAAACACAAGAGCTATGCTTGAACCCATTCTCATACTTATATACTCTTTTTGCTTATCCTCCAGTTCGTCATTGCAAACTTAAGCATCGGAGGGCCCTTGCCGCCTAGAGGCAAGGGTGCTCTGACAATTTTCTCGTGCTGTAGGATCGAGGTTGCTCCATTCGTAGATGATTCGATCTCATAAGAGCAGGGAAATAACTTCCGTGAGTTTTTCCCTCTTACATAAACTTTCATTAATTCTAACCCTTCCCTATGATTTCGATCTCAGACTTCTGAGTTATTATGCTACAACCGACCTAGCCCTACACTTGGGGCAACGCTATCTACAACACAAAGCTAGGTCACAAGCATTTCTTTAGTCCTTCTTGGGGTATGCACCTTGTATTTGAAGCTGATTTATTTTTTGGGTAATTTAGCTTGAAATAGAAAAAAAGGCTAAGCAAATGTATAGCCTGTAAGGGGCATACTCTAGGAGGAAAGTAAACAAAAAAAAATGTAACTATCTATGCCGAATGGCAACATAGAGCTAGAAGAGAATTCAACAAATATTTCTTATCTATCTAAAAAAGCTGGAAAAGAAACATTTGACAAAAGAAATTGAAGCTTGGTACATTTGGTTATCCGACGGAACTTGGACTTCAACTTGACTTAGGATATTTTGATTTTTTACCTTGGCTTGGGCCTTAGGTGGCACTCTAAGAAGCAGGGCCCAAATGGGTAGTACCAAATACAATATCATGGGCTTCAAATGATGGGCTTCCAATAGCACGACCAAATTTAAAACTAATCTTGGGCTTCGAAGAGCGGGTTCCAATAAGCACTGCCCATATTCTACAGAGGTAAATGGGCGTGGATACAATGCCCAACTTGAAAATCCAACTTGTGAATGGAACTTGAGATGGATGGGACTTTGGAGCCCATTACAAGGATCCACCATGTGGTGGATTTGAACCAAATGTGATGGGAGAACAGTTAAAATGCGATACCTATATTACACTAGGACAACCCCTAGAGATAAGTCAAAATTAATTGAGAACCTGAAAAAAATACATAAAGGAAATAAAGATGATCAGGGATGTACCCCCATAATGGCCCAACCCGAAACTTTTACATGCACAACATACAATTTTTTATTTTTTATTTTTTATTATTATTATTATTATTTTTTTTTTTTTTTTTTTTGGGTAAATTAGCTTGAAATTAAAAGAGGCTAAGCGAAGACACAACCTATAAGGGGCATTTCCCAGAAAGGACAAAATAAAAAGAAAGAAAAGAAAAAGTGCATACTCTCCGGCACAACCCGCCAGGGTGGGATTATAGGAAGCCTTAGCTCAACCCATCAAGATAGATGTAAATATGCATAATGCAGTAACTATATGAAAAATGCATTTTCCCCAGCATAACCTGCCGGGATTGGTAAATTTATATACTTTGCAGAAGTACTGAGTGCCTCAGTTGTTTTGGTGATCAAATACATGGAACAATAATAGAGTAGCTCGGATCAAATGAGATAAGCCCACCCATGCATTTCGGCAAGCAAGAAAACCCAAGGAAACTCCCCCAAAGAACCCCGTACGCTGAACACATGCCTACTACGTCACTTGCTCCCAACATCTCCATCCAACTTCCAAAGTCATCATCCAAACCCCCAACAAAGGAAGTAACAACAACAACAAAGTAGCTCAGATCAAATGAGATAAGCCTGTGCATTTTGGCAAGCAAGAAAACCCAAGGGAACTCCCCCAAAGAACCCGTATGCGTTCTATGTCACTCGCTCCCAATGTCCTCATCCAAGTTCCAAAGTCATCAACCAATCCCTCAACAATGGAAATAACAGTAATAGAATAGCTTGGAGCAAATGAGGTAAACCTCTGGCAGCTCGACAAGCAATAATACCCAAGGGAACTCCTCCAAAGAACCCTTATGTTGAACACATGCCTACTACACCACTCGCTCCTAACATCTTCATCCAAGCTCTAAAGTCATCATCCATCCACAATTTCTAGAGGTCATCCATGTTGATCCCATGTATTCAGCACACCAGATTTAATCACATAAAGAGTTACCACAGTCACAATGATTACAATAACTCCAATGAGCACAAAAGTCCTGCATAGTGCTTAATAAGTTAGCCGGCCTACAATGAACCAATAAGAGAGCCCAACTGATCTTATTTGCTTTAAATTGGACCACTAACCTTGAGTTTTACAATTGGCCCAAATGTTGTAAAAAACTTTGATTTCTAAAAGGCCCCATGATATAAAGACCCATTAGGCAGGCCTCCATAATAATAATTAAATGCTCACACCAGGGTGGTCTCCAAACAAAAAATAACTCTTACATGATAGCCGATTAACAATCTAAACGGGCCACTAAAGCCCACTTGTTAATCGATGGACCCAATATAAAATGAAGCCCAAAATTCAAATTTGAACCCAATTAAAATGCAAGCCCAAACTTTAGGAAAAGAGATGAGGCCCATATTACCATAGCCCTACTTCGGGAACATGTCATCATCCCTAACCCACCGTTTCCCATACTAAAAACCAGACTCTAGTTTCGGTTAAAGAAAACCACCATTTCAGAACCACCATAACACCTCCAATTGATAAGCTTTGAAGGAAATACTTCGAATAATCAATTTGATATCACCTAACCCAGAAAGGAAATAGAAATGTAAGACGAGTTTAATACTACTCTGTTCAGACGAAATGGACCCCAATAATATCAAATGGAATGGAGTAGTAGTTAAGAAAATATAGAAAATCACACCTTATAGAGACTCAAGAGTAGCCAGATTTCATTTGGAGAGCAACCTCTAAGATGTTTTACCTTAGATTTGTTACGAGTATGACGATTGGGTTTGAAAAGCCTAGGCCAATCCTCCCACCAAGAATAGCTCCAAGGAACATCTCGGAAGAACACCCATGGACTAATACAAATCGATCATGGTCCTGTGATTTTCTATGAACTCCTCAAATCCCTTTTTGGACCACTAGGAGTTGTGGGTACTTCTATGCAAACTTCATTAGGTTGAAGATGCAGAGATGAGTGAATTTCTGTGATTAGAAAGAAGATAACATCACACAAGAGTGTGAGTTATTTGATAAATGGGTTAGATTCTGAAGAAGAAGCCAAAATCTACTCTCTCTCCCTAGAATTTCTAGAGAGACGGCAGAGCCCCCTCGAAGGGTTGCCGTGATTGTATTTCTTTACTTTTGCACAACGTACAATTAAGGGATAATTAAATAATCATTCTATTTAGAGGTTACACATAAGTTTTCATCTTGTCATTTTGAACATGTCCCACGTGGATTTTATTTATATTTGGATTGTTAGAATTTAAGGGTGTGACATGGCAATTCGGAGAGAGAGAGAGAGTCGTTCATCGAGAGAGATGGATCTCTTGGGGAAAGAGAGAAGGCCACCGATCGTGTTTTGAAGAGATAGGGTTTACTCGTGAAGTCTTGCGAGGGAAAAATAAGCTGCGAAATTGAAACTGTTTCGGTCCTGTATTTGCCACGAGCTTCACGATCCCGTCGTGGGGAAGTATTTTTTCCTTAACTTTTGCCCCGGGGAATATACCCGTTGCAAGTATTTTTTTTTGGGTAAATAAGCTTGAAAATAAAAAAAGGCTAAGCAAATGTATAGCCTACAAGGGGCATACCCTAGGGAGGAAATATTGTGTAAATAAGCTTGAAAATAAAAAATACCCCCGTTGCAAGTATTGCCTAACAGAAACTTAAAATTTTAACGCCCAAATTCCTGAACACTTAAAATAGCCTTTTGCGACGACAAAATCCCTTGACGCAAATATTGTGGTCATTTATAGTATATTTTCTTGTAGTGAAAAAGGATGTTTGGCTCGTAGTAGAATTTTTCTAGATTTTTAGGGTCAGATTGCAAGGCTGTTTTGACCCAGTAAACTTCAATCTGTAAATTTGTTATTCACGAAAGTTGTAGATAATTAAACTTTTTTTCGGTAAATCAAGCTTGAAATAAAAAGAGGCTAAGCGGATATACAGCCTACAAGGGGCATACCCCAGGGAAGACAAAACAAAAGAAACAAAGGGAAAAAGAAAATTGGAAGGCCAAGATGGCTACAAAGGGAAATAAGTGAAGAAGTGTTTCTACTCCATAACACTTGAGGAGGAAGAAACACTCAAAAGCGGACTAATTCCAAGCATATGGTCAAAGTCATGAAGTTGGTGATAGACTTGAGGTAACACTGAGGGGAGGATGGTAGAGATTCACATCCAAGGAGAATAGGTGCCCTACGCAGGAGAATTTGACTAAGCAACGTGAGCATACGTCCTCTAGGGACAGCCCCCCTAGGGTAGGCTAGAAAATAATAGGAGGACAGTCCCTCCATCATAATTGAACAATACACAAGTATAATGATTTAATAGGTACAGCAGTTCAAACCCATCCCAATTGGAATCAGTTCAATCGGATTTCGAATGAGGGAGAAAAGTCCAAAATGCTAAAGGTTGTGCAGTTTACTCAGGAAAAAATTCAGATCCAATTTTTCTTGCCTAAGTATGGGTAGATTATGGTTTCCTGGAGTTTTTTTGGGGGTAATTTAGCGTGAAATTAAAAGGGTGAAAACGAATGTACAGCCTACAAGGGGCATACCCCAGGAGGACAAAACAAAATAAAGAAAAGAAAAAAAGAAAAGAAAATTGCATATTCCCCGTCACAACCCGCCGGGGTGGGAAAATAGGAGATCCAGCATAACCTGCTAGGATAGGTATAATGGCATAGATAGCAAAATAATTCTACAAACTGTGGTTACAAAAAACATGTAGGCCGTTGGAGTGTTGTTGGGGAATTGGGACCGACGTTTCCTTTCACACAGTTCGTGCACCAGGCATAGCTCCATTTGAAAAGTTGTCACCCATTGAATCTAAGTTGACCCATGTTGCTATTGGTCCCACTTAGCTTCCATCGAAAAAACCCTTTGCGTGTACCAATGTTCCTCTTTCCAGGTGCAATTACGTGAATTGGTCCAAGAAAAGGACATAACATTTGCCCTTGGGTTAAGAAACCCTCTTTTTGCAGTGAATTGGTCCGAGAAAAGGACAAAAACAATTATTTAATAAGCCCACTAGCTTGTTGCGTGTACCCATGTTTTCTTTTGTAAAGCAATTGTCACTGATTGAAAATGTTAAACCGATCTGCTGCAAATACAGCTGACAAATGTGACCCAACATATTGAACCGAATGACACCCACTTGCGTGTTATGACCAGACAAGTATCGTGGAAAAGTGAGATCTGCTCTAGTTCACCGGGGGCCTTGCACACAACCAATTGTAAGCATTTTTGTCCATGTCATGAATCTCCTGCATGGCATTTTTTAATGCAGGCACAGTACTTGCCCTTGCTGCCTTCCACAATAAGTCTTTTAATGCCAACCCTTTGGACAGCCTCAATTAAACCTTTTTGCTTGTCACTCATAACTGTGATGGTGTGAGAGTTGACCGTGTTTAGATCTGCAATCAATAACTCAAGAAACCATGACCATGTTTTTAATTTTTCTTACTCTACCACATCATAAGCAAATGGATAAATACAATTGTTGGCATCAATGCCAACATCTGTCAATAATACCCCACCATATGGTCCCTTCAGATGGCACCCATCCAACCCTACAATTGGCCTACATCCTTTTAACAACCCCCTCTTCAATGCACCCCAACAGATGTACAACCTCTTGAATTTTGCTAACTAATCAGACCCATTCATTGGTTTCACCTTAATCTTAATTGTTGTCCCAGGATTAGAAGACCTCACTTCCTCCACATAGCCTTATAATTGTTGGAATTGTTCAGGTGCACTACCTTGGAGAATTTCCAATGCCCTTTTCTTAGCCATGTACACCTTTTGTATGTGTACTTTGATTGTGTGTTCAGACTCAATGGTTTCTGCAAGTGACTTGATTGGCCAAGTAGGATTATTCCTGATCCTGTTATTGTACTTCTTTGGTATCCATTTGCTACTGAACCATGGCACATGGAATGACTTAGTGCAGGTATGTTCACTGTCATACCTCTTCACCCTATACACTGCATCAGCCTTCACATAAGAGGCATAAATTAGCCAAGGACACCCTTTCTTGCCATTGCCCTTGCAAATGGCCCTAACTTTCTCCTTATCACTCTTTAGAAACTCTACCTTTCCCCCCCACTTTATAGAATGCTCCTCTACAGCTTCCCTAAATTGATCATGGGTCTTGAACTCCATCACCACATTGAAGATAGGATTATCCGTATCCGTATTCTCATTAAATATTGTGTATTTTTATTTTCTTGTTCTTAGAACCACCTTCATCATCTGATGAACTAGACATACTTAATAACTCATCAAATGATGCATTCAAACCATCAATGGTAGCCAACTCATTCACCACTGTATGATAATCTTCATCATTTTTTACTCCTTTGTTTGCCCTATTGTTCTCTACCCTATCAAACTCAATATATGTGTCAACATTTTTGTCAAACAGTTCCTCATCATCATCAGCCAACCCGTAGTCACTACCATAAAACACTTCCTCATCATAAGATGTGTCAGAGTCCAGCTCATAATCACCATTATTATCCTCTTCATCCACTTACACATCAATAAGATTACTTGCTGGAGCCTTGCCCTTACCCTTGTTAGGTTGTGGGATATTGGCATTAGTAGGTGTCCCATGGTAGTGGTCCAAGCTAGATTCCTTTTGGGTTGTAGGACCTTAGCATTACTAGCTTAGGAGTGGGCCAAATCATTTATAGGTGTCCCCATGGTTTTTGGCCTAGGTGCTTTCCATTTGGGTAGTGCATTGTTGGGCCTAAGATTTGGGATATGACCTTTTAGGCCTAGATGCATTCAACTTGGGCTGTGACTTGTTAGGCTTAGATGCATTCAACCCAACTTGGCTTTCTTGGGTTCCAATATCGTTATCCACATCCTTATCTTTCATAGTATAAACACTAACCTCTGTATATGCATTCAACAATGAACCCAATCCCATAGCATCACAGGTTAATTTCAATCTTGTAAACAAAGGAACAGGGAAAAAACCAAACTCATGTGTGTGTGCATGTGGACAATGTTCATATAAAGGCAAGCCAAGAGAAAGGGGAAGATTTTACCTTAACTTGGAGGCCCACCATCAGCCTCCCTCAAACACCACGCCATGGTCATATTTCTTCCAAAATCGCCTTGTATTTGGTTTGATTGAGCAACGAATTGGGATTTGCAGACAAAATCAAAGACAATTGACTGAATAACCCTAATCTCTCTCATAACCCTAAAATCATTTTTTAGGAAAATAGGGAATTGGGATTAGGGTAGTTGATGGTGTATGTGGGACCCACTTGTTTTTGGCGTTAAAAATCTAGGTACTTTCTCCAGGTAAGCTTGGGTGGGACCTCAAGTAGGACCACCAAACAGATCTGTTAGTGTAATTAATGGAAGTGGAGGCGGAGGTTGAATCGATACATTTTAGATAGGACAAGTGTTTATTTGACAATAAAAAAAGTTCACGTATAGATTTGTGATTTTGGCAAAAAGGTCGCGTGCTTTTTTGAAATTTTCTCTTCTCTCAAAGAACCCATTTACATGGGCTGGTCCGATGTTGAGGCGGTTCATTTGAAGCTTGTCCAATTCTGGGAACAAATTAACAAAGATTATACCGAGACAGACTTGAGTCTTGAGAATTGGGACGCAATGGCGCAAGCTTTGGTGTTCAGCTACACATGTATCAGAGATTGGGTGCCGATCGCACTTTCGGTAGGTGTGGTTCTCTTATCGTTTTGGAGGGTTCTCGTCGTATCCCTTCTGTAGTCGGTGTTCAGGCTGATTAGGGCATATCTACCTACTGGTTGGCTTGAATTTCATTGCTGCCGAGTCATTCCAAGCTAATAAGGATCAATAGTTGGCAAGCAGCAGCAGTAGTAGCTGGTGTAGTCTTCCTGAAGATTTGGTGACTGATCAGATCCTCTCGAGGTTGCCGGTCAAATCTCTAATGCGATTCAAGAGTGTTTGTAAAAGATGGTATTCTCTTCCCACAAACCATAGCTTTATTGCCTCGCATCTCAAACATAGTACTACTTGTAATTCGCCGTCCAGCTGGAATGCTAACATCGGCCCCATGTTTGAGAACATCTTCTCATTACGTTTTTACTCATTGGTCTTCCAACCTGTGAATGTTAATTTTGGTTTAGACAGGAAACCAGATCTAGTTTTAGGTCCCTGTGACGGCTTATTTTGTCTATACTGGAAGCATCCTAGGGATTTTTGGACATCCTGGAGGTCTTGTAGGGATTACCCCCCGCTACGGACTATTGCGTTATGGAACCCTACAACTAGGGTATTTAGCATTCTCCCCATGTCCAAACTTGAACACCCACCTATAAGACAATGATGGCTTGCCTGGTTTGGTTTGGTTTCGATCTCACCACTAAAAGTATCAAGGTGGTTAAATTTGTGGCTTTTTACGACACCAGTTATGTTAATTGTGCTGAAGTTTACGACGTAGGCTCTGGTTCTTGGAGGATGATACTACTCAAGCAATACTTGATTTAGATGATCCAACCCACTGCAGGTATAATACCAACGATGGTGTTTTTCATTGGAGCGCGTACAAGTGGCGCGGATTGAGTGAGTTTGCTAATCTACTAATTCTTTCGTTTGACATGAGTCGGGAGTTGTTCCACGTGACATTGATGCTGGACAAGTACAACCCAGTCAACCCACACACACGGCATCCATATACGAAATTGAACGAATGTCAATTCTCATTGTCAAGGGACTCTCTTGCAGTCCATTTCTCTTTATTTGTGGCTAGCCGCGGAACTGTTGAAATATGGGTAATGAAGAAGGACTTCTCATATAGTTTGTCTCATGAATTAACTATAGAACTTCCCTATACCCATCCCTGTCTTTCAATGGGTTTCTGGAATAAAAATGAGCTTCTGCTGTGGGAAGTAGACGTGAGATCTGAAAGAACCCCGTTCTTGTATGACATTGTTACCAAACAGGCTAGGGATTTGGCCCATTTGGGTGAGCTGAATTTCTTCACGTACAAAGAGAGCCTAGTTTCAGTAAACAGAGGATGTGGAAATAACAACGGTTGTGTTTCTTTCTTGTGATTGATAACGACATAGGCTCTGGTTCTTGGAGAGTTCTTCACGTGGATGATACTGTCCAAGAGGTATTTCTTTCATGTAATGCAACCAGTGTTTTAAATGGCTCACGATGCACCAAGGCGCAATAGTCCCCTGGAGCAATAGCGCACGGCGCACGGCGCGGCGCGCGCCATAGCGACTTGTGGCACACTTTATTATAACGAGTAGAATTCTAATATAGGCATAACTTTCAACACAAGCAAACACTTTTAAAACATTCAAATGTCATAAAACATAAACATTTCAATGTTTAAACCACCACATGCTAAGCAAAACATAAAATCCATAAAAGCTAACATATAGACGTTTAGCTTTGGGACAACAAAATTAAGGATACGGTAATCTAATTTTGGTTCATGCAGGCATGCCCATCAATCATCCTCAATTCCTCATTAGTCATCAACACCAACAACTTCATTTTCTTCATCATCATTTGATTTGTATCCTTCCATGTCTTCTTCTTCTCCCTCATCCTCATCCTCATCCAAATATCCATAGTCCCAATCTTCCCAGAATTCTTCTCCCTCCTCTTCTACAAGCTCGTATAGATTGGTGACTTTGACACGGGGTTGCTTTGCTTTTGATTGTTTTGGAGCCTTTGCGCTTGCATTTGTCGTTGTAGATGATGGCTTTGAAGTTGATCTAGTTGTTCTCGTAGGTTTTTCAGCTCTAGCAGCTGAAGAAGAGAAAGAGAGAAGAAGAAGAGAAAGAAGAAGAAGAAGAAGAAGAAGAAGAAGAAGAAGAGAGAGAGAGAGAGAGAGAGAGAGAGAGAGAAGAAGAAGAAGAAGAAGAAGAAGAAGAAGAAGAAGAAGAAGAAGGAGAGAGAGAGAGAGAGAGAGAGAGAGAGAGAGAGAGAGAGATATGGACAGAGAGGAGAAGGGTTGATTTCAGATTGATGGCTGCTGCTGCTACTATTGTTGATCGCAGAGAGAAGAAGAAATCAGTTGTTGTTGATCGCAGAAATCAGTTTGCATTTTCTGCTGCTATTGCTGCTAATCGCAAGAGAAGAATTGAAGAAGCTTGATGGCTGGTGCTGCTTGCTAATGAGATACGATCTCTCTTCTAATGTGCAGGGTTAAGATTAAGGAAATATTCCAGTGCATTGAGTACTTGGGTGCATCATACATCAACGGCTGAGATTGATTTGATCAACAAAATGCAAAAACACACTATGGCACACGCTATGGCGCCACAACGCCATGACTTGTGGCATGCGCCATAGCGCCATACGTGCGCTATTGGGTTCTTTGCCTTGCCATGACTGCTCATGGTGCAATCCTATCACTACGACATCGCCATGCGCTATAGCGCAATGGCGCTCGCCATTTAAAACACTGAATGCAACATTCCTACCCACGACATGTACAATTACAATGATGGTGTTTTTCGTTGGCACTCGTTGCGCAGGTTCCATGGAGTACCCCAATTCTTGTGTGACATCGTTACCAAACAAGCTAGGGATTTGTTAGCTGAATTTCCTATACAACGAGAGCCTAGTTTCAGTAAAGTGGATGTAGAAATGACTCCTTTATGTATAAATGAAATCGGTGTTCTTTGGTTTTCTTCCATTTGGCAGAGCACGGTTGTGGCTATAATTTTCCTTTTTTAAGGTACAACTAGCAAGAGGGCTCTACATTGTTGAATACTTGATCGTTTGTAATTTTTGGGATTATTTCGGTTAAGAGGATGTTGTAGTTGAATATTTACCTAAAGTCATCATGTTTCTGTGTAGGTGTATATTTAACTTTAACTAAGCCTAAGTTTGTAATACATTAAAGGCTTACAATTTGGGTTACTTTTGGTGGTCATGCTACAAGTAATATCACAGTAGAGTGTTGAATTCTTTTCATTGGAAATTGGTAGTTGCTAAGATTTTCAGTGTACTTGACTGTTTCTTCGTAGCACTTGGGTTGCTTGGTGAGTTATGCCATATGTCTCCAGTTAAGTTGTATTGTATCTTTAAATCTGCCATTGTTGAGAGAGAGAGAGAGAGAGAGAGAGAGAGAGAGAGAGAGAGATGTATTACTTTTGGGGAATGCTTACCGTGTGAGAGGCGTATATACTGCTTTGGTTAGCTGGCGCGACAGTGGACATTTCAAGTGTTTTGTAAGGTGACTTTTGGTAGATAAAAGTGTGCGAAACTCTTACGGGTTCCCATTTTTTAAAGTCATTTGGTCAACCTAAATTCTGGACAATCTGGTTTGGACATTCTGGACTTCATACCATTTGGTCACCTAAATCCTTCCTATATAAAATGGAAATCCTCCATCAATGGTCCTCTTTGCTAGACTACGCGTACTCTGGTGAGTAACAACCACCGAAGTTTTGTTCTTTTTGATTTGATTATGTAAGATTTTGTTCTTTTTTGTCGGTTTGAGAGATGTGATCTTCTTTGCGTCATTAGAAGACTATGAGTTGGAGTTTGTTTGCTTTTTCTCTCCCTAGATTTTATGCTTGCTATAGATTTGATTGAAATTGTTTTCTCAAGAGATCTACAAGGATGACGAAATTTAGAAGAATAAGGATTTAAGGGAGGCTGATCATGGTGAATCTGCTTCTTTCACTCTTTCTCGTGGTGAATCTGATGATGCTTTTTGATTTTTTCCTTCATTTGCTCTTTCTTTTTCCTGATCTATGGTAAAACAGCTCTGGAAAATTATGATCGCCATCATTGCTCCACAACCCAGAACAACCCGAGAGAGAGATAGAGAGAACTGAGCTGTTGATTTATCGGGGAGACATCATGGCCGGTTTGCAGAGGGTCCAACTATGCGTGCGTATGGAGCCACTTCATCCGGGGTACGTTAATATATGCATACAAGTTATTTTCTCATTTTTGTTGTTCTCTTGGCAAAGAATTTTTCAAATCAAATGTCGGTTTTACTATTTTTTTGCAAATCAAGAGCTCTCTAATTGTTTTATGGAATTTGTTGATAGAATATTAATTATAGTTCATTATAGAAATGTTGACGATCGGTTTGTGTAAAGCCCATTGGTTATTTGCTTGAATTCTGACTAATTAATAGGTGAAAATTGCTGTTGGCTTTTGTTATATTCTTTTACCTGATTAGGAATTGAGATTGAAATCTCCTGTAGTTAGAAATGGAGATATATTTTTGGTCCAAAATTAACTGGTTTCAAGTCGTAAACTCGCAAGAAATATATTTATGGTCCAAATTTAATTGGTTTTGGTTTGGGTTTGAGTATTCAATTGCGATTCAGGTCAGGGTCGTCTTCAATCAGCTCATGGGACTAGACATGCTAGGTGTGCAGTAACGGAGGTACGATCTATTAGCTCTTTCACTTCATACTATGATTGGTTTGAAAATTTTCATTTAGTTTGAAATTGGTGATTGCACAATCAAATTGCATAGATGTACCTTTGATTTCATATGTTGAGGTTTGTCATGTTTTGTTAAGAGCTAAGATTCTTTCGTTACAGATAAAGCATAGATGTGTATACTTACAAAAAAATGTATATATAGATGTGAGTTTCCGTTAGCTATATAGCATTCAATCATGATATTGGTGCGATAGTTTAATTCCCTTAAGCTTTATCTTTTGTTGGACTTGAAATAGTTAATCCTCTTCAAACAGATTTCCTATTAGGACCGAATAGCGGTATGGTGGAGGTATTTTTTACTGAAATTGGACAGACATTTGGAAGGACTGCCAATTTGTAGGAAAAAAGTTTTGAATACAAATATAGAAAATTTCTGATGGGCGATTTTTATTTTCTTGTTGATAGATGGGTCTTGAGAATGTAAAAATATCATGCACGCTGTAAGACGAATGTATGGTTACATGTCCAGTTGCATATGCCGTACAGTAACAAAGGGACTCGAAAACCTTCAATCCCTGCTGGGGAAAATTCATAGTATTGTGTCAGATTACCATAAATTTCTTTTTTTTATTATTATTATTTTAACTTCAGGGGATTCTTTTGGCAAAGTCACTGAACTTGGTTCCTCTCATCTGGATCTTAGGTTGAAATAGATTCTTGAGAGAAGCCTAATAGTTGTGATATAATCTTGCAGACCAAATTCGGTGAAGCTTAAGAAATTCTCCAAACTACTATGTATTCTGAATTCTCCCATAGTATACTCCCTATAGCAAATTGTTCAAATGTATGTTGATGAAATTCTACCAAAGGAATCCGACAGGAAACTTAAAACATCTGAAAAGAAGGGGAAATAAAAACAATATGAAGTATGCAAATAAAGGCGAGTAGAAAAGGTCAATGATTGATGAGGCCTGCCACCTTGAGACTTGTTTTTGGGTTTGAACAATTCCACACACACACACACACACACACACACACACACACAGAGAGAGAGAGAGAGAGAGAGAGAGAGAGAGAGAGAGAGAGAGAGAGAGAGAGAGAGAGAGAGAGAGAGAGAGAGAGAGAGAGAGAGAGAGTGAGTCAAACATTTTCTCATTCAACTGTGTTAAAGATAGGGTTATACAATACTATGTATAAGAGAGCAAACTACAATGACCAAACTACCCTGAGGAAATATATGCATAACAAATAAACCCTTAACAGGGTGGTGATTGATGCCTGAAGTTTCTATCGAATGTGATGGTAAGTGGCAGTTCTTCAATTTAAGTTTTTGTTGCTTGGAGATTATTTTTTGATGCCGTAATTTGCAAGTGTATGAAGCTGAAATTCCTCTTAGTTTCCAACATTTGCTATTAAATTATTTCATAGAACAATCAATCAGGTATAAGGATTGCCAAAATATCTCAAGTGCATTGAAAGATGCTGCAATTCCATATTCTAAAAAGCCTGGAAGCAGGTGTTCTTCTTACAAATAAGTTCTCCTCGTTTTATTGTGGTGATGCATTCTTTTTTCCTGATTTTATTATATAATTTTATTTGCCAATTGTTTTTCATTAGGGGCTTCATAGACAAAGCACAAAAGAGAAGAGTGGTGCTTCTGACATGAGATGTCGTACTTTTGAGACATGAATATATGTTAGAAAACCAAATATAAAGTGAGAAGCGTCTTTTGCAAAACGAACAGCTGCTTGAGGTATATATTCAATGTATTCAGTGGTCGATGCTAAGTTGGACTATTATATTGTTGGTGTTCCTACTTATTCCCAGTTATTACCACAATAGCACTGTAAGTCCCAATATACTTTCAAGCTGGTCTTTAAAAGCAGTACATTGTGGTTTTGGATGCTAAATTGATGAATCATTGCAGGTGCACTTCTGGCTAGCGGCGCCTAACATGATCCAAGGACTCGAGTTTCTTGTTTTAGATTTGCTAGATTCAATTGGTGAAGTAATCAAGTGTGGGGTCTTGGTTCTACAAGGTGAACAGGGGTGTTGGAGTTGATTTAATGCTTCATGCAGACTAGAACACGAAAGGGTAATGCCCACATCCTCCTATTGATTCCAGCCAACGCATTAATCTGTACCCTATGGAGTATGATATGTTTTCTAGCTTAAAGTTCAAGATTCAAGTTTCTATAGTATGACCATTTTGGTATTTAGGCATCTCTGGGCTGTTGTAATTCTCCTTACTAACAGCCTCCTTATCTTTGGATTCATTTTTCTAATACCACAACTCAATTACCCATGAAAGGGTATGCCCACATCCTCCTATTGATTCCACCAGTCGTCTAATTTTTGGGTTTTCATACATATTCTGATGGAAAATAATTGGTTATGAGAGACTTTGAACATGATCGGTAGGATTTGGTTTACTTATCATTTGGGTATGCCCACATCCTCCTATTACAATTGGTTATGTTTTCATCATTTTCACTTGTAAAATACGTTATCTACCCCTTTTTGGTGATAAGTATTAAGATATATAAATATTCTTGCCTAATTAGGTGAGATGTAGTTTTCCTAATTAAGCAGGATTTGGTTTACTTATCATTTACAACAACAACAACAATAACATAACCCATTTAGTCCCCAATAATTGGGGGTATGGGCGGGGGATGGATAGGAGACAGACCTAGCCTTTGGCAATAAATGCACAAAGTGGCTACTCCCAGAATACCACTGAAACAAATGGATTTGAGACAGACCTAACATTTGGCAATAAATGCACAAAGTGGTTGCTCACAAAATACCACTGAAACAATAGTCCCCCTATACCGTCGAGTTTGCTGCGGAATCATGCCCTCAAATCAAAGCCAAAAGGCAGCAGAGAGGACAGACCAAAGAATCATTTTGATTTATGTGCACATTACTAAGCTTCTTTTATTCAACATCCAGAGCATTTAAAAAAGATAAATGGGAAAGTTCAAATTTTTATTTATTCTCCCCCAAAACACAAAATCTTTTCTTAATTTAGTATTCAAATTAATGTTACAAACCAATACTTTCCCATTCAAAACAAATATGTTTATTATGTTTACCATGATCTCAGGGTAAACTTAAATTAGTACCAATTTATCATAATTTTGTAATGCACTTACTTTTACCATATTTTCTGGATACATTCAAATCAATCCTAAGTAATGGTAAATTCAATATATTTACGATGATTCTTAGAAAACAAAAATTGGTACAAATTATTTACCATGGTTAATCAAATCGAATTTCATGGTAAATAATCATATTTAACCCAACATAAATAATGAAAAATTACATGGTAAATAATCGATTTTCATGGTAATATATGAATGCAATGCTTTCTTGTCCCTTTGAATATGATCGTACCGAATTCACCACGATCTGCCATGAAATTCCAGAGAAAACCATGAAAATTTACATTCTCGTTACCTGATGGGAATAAATTAAAACAAAAAGATTTCAAAACCACCATAATCGACCATACCTAAGCCACCATTACCAACAAACCCACAACACGCAAAGATCCGCACGTGTTTAGCTTGCGATCATATTTGCCATGGTCATTTTACAAATTTAACAATGTTCACACGTTTTTACCATTGTCAGTAGCCAAATTTACACGACAATTTGTTCTATCACCCTTGGAATATGGTAAAACAAATTCAAACATGGTAAATTCAAGCGAACGCAAATTTGTATATGAGTATGGATAAAAATAATGATCTCTATGAATTTGTGAATGAATCCAAGCTGCTCCCATCAACAAATATCAAGTAAATCCCAACCGTGTAACTACTACTAGTCAACAATAAAATCTAGCCACCATCTCTACTGGAAAAAAAAAATGAGAACTGTTAATTACTCAACATTTATGGTAATTTTAACAGAGAATGATGGGATTATTTGAAAAAATCAGTTTGAATACACCAGTCTTACGATTAGAAACAATAGGAAAAAAATTGAAAACTAAATTAAATTAAGGGCCAATTTTTGGGAGGTCCATTATAGAATTTTACTAAAGTCTCGGGTCCACTGTATAGTTTCATAAGGCCTACAGTCCACCTCTTGTCTCAAATTACAAAATTAGCCCTCAATTAGCAAAAAAATGAAGAATTGGTGCTTGGGAATGCACAACGACTACCAACGAAGAGCTCAGCCCGCGGCAGATTCGGCGTTGTCTTCTCCGCCGCCGCCAACTCCTCCTTTGCCTTATAGTCACTGAACATCCTTCAAATCCACAAGATTTACGACGACGGGAACTACCTCCATATAGTCGCTGATTTTCGTCGTCGTGTACTGCCACCGTTTGGTTGTGGCCCATCTAGATATCAAGCCGGACAACATACTCTTCGATTCTAGGTAATGCTCTTGGTTTCAACGTGGTGATGCAGTGGATTGAAGGGTTTTGTGTTGTGGGTCAACTTGAATGAACCGGCGGAATCATCGTTCTATTTGTTGGGCTTCAATTTGATTTTGGGAATAAAGCTCTACTTCAATGTTTATAGCTCGAATTTGATTTGGGAATGGAGCCTAATTCTGCACACAATCACTCGTTCAACTTCAAATCGCAAGTCTTGCTTGATGATGAGGTCTTCGGATGGATTTCTACTGGGTATTGCAATTGGAACAAGAATATGTATCTACTGCACACAATGTGTTCGACAAAATGCCAAGGTGAACTCGTGATTTCCCACATTTTAGCTCTATTGCCTAATATTTGTCTTGTTTTAGAGGAATATGTCATCCTCGAAACAATGAGAATTCATAGCTGAGAAAGAATAGTTAATGATTGTTGACGGATTCCTAAGCAAAGAAGCATTGCAAAAGTGTTACCTGCTCATGCGTTCTTCTTTTTTCTTTTTGGTTTAATGAATATATTTGTTTTGCATTGTTTTTTAATTTGGTGATTATAATGAAGATGTTTTCAACTGTAGAATGGTAGGTCACTGCAATCCACTCAAGCATTTCATCTTATTATGATCCATTTTTACTGTGAGTTGCAAATTGGGAAACCTAGATCACCCTCGTTTCTCTTTGGTTTGTGGTTCTAGCTTTGCTAGTTTTAAGTTTAAACTCCATTGCTTCATGTAATCATGTCACAATGCCACAGAAGCACTTTCGTATTTCATGAAAGGGTTCCCTTCTATACTAGTCAATCATAAACTAATCTAATTCAATTAAGATATTTTATGAAAGTCTAGTTTCTTATTTCAAAAAAAGAACCCTTGGCAGTAGCAGTATTTTTTGTGTCCACCTTTGGACCGATGATTACATGAGTTGCACAAATCCTACTGATCATTATTGTTCGAACTGGACATCCTAAGTATATCTGTTTATTGTAGTGGACATATATAGTTAAAATTCAAATCGCGAGTCTTGCTTGATGATGAGATATTCAGATGGATTTCTACTAGGGATTGAAATTGGAACAAAAATATGTATCTAATGCGCACGACATGTTCGGCAAAATGCCAAGGTGAACTGTGATTTCCTTTATTTGATTTCTTTTGTTCCAAAATTATATCAAAATAAAAAGGAATCTCAACTAGAGAACTCACCACAAAAGTTTGGTAACCTTTTTTGGAAGTTACGAGTTGAGATATTGATCTTTGTAATGATTGAAATCATGGACGAATAAATACTTTTACTTTGATAGGTTATTAAATGTGCATTCTCTAGAGTTAGGCTTACTAGTTAATAATTGACACAGGATGAGATTGTTACAAAGATTGCCGAGAAGTTGCAGCCCGATGTCACAAATGCTCTGTTAGAGAACCAGATTAACATTAATGTGCTTGGAGTTCGAGGGAACACCACACAGACTCAAGAAGCACCTAATATAGAAGTAGTTGCCAGACGAAAAGTGGATGATCAAGCTAAAACATTGCAAAGCATCATGTTCATGATAGCTGTGAAACCAAGAATCATTCAATGCATCCAGCAGTTCGAGATTAGTTCTAAGTATATCAAAAGTAGGGAGGGCATGGGTTGGAGACTGCTACCTTTTAGTATTTTTCAGTTTTTGTAAACTTTTTTGTAAGGTTTTTATGTACAAAAATCATTTTTTAAAATTTTATGTTGACTACCATTATCGGTCACCATACTCTTTCCCACCACTACCATCTTGGGCGGCAATGGATGTGAACATATAACTTCATATGTTGATAATTAAAGACTTAATTGAGGGCATGGATATAAACATGAAGAGCATAAATATGAACATATAAGTTCATATGTTGAAAAATAGGATTAATTTTGGCTTTAAATACGAACAGATAAGTTCATATGTAGAAAATTAAATCCAATTCAGGACATGAATACAAAATAGATAAGTTCATATGTAGAAAATTAAGACCAATTTAAGACATGGATATGAATGATAAATTCATATGTTGAAAATTATGACCAAATTCAAGCCATGGATATGCATAAATACAAACAGATAAGTTCATATGTTTAAAAGTAAGACCAATTCAGGACATGAATATGAAAGATAAATTTATATGTTGAAAATTATGACCAAATTCAAGTCATGGATATGCATAAATACGAATAGATAAGTTTATATGTTTAAAATTAAGACCAATTTTGGACACGAATACAAACAAATAAGTTCATGTGTTAAAAAATAGGACCAAATTTAGGCCACGGATAAGTATAAATACTAACAGATAAGTTCATATGTTAAAAATTAGGATCAATTTAGTCCATGAATACGAAGAGATAAGTTCATATGTGAAAAAATTAAGACCAATTCAGGACATGGATGTGAACATATAATTTCATATGTTGAAAACTAGGACCAAGTTCAAGCCATGGATATGAATAGATAAACTTATTTCTTCAAAAGTTTCACTATATCTGTCCACTACAAGTAACAGATTGAAGAAATAAGTTTATCTGTTTATTATATTGGACATAGATAGAAATAAATGTCACAATGATAAGTTGATCTATTAGTGGTAGTGGAAATTTTTTTGAAGAGACAAGTTCATATTTTGAAAACTAGGAGCAATTTTGTCCATGAATACTAACAGATTAGTTCATATGTTTAAAATTATGAGCAAATTCAAGCCATGGATATGCATAAATACAAACAGATAAGTTCATCTATTGAAGTTTAAGAAAAATATTTTTAGAGCATAGCATAAATATGAATAGATCTGTTTTATAAGTAAGAACAAATAAGTTCATATACTAAAATTTAACACTAAATATTTTCATAGCATAGCATAAATATGAACAGATGAACTTATCTGTTTATCTTTATATCGTAAATTAGTCTTCAATTTCAACTGATAAACTTATCTCTTCTTATTTATACATCATAAGAACTTATCTGTTCTTATTTATAATGTAAATTACCCTTAAATTTTAACAAATGAAATTATCTTTTCTTATTTATCTAACAGACGAACTTATCTATTCAATAGATAAACTTATATATTTTTATAATAATTTTATCCTAATTAGTATTAAATTTCAACAGATGAACTTATCTAATCATATTTATGTTTATCTATTTAGTTTTAAATTTGAACACATAAATTTATATGTTCTTAATTATTCTCAAAATTAGCCTTAAATTTAACAACTAATGATTTATCTACAAACATTTATGCTATGAAAATAATCTTAAGGGACACGAAGAGTTGCAAAATAAGTAACATGCTTAACCATTCACCTGGATCCAAAGGTATTGTAACTTGAACACGGATAAAGAACCTAACTTGAACAAAAAGCACCGTATACACTACTATATCAACTAACACGAACAAAGGTATTGTTTTTACAAGTATATAAAAACACTATATGCTTGACTTAACCCAAGCCTAATTTAAAACTAACACTCCAAAGCCATTACATGATCCAATTTCCATTCCCAAAATTCTTCCACGTAGACCCATGGCTCCCCACCTTCCTTCTCTTAAGTCACCACCACATACTATTACATTTATGCATGATAAATTAAAAGACATAATTTAAATATTTACACTAGGCAAAATTCATAACCACGCTTACTGCAATAACCGACCCTCACAATGCTACAACCCCACATCACTCAAGCACGAGTCCCACGGGGCATAAGAAATCCCATAAGTTCAAACAAAATACAATCAAACTCATTCCAAGGAAATCTTACAAAATCGATACGAACAAAATAGCTCCATTAAAATATCCTCCACTGTTATACACACAAAACGCACCACGACCGTCAACACCACAACCACGCAACTCCCTGCCTCTCTCTCTCTTTGTGATTCCACTTGTCCATGTACAACAAAAAATAACTCAATTGATTGCCGTGTCTTTTAAAACAAAACTCCAACGAAGCAATAAGCTCGAAATATGATGCTGTAAATGTAGGTGGATTAGTGTTGAACTATAGGTAGTAAATGTAGGTGGATGGGTGGGGAATTTTATCGAACATAAGGTGGGAGTGCAGGAGTGAAGAATGGTTGGAAAGAGACGGCAGTAGAAGCTTAAAAATATCCACCGAAAAACTCAGCCACAAGTTAGGATTAAAATTCCAATAAAGCACCCATACAAGAATAAGCACCCCGCCATAAAACTGAGGCAACCAGATTACAAACCAGCAGTAACAGAGCAAAATGGAGGGAAATTTCAACATCAAAACTGAATAAAACTACTTAGCACTGAACAATCACTGAGAGAGAGAGAGAGAGAGAGGGAGAGAGAGTATTGTGGAGGTAAGGGAAGAGGTCCGCCATGGCCGCCGTAGACCCCGACATAGGTAATGGACGTTGATGTTCACTTGACTACTTCCCAAGCGTTAATCTTGCCGCCGATATCCACAACTTTGTCGCGCCGTCGACAGCTCCCACCATGGACGTTGACAACTTGACATTTTCGAATCTAGATCGGGGGGAGAGAGAGAGAGAGAGAGAGAGAGAGAGAGAGAGAGAGAGAGAGAGAGAGAGAGTTTCTCACGTAGTAAGTTTGGAGTTGGGAATAAAGTTTCTCGCTGTCGTAAATATGCGATCTCTCTGTACCGGTGTTTGAATCTGTAACAAAAAGGATATAAAATGTGCAGGGGTATTTTTGTCTCGTAAAAATGAAGAGTGGACTTGAGGCTTTACCAAATTCTTAACAGTGGACACGAAGGCTTGTAAAAGTGGGTAGTGGACTAAACTATCTATAAACAATTATAATGGACCTCTCACCAATTATTTATTAAATTAAAGGGGAAAGAATACTAGATCCTGAACACCGATACAAAGTGATGAACTTTAGATCAACGTGAAGCGCTTTGCGCCATGACCACCTTAGTCAATAACTCGATCTAATTTTGTCAGGCGTCATGATCCTTCGTTATTCAGAGCACATCATTTGAATGATTGATTCTGAATCATGGATTGAGCGCTTGAATGGGAGGTTTGAGGCCAATAGGGTGGGAGGACAGGATGGCTGATGGGATGAGTAGCGAAGGCCGGCGAGATGGGGGACAGGATGGCCTGTGTGGGACGTTTGAAGGGGTGGAGGTTTCCTCTGCCTTTTAAATGAAACGGCATATACCAAACCAAATAAAGGAAAGCATGATTTTTGGGATTTGTTAGGCATCTATATCCCAAAATAACGCTTAGGACCTCAAACTTTAGGATTTAGTCCAAAAGATCTGTACCTATATAGTGTGTGCGTGTGTGTGTTTGTATAAGGGCAAAATTTGGTTTATTTAAATTTGGAGATGAAAACATAACACCAAAAATATGCTGAGATGATAACATAAGTAATGGTGCTTCCGAGGATGATCATTTAAGTTCCCCCAATTAATTATGCATGAGATTTGGTACTATTATATCCAGTGACAACTACTTATTTTAACCCTTGGAATTGCAGCATGAGAACACCATGCTCAACGAACCAATAGTTATTCCTCGATTCATGGGCTGACAAGGAGAACCTCATTGACGAACATGAAATGCTGAAATCTGGAGTTGTAGCGGTACCATGACACCGAACATAACATAACACAGCAACTATCTGGATCAAATCACCAATTGCCTTCAAGAAAGTAACAACACTTATGCCAAAACTAGCAACACGCTGCCCAAAACATGCTGTCCATAATGTGAAATAATTTGGCAAAAGGAAACAACACAACTGAAACACAACCAGCAAAACAATGTGCGCTCAACCAGTGATTTCAAGCTGATTTACCCCTTAAAAAAATCCAATGTTGTATAGTTTTAGTTGACCAGTGAATTTTTTCAAGGTTATATGAATAAATACATGCCCCCACTATATAAAATTTCCATTTCTCTAGGGGCGAGAATGGAGTGGAAGTTTTTTTTTGGGGTAAATAAGCTTGAAATAAAAAGAAGGCTAACCGAATATACAGCCTACAAGGGGCATACCCCAGGAGGAAAAGAAAAAAACAAAAAACAAAACAAAAAAACAAAAGAAGGTTGGGATGCTTAGGCCAAATGGCTACATAGAGCTGTGAGTAAGTAACTAAATGTTTTACCGAAAAAAAAAAGAGTAAGTAACTAAATGTTTCCTAACCTTCTAATTAGATGATAAAGAAACATTCATCAAAATAAGGGAGGTCCTAATCTAAAAGAAAGGACTGATGATGAGGGCAGCAAATAGTGCACGCCATGGACACAAAAGGGAGGACAACCCCTTCCCCAATGAAGTCAAACAATGCCAAGGGACATCCCCCCAAGGCTAGGCCAAGGTACAACAACAATACCACATGAAACTCTTAGGAAATCTTAGGTTGTACAATAGCTCGAACAAACTCAGCAGAAGAGGTGAACAATAGCAGAGCTGACACCAGGAGGTGGGTCTCAGAGTAGTGCAGTAGCAATCGTAGCAATGGGCTTCCAGCAGCAATTAGTAACAACCGCATTAGCATGCACAACATAAGATTGCAGCAACAACAGTTAAAAGTAGCAATCGGAGGTGCAGGATTCAGTGTGTTGTAGCAGTAACAGAAGTGCTACTACGAGGTGCAATTGCACCCCATATGGGAGGACGCCCCCTCCCCAAGGGGATCATATATTGTCTAAGGACAACCCCCTAAGACTAGGTTAAGTCAAAGTGATCCTTTTACATTGGTCATAACAACTCAACAACAGCAGTAAGGAACATCAGAGATGAGTTTAACAGTAGCTGAGCCATGGAGTGCAACAGTAGTAAAGGTACATCAATAGAGATGCAACATGCTAAGGGACAACCCCCAAAGCTAGGATATGTCAAAGTGATCACCAATTCTAACAATGTCAAGCTCAAGAGCATCCAAAAGATGCCGCTACTTCTAAGAAAATTTGGCACCACTTTGCTAGTTTTTTGATAAACCTAGACAAAAAGACTATACCCAAACGTCAATATTGCCTAGAGAATGGCAGCCTACTGTCATACAGACCTCATTCATGAAGAATTCCAAACAGGGTCTTAGTCTAGTGTCATTGCTGCAGCAGAACAACAACCCTTTTTAACAACAGATTGCTGCAATATACAGCAGCAGTATACTGCTAAGTATGGGTAACAACAGCAGAATGTACCGATGTTCACTTAACAAACAAATGCATAGATCAAATGCATGCAACTACGGATGTGAAACAGTAAAAATCTAGCGTTGGTTCATAATGTATAGCAGTAAGGTTCGACAGTAATAGCTTAACAACAACAGCAGTAACAGCAGTAAAGTGCAGCAACAATTATAAGGCATCACTCAAGCACATTGTACAACAGCCCTTGTACAATAGCCCATGTGAGATTCAGTACAACAGCCCTTGTACTGAATAAATAAAATGCAGGTTGCAATAGCCCTTGCAACCCACAAGATATCAAAGAAGCATGGAATAACCAGATTAAGAGATATGCAGGGAATAGACAGTACAATGTAACTCTCTCATAACCTGAATTGAGAACCCCCAATAGGAACATAGGTCATTTGCTCTGGATTGCTCTGGACTAGATTGCCTTGATCATTTGCCACTAGGACCTCCTCTCACAGTAAGAACCCTAAACCAAAGGTGTTAGTAGCTCAATGGACTACAATCAGAGGTGCCTAACCATTATGAACAAGACCTGCATCCACAAACTACCCAATTGGGCTGTTAGATTATAGGTAGGCCACACCACTTGTTTGAATTATCTGGGACAACCTACCACTGGCCACTGGAAATCAATTAGAGCCATGATGATAGTAAAATAGTAGGCAAACAAATTAGTGCATATCTTAGATTAAATGCCATTAAATCACACATTACTGCTCAGATTCATAATTAATGTGCCATGCTTCAGACAAGTATATAGGGCCCTCTAGAATTTTATTAAGAGACAACAGCCTATTCCTTATATTAGAACATACCCTATTGTCAACAAATGGAATTGTCTGTTGAATATTCTGAAATTTTCTGAGATTCCTTTCGATCCATATGTGATAGAGTGTGACAGTGAAAGATAGTTTGATGATAGTGCTCCTTAGCCCTCTCCCTCTATACACAGAGAGGATGGAGACCAAGTTTTGGAGAGATTGGGACTGCCATGTGAGATGCGATTTAAGAGAGACCTCTTCCCAAACCTTTTGGGTAAAGGGACAGTTGAAAAAGAGATGATAATGATCCTCTTCCCCAAGACAGAAACTACAGCAAGAACTATCCTTAATGCCAAAAAGCACTAATCATCCCTCTCGTGGGATCCTATTTTGAATGGCAAGCCAGCTTATCAAGCTGCATTTGGGGATGTGGAAAAGGAACCAAACCAGGTGGCTCCAACCAATATTAGGGAAATGGGTTCTGAGTTGTTCCCATAGAGAGGAGACAGTAAATAAACCATTATTGCTAAGGGTCCATCTACAAGCATCCTTTAGAAGGGAGGGGTGCGTGAGTACTGGAAGGGTAGCCCTAATTTCGTTTAATTCGCAAGTTTGATAGATAAGGAATTTCCAGTGGTTGGACCTGGTCAGAATATTAGAAACTTTGGCATCCTCAGACAATCTAGAGTTATAGATGGTGTGATCACCAAATCTCACTAACAATGGACCCAAAGGATGCCAATTGTCATGCCACAGAAAAGTGGAACTCCCATCCCCAATTTGATAAAGGATGAAAGGTTGGATGAGTGAACGCAATTGAAGCAATTTCCTCCATGTCCAAGAAGGGCTACTTGGTATTTTGACTTTCCAAAAGCTCTTTCCTTTGAGTAAGTACGACTTCACCCATTGGCACCACATCGATTGTTCCCCTCCAAAAACAAGATACCATAAATGCTTTGCCATGGCAGCCTTGTTCCATACTTGGAGGGATTTAAAACCAAGACCCCCTTCCTTTCTAGGAGAGCACAAATGTTCCCATGAGACCTTGGCACCAGTGTGCTTGAGGTCAGGGCCAGTCCAGAAAAAAGCTCTTAGGATTGATTCAACTTCCTTTAGTATCTTTTTAGGCAGGATAAAAATAGAGGACCAGTAAGTTTACATTGAGAACAACACAGACTTAATTAGCTGGACTCTACCTGCATAAGAAAGAAATTTGTACCAACCAAGGAATGGTTACCTACCCCATCATCGAGCTGTGATTCATCTATACTAACATGAGCATCCTTACACTTCTGCCTCTCTCTTTAGGACCAGGCGATTTCCTTTGAAATCCTAGAAATGGTGGTCTCATCTACGGCTGAAGATTTGGGATCGAGAGGGGTCGACTCTAACGAAGTACGTAAGAAGCAAGGCTATGTTTCTCACCTGTTATCTACCCCAGGAGTTGTTCTAAACCCTTCGTCTCGGGTCTCAACATCTTCAATACCCACTCCCTAACAATTCTTAGATCTACTTTCTGATGTTCGAGATACACCCCTAAACGATGGTTCTCTTCATCCTACAACAAAACCCATCTTTACTCAGTCGAATGTATACTCCCAAAGGTCTAATCCTAGATCTGATCCTCGTTTGGATCTTGAAACTCCTGGTATGTTGCTATCTACCCCAACCAGGGTCTCGATTGATAATCCTACAACCCCTTTGGATGTGTCCTCTATTGGTGACTCCAAACAATCTGAATCGACCAACATCAATAAATCTAGATCTAGTCCAGCCCGTCAGTTGCAAGAAGTTTTTCAACGTGCGGGTCAAAACCAAAAGTCAGAGGATCGTATATCACATCTAGTGCAGTCGATTGAAGACGAGTTGCTCAAGTCTGGGGTTAATGTTAGCCTTTCCCACCTCAAAACTCAAATTCTTCAGGTTCGTGAGGATTACTCCAAGCCAGGAGCAGCTACATCTAGCGTATAGATGAACCTCGAAGGGGATTTTGTCAAGGTTGACAATTCACCTCATCAGGAAATGCATAAAAAACCAGCGGCTGTGAATAATCCAGGGGCAGCTGTGGAAGTTGGAGATCAAGAGCTCCCTACAAAACCTGCAACCGTGATTAACCCAGAAACCCCCAAACTGGGCATCTTTGTTTAAAGCCCAAGCGCCATCTAAAACAATGAAATTAGAACATTTCCTTGATATGCAGCGTGGTAAGGAGGCTATAGTGGAACTAAATGACTCTAAGGTTGATTCTAATTCGTGGGGTCACTGCCTCATAGGCTATTTTTTGGATGGCACAATGCCGTACAACTTGTTGTGTGCTACTGCCCATTTAGTTTGGAAGGACAATGCTCCTAAGTCTATTAAACAGATTGGGGCGTGTTTCTTCTTTGAATTCAGAGACGAAGCTACTAAGTTGCAGGTTCTGGAGGGAGGCCCGTACTTCTTCTCTCGGCATTACTTGGTTCTTACTGAGTGGAAGAGGATGTTAGTCCCAACAACCAAGCACCCCTCATCAATTCCAGCATGGGTCAAATTGCATAAACTGCCTCTAGAATGCTGGACTGAAATAGGCTTTAGTCGTATAGCCGGTTCTATTGGACCACCCATTCATGTTGATGAAGCTATAGCGGGAAAAAAAAGATTGGATTTCGCAAGGGTCTGTGTTGAAATATCTGCTGAGGATGATCTACCAGATGTAATTGTGGTAAAGGTGAATGGGGAAGCTATTACCATTAGGGTGGAATATCAGTGGCTTCCCCCTAAGTGTTCTGAGTGCAAGTTGTTTGATCACCAGTGTAATCCAAAGCCCATCCCAACTCCTGCAAGTCTAGATGAATCTTGGCAGACAGTTGGAGATAAGGCAGACATTTCCAACAAGGACCCAGTGGTCCAACACTAGGTGCAATTGGCTCTAGAGCAAGGAGGCAGCAAAGCACTGGATGTTGTTACGAAAGTTATAGTATCTCCCCCACAGCCTCCCAAGTCCAGTGGTACAGAAATAGAAGACCTGGGTCTAAATTTGTTGGACCTTCACATTATGGATGATGATGCTTCTGAGGAATGTGAGGAGATCTTGGCAGATACCCTTGCTGCCATAGAGGGTCCTGAAGTTCCTATCCACCCATCCAGAATTGAACAAACTGCTCTCACTAAAGCTGCAACAAGCTCTCCCTCATGCCCACAGTCTACAGGGGGCAACACCAGGAAGAACAAGAACAAAAAGAAGGGGAGATTTTGGGGACCTGACCCCCCCAAGGGACATTGAGCTTTGGCGTATCCTTTTGGGCAGTATCCTTAAATTTATTCTGCCATTTTATTTTTATTTATATTTCTGTTATGCTCTATAATACAGTAAATCATATGCTTAGTTCACAGCCTTAGTTGCATTTTGGTTTTTGGAATTTGAGAGGGCTAAATGATCCCCTCAAGCAAAAGGCTGCCAAACTATTTTTGAAAAACTATGATTTATCTTTGTTGGGACTGATTGAACATAAGATTAAAGAGCCTAATATTAATAAGATCATAAAGGTTATCTGCCCTAATTGGAAGCATGCTCACAATTCGACCCATGCCCCCATTGGGAGATTACTAATCTGTTGGAATCCTAACATCTTTGATGTGAAGGTTCTCCATATGACTAGTCAATGTATGCATTGTGAGGTGCATTCTAATGATGGATATAATTTTGTGGCTACTTTTGTTTATGGTGCCAATAATCATAATGATAGACTTAAGATCTGGAATGATTTGTCCAATTTAAAGACCAATGAACCATGGGTTATCTTAGGTGACTTTAATGCAATTAGGAAACCTATGGAAAAAGTTGGGGGGGCTAACCACTAGCCCCCCCATATGGATGATCTTAATAAATGCATATACTCATGTGAAGTTGATGATTTGAGATACTCTGGTTGCTTATTTACCTAGTCCAATAGGCAAGATCCTCCTCATCATATCTCCACCAAACTTGATCGTGTTCTTGTAAATGATACTTGGATTAGAACACACATTCTCATCAGTTTTTTTCCCACTCCTGGGATCTCTGATCGCTAACCTGCAGTTGTGCACATTAATCCTCCCCCTAAGCCTCCTAAGAGACCTTTTAGGTTCTTTGACTTCCTAGTAGATCACCCTTCCATCCTCCCAACTGTCCAAAAGGTTTGGAGGCAGATAATTATTGGAAACCCTATGTACACTCTTACTGAAAAACTCAAAAGGTTACAAACTAGCCTTAAAGAGTTGAATCACAAAGATTTTAGTGGTATCTCTGGAAGGGTTTCTACCACTAAATACCATCTTGATGCTCTTCAGGTTAAGCTTGGTGCTAACCCTACAAATATTGCTAATCAAATGGAAGAAAAATTGGATGCAGCAAGCTTTCTGTTGTTGCACTCTAGCCGTATACCATCATTGGCCTTTGGGCCACTTTTATCAACATGGGACCACAATTTCCTAGTGGAACCAAAATGTCAACCAACGGGTTTAAGAATTTTGTCCTTTTTAGTCCTATCCTAGCGGGTTGTGCTAGGACCTCCAAATCCCACCCCGGCGGGTTGTGTCGGGGAGTATGCACTTTTTTTTTCCTTTTCTTTTCTTTATTTTTGTTTTGTCCTCCCTCGGGTATGCCCGTTGTAGGCTGTATATTCACTTAACCCCTTTTAATTTCAAGCTGAATTACCAAAAAAAAATAAAATTGGTCTACAAGTAGTTTCTCACTCTCTCTAGAGCTGAAGAAAGCTTAGCTAGACAGAAATCCAGGATCCAATGGCTTAAGCTTGGCGATCAGAGCACCTCATTCTTTTTCAAGTCAGTCAACAATAATAGGAACAGAAGTAAAATTACAAGTTTGGTTTTGAGTGATTCTAGCACTACACATGATATGAAAGTGATCAAAGATGCCTTTGTCAGTTTCTATGTTGGTTTACTTGGTAAACCTCACATTACCCCTTATGCTGGGTATGATAGGATCAATCAACTCATTACTAAAAGACTCACCACTATTCAAAGTATATACATGGTCCAAGATGTAACCAACAATGAGATTAAGGATATATTCATGGGTCTCAACCCAAATAAGGCCCCTGGCCTAGGTTTTTTCAAAAAGCTTGGCATATAGTTGGACATGAGGTTATTGCAGCAATTAGAAACTTCTTCAAGTCTGGCAAGCTCTTGAGTAGAGCTAATGCCACCATTGTGGCTCTTGTACCTAAGGTCCCTAACCCCTCCAGAGTGGGTGATTTTAGGCCTATATCATGCTGCAATATCATTTATAAATGCATTGCCAAGATTCTTGCTAGGAGAATCCAAAGTGTTCTCCTTGATCTTATTGATCCAATTCAGTCTGAATTTGTTAAGGGCAGGAGAATTGCAGATAACATATTCCTCACTCAGGAGATCATGCAAGGGTTACTTACCTGTTTCAAAGGAGACGCTGCCCAAATTTCCAGAAATCCAGTGAACATGAATGTTAATTTGCTTAAAGTTGTTTGATATCACCTGGACTGCTGTGTGTCTGATCAGCATCCACAATGTTGACATTTCTGGCCTAGCCTTGGGGGGATGTCCCATGGCGTGTATTAGTCCCTTCTGGGAGGGGGCATTTCCTCCTTACACTAGCCTGCTACACATACTGTTATTTCATCATTTTGTGGCTTATTTTGTATGAAACTCTGTATTTTTGGGCTGCCAATCTCTGGGCAGACACCTGATGTTCTGTGTACTTCCCAAGTCCCATCCCAAGCATTAAGTACCATAAGCAAGCTTCAAGCATCAAGTCATGTCCAGGTGGTATGTTCAAGGTCCTATTCCTAGGTCCTTTTCCAAGTTACTCCAAGTCATATTCCAAGTGTCATGTTCAAGCTTCAAGTCTCATGTTCAAGGTCCTATCCCAAGGTCCTATCTCAAGGTCCTTTTGTATGGTGTTTTCCTCTCCTCTGATAGATGGGAGTGAAACATTTTTAGAATACTCTACTTATTGTACATAAGTTCAAGTTCAAGTTGTATTTTGTTAGATTGTCATATTTTGTGCGGTGTTTCTCTCTCCTCTGTTAGATGAGAGCGAAACACCTAGTAGTCTAGCTTTTGTTTATCACTTTGCCGTTATGGCCATCTATCCTGTCGGATTGTGTCGGGTTTATGCATTATTTTCTTTCTTTTCTTTTCCTTTTCTTTTGTGCTCCCTGGGGTATGCCCCTTGTAGGCTGTACATTCGTTTAGCCTCTTTTTATTTCAAGCTTATTTACCCAAAAAAAAAAAGATCATGCAAGGGTATCATAGGTCCTCCTCCACTCCCAAATGCACCATGAAAGTTGACATCATGAAAGCTTATGACAACGTTAGATGGGAGTTTCTGTGGGATACTTTGACTTGTATGAATTTCCATCCCAAAATGATCACATGGTTAAAGGCATGTGTTACCACAGCTAACTATGCATTGAATATTAATGGTGACACGACAGACAATTTTAAGGGTGCAAGAGGCCTTAGGCAGGGTGATCCACTTTCATCCTACCTTTTTGTAATTGTCATGGAGGTTCTCACTTGTATCTTAAGAGAGAAATCCAATGAATCAGATTTTAAGTTTCACTAGAGATGCAACAATCCTAAGATTATTAATCTGTGTTTTGCAGATGATCTTATGCTTTTTTTCAAAGGTGATGTGAACTCAGTGAAACATATACAAAACTCCCTAAGCGAATTTGAATCACTATCTGGACTATCCCCTAGCCCAGGTAAGAGTAGTATCTTCTTTTCTGGTGTACAACACTCTACTAGAAATGAGATCCTACAATTGTTAGGCTTTAAAGAAGGCACCTTACATGTGAGGTACTTGGGGGTTCCACTGTTATCCTCCAAACTAAAGTACTTGGACTGTAAACCCATGATTGATAAAATCACTTCTAGGACCAAGACTTGGGCAAATAGAGACCTAACTTATGCTGGTAGGATCCAGTTGATTAAGAATGTCCTTTTCTCTATGCAAACATATTGGTCCTCCCTCTTTATACTTCTTAAGAAAGTCATCAAGCAGGTTGAAACCACTCTTAGGTCCTTCCTATGGTCTGGCCCGGACCTCAAAAAGACTGGGGCTAAGGTTTCATGGGAACATTTGTGCTGCCCTAAACAGGAAGGTGGGTTAGGTTTCAAATCCATCATTGTATGTAATAAGACTGCCATTGCCAAACATATTTGGTCCCTTATCTCTGGTGGGGAACAATCTATGTGGTGCCAGTGGGTTAAATCTTATTTATTAAAAGGGAGGAACTTTTGGGAAGTTAAGATGCCTAGTTCACCCTCTTGGGTATGGAGGAAGTTACTCAATCTTAGGTCTCTTGTTCAACCACACATTAAAGTTACAATTGGCAATGGCAGATCCACCTCTTTGTGGTATGACAATTGGCATCCCCTTGGGCCCCTCGCTCTTAAGTTTGGTCCTAGAGTTATTTATGATTCTGGACTCACCAAAGTTGCCACTGTAAGTACAGTTATCAGAGATTCCAGATGGTGTCTTACCATTACCCAGACCCTTGAGCTCAATGAGATCAGAGATGCTATGAGCTCTGTCCCCAGTCCTAATCAGGATCTTGAGGACCATCACAAATGGCTACTTAACTCTAATGGGGAATTCACCATTTCTTCACTTTGGGATGACATAAGATTGCACTATACCAAGGTTCCTTGGCATTCTAGCATATGGTTTTCTGGCCATATCCCAAAATGTAGCATGATCAGTTGGCTTGCAATTCATAATAGGCTATATACTGGGGATAGGCTGGTTCTGTTTGGCACCATTCCTGTTTCTTGTTGTAGTTTTTGTCATGGTATTAAGTCACATGATCATCTATTTTTCAATTGTCCATTTATTTCACAAGTCTGGACTGACATTCTTACACATATCAATGTGATTTGGCCCTCACGATCTTGGGCCAATTGGATCAATCAAGTCTCAAGTCTTAGAGGTAAATAGCTTAAAAACTTGATCACCAAGCTTATTTTCACTGTTACAGTCTATCAAATTTGGTTTGAAAGAAATTTTCGAAAATTCCAAAATGCAACTTGCTCAGGACCTAGTGTGGTCAGCAATATTCATTCTATGGTGAGATACAGATTGATGTCCCTGGGGAATCTTCCTCAAGGATATCAATCCCAGAGGCTGTTAACTAAGTGGGGAATAATCTAAAGAACTCATCTCCTTAGAATACTTATCTTCGTAAGCAATCATTGTTTAAAGGTATATGTTAGCTTAGGGCAGTACAGGGCATCCAACCTTAAGTGAAGGCTTAGGAGTTGGCTTATGGCTTACTATTCGGAGCATTGCGGAGGTGTGAAATGTTTATATGCTTGAACAGGATGTGATCAGGCTGGACAACTTAAGGGAATTAGAGGTTCAGGTGTTCAATAATAATTGTTGTACAACATCAAATGGTTCAAATCACAGTGGGCCAGCGTGGAGGTTAAACTAATTGTGCAGCAAATTTCTCATCAAGGAAATTGGAGGTATATGCTTTCCTTTATCCTTTTCCTTTATTGGCATATTCCTGAGGGACTGGAACTTTTGTTGTAATTCAATTGTGAAGATGTGATCTACCAAATTGTGTGTACCTGAGTGAGAGTGAGTTTGGGCCCCTGAGTTCATTGCGAGAGGAGGTAATACATAGTGGGGGAGTATGGTGAGGCTTAGGCGAGGGAGCTTTGGAACTATAGAGAGTGTATGAAGTGTGAGATTCCAAGGGTGTAGAAGGGTGAGCCATATATATTTAGGTTAATTTACTCTCTGAAGTTTCTTTTGGTGCCATATGTTAAAATAATTTTTACATAGTGGTGCTGGTTGGCTGTCCAGTTTGTTGCCCTAATTGACTAATTCACTAGTTCCAGCAGTGTGTCCTGCTATTCTGTTATGCTGTTTGTTGTTTCTGTACTGGCAGTACATGTGGGAATTCCATATTTCAAACGAAATGCTGCCCGATTCTTCAAAGGTTCCATCAGATTTTCTGGTTGGGTTTGTACATTGAACCTGTTAGTGTTACCATAGTATGTGAATTTGCTGCTATGTTTTTGGTTAACCTAGCCTTGGGGGGTTGTCCCTTGGCATGTTTGAACCCCTTGGGGAGGGGGCGTCCTCCCATTTGGTACAAAGTATGATACACAATTCTACTTTTGAACTGTTCTTGTTGTTATTGGAATCTTGATGTTGAACCTTGTTGCACCTTGTTCAGGGCCGGCCCTGAGCTAAGGCTCAGTAGGCCGGCGCCTTAGGCCCCTACGAAAAATGAAAAAAAAAGGCCTCCAAATATTTTTTTACCACCAAGTACGTAGGCCCATTTTGGATTTTTTCTATGTTAAATACATGCATATAGTTTTAAAACGGTGTTTATTTACTTTATATTTAGTTTCGCTAGCATTTTTAAGGGCCTTCATTTTCAAATTTCGTCTTAGGCCCCTCGAAAGTCAGGGCCGGCCCTGACCTTGTTACACTATATGTTGCTGCTACTCTCCTTGCCACTGCTGTTGCCGCATATTGTTGCACTCTATGATGCTGCACTTTGTTCTGCTGTGGTGTTTCTATTACTGCTGCTGCAATCTGTTTGTACCCATTTTAAATGCTACTGCTGTGTTCCAAAAGAAGCATAACTGTTGTGATCAGTTGTGTTGTTGCTGTGATTTGTTGCTACTCCTGTTGCTCCTGGTTCTTTACCTCAAAGTAAAGAAGCATAACTGCTGTGATTACTGTTGCTGTGTTGTTGCTGTGATTTCTGTTGCTGCTGCTGCATCCTGGTTCTGTCCCATTTTAAATGCTGCTGCTGTGTTCCAAAAGAAGCTTAACTGCTGTGATTATTGTTGCTGTGATTTGTTGCTGTGATTGTTACTACCCCATTGTTGCTGGTTCTGTTGCTGAGTTGTTCATGCTACTAGTGGACAACAACCTAGTATATTGTTGCTACTGTGACTTTTAGAGATATTGCCTAAGTTTTGATGTTGGTGGAAGCTACTTCTGTTAATTCTATTACTAGTGCTTTTAGTGCTATTAGGAAGTTCATGTTTCAGGTAGGGAGTTCTGGTCCTACTTTTAGTAGGCTAGAAACTCCTTAATCCATTTGCTTCTGTATTTTATGTTGTCAGTCCAACTTGTGTGTTGGCTTTTATTTTTCTTTTCTTTCTTTTTGTTTTCTTCTCCTCCTGGGGTATGCCCCTTGTAAGTTGTATATTCGGTTAGCCTTTTTATATATATATATATATATATATATATTTCAAGCTTATTTACCCAAAAAAAAGAGAAAGAAATTTGTTGGCCCAAGACTTAGTACGACTTGTGATTCTCTCAATGAGAATTTGACAATCAGTGTATTTCAGTTTGGTGGATATGAGAGGAACTCCCAAGTACTTGACTGGAAGAGTTCCTTCATTGAACCCAAGGGTTTGAAGAATTGAGCTTTTGATTGAGTTTAGAACTCCAGAAAAGAATGCATTGCTCTTACTAGGACTAGGAGTCAAACCAGAGAGAGAAGCAAACTCATTAAGAGCACTTTGGATGCATAGGATGGAACTCAACTCTCCTTTACAGAAAATCATGAGATCATCAGCAAAGCAGAGATTGATAATCTTGGTTTTGTCACATCTCCAATGGAAATGAAAGTTGGGATCAAGTGATTTTTCTCTGAGTAATTGAGTTAGGATTTCCATAAAAATGACAAAAAGATAAGAGGACAGGCGATCGCCTTGCCTCAGACCTTTTTGGCCCTTGATCTTGCCAACAGATTCCCCATTAATACTTAATGAATAATTAGCAGTGGATATACAAGCCTTGATCCAGTTGATCATAATAGGATGGAAATTCATGGAGTATAGGACATCCCACAAGAATCCCATCTGACATTATCATAGGCTTTCATTATATCCACTTTCAAAGCACATTTGGGATTAGGAGAGTGTTTGTGGTAATCCCTCATAATTTCTTGAGTGAGGAAAATATTGTCAGCAATCCTCCTACCTTTAACAAAACCTGACTGAACATGATCAATGAGATGGGGTAGGGCAACTTGAATCCTATGAGAAAGGATTTTTGCAATGCATTTGTAGATTGTGTTGCAACAGGTGATAGGTCTATAATCCCCAACTTTGGAAGGATTAGGGACTTTAGGAACGAGGGGGATGCTGGTGGCATTGGCCTTAGTGAGTAATTTCCCAGATGTAAAGAAGTTACTCACAGCTGAAGTAATTTCATGGCCAACAACATCCCAAAATTTGTGAAACAATCATGCATTGTAACCATCAGGGCCAGGGGCCTTATTAGGATTCAAGGCCATAAAGACTTCCTTAATCTCCTGATTGGAAACTTCAGAAATGATGGCATTTCTCTGAATATTAGACAGCCTAGAAGCAACCAAATGGTTAACTCTAGAGCTCCTTGAATACAGGGAGGTATGGGGAGTACCAAGTAGACTAGTGTAAAAGTCAACAAAGGTATCTTGAATAATGTCAGGATCATTAGAAAGACTGCCATCAGAAAGCATGAGACTTGTGATTCTTCCTCTATTCCTCTTTTGTGTTATGGATTTAAAGAAGTAAGAGGTACATTGATCTCCCAATTTCAGCCATTGGATCCTAGACTTTTGTTTGGAAAAACTTTCCTCTGCTCTTGCAAGCTGATTATATTGCCTAAACAAAAGCCTTTCCTGAGTTTGATTGGAAATATTGCTAGGATCTGAACCAAGCTCAGCTTGTATAGTATCCAATTGTTGCTTAACACTCAAAGTTCTAGTGGAAATATCACTATAAGCCCTGGTGTTAAGCTTTTTGAGCTCCAGTTGAAGTAGGCTGAGTTTTTCACACACCACAAACATAGGACTGCCAATAATGACCCTGTGCCAGATCCTCTAAACAATGCTGAGGAAATCTGGATGGTCAGCAAGGAAGTTAAAGAATTTAAAAGGTTTGTTGGATTTCTTAAGAGCATGATTCAAATATACCACCATAGGAGAATGATCAGAGATGCCAGGGTAAGAAAGTGAGCATTGGAACAAATGAGAGTTTTCATCCATTGCTCATTAACTAAGACCCTGTCAATCTTAGTAGAAACAAAGTGTGAAGGGTCCTGCTTGTTTGCCCAAGTGAAGTGACAACTAGTGTATCTCAAATCATCAAGTTCATTGTAAGAGATACACTTGTTAAAGTCCTCCATATAAAAAGGCCAGTGGTTATCACCTCCCACCTTATCAGTATGTTGTCTCAGGGCTTTAAAGTCACCTAAGATAATCCAAGGGACAAAGCTCTTCCAAAGGTTAAGAGACGGCCACAATTCTGATCTCACAATATAAGAATTGGAGCCATAAACAAAAGTGGCAACAAACTGAGTACTATTAACGATAGAATCTACTTGGCAATGAATGGCATGACTGGATTGATCAATGATACTAATGTTCACATCAGCAGGATCCCAAGCAACAATAATTCTACCATTAGGGGATTGAACAAAATTGTGGGCAAAATTCCAGGAGGGAAACATAGAGGTCAATATTCTAGATGCATTAGATTCATTTATCTTGTGTTCCACAAGGCCCAAAAAAGATAGTTTATTAATGTTAACAAAAGATCTTACCTCTTTTTGTTTAATGGGGTCATTAACACCCCTCATATTCCAGCACCCAAAATGAAGAGGATTTGTAGACATAGTAAATATAAGTTAACAAAAGTGGCAGATAATGGAAGTATAAGTGTGCTGCCAAAAGAACTTATTGTACATTTACCTCTTAGCAGGTTGAGTGGAGCTACCTGAATTGCTCCTTCTCTTTTGCTTCTTTTTACTGGAGTTGCCTACTGTTTTTGGTGAATCTTGAGACTTTGACACCACTTCCCCCCTTCCTGTGCCTTCTTTCTCAGTATCCTTGTTAGGGCTGCTTCCAACAATTGCAATAGTAGTGCAACAATCAGTTGGTATATTGGGAGGTTTTGGATCTAGTTCTTTACTGGTGTCCCTTTTGGGGACATCACTTGCGTTGGATTTCACAAGAGAAACATCCTCTCCTACCTTGTTGGAGGGAAATAGTGAAAAGTTTTCTATTTCAATGACTTCATCCATTGTCTCACCAGCATCATCATCTGAATGTTCATAGTCAGAGGACTTGACAACAAACTGAGCACCAGTAGAATTAGGAACATTTACTGTCACTGCCTCTAAAGCATCAATTCCTCCTAAGCATGAGGAGGTAACCTTGCCTTTACCACCCATTAGGCATTCCTCTTGTAGAGTGGCAAGCTTCAAAGAACTCCCTTTATCAGGGAGCTTTCCTACCACTTGCCAAGCAGAAGGAGCATTTCTTGAGGTAATGGGAATAGATCTGCCAATAGTTTGTCAAGTATCCTTGGAATTCTCACCTTTCTCACTGGTGTTGATATTTGAGATTTCAGGAGCAGTTGTAATGGGTTTGGCAGAGCAAGAGTGACCAAACACTTTACATTTTAAGCATTTTTTGGGAAGCCACTGATACTCAGCAGTAACAACTACTGAACCTCTGGCCGTGGCGATTTGAATGCTAGTTGGAAGATCTGAATCAGCTTCAATCTCAATGCACACCCTTGCAAAGGCTTATCTCTGTTGCTTGGCAGTAGCTACATCTACATGCAAGGGTTTGCCTATTGAACTAGCAATACGGCTTAATCCTTCCTCTGTCCAACATTGAAGAGGTGGTTTGTGAATTTCAACCCAAGCGGGGATAGTGGAAGGATGTTCCGGAGAGGGGACAAACAACCTTTCCCACTCCTTGAGAACAAGGTATCTTTTAGAAAAAAAAATAAGGGCCCCCTTCCAATACTTTATTCTTAGACTCTTCGTCCTGAAATTCAAAGAAAAAACAGGCCCCCACCTGCCTAATTTTGATGGATCTGCAGTCCTTCCAGACTCTTCTAGTAGTGGAGCTCAAGAGGGGAAATGCCATTTTCCCATCCAGGAAATAACCAATAAGACAATGCCCCCATTTTTTATCATCTAAATGAGATTCATCTAACTCTACAACTGCATCAGAGTTCTGCCTAAGTTCAGGGTAGTGCTTTAGCTTCATACCTGTAGAAGGGTCTTGAGCTTTAAAGAGGGAACCCCAGTCCCTAACCTTAGGCTTGGGAGGATGGGCAATATGATTAATAAGCGGAACTGGTTCTTGATAAGGGGCATTTGGATCAAAAAAATCCCCTCTAGCATCGAACACCACAGGTTCATCTGATGCAGCTTGTAGATCTTGCACATTATGCAGTTGATTTTTCAATGCAGTTAATTGTACCGGTAACCCCAGTCTTCTGCATTTCCTCCTCCAATGATTGAATCAACGAGGTTACACGACCTTTGCCAATGTCACATTCTTTTGCTTTTTGGAAAACTTGTTGAAGCTTTCAACTAGGACTGGTTTTAGTAGGACTATGTGGACCAAAAAAGTGGGAAGGTGATTTAGGGCTTTCATCCAATGGACGAGGTTGTGATAGATTTGAGATAGAGTTTTGTCCGATGGTGGAGATCTGTGAAGGGATGGTAACCCCAACTTGATTAGGGTTGCTAGCATCGCTAACAGTATGAAAAGTATTGTTTGGGAGAGGGTTTGGAGATTTAGGGAAAGGCAAGTTTGAATCGTCTGAAAGATCCGACCTTGGCTTCGCTCGTTGTGGATAAACGTTAGATTGAACGAACCTGGGTTTTGGCGTGTAATGAAGAGCCATAGTTTCATGCTCGTCTTAAAAGCACATTTTATCGAAGAAGTTTGTTCAAAACACTTAATTACTACAAAAACACTGAAAACAAAGGGGATTTATCATATTTTTTAGTTTTTTTGCATCTTAGTGTTGCCATGAAAGTTGAAAAGCCTGGGAACTTTTCCTCGTTGCTTCGGCTATCTTTTACTTTAGAGATGACACCTAAGAAAAATAGAATTAGTAAATTTTCTGCAAAAAAGCCAACTTAGTTAATGAGGCGAAACAATTTCTTTATGCTAATGCTAGCCATGTTTTCACCACCAACCGACGCTCCAAAGGACCAACTAGCCGCAGATGTTAAATTGTTTCAGTTCCTTTCTGGATCTGCTGTCATTGCTTCGTTCCTCTTGTTTCATCTCGTTTAATTCCATTTGTATGAAAAACATACTTGAATTCAATCCCATCTATTAATAAAAATGGAAATCACCAAGAGTTACAAAACCCATCTCTCAATAGAAAGGAAACTTGATAGATTGTGCCGATGCCACATTATTTAATAATGCAGACCTCATGATTCGTGTAAGATCGGTTTTGAAATGTATATCTAATCCCTCCACTGATTACCCACAAATCCAATCCAGTATATATTTGTAATCCAATCCAGTATATAATTCAGCCAACCAAACGGACCCAAACAGAACTTAAAAGATTATGAAAAAAAATCCAGGTCGAATACTAGCAAATAGTACAAGTCATCAAGTCCATCCAATGATTCTCATGATATAATCTCTCGACTGCTGAGTTTGATTGTACAATTTGCAATCCCTGCAGTTTCTTTCCTTCCTGTTTGCCTTTCCTTCCATCCTCTCTTTCTTGTTTTTCAAGTAACTCTTTCCCTATGAGTGTGTTAGACAATATAACCTGCTGTTCTAGTTTTCTTCTACAAACAACCGGGGATAGTGGACATCTGTGAAATAGACAAACTCAGGATGTTTGGATCCTATGTCGTTCGAGTCTTTCGAGGATGTCAAAAGATTTCTTCAACAATGATTTTGCCTGTTCATTCTTTTCGGTTTCGTACTGATGGAGAAGGTCACTCTTAAACCCTACTTCCGTCCACTGCACCGGTGGAAGGTCTCTATAAAGCTCAGTCATTTCCAGAAGACACTCCGAAGCAGCAATGTGAACCTGAATTCACCCACAAGGTCTACACATTAATACTATTCAACAGCAATAGAATACAAATAAATATGAAATTATGATTGATCAAACAATCCGTCATTATAAACAGTTTGCCTAGTCATTTTTCAGATATAATAACTATTTTTCGAGAAATTGAAGGTGATGGTAAATGTACTCCCCGCCCCAATTTGTTGTCTGATACAGGGAATCCAACAAGTTAAAGAGAACGCAAGCATTAAGATTTACAAACTTAATATTTTAAAAAATAGCCTTCAAGTCAAATTGGAGTTGTCACTTCAATTCATGAGAGAAATAAAAGAACACCATATTTTTTTAACGTCTCGAAATGGAAAAACAATTTGGGACAAAAAAAAAAAAAAACTGTTGACTACACCTAAAATATTTGGAATGGGCTTGCTTGACAAAGAGGGTGGTCAGGGCATCGAAAAAGAACCTATAAAAACATAAAATCATACTATCATAGGATCGCAGCATACACAAAGCTTCTGATTTGAACCATATAATGAGGACATTTTAATAAGCAAATCATATAAAAAAAAAAATTTAAAAAAATCTGGGAAAATGAAAGTCTACCACCAAATCCAAGTTTCACTCCATTTTCATTCCAACATTTTGTTTCAAAATACATACAAAATGGAAAGATAAAGGCCATGTTCGGTTGGGAGTTTTGCTCCGGCTTTGTCAAGTTCTGTTTTGCGCTGACATCATCATTTTTCTCACTTTTCTCTCTATCACTCTCCACTTATTACACCTGCTTACATCATCAAAACTAAACTAACCTCCCTCAAAACTCCCAACCAAACAAGGCCAAAACAACTCTATTTGCTCTCCTGGAGCCTGTCCCAAAAATGGAAATGGGGGGACCAGCAGGCCGAGCAGGCCCTGCTGTGCCCCAAAAATGCGCCCCATCCCAGAATTAAAAAAGTGATCCGAACTTTTTATTTTGCCTGGCTCATTGAGTTGCGTAGGTAGGCAATCACATTAGTAGGGACATGATTGATGCATGTTTGTCTAGTTCATTATCAAAATTCAAAATCATACCAGGCGTTGAATATTTACAAGTCAACACCGCATGAAAAATTACAGACCTAAACGGATCAAGTTCATTAACTGAACACAAAGGGAAAATCACATACCTGTGCAATCTTGATTGCATATATGCATTCCACTACCTTAGATGATGCAGAGTGGAACAACTAGAGAATAGCACAACGAAAAACTCAGATTCAAATATGGTTCATATTTGACAGGGTAAAGACATAGATTGTCTAGGACTATTACAATACCTCGTGAACAAAAGAAGATACGCCGGTATGTAGGGATGTTTCCTGGGAGTCATTTCCAATGTTGTAAAGCCTTGAGCAAAGTTCTTTTATTAGCAAAAACACTGACATTTTGACTGTTCACAACAGTATCACTACATTAGAAAACCAATCTTCAAATGATTCATGAGGAAAGACAAAGGAAAACAGAAAGTACCTGTCCATGTAAAACCAGGTGACATCAATATTAAAATCACATTCACAATATTCTTTTGCTGTTCGACAATATGACTTCCATGCCCCACACAGATGCAGGCTGTGATGCAGTCAACAATTTTAGCATCTGGAATGGAACTATTCTCTTCTTCATCTGCTTATACACACCAGAAAGCAATGGTTGGTAAGACCAACTACTAGCACCAACCTCAAAGATATATGTGAATCAAAAGAAAGAAGCACAAGGAAGCAGAAATAATAGTGTAACTGCTCCTTGGCAGTAGGCAAAAGCCAAGAATAAGCACTTAACCATCCTAAAGCATAATGGGAAACAGTATACACTGTCCTTGGCTAACAGCAGAGAGTAAAAGTTTAAATCACAGAAAATGACGAATAGCCAAAAGGAAGCCTGATGATTACATGAATAATATGTGCCAAGAAAGAAAAAAAAAGTGACAACTTCCAGATGTTCTGCCACTTCTGATGAATTCCTTAGGAAGTAAAGCAATGTTGCAAATTCTTTTATTGGCATTAAAATGGGACATCACATGAAATACTCATATCGACAAGATCATATCATTTGACAGAAAATATTTAAGAACAGGTAGGCATGATGAGGCACTTGAATGGAAGAACTTAAATTGGGTTACTACCTGCTTTACCATCATCACTTGCCAATGTCACTTGGCCAGACTTGGTAAGAGTGGTTGAATTGCATATCTCAAATAACAAAGGAAAGACCATACTAAAGAAGTCTGGATTCTTGAAGGCTTTTATAACCTGAAACGGGGAAAAGGGAGTGAACTTGACGTAATTTTGCCAGGAAATCAGAAAACAAAATTGTTACAATCAAGTACAATGTAATATCAGTTAAAAAAAGAACGACATAAAATGAATGTTCAAAGCGGAAAGACAAATGTGAGAAGACTGCAAAATAATTGAGCAATAGCTGAAGCTTCTGCGAAGGTGTTGTGAAACTGTAGGATTTGTGTTACTGTCAAAAATATATTTCATTAAGCGTAGTGTATTCTTCCCATTATATGTCTTCTCTCTATGTCATCACATGATATCGAAGCCACCACCAGAAGCACTTTCAACCACCGCCTTCAGAATAGCAACCAGCACTTCACAGCTCTCTCTCTCTCTCTCTCTCCAGAGGTTGATTCCCTCAAACTTAAAGAAACACATAAAAAAACAATCGATTTTGTTCTAGGTCCCATTGTTAAGTTCTGAACCGTTGATCTTGTTTAAATGAGTAAAATAGGAGGTCCTGAAAAATTCAGCTCAATTGGATACTGGCAAGTGCTTGACCAAACAGTTTTGCAGAAACTGTGACAGGGACTTGTGTTTTTAAAACTGTTTGGATCAAGCACTTGCCAGTATCAGATTGAGCTGAAATTTTGCAAGACCTTTTATTTTACTTATTTCAACAAGATCAACAATTCAGAACATCAAAGTGGGGCCCCGAAGAGTGAGGTGTTTTTTTGAAGTGTGAGGAAAATGCATTTTCAAGGTCCAACACGAGGATTCGTGAAAAAAAAATGCCCAGAAGGACTTGATTTGAGGAGTTTTTGATAAAAATGTACATATACACATTTTTATCGAAAACAGCTCGGATCAAGCCTTTCTGGGTATTATTTTTAACTAATCCTTGCGATAGACCTTAAAAACACATTTTAAACATATCTAACGGTTCAGATCGTCAAAATTAGATCTCGAACAAAAAAATCCAGCACTGTAGACTCCCTGACATAGACTTATGTCCACACCTCCCATCTCCCAGCCATTTGGTACGGATCCGATCCGTTGGATGTGTTTTTAAGGGTCTACGTGAGGATTTGTCAAAAATAATAATAATAAAAATACTCGGAAGGACTTGATCCAAGCACTAAGCAAAGTGTGGCTTTTTTCTAGTAGGTGGATTTTCTAGTCTGCACCTCCTGGAAATAAGAAAAACATGGTTTTTTTTGTGTTGCAAATTATTTTTGGAAAATCCGATCCGTCTAATGTCTTCAGAAGGTGTTTTCAAGGGTCCACGCGAGAAATCTTCAAAAAAAAAACCGGGAAGGGCTTGATCCAAGCAGTTTTCGCAAAAAATATAAATAATCTGAACACATTGGACGGATCGGATCGTCAAAAAAATGTTTGGATCATGAGGTCCGGAAATTAAAAGTCCGGATTAGAAGCAAACCCTATATAGGAAAAACTTCCAATAAGGGTCCCTTATTGAAGTTAAAATGCAGACCTCACCTTTCCGAGCAAAATTTTGACGATCCGAACCGTTCAATGTTTTTAAAATGCATTTTGAAGGGCCTTTGCGAGGATTCGTCCAAAAAAAATACCCGGAAGGGCTTCATCCGATCAGTTTTGGTTAAAAACGCTATATACATTGAACAGTTTGGATCGTCAAAATTTGGTCCAGAAACACAAAAAAAGCCTAGGTCCGCATGGTATTTTTCAATAAGGAACCCTTATTGGAAGTTTATCCTATATATATATAATCAGGGCCAGCACTGCCACTGAGCACTCAACAACACCATCAACTTCTCAGATATGGTCCTCTTCAGTTTTTTCTTTCTTGATCAGCACCAACACTCGGTAACACAATCACCACTTAAGACCTCCTCCACCAATGTGTCACCATCAGCATAGTATTGTTTTTGCATTTATTTGCGTTTCAGGCTGTGGGTGACTAATGCAGTATTTAAGACTTTGGATCTGCTCCAATGCAGTGTTTTACTTCCTTTTTAACTGGATGAGTGCATGCCTCTTTAGTTTTGGACTGCATGGTTTTATTTGGCTGGCATCATTTGGATATTGCTATTTGCAGTTCAGAATAGCAAAGAACAATTTCTGAGCAGTCTGTCTGTGTAGCTTCTGTCTTTCATGATACCAATGAGGCAAGTGAGCCAAGCATCTGGTAGGGTTAATGCTGAGTTTCCATGGTTCTTATACTATGGGTATCTTGCCCACTACATGAATTTTTTTGCGCCGGTTCTTTTCCATCAATTGGACCTTTGATTTGTCACATTTTAGTCATTGCATTCCAACTTCCTCCCCTTTCTGGGAAATTTTTGAGACACTTTGCAATCTAAAAGTTCTTCACAAGGTGTACTGCAGTCCCGTGAGTTAAAAAGACACGAGCATTCGCTATAACCTCAGGTCTAGGCTGCGTGAAGTTGGGTGTTTTTAGCTGTTTGACAGGGTTGCCATTGCAAATGGATTCCCAACGCATGTTGTTTTAATTCATTTTCCCCCTTTCATCCTCCTTTGTATCCATTTGTTATGTATCTTATGTCCCACACAGCTACAAACCCAAAACTTTAAAAACTGGCAAACATATATAATGAGATAGAAACTAGGATACTGACCAAAAAAAAAGAAGAGAGAGAGTCGGAAGAAATATGGAAAACTACGATTAAGTATTTATTAACCTTAACAGGAACAAAATAGCATTAAAAAATATGTATAATTGACCATGTTTCTCAATAACCACAGAGAGTACACATCATAATCCAAACTCAATCAACTAGTGTGAAGGGTTATGAATAATGCTCGACACCCTTTCACTTCAGTAAAAGAACCTATGGTAGAATGACATCAACATCTGTAGCAATTTATTCCTCTATGTACGTGCATTGGCATCAAAAGCTTTAAAAAATTTATGCATTTCATTTGCAGTATTTATCGGATGTTGGGAATAACTTATAAGTACAGAGTTTGTGATTAGTTGAACCATAATAGGTTTATAATTTTTTTTTTTCTCAATTTTTTGAAAATCTGCTCCTAAGTTTGAATTTGGGACCTTGGCTTCCGACCTCTTTCGTATAAAAGAACAGAGATTAAATAACTACAAGTTATATATCACTTATAAAAAATCTAGGTGACGAGCCTATATAGTCTGACATTCAATAAAATAGTAGAGTATAATTTTACAGGTTTCCCAAGCGGCATGGGTGGCAACCATCACTACTTTTGTCCCATTTTGGCTCCATCCTTAGTCCCACACTTGTCTCATAGCCTACTTTTCTACTAGTCAATTGCCTAATTCTGATTTTAAGCTATGCTGTCCTTCGCTGGTTGTGTTGCACAACACGAAAAGTCCAAAAAACAGATTCAGATTAGGCGTAGAGTTGGTGATCCATATGTTTTGCAAAGCTTTGCACATGCTGCCTTTTCTTCTTTTGTCTAGAACATAACACTTCTCCTTTCTGTCCTTGGCATTCTGGATTAGGTCTCTGTCGGGTGAACATCTAAGTGTTCATCTCAATAGGGTGCTTTGGATAAAGTGTGTTCCATTGATATCATGGAAAACAACAGACATGAACTTGTGAAAATGTCAGACTTACCATTTCATAGAAGCAATTCTATTTTGAATATTAATTTTTCTCCCATACACGGCACTGTCTAGAGGCCTTCTCCTTTCATCACCAAGGTGGGATCTTATATTCTGTTTCTTCAATTGATGATTAGAGTTGAATAGTCAATTCGGTTGGATTTAAATCATGTCCCAAAAATCTCTCTTGTATCCATTTCATCTTTCAGTTCTTCTATAACCATTTAAATTTACTTTCTGATGTGCGTATGAAAGTGTAGTGTAAGATCAAGCAGGTTAGATTCACGAGGCTGTGAAAGTGTGGTCTTTATCTTATCGACATCTCCATACATTGAGGTGATACAGGCTCTCCTCTTCAGTGTTTCATGACGAAGCACATAGAGATTGACTATTATTTTGTTCACAAACGTCAGTGCTTGCCTTTGTTTTCTCCTATGAGGATTTGCTCATGCCTTATTAGCTTTAGGGTTTGCTTATATAGCAACCATGAGTCTTGCAATTTTAGTCCCTAATATGACTACTTCCGTTTTGTCTCTCTACAACCTCACATTGGAACTATCAATCAGTGGTGAAAGAAAACATAAACAAATTCTCAATGTAGCCAGATCATTTCTTATATCTTTTATCTGTTCGTGGAGTACTTTTGGTTAACCATTCCTTAATAGTATAACCACTCCTCTCCCTTATGGAATGTGACCTCACAAAAAAGTTAATCGCCCAACTTCTGAACTCTTCTTGTTCTAGTTTCCATTCAACATGCTCTGTTCTCCTTTGAGAGTGGAGCATAGTAACGTCAATGCACATTCTGTTCTATACATTTCCTTGGACCACAATTATGATTTCAGTACTCAGTATACTTCTCCATTTAATCATATTTGTGGTCCTCGTTTGTTCATTTAAAGTGTAAATGATGGGAAAAACCCATTGAAATATAGAGATTTGCCCCCCAACATCATAAATAAATGTGTTAAAAGAAGTATGTTTCACAATAAATGAGAAGGAAGATAATTGCAAGGTTTACAAATTATTATCATCTAAAAGGATCCTTCGAATGTAGTCGAAGATGAGAAACAAAGCTTCTTGCGATGAAGGAAAACATACTAAATATACCTTGAAAGAAGCTTTATGCCATATTTACCTGCTCTAGACAGCAAAATGCTGCTTCACGATATTTCTTGACTTTCTTTGAGCATGCAGACACTGTCAGGCTTAAAATGGCATTTGGTGTGGCAGGATCAGAAGAAGATATTGCTTCATGGCAAGAGGTACAAAGAGCAGCTAATGCACCTAACAGAGCATCCTTTCCCTGCAATCAAATTGACAACAATAGAAGTATCGTACATTAAGTAATAACATATCTCCCAACGTCATGCAGAACTAATAGGTTTGGTGAAACAATGAGAGAGCCAGAAGAGGAAACCATGAGAGCACCATAAGAGGGTTACCTAGGTGAATTTGAATTCTTGAACTGATAATTTAGTAACTCATGTTACAGTGTAACTCCATAAATTTGTATCTAGCAAGTCTACACATCTAAGCAATCAACTCCTATACCCATGTGTGATGTTTGGCTCAATTAAGTCAAGCAAGGCTGAAGGGTGGTGGCTTGAATCCACGACATTATGTTGTAATTTCTCTAATAATGACAACCCACATGAACGAAATCAAATTTCTGTTTCATTTAGCTTGAAACATGGGAAAAGTTTCAGTTTTGTGGCCAGCCAAAATGACTCGAGCTGATTCTCTAAATTCAGGTGCTTTGCTTGAATCAGTGCATTTCAAGGTGATTAGACTTTGAAACTAAGCTATTTCCTTTCAAAAAGATATTGTCTCACCACTTCTTAATAAACTAGATGGATGTTCTGCAGAGGATGTTCATGGTATGGTACCTACAGAAGTAAGACTGATTATTCTCAAACTGTTTAGAACGCTTTCTCTTAGTGTGTATCCAGAGCCTGAGCTACTTTATGCATCTGCCACACATTCCATAGCTAGTTAGATGTATTGACTTAATAAGAAATTAAGAATTTTAGTTTTTGTTACTATCTCATACCTCCTGTTGAATTTTTATGTTATGTTATCTCATACTTGGTACTTGAAGTATTACTTATTATGCTCTGAAATGCTGCTTCTATTATATCACGGACTGTGAAACTTTCTTTTTTCCTTTGTATAAGTGGAAACAAACAGGTAGCATTGGGTTCATTCTACTAAAAGATGGGCCAGAATGGCCATCTTTCCTTTTTTGCCTTTGGCATGTTTTTTCTTTCTTTCTTTTCTTTCGTTTTTGTTTTGTCCTCCTGGGGTATGCCCCTTGTAGGTTGTATATTCCTTTTCCCCCTTTTTATTTTCAAGCTGGTTTATCCAAAAAAAAAACAAAAACAAACAGGTAGCAGATGAATCCAATGATAATCAAAAGTTCCATGCACAAGCGCCTCATCTATTAGGCCATGCAGTTGTATGTTATCACATATGCATTTGTGGAGGCACGGAACTAGAGAATTCTTCTAGCTGTGGAATTATAAGCCTCACAAACGAAAGAAGATATAATAGTTTATGTTTCAAAATGTTTCCTTATGTTTCCAAAATTTTCTCCAATTCCATCACAAATCTGAAACAAAACAGCAGCGTGTGTTTTTGGACTGACTGAAATGTCACCTAAACAAAATTTCGATCCTTGACTAGAAGATCCTATCGGAAAATAAGATACCTAATATTCTTAAACATAATCCCTCCTTTCTAAATCGTTCGTCCACTTTGCCTTTGTGGGATGTCCTTGAGCATTATTCCTCTTTGAAAAAGTCAATGTTTAGTTTTTCATCAGAATCCCTTAATAGATACATTCAAAAATAATGATTGAACGGGTATAGTTGGGTTCAATGCTTCAAATTGTGAGTTTTAAACAATAATTGCCCGTCTCATAAAAAAGTTGAAACTTCAGAATGGGACTAACAAAATGGGAAAGAGGTGCTTGTTAGAATATGTTTGTGTTAGTTTGTCCCACATCGCCTATCGTAGACTTGTATTGAGATGCACAATAATATAAATAACATTGACTTGTGTGAGGGTAGATTAACACCCTACACTGCTTTCTCTCTCTCTCTCTCTCTCTCTCTCTCTCACACACACACACACAGTTAACATGGTATCAGAGCCACCCTTAACCAAACCCTAACCCGTAACTAACCATTATCAAACCCAAACCAAACCCTAACCGTCATCATCTTCACCCTAATCCTAATCAACCAAACCCTGACCCTAATCGACCATAACCAGCCATCATTCGCAAACATTATATCTCTGTAAACCCTAAATCGATCATCGATCAAACCCAGAGCCAAAATCGATTGAACCCAGTTCGTTATACCTCCGGAAACCCTAAATTGAGATCTACAAATCTCAAATCAACCCTCAATTTGACCTGTAAACTCAAAATTGAAGCATGTGAACCCAAAATCGATCCTCAACTCATCCTGTAAACTCAAAATCGAAGCCTCTATAACCCACAAAATCCTATTTCGACCCATTACCAACTTAACACCTCTCGAAATTAACCCTACACACTGCTATTTATCGACCATGTTTAAACCCTTTAAAACCCTAACCCCGTGGCTCAAGATTCATACCTGGTACTAGTCTGGTTCAATTGTCTAGTTTGACACTGCTATTTATCAACCCTGTTGATGTTTCGATTGTCTGGTTCGATTGTCTTCTGATTGGTGACTGCTTGACTCTGCTATTTATGGGTTTTCCGCTGCTGCTCAATCACAAAGCAAGTTTTTTTCTTGCTTTCGGTATTGCTTGAATTGGTTACTGTTTTATGTCGGGGATTAAAATTCGTGTCTGCTATGTTTCATTGTTGATGTGTTCGTTAACAGTATTATGGTTGTTTAAGCTGGGTCAGTTGATTATCTCAGTTATTCAGACATTCATAAAGGTGTAGAGTTGTTTATTTTGTTGCTTCGGTTGTAGCAACAGTTGTTTGGTGGACTTTGAGGCAGCAGTTGGGTGTCTTTACTTTGTTGGTGGTTATTTGCCGCTCCCTTATTTGGCAAAATGTCTGAAGAAAAGTCTGCATCTGTACCTCATTCTGGTTTTATCATTATTGGTAGTTCTTCTGGCTCTTCTTGCCATCGTGAGAATGATTCCATTACCTCCACTCTTTTGAATGGCAACAATTATGCTATTTGGTCTCGTGCTGTCAAAGTTTATTATATGGGTGAGAAAATTTCGTTATTTGACAAATAGTCCTCCAAACAAAGATGCTAAGGATTATAGTGATTGGGAAGCTAAGGATTGTCATGTTCGACTTGAGTTGTGGAATAGTATGGAACCTCGATCGGTGGCCCTCTGTTTTACCTTGATAGTGCCAAGGAAGTGTGGGATTGGGTTGCTAGGATGTATTCAGAGTTAATAATCTTCGTCGTACATATGATCTCCATCATCAGTTCTTTTTGGGTCGAGTAATGGTTGTGATTCTAGGTTTGGCAGTCATGGTCGTGGTTCTGGTAGTCGAAGTTCTGGTTGCTATGATTTAGGTAATAGTTCTGGAGGTCGTGGTGATTCTGGGTTCAGTGGTCATGGTGGAAATAGTCGTGGTTGCACTTCAGGGGGAGCTAGTTTTGGTCGCGGTGGTTCTGGTCGTGGCCGTGGTACCAAGTTCTGTACTCATTGTCAAGGTACAAATCATACAGTGGACTATTGATATGATCTTCATGGTTTTCCCCAAGCTTACCAGGTTGCTCATTCTGAGGATACTAGTCAAGGTACTCATTCTACTGATAGCAGTGTGACTATCTTAGCAGAGGAGTATCAGCGTCTTATGTTCATTCAGCCTTTTGCTGCTGCAGCTACATTCACTAAGATAGGTCCCTCCATTGTTTGTGTTGCATCATATTTTTCTTCTCCTTGGGTCATCGATTCTGGTGCTACTAATCATATGAATGGTACTTCTAAATTCTTTTCTACTTGCCAATCCATGGATAAAACCTTTCATGTTACCTTAGCAGATGGTTCTACCACTGAGGTTACTGGTTTGGTTTAGTTATTGTCTCTCCATCATTTACTTTAAACTCTGTGTTGCATGTTCCTCGTTTACCCTTTAATCTTGTGTCTATTAGTCAACTTACAATATCCTTAAATTGTACGGTCACATTTCTTCCTCATGGATGTGTATTTCAGGATCTCAAGACGGGGAGGAAGATTGGTGCCGGTATTAAGCGTGGTGGTCTGTATTACCTAACTAGTGGTGGTGTTCAATGAGTTGCTCTTCAGTCATCAAAGTCCTTATATCAACAACATTGTCGGCATAAATGTATTTGGTTCCCTGGACACATACCTAAGTGTAGCCTAATCACTTGGGTTGCCATCCAGAATAGACTTTACACTGCGGATAGATTGGTCCTTTTTGGTACAAAAACTATCTCTTGCTGTAGTTTTTGTAGTGGGAGTGAAAGTCACGATCATCTCTTCTTTAATTGTCCATACACTTCCCAGGTTTGGGATCAGCTTCTTGGTCTTATCAATGTCTCTTGGTATGCCAGATCTTGGTCTAGCTAGATAGATCTGGTTACCATCAGGGGCAAATCATTCAGATCTCTCATAACCAAACTTGTTTTCACAACCTCAGTCTATCACATTTGGATTGAGAGGAATCTATGCAAATTTCAAAACTCTGCATGCCCAGTTCCAGTTGTAGTAAGTAAGATTTTTTCAATGGTCAGACATAAATTGCTATCCATGGGAAACCTCCCTAAAGGACCACAATGCCAATGCATGCTTGCTAAATGGAGTCTCATTTGATAACTATTTATGGCATCTTGTTTCTGTCATGCTTTAATGTTGTTGTAGGTTATCACCCCCACAGTGGAAGGTTTCCATCTCACAAGCCCAACAAGAGGTATAGGGCTCAAGTTCACAGCAGAAACATTTCAAAATTGTGGTCCAAGTTCAAGTCCAAGTTTAGTTTAGAGGTATATCTTACTATTCATTTTATTGCCTTCATGGCATCTATATCCAGAACACTACAACTGATTACCAACTTGGAGATTTGAGAAAGAGAATTGAGTTGTGTGAACTACCAAATTGTGGGTATCTGTGTGAGAGTGTGTTTGTGCCCCAGAGTTCATTGAGAGAGGAGATAAGATGTAGAGGGGGCATATGGTGAGGATTAGAGGAGGGAGCAATGGACCCTAGAGAGTGTTATGAAGAGCGAGATCTCGAGGAAGTGGAAGAGTGAGGCCTCATATTCTTTAGGTTATTTTAAATCACTCATTGCTGTTATGGTGTTGCCATGAACATGTTACATTGTTACACGATATACCGTTGAAGCTTACTATTGAAGCTTACTGCTCACACTGGACAGCGTTGTCTGCATTTGAGCAGTTTGTTAGTTGTTGTTAGTTGACTGCATATGAGCTTCTGTTGGACATCTGCTCACTCCGTGCTAGCTGGTGTTAGTTGGTGTTTCCTGTGCTATGATACGGCCCAGTCCTAACAGGGCTACTACCCAGTCTGTTGTTGTTCCCTGGCCCTAATCAGATGCCCATTTTCAGTGGTTTTACTGTTCACCTGGGTTTGCCATTTCTCAAATGAAAGGCTGCCCAATTTTCAATTTTCATATTACTGCCTAGGCATCAAAAGGGATACCGTCAGGTTGTTTGTTCCACTATGTGGCCACGTTATATAGTGTTCGTTTATAGTTTAAATTACTTTGTTCTTCTTTACTTTTCTAACCGTAGCAGTGGTGCATGCAACTATGTTGGGTTGCTTTACTTTTGGCCTAGCCTTGGGGGGATGTCCCATGGCGTGTTTGATCCCCTTTGGGAGGGGGCATCCTCCCATTTTAATTGTCGTAGATTGTGTTTTGAGCTGGACATTGTTCATCATTCAAGCCATGTGAAGGCCTCCATTTAACCTCGAGCAGCCTGCTTGCATTTTGATGGTCTTGTTGAGTGTACTTGGTCTCAAGAAACTTCCTTTGCCACTGTTTCAATGACTGATAGCTGGAGTTAAGGAAAAGAGGTTGCTACCCAGATGTTCATTGATACCAAAGTATATGCTACCCACGTGAATAATGATCTTCTTCTTTTGTATATGCTGGCCAAGACTCTTCTGGACATTATAATTGTGTTTTAGTCCTCGTTTAGGCAGATTTCCTATATTTTCCCCATATAGCCGTTTGGCCATCCCACTTTTTCATGTTGTAGTTGGTTAGTTTCTTCTTTTCTTTGTTTGTCCTCTTGGGGTATGCCCATTGTAGGCTGTATATTCTTTTGCCTTGTTTTATTTTCACGCTAATTTACCCCAAAAAAAAACATTGTCGGCTTGGTCATCCATCTCTTCAGAATTTGAAGCGTCTAATGCCCTCGTGTAGTTCTCTTAAGGAGTTATCTTGGGAAGTCTGTGAGTTTAGTAAATATCATAGAGTGCCATTTTATCCTAGGCTTGAGCGTCGTATGTCACACCCTTTTCAGTTAGTTCATTCGGATATTTTGGGGCCTATTCATGTACCCAATGTTTTTGGTTTTCAGTATTATGTTATTTTTGTTGATGATTTCTCTTGTATTACATATCTTTATCGTATGAAAGAGAGATCTGAGTTAAAGAGTATTTTAAAATCATTTTCCATGGAAATAAAAACTCAATTTAATAATTGCATTCGTATGTTTCGGTTTGATAATGCACGCGAATTTTTTCGTAGTACTTTAGTGTTCAAAAGGTCCAAAGGGTTCAAAAGGTGCAAAAAAATAAAATAATAATTCGACAGATTTAATAGAGGAGAAAAGGTTCATCAGATACTAGATGAAGTAGTTCAAATCCATGTTTAGAACGAATAACAAAAATCAACCACCAAACCCATTTGTAGAGAGAGAGAAGACTGATTGATACAAAAAAGAGAGGAGGGAGAAACTAAAGGAGAGAGAGAGGGAGATTGACCGAGACGACTTCGAAGGGGCTGAAGAACCTTGGACGGAGAATACCCAATTAATTTAAGATGCAATCAGAAGTCGCCGGAGGCTGACGAAGCTCCAGCAGGTTGTCAGAGGCAGGTGATGCTAATGTGTTGCTGCTACTGGTGCTGAGACTGCTGTTTGCTGCTGTTGCTGGAGCGTGTTTCTGCTAGTGCTGATGCTGCGTGCTGCTGGGAGGGAGAGAAAAGAGGAAACTGATTGCTGATGGACAGAGTCTAATGCTTGCTTGTTCAATAGAGAGGACAAGACAAAGGGATTGCAAATTTCTGATGCAAATGCATAGTGCCCGGCTGACGGCAGCAAGGCTTAGGCTACCCACCAGAGAACGAATTCCAAGAAGCCTAGATCTTAGACTCTCATAGCATATTAGCATGTGACATTGCAAAAGAGAAGAGAAACAACATAACAATCCTATTGTATTAGAAAGCTTGAATCATTGCGAGACTAATAAAGGGTTTATATAGGCTAACCCTAATAACCTTAGCAAAATGCTAATAACACAAAAGACTAAACTACCCTAAACATAAAATAAATTACAATAACCTTAGTCAAACCCTAAAAACACAAAAGGACTAAACTACCCTGAACATAAAAGATAAATAACAATAAACTAAAACCGTAATACTTAATAGCTACAACACTTCTACCATCACCAACCATAACCCGGACCTTCATCACACAACCCTTCATGAATAGTAAAATAGAACCATGCCCTTAATGACCAATCTCCACCGCACGCCATTAATGGAAAGGAAGGTCTTTTGTGAAGTGTGTCTTAGAAAGTCCAACACCTGTTCAATTAGGAGTGAAGGAGACCAACATACTTCCTTATATGTTGTTAGGAGATGTATGTTTCAGTACAAGTGAGCGAGATCAAACAACTTGTGCATGAAAAGAAGCTATGAAGAAAGTAAGACAAACTTCATAACATGGCTACGTCAATTATGAGATTTTGATCGGCTTTACAATGTTTTGGTCTATGAAATCTACTTTTGTACAAAGAAAAAAGAAAGTACTCCTACCTCCCATAAACGACCAGGCAGTTCCTTCATAAGAGATTTGAGCAGAGCATCATGATGTGAAGATAGTGATTCACCCAACACTTGACTAAGCTTACTAATTGCCAGGGCTGACTGAAAGCACAAGATTGCAGGAGCAAAACATAAAAAGAAAAAAGGATCAGAAACAAACAAGCATCTCAAGATAGCAAGGTATGCTATTAAACTACATAACATAAAAAGAGAGCGGGTTAAGTTACAGGTTTAGCATGTAATTACTCTGATGTACTCTTATGTAATTAGATTAGTAGGTTAGAGTTTTAATGTAATTAATTATTTCTTTCTCTTGTCTAAATACAATGTAATGAGAAGATACCCTAATTTTGGGTCTTAATTTTATTGTCTAATTTTACATGGTACCAGAGCGTGTTCGATCCGCTTATTCCTTAGCCGACCCATCGTTGAGTGTTAGAGTAATCTCCACCAATGATACAATTTTTTTTTTTTTTTTACCAAAAGACTCAATTGAAACCTTCATGAGCCCTGTTTCATGCACCAGAAAACATCACAGCCTGACCACCTTGATTCTCAATGGGTTGTGATCGACAACTACTAACAACCATTGTATGACACCCGCCGACCTCTAGCGACCAACATAAGACGTTCGCTGACTTCCGGCCACCTCCGATGATATTTGGTAAGCCCCTTCTAACCTTTGTTTGTCTTTGAAGGTCTTTGAAATCGACTGGGTAAACTTGAAACCTATTGATAGTTGTTGTTTGAGAGTTGAAATCTCTTAGTTGTTGCTGTTTGGGAATCGAAATCTATTGGTAGTTGTTGTTTAAGAGTTTTTTTAGTCCTATTCTTCGAATGTTTTGAGTTTTTGTCTATTGGGTATTTGGTTTTCTGCTTTTCGATACGTCTAAGGATTCCAAGATTGTTTCGGGTGATACTTCTGGCAGTAAGGATGTATCAGGCCATTTGAAAGGCAATTGGAGATTTTATCATTGGATAATTGTGTTATTAAGTTGGATGGTACCAACTACTTGATTTGGTCTCCCACTTTCAGTTTGGCCATTGAAGCTAGAAGGATGTCAAAGTTCATCGAAGGCTGAGTTACTCAACCCGAGGGAGCTGCTGCACTTAAGAAATTTAAGTCTCATAAATCTTTAGTCATGACTTGGTCATTTAACTCTATGAGAGATAATTTTTTGCTTCTTGATACCCCACATAAGATTTGGACTACAACGGCCCAAACCTATTCTCAACAAGATAATGAAGCTCAGTGTTTTGAGTTGAGGAAGAGACTCTGTATGTTGGAGCAACACCATTGATCAGTAGCTATGTGTTATGTGGAGTTGAGTGGGGTGTGACAAGAATTTGATTTTTATTAGCGATTTCAAGTTGTTTGTGTTGTTGATGTTGTTAATTGGTTGAAAAGGTTAGAGAAAGAGTGGGTTTATGACTTTCTTGTTGGCCTTGATATGGAATATGATCCAATTAGAGTGCAGGTGTTGGGTCATTCCGTTTCCGTCTTTGGGAATAGCTTATGCCATTGTTCAAAAAGAGGAGAGTAGGAGGGGTGCTATGGTGCATGCTCCTCTTTCTGATCGTTCTGCCTTGGTTGCCTTTTCTTAGGGCCAATTTAGTTCTACTAGTAGGTTTGCTCCTACTTCACAGAGTGGTAAGTCATAGTTTGGTGCAAGCAGCGGGCCTAATGATCGTGAGTCACTTCCACAACACTGGCCATACTAGGGATTTTTGTTGGACGTTACATGGCTGGCCCCCTCGTGGGAGAGGGGGTGGACACAGTGGTTGTGGTACAGTATGTTCTCAGGCCCAGGCCCATGTTTCACAATCTGCAGTTGATGCCTCGTCTGATTCTGGGTTCAATATTGGGGCTCAGGTGACTTCTGATCATGCTAGTGGTTTTTCTCGAGGGAAGATGCAGGCTCTCAGGTGCCTTATGGCTTGGGCTGGTTCTCCATCTACTGTAGCTTCCTCTTCCACAGCAGCTCACTACTTCATCCTATTTTGCTTACGCAGGTATCCCAGCTAGTGCATTTTCTACCTCTTTTGTTATTCCTTGGATTATAGATTTAGGTGCTTCAAATTATATAACAAGTTGTTCCTCTGTGTTTGATTCTTACTCTCCTTGTTCTGGTCAAAGATAAGGTCAGCATAGCAGACGGGTTCTTTGCTATTTCAAGGAAAGGTTCCATTCACTATTCTCCCTCTATTTTTCTCTTAAGTTCTACATATTCCAAATTTTGCCACTAACTTGTTGTCTGTTAGTAGTCCTACTCGTTCTGCAAATTGGTCCGTAAACTTTTTCCTACTCATTGTGTTTTTCAGGAACTGGATATAGGAAAAGTGATTGGCAGTGGTAAAGTACATGGTAGCCTATACTTTATGGAGTCTGCACCTCGTCAACCTCATTCGTCCTTGTCATGTGGACTAGCTCTGCAAGCATATATGAGTTTAGCTCTTTCAATGTTACATCAGTGGCATCGTATATTGGGTCATCCTCCTTTGGGATTTTAGAGAAACTTTTTCCTAGTTTAGCTAAACATTGTTCTTGGTGTCCTTTTTTTTTTTTTTTAAGCCTGTGAGCTTGCTAAACATAAATTGTCTTTCTATGCAACTATTAATAAAAGGAGTGATTATCCGTTTATGGTTATTCCTTGTGAAGTTTGGGGGTCTTTCTTCGGTTCCATCTCTTACAAGTTATCGATGGTTTGTCACTTTTATTAATTGTTATTCTTGTGTCACTTGGGTGTATTTGATTAAACCAAAAAGTGAAGGTTTTTTTTCTTGTTTTAAATCTTTTCATGCTACGCACTCATTTTGATACACATTAAAATTCTCCATAGTGACAATGGTACTGATTATATACATAGGAGTCCACAACAAAATGGAGGGTAGCTCGCCTCTTTTGTTCACCATGAATGTTTTCAAATATTTACGAGGAGAAACGATTTTGCCTCCAACTTATCTTATTAACCGCATACCATCCAATGTTCGTCTTCAAAACTCCTCTTGAGCGTCTCCTTAGTAGTTTTTGTGCCACAACTCTTCCTCGAGAGTTTTTGGTTGTGTGGATTTTATTCATGCACCTCACCCCTCTAGCGGCAAGTTAAGTCCTAAAGCTCATAAATGTGTTTTCATTGTACTCTCCTACCCAGAAGGGCTATAAATGCTATGACCTTCGCTCTAGGAATTTTTTTTGTCCATATGGGCGTCTCTTTTTAGGAAACAGTCCTTTTTCTCTCCCTCCACTCGATCTCTTCAGGGGGAGCATAGGCAAGAGGAGATGTTTTATGGTGAGGGGGAGAAACTGTTTTATAATCATGGTGAAGGGGAGAAGGAAAATTCCAGAGAGGAATCAGTATCTGCCGAAAAAGCAACCCATGACATTGGTGGTGATGAGGGAGAATGTATACACTACAAAGGTCTAACTTAAAGACCTGCACTAGCGTGAAAAAATGGAAGTCCTCCTATGTGATACCACCTTGCCAATCCTGTTAAGTTGTAGGTGTAAATGTGTAATTAGATTGTATTTATCTACTCTTGCAATTAAGCTAGTAGTTTAGGATAATAGTGTAATTTATCTTTTTTACTCTTGTATAAGTACTACGTAATGAGAACAGAACCCTAACTTTTTACCTCTTAATTGAATAGTCTAACTTTACATGGTATCAGAGCTACGATCATCTCATCGCTCGTTGTGCTCGTTTCATCAGATCAAGTAAAAAGTTGATAGTATACACACTTCTTGTCTGAGTTATCTCTAACCATCATCGACGAGTTGTTGTTTGAGTTGTCTCCGACTACCGCCTTGGTTCATGTTGGTTCACGTTCGCTTCTACAACGATCGAAACTGACTGCGTTTTCATTTTCAATTTCTGATAGTCTATCTGACCATCGTATGACCCTCGTTGATCTTCAGCAATCATCGTCGACCAAATCCGACTGCCGTCGATCATTTTCCTGGTTGCTATATGTTTATTTTTGATCTCGTTGGCTCTCTGCTGCAATTCAGACTACCATATGATCACCAACAACCACTACTGACCATTGTCTGACCTTCACCGACCTCCGGCCAACCCTGTTCAACCTCCAACAACACCATACCATCTCCAGTGACGTTTTTCTTTTTGGTTCTGTGACTCCCTTCTGCTTGATCGCTACAGGGGTATTTATTTTAGGGGTAGTTCTTGACCGACAGCTATTATAAGGGTTTTGGCACTGTTTGGTTCTAATTGGGTAGCGGTGGTTGTTGTTTGAAGTTTTTTTCCTACATTATTCGTCGTTCTTTGAGGTATTTCCCATTGACTAGCAATTTTTAACTGTTGGGTACCTGTTTTTTCTACTGTTCAACATGTTTGCGGAGTCGAATATTACTGAAATTGAGTCTTCTAGCGTTAAGGATGTGTTTGAAAGAAAATTAGAGAATGTTCCTTTGGATATTTGTCCCATAAAGTTGGATGGTACCATCATTGTCAAAGGCGCGCCTAGGCGAGAGGCGCACCCTTTGCGCGTCGGGCACACCTAGGCGAGGCGACTGAAAAGAGGCGACACAAAGGAGCAAAAAGGTGCAAAGGTGACAGGCACTAAAAAAGTGTGCTTCTTTCAAGAAAATTTTTTTTACTGCAATTTCAGGCTTCAAATGGGTCGAAACCCACCCAGAAACACTTGATAGTGTTTATTGCAAGGCTATAAATAATCGATACTTGATTTCATCGTCTAGGCTAGGGTTTCATTTGTTCTATGATGCTCTGTTCTGGGTTTTGAGTCTTTCGACTGAACTAGGCTAGTTCTGCCATCGAGAGAGAACTCCGACCGTACTGATTTCTATCGGCGATGGTCTTTCACACTTCGGAAGCTTGCTGCTTCAACAAGTGAGTGCTTTCAAGAGTTAGCTTTTCACCCCACATGAACTTTCACTCTTGAGAATAGTATATAAAAAATTGGACTGACTGACTGACTGAGTTTTTTATTCCTTATAATAAACTCCACTAAGACCACTACAAGTTGTTTAATAATATTTTCCCCTTTCAAAGCTATAATAGCTTCAACTGGACTAATATTATTATTTTGCTTAATAATATTTTGCTATAATAGTATTTTATTTCAAGTGGTGGACGCTTGTGTTTTGTTGATTTCGATTTATTAGTTCTACTCTATGCGAGAACCGTAAACTATGTGCGATTTGGTATATGTTTTTATGTATCTTTTGGATGGTATGCTATCTAAAACTCATTGGCTTAGTGTTATTAGTTAAAGTATTGCTATATGCTATTTTTTCTAATTTTTTTTACATAGGTGTGCCTCGCTTCAAAAAGGCACGCGCCTCAACTCTTGCCTTAGTCCCCACAAGATTTTGCGCCTCGGCGCGCCTTTCGCCTTTGACAACTATGGATGGTACAAATTATTTGCTTTGGTCTCGCACCTTCCCTTTGGCGATTGAAGCCAAAGAGATGTCAGAGTTCATATAGGGTCCTGCTACTCAACCTATAAAGGCCATTGCTCTTAAGAAATTCAAGTCTCAAAGATCTTTGGTCATGACCTGGTTGTTTAACTCTATGAGGGTTGAAATACGACATACTTTTTTGCTCCTTGATACTCCACACAAGATTTGAACTATTGCAGTCGAAACCTATTCTCAGAAGGGTACTGATGCACAATGTTTAGAGTTGAGGAAGTGACTTCGTACTTTAGTCTAACACCATCAGTCTGTAGCTAAGTATTATGCGGAGTTAAGCGGAGTGGGGCAAGAATTCGATTTTTATTAGGGATTTCAGGTTGTTTGTACTGAGGATGCTACTAATTGGTTGAAGAGGTTGGAGAAAGAGCGTGTTTATGACTTTCTTGCTGGCCTTGACATGACATGGAGTATGATCCAATTAGAGCGCAGGTGTTGGGTCGTATTCCGTTTCCGTCTCTGTGTGAAGCTTATGTCATTGTTCAGCAGGAGGAGAGTAGGAGGGGAGCTATGGTGCATACTCCAATTTTTTATTGCTCTGCCTTGGTTGCTAGTGCTCAAGGTTAGTTTGGTTCTAACAGAGGGTTTGTTCCTACTTCACAGAGTTGTAAGTCACAGTCTGGTGCTAGCGGTGGGTCTACTGATCGTGAGTCACTTCAATGTGATTATTGCCACAACACCGGCCATACTAGGGATTTTTGTTGAAGTTAGATAGCCAGCCCTCTTGTGGGCGAGAGGGTGGACATTGTGGTCATGGTTGTGGTACAGTATGTTCTCAGGCTGGGCTCATGTCTCAAAATATGCAGTTGCTACCTCATTTGACTCTGGATTTACCATTGGGGCTCAGGTGACTTTTGATCATGCTGGTGGTTTATCCCAAAAGGAGATGCAAGCTCTCAAGCGCTTATGGCTCCGGACTGATTCTTCAACTAACACAACTTCCTCTTCCACACCAGCTCCCACTTCATCCTATTTTGCTCACACAAGTATCCATCAAATGCGTTTACTGCTTCTTTTGCTATCCCTTGGATTATAGATTCTAGTGTTTCAGATCATATGACAGATTGTTCCTCTATATTGGATTCATACTTTACTTGTTCTAGTAAGGATAAGATCAGAATAGTAGACTGGTCGTTCTTTGCTATTTTAGGGAAAGGTTCCGTTTACTATCCTCCCTCTATTTCTCTTTCTTCAGTTCTACATATTCCAAATTTTGCCACTAATATCCTATTTGTTAGTAGTTTTACTCGTTCCACAAATTGTTTTGTAACCTTTTTTTCCCACTCATTGTGTTTTTCAGGAACTAGGTACGAGGAAGGTGATTGGCAGTGGTAAAACACACAATGGCCTCTTATTTTTTGGAATCTGCACCACCTTAACCTCACTCATCTCTGTCATGTGGTCTAGCAATGCAAGCAGATATGAGTTCAGCTCTTTCTATGTTACATTAGTGGAATCGTAGATTAGGCCATCTTTTGGGATTTTAGAGAAACTTTTTTCCTAATTTAACTAAGTATAATTCTCAAAGTCAATTTTTTTTAAGCTTGTGAACTTGGAAAACATAAACTTTCTTTTTATGCACCTATTAATAAAATGAGTGATTCTCCATTTATGGTTATCTATTATGATGTTTGGGATTCTTCTCTTGTTACCGCTCTTAAAGGTTATTGTTGGTTTGTCACTTTTATTGATTGCTATTCTCGTGTCACTTAGGTGTATTTGCCTAAATCAAAAAGTGAATTTTTTATCCACCGCATGCCATCCAGTGTTCTTAACTTTAAAACTCTATTGAGTGACTTCCTAGAAGTTTTCGGGTCGCCAATCTGTCCCCAAGAGTTTTTGGTTGTGTGTGTTTTGTTCATGCACCTCACCCCTCTGGTGGCAAGTTAGGTCTTAAAGCCCACAAATGTGTTTTCATTGGGTACTCTCCTACCAAAAAGGGCTACAAATGTTATGATCTTCACTCTAGAAAGTTTTTTGTTTCTGTGGATGTCTTTTGGGGAAACAGAGTCATTTTTTTCTCCCTCCACTCCATCTCTTCAGGGGGAGCATAGGCAAGAGGAAGAGATGTTTTATGGTGAGGGGGAGCAACTACTTTATAATCATGGTGAGAGAAAGAAAAGTCTGGAGAGTAACAAATATTTGCTGAAAGATTAACTCATGACACAAGTGGCGGTAATGAGGAATATATACAACAGCTTCAATGGTCTAAAGTCAAGACCTACAGCAGAAAACACCTTAGCTAACTCATCTAGTAATGACTCTTCTCTCATTGAACCTCTTGATAATTCTGATGATCTTTCTATTGCTCTTCGGAAAGGTGATAGATCATGTACTCAACATCCCATCTCCCAGTTTGTCTCTTATGATCATTTATCTTCTTCATACCATGCCTTTGTTTCATCTTTTTCTTCTATATCTATTCCACAGAATTGGCAGGATGCATTTAGGATACCTAAGTGGAAAGGAGCTATGGTGGAGGAGATGACGGGTTTTGAAAAAGAATGGCACTTGGGAACTAGTATCACTTCCGGAAGGGAAGAAACCAGTGGGACATAAATGGATTTTCACTATTAAGCAAAATGCTGATGGTATAGTTGAGCGATACAAGGCGAGACTTGTTGCCAAGGGTTTCACTCAAACCTATGGTATTGATTACGAGGGGACATTTGCGCCAGTAGCAAAGATGAATTTTGTGCGAGCTCTACTTTCTTGTGCTGCCAATTTGAATTAGTCTCTCCAACAGTTTGATGTGAAGAATGCATTCATCCATGGTGAGTTAGAGGAGGAGGTGTATATGGCTATCCCACCTGATTTTTCTTCATCTCAGATTGAAAAAGGCTTTTTATGGGTTGAAGCAGTCACCTAGAGCTTGGTTTGGCAGATTTTCGAAGGCTATGTTGAGATTTGGATACAGACAAAGTCATGCAGATTATACTATGTTCATCAAAAAAGATGCTGGTAAGATTGTTGTCCTTATTGTTTATGTAGATGATATAATAATGATAGACAATGATGTGGATGAGATCCTTAATCTCAAGTCTAGTCTGGCTCAAGAGTTTGAGATTATGGATTTAGGATCACTGAGATACTTTCTTGGAATGGAGGTGGCAAGATCGATAGAGGTATTTTTTTTTTTTCTCCCAACGGAAGTGTATTCTTGATTTATTGGAAAAAAACAAGTATGTTGGGTTGTAGACTTGCAAATTCTCCTATTGAGGCAAATTATTAGCTTAGTGGAGACTCTGGGGAGCGCAGATATCAGTGACTCATAGGTCAACTGATATACTTAGCCTATCACGAGATTGGATGTCACTTATACAGTAGGGGTTGTTAGTCAGTTTATGCATGATCCTCGTACCTCACACCTGGATGCAGTTTATCGTATTTTGAGGTATCTCAAATCAGCTCTGGGAAAAGGAATTCTGTTCTCTAATCACAGTCACCTACGATTGGAGGCATTTACTGATGCTGACTCGGCTGGTTCTGTGGATGATAGACGCTCTACTTGTGGCTATTGCACTTTTCTTGGGGGAAATTTGGTCACTTGTCGAAGTAAGAAGCAATCAGTGGTTGCCAAGTCAAGTGTAGAAGCAGAGTATAGAGCTATGACTCATGGTATTTGTGAGCTCTTGTGGCTCCAAACTTTATTACATGATTTGAGAATTTTTTATAATGGTCCTATGAAACTCTAATGTGACAACAAAGCTGCCATAAACATTGCTTAGCGTCTTGTTCAACCAAGGTTCTAAAACTCGTTACTCGCTCCCAGGTTGGTCGAGGACCTTCGAGCTTCCAACCCGAGTACTCGGCCTTCGAGAAATTACTCGGTTTGGGGTCTATTTGTAATTTTTAAGATTTTTATGGGGTAAATATGATATTTCTTAAAAATGTCGGGGTAAAGTGTAATAAAAAAAATATTGGGATAAAGTGTAATTACTGAAATTCACAGCTTTACAGGGTCACAGTTGTACAGGAACAACTGCACTTGTACCGAAATAAAAAAAGAACAGTTGTACGTACACCACTAAAGCACTAAAAATACTTCAACTTTTTCTATTTGATTGACCCAAAGACTAGAGAGAGGATCAGATTGAGAGAGAGAGATCAAGAGAGAGAGAGGCAGAGAGCTTACCAGACGATGGAAGAAACAGATCGATCGAAACCTTCAGGTTAGTTTAATTTATAACCTAACCCATAAATTATACTAATACAACTTGCAAAATTTTCTCCATACCCCGACTTTTTCCGACTCAACAAATCGTTGACTTCTCCCCACTCGACGACTAGTCAGCGACTTTTCCCGACTTCTTCCCGAGTACTCCTCCGACCGACTTTACCCAACGAGTACACCCTTCTCGCTTCGGTGACCCTTCGAGCAACGACTACTCGGCGATTACTTGGCCGAGTAGTCCGTCTTTTAGAACACTATGTTCAACATGACAGAACGAAGCACATAGAGGTTGACAGACACTTCATCAAGGAAAAGTTGAGCGAGGGGTTGATATGTATGCCTTTTGTGCAATCCAAAAATCAATTAGCTGATATTTTCACAAAAGGGTTAAGCAGCAAAAGTTTCCACCCCATTGTGTTCAAGTTGGGCATGATTGATATCTTCGCACCAACTTGAGGGGAAGTGTGAAGTTGTGGGTGTAAATGTGTGATTAGATTGTATCTGTTTACTTTTGCAATTAAGTTAGTAGTTTAGGATTATAGAGTAATTTATCTTTTTTACTCTTGTATAAGTACTACGTAATGAGAACAGACCCCTAACTTTTTACCTCTCAATTGAATAGTCTAACTTTAAAAATTAGAATCGCCTGCTCTAGTTCCGGACTCCTCAGCTGGCTCATCTAGTAATGACTCCTCTCCCATTGAAACTCCCCTTATTAATTCGAATGATCTTCCTATTGCTTTTAGGAAATGTGTTAGATCATGCACTCAACATCTCATCTCCCATTTTGTCTCTTATGATCATTATCTCCTTCGTACCATGCCTTTGTTTCATCTCTTTTAGCTATATCTACTCTACAGAATCGGCAGGATGCATTCATGATACCTAGGTGGAAAGGAGCTATGATAAAGGAGATGATAGCTTTGAAAAAGAATGGCACTTGGGAGCTAGTATCACTCCCGGGAGGAAAGAAACTAGTGGGATGCAAATAGGTTTTCACTGTTAAGCAAAATGTAATAGTACAGTAGAGCGATACAAGGTGAGACTTGTTGCTAAGAGTTTCACTCAAACCTATGGTATTGACTACGAGGAGACGTTAGCTCCAGTAGCAAAGATGAACTCTGTGCAAGCTCTACTCTCTTGTGCTGCCAATTTGAATTGGTCTCTTCAACAATTTGATGTGACGAATGCGTTCCTCTATTTTGAGTTCCATGGTGAATTAGAGGAGGAGGTGTATATGGATATCCCGCCAGGTTTTTCTTTACCTGAGACCTAAAGAAAGGTATGTAGATTGAAAAAGACTCTTTATGCAATCACCTAAAGCTTAGTTTGGTAGATTTTCAAGGGCTATGTTGAGGTTTGGATACAAACAGAGCCATGCAGATCATACTATGATCATCAAGAAAGGTGTTGGTAAGATTGTTGGCCTTATTGTTTATGTTGCTGATATAATAATGACATGCAATTAAGTGAATGAGATTCTTAATCTTAAGTCTAGTCTAGCTCAAGAATTCGAGATTAAGGATATGGAATCACTAAGATACTTTCATGGAATGGATGTGGCAATGTTTGAATAGTGGTATTTTTATCTCCCAACGGAAGTATATACTAGATCTCTTCGAAGAAACAAGTATGTTGGGTTGTAGACCTGTAGATTCTCCTATTGAGGCGAATTATCATCCTAGTGGAGATGCAGGGGGGTGCACTGATAAGGAGAGATATCAGCGACCACTGATATACTTAGCTCACACTAGACTAGATGTTAGTTATGCAGTGTGCGTTGTTAGTCAGTTTATGCATGATCCTCGTACTTCACACTTCGATGCAATTTATTGTATTTTAAGGTATCTCAAATCAGCTCCAGGGAAAGGAATTCTATTTTTTATTCACGGTCACCTGTGGTTGGAGGCATTTACTAATGCTGACTGGGTTGGTTCTGTGGATGATAGACGCTCTACTTTTGGCTATTGTATCTTCCTGGGGGGAAATTTGGTAATTTGGTGAAGTAAGAAGCAATCAGTGGTTGCCAGGTCTAGCGCAGAAGTTGAGTATAAAGCAATGGCTCATAGTGTTTATGAGCTCTAGTGGCTCCAATCCTTGTTACGTGACTTGGAAATTTTTGATAATGGTCCTATGGAACTCTACTGTGACAATAAAGCTGCCATAAACATTGCTCATAATCCTAATTTTGTTCAACATGACAGAACGAAGCATATAGAGATTGACAGACACTTCATCAAGCAAAAGTTGAGCGAGGGGTTGATATGTATTTTTTCTGTGAGATCCGAAAATCAATTAGTTGACACTTTCACAAAAGGGCTTGGGAGCAAGAGTTTCCAGCCCATTGTGTTCAAGTTGGGCTTGATTGATATCTTCTCACCAACTTGAGGGGGAGTAAGTTACGAGTTTAACATGTAATTACTCTAATGCACTCTTATGTAATTAGATTAGTATGTTAGGGGTTTAATGTAATTAATTATTTCTTCCTCTTGTATAAATACAACGTAATGAGAAGATAGCCCTAATTTTGGGTCTCAATTCTATTGTCTAATTTTACAGAGAGCATACCTTCCTTTTACTTGCCCACGAAGATGACATAATTCCCTCGCAAATAAGAGGTACAGTTTCACCAATATACATTTGAAGGGTGATCCGTTCACTGCTCATATTTTCTTCCCAAAATTCCTCAAACAAGCTAGAAACATTTTTATCATCCTCAAATCTGCATGCAAATTTCTTGTTTAGTATTTGTCTCAATATAATTTTCAAGATAAAATACGGAGAAGTCGCTCCAAAAGAAAAGCAAAGGGAAAAAAAAATGTAGCAAATTAGTAGTTTTTATGTACTTTTTAAGATAACTGCTATTTTCGCCCAGCATGGTGCACAAAATGAAGGTACTCAAATTCATGTGTTCAGATCGCTAAGCATAGTGTACCAAATGATGGTACTCAATGTAATCGACATAGAATAAATGTTTTTTTGTACCTGACTTCTTAAATAATTGCAGCAGATCATTGAATCGCTATAATATTGGGACTTGAGAGGAGATGGAGGAGCTTTAAAACCTCATGGCTCCCAAGAACCTTGCTCTCAGGCATATTCTCAAACAGAACAAAATCTAAGTTGCACTGTCATAAAAGAACTGACCGCCTTCTGGTCATGGGAAAAGGTTTAAATTGGGTCTATTTAGTTCAAAAACATAGAAAACACAGCATCTTATATGCACTGTACAGTTCAGGTAATATAGCCCATAGCTGCACTTTAACAAGGATTCACTCTTACGCACATACTGAAAATGTTTAATGTCAACTCCATTCAAACAGTTGAACAGTTGCTCTATCATATATCAAAGCTACAACAATAAATGACATTAACACTTCGTTCTAGGAAGATGATTTCTGATTCTGTAATTCATCTTATTTACAATCGAAACCATCCATCTGTCAGCATATCTATTATTGCAAATGGAAGCATATAAAAGGCCATCTATATATGTTTAAGACAATCCACAGCCAAGCAATACCATGAAGGCATGAACCAAAAAGTATCTTGCTCTGACCTTGACACAAAAATTACAGGAACAATGATGGCATGATATCCGCTCAAGATATCTGAGGCCACAGATGAATAGCTTTTCATCAAAATTGCACATGAAATCTGAGCATTCCTGTCACCAGTGTGCAAGGTGGCTGTATCTTCAATTAACTTTTGTGCCTGAGAGATAGCTGCATACTTCAAAACTACAGCACAAGCATTTGCAAAGGCACGCCTAGATAAACCACTTTTCTCCTCCTTAACGACTGGAAACAAAAGCTTCAGTAAGATGCTTGTAAACGGTTTGATATCAACAGCAACCTTCTGAACTAACAAGCTTATGAAGCTTGCAATACCAACCCTGTGATAGCAGTAGCCAGATTGAAGAAGAAACTAATCAGATATGGATCATATTCACTCATCAATGTAACAAACAAACATCATAACAAGCGCATTCCCATAACTAATATACATGTAGTGTTGCAATGTCTGAAGCCACACAACAAACAAACAGCATAAACAAGCCCATTCCTTCAACTAATAGTGAAGTACCATAATGCAACCTCCATAGTGACTGTACAAGAGTAAACTTTTTGGTGTTGCTATATTACAACGCTAAAATTCGATGCAGATAGCAAGAACTTTGTACAAGCGGGGCCTATTCCACTATGGTTTCCAAATTCTTTCAAATCTGTCAGTTGACAATGATTCAATGCTTCATTGATTCACACCGCTTCACGGACTATTCTCTTCTTCCAAATTATTTGGTATTCTAGAAATTCAACATTTTCATGCCTTCAGTCCTAGAACTCCATGGGGAAGCAGGATATTCTCTTCTTCCAAATTGGTTCGGTATTCTAGAAAATCAACAAACATTTTCATAACTTTAATCCTGGAACTTGCGGAGAATCAGCATGAATTCTGCTTCCTTGCAGAATCGACGAACAGTTTGACACTGTTGATCCCGGAATTCATGGAGGTTCAACTTCTTCAAGCATGGTGATCCAGCTAAGAAAATTTTGTTTCCTATATTTGCTTCCCTATATCAGGTTCTAAACGGGAAAAGACTCGACTATAATTCATTCACAAAAAATTGCAGGTTGCCAAACAGCAACAGTTTTGTTAGAGCTTGCCCCACATTAGTTAATTGTAACCTCCAAGTCTAGTATATGAGCCTAGGCGGCCTCTCCACTCATTGTCAATTGGTTTTGAGTTTGATGCTTTAACATGGCATCAGAGCTTGGCCTTGGAGAATTTTGGACAAGACGCTCTTGGTTATTGCCCCATAGTTTGTGCCATAAGTGCACTTTGTTTCGTTGTGATCCCAATGTTGTGGTTCCGGTTTAACTCTCCACGTGCGGGTCAGGGGTCGCACATGCGGGGGAGTGTTAGAGTTTGTCTCACATTGGTTAATTATAACCTCCGAGTCTAGTAAATGAGACTGGGCGGCCTATCCACTCATTGTCAATTGGTTTTGAGTTGGATTCTTTAACAAGTTTCAACAGTTTCAGCAACAATTTCAATAACATCGGTTAATTATCACCTCGAAAACTTGTATTAGTATATGAAGGCCGCCTTTCTCCTCATTGCCAATTGGTGGTCCGTGGTATCAAAGCTTTAATCGATTCATCTCGAAACTCTTCTGCACTTGAACTTGTAAAAAGTCAACCAAGCATTGCCAGAGCAGCAAGTTGATTTGTGTATGGGCTTCCTGACATCATTGTTAGGGGCTGGCGTCATGCTGACATCATTGTCAGTCCCGACAACAAACTCAGGTGACTTCACCACATGAATCGTCCTCGCCTAAGAGAATTTATGCTGATTTTTTCAAATTCTTTATGCATTTTAAAATTTTGGATATTTTTCCCCCAAATCTTTTTGCTCAGTAATTCAAGCATGCGATTACTTCCATCATCTATCGATTTAGCTGCTTGAACCTTGTTCCTTGGGGGGAAGAAATTGATGTATATGGTCTGATGACTCTGATCTATGCTGGTTCTTGATGTCTCGGTGAGATGTCAAAGCTTTAAAAGGGTATTTTTTGGTCTACTGTGTATTTGTTCACTTTTTGTTCTGGTGGAGTTCTGGCTACTATTTTGGGCTGTTTTTGGTAGCTGTATTTGGTTGTTGCTGACTGCTATTTCTGTTTGGGACATCACCGAAACGTATTTTGATGCCGATTTGTGGTTTTTACGGCTGTTTTTTTTCGGAATTTCCGGTGCTGCTCTTTATGGCTGAACTTCAATGAAAATCTGGAATGGATCATCCAAAATGATGATTTGCCCCGCTCTATTACATCCAAGAACTATTTGGCTTGGGGACAAGCCATGAAAGTTTATTTACTTGGAATAAGCCAAGTGAAGTATGTTAACGATCCTCCGGCTTCAAAAGACGGCCCGGAATTTGCTAAATGGGAGCAAGAGGATTCTAGTCTTATGGGAGAATTGAGGCATAGTATGGAGCCCCATGACGCTACTCTTGTTGAGTTTTTCAATACATTAGAATAGATTTGGGATGCTTCGGCTCATTCTTTTTCCTAGCGAAGCAACATTTCTAGGGTTTTTGACTATATGAGAGGATTTTCACAATTAAGCAAGCTGGAAAATCCTTATCTGAGTATTACGGCACAATTAAGAGTCTGTGGGATTAGTTATTGTAACATCATCCATTGACTACTGATTGGGTGCAAAAAAATATGGTATTGGGAGGATTTCATGCTTGTTTCATTGATCTTTGGGCTAGATTCTGATCTTTGCTGGTTCAAGGATCACATCCTTGCTACTGTCGCTGATGCATATTCTTCATTATATTGTTACTCTTTGGGACAGTCATTGATGTGTCTAGCTCCATTATCCCTGTTGTGGAGTCTTCTGCTAGTTTTTTTTTTGTGGTAATGAGCACATTGGCGACAATGACAGTGGTCGTGGTTTTCATGGTACTTCAGGGTGAGCAGAAACCCGGTTGACCCGCCAAACCCACCCGACCTGAACCGACCCGGCACCTTCCGAGCGGTTTTGATACACATTCGAGTCGGATAGCAAGTCTGCAAGTGTGAAATTATCAAATTTCGGGTCAGGTGTTGGTTGTATGTAATTGAAACCCGCATAACCGGAACCGACCGATATATAATGATATATGCACGTAGAATAAAGGAATCCACTGTACCATCTTTGACTTTCTAGGCATGGGAACTGAAGAAACTCATTCTCTTTTCCTTTATCAACTTTAGTCTTTTTCCATCAATATTCAGCATTTTTGACAACTGTTCCGTTCTATCAACAATAAATGCGAACAACTCTATGTTTACAGAAAAATTATTCCATGTTCCCAAAACTTTCAACACTCCCATGTTACCACACATATTTGTTTGATGCACCAATGAGTGATGCAAAATAGAGATTTAGCAGATGGCGTCATTGTACCTAATAATTCCCCAAGATAATATCAGTACTCCCACCTCCCAAATCAGCCACCCCAATGTGCTCTCCTCTGACTTGCTTTGGACTTTCTCAAGTAACCTGAGAGTAACCCAATTGTTGCTGTTTCGAAAGCTGAAGCGCCAAGGAAGTGATTTGCAATTTTTGAAGACTTTCTCAAGCCTTCATCGATTACTCTTCTCCAAAATTTTCCTTAATCAAAATTTTCGTTCCTCTCTGGTACTGATAGGTGCACAAATGTTCATATTAGCGCCCTTTAATTAACCCTTGTTGAGTCCATTTATTTTGTTATTGGAAGTATAATGCTTTATTTACGTGCTTCGTAGATGTTTGGAGGCTTAATATGTAATGGGCTTTATTAGATACGATTGGTGCAAAGTTGGTTCATTGGTTTATGAGATAGTGGACTGTTATGTGGTGTGCAAGTACTAACCGTGGGCCTTAATATTTTATGGGTTGATTTTGAAATGTCTTGTGAAGAAATTGGTCAATTCATGGACCATGGATTGGCAACATGATTGGTTGGAGCAAAAGGAGACTTGGGTCAAGACCAATTGAAGAAAGAAAGAAGACCTTGTTGGGCTTTAGTGAAAAAGTAACGTGGAAGGCAGTAAGGCTAAAAACAGAGGTCGGCTATGCACATTACGAAAACTTGGAAAACAAGACATGAAGGGCGGCATTTATTAGTATAAAAAGAAGGCAGTGGCCGGGAGACCGGATATCATATATCACGCATGGGATCACCCAGAACGAAGAGAAAAGACGGAGAGCATGACTGCATCAATGATTCTCATGGGCAACTAAACATCTCTCTTAGGGTGTAGATGAAACCCTAACCAAGTAACTATGTTTTTATGTTAATTTTGGATTTTGACTATCAAAACGATGGTTGTCTAACTTTGAGACTTGTTTTTATGATTCGATCTTATTTTTCCTATCTAGTGTTATGTGTTTGTTTTCTATGATTGCAAATACATAGTCATGCAATGTTTTTCTAGGGAAGACGAGTCGTGCCTAGATTAATTAGTTAGGCCTTGTTCTCCTATAGATTTTAGGTGTTTTTTATGAAAATCTCATAAAATGAACATTTTATAGAGGGATGATAAAATGGAGTAGTTTTCCCAATTGATAAAATATAGTGGTTTTCCTAGAGATTTTAGAAGGATTTTATGAAAATCTCATAAAATCACTTTTACATTTTATATGTTGAGATTAGAGTGTCATAAAATGTGAGATTTTATGTCCCAAAAATCTGTTGAAGAACACACCCTTATAGAATCGAAGACGATTCATGCCAACCGAAGATAGGTTATATGCCCGGTTTTCAATTGCATGCTATTTTCTTGTCGATATCGCTAGGGCTTGTAACTTCCAGTGAGTGATTGTCATTTCGGTAATTGATTTCCCTAAATTAATATAATTACTTGGTTGCGAAGTTAGGGTGGATTCGAAACCCTAAGACCTTTTTCTCGCCGTCCTCATCTTATTTAATTTATGTTTTGTTTAGTTAATTAGCTTTTCAAAATCAAATCTCAATCAATTGTTTTCTTAAAGATTAATCGAAACCATTGTAACTTAGCCAATTTGTCCCAGCGGATCGACACTCGGACTTAACCACTGTTCTTCTAAATATGGGTTAATTTTTTTTATGCTTTTATAAATATATTTTTGGTGTGAAAAACGACCTACCAGGTACCAACTGATTTAGTTTAAAGTGCAAACAAAGATGATTTGCATAAGTTAGATCGATTGTTTGTGGAGTCCTTTCTCAGACCTATGAAGCCGTGTTGATTCATTTTTTTGTGTTACGTGATTTGCAATGTCTAATGATGCCCATTACCCGACAGACCCACCCGAAACCCGAGTAACCCAATTGTGGCAGTTTTAAAAGCTGTTTCGTTTAGACACAGGTCTTGAGTTCTCTCACCCAAAGTGGTCGGGTCGGTCTACGGGTTTCGGGCAAACCTGACCCAATCCTACTCGTGCACACCCCTAGTACTTCTCGAGATTGTCATTAGAAAATGTGGTCATTGTGGTGTTACTTATCATACAAAACCATATTGCTAGAAGTATTGTAAACTGGATTATGTACAGTAGGCCTTAGACAACACTCCATAACCCCAGTCTCAGACATCATTCCTCCTTTAGGTTATGGCCCTCCCACTTCTGATTCTAATGATGCACTCACTACTCAGGTTAGAGAACTCATCTAGAAAATGCGTTCTTGGTTAGCCTTCCCCTCAGCTTCAACAGAAACCTTACCAAATTATATTTGCAACTCTTACTTGCACCTCCATCTTGGATTCTAGACTGAGGCGCCAGTTCACACGTCTGGTAATTCATCCATTTTCTGATGAATTATCAAATTATCTCAGCTGATGGCTTATCCATTTTCTAGTCTTTACGTTCCTGATTTCCCTTTTAATTTTCTCTCCATTAGTCAGTGGACCATAACATTAAATTGCCCAGTAACATTCTATCCTATCCCTAGTGTTCTTCAAGACCTCAAGACGAAGACGATGATTGGTTCGACATGAAAAGGGCAAGCATTATTATTTGACTGACGATTCTATGCCTACAGTACTGTCGTCTGCTTTGAGTGCTATGATATCTCCTCTTCGATGGCATTTTTAGATTGGCCACCCTCTATGGCCAAGCTTACGTTGGCCATTTCTGGTTTGAGTCGTGTGTCTAGTTTTGAGTGTGAAGCTTGTCAGCTAGGAAAACATCATCATAGTTATTTTCCAAGTAGTAGTCATGGCCACCAAACTGAGTCTTTGATGTAGTCCATACAAATATTTAGGGTCTGTCTGGAACTCCAAGCATTGATGGATATAAGTACTTCGTTATTTTTGTTGATGACTTCTCTAGTATGTCTTGGTTTTTTTTTTTATTGAAACAAGCTTCTGAGTTACCATATGTTCTTTCTAAATTTTATAATGAGATCCCTACCAAGTTTGATAAGAGGATTAAGATTATTTGATTTGATAATGCTTTTGAATTTATGCAATCAACAGTTGAGTCCTTTTGTGTTGACCATGGAATTATTCATCAAACTAGTTGTGTTCATACTTCCCCACAAAATGGTGTCACTAAACGTAAGCATTGCCATTTATTAGATGTTGCCCGCACCATGTTATTCCATATACAGGTACTCAAACATTTTTGAAGTGATGTCGTGTTACCTTTCGCATGCCATTTGTGATTCTCAATCATAGGTCCCTATTTTCGTTATTACACCCTAAGAGCATCCACAATGGACTAACCAAAATTGGACAGCCAAAAGTTGCCACATCACCTTTTCATTATCCATTTAGTGTACGACTATAGTAACCCTATGCTCCACAATGGCCTAATCAAAATGAGTTGGCAAAAGTTCAAATCCAACGGCCCAGTTCCCCTCAATCTAATGGGATAGCCAAGAGGTCGCTGAACTGGGGAGGTAGACATGGTCGCGTGCACCTCTCAACAATGCACTTTCTGCAATGGTCATAATCTTACCATTGACTACTGTTGGGATCTTAATGGACGTCCTTTTGCCCACCACGTTCTATTATTCAAGACAGCAGCTATCTCACACTTCCAGCCCAGCAACTAGTGTGGTAGTCATTCCAAAGGATGAGTACTATCACCCAGTTTCTGCAGAGACTTCTGAAATGCCATCCTCCTACACCGATATGTTCTCTCCAAAAAATCAAACCTTTCTTTGCCCTGCTACCAACTCTCATTGGGTCATTGATTTATATGCTTCTGATCATACCACTAGTGTGTCTACTATCCTATCCTGACTTCTTTCATTGCTCAGGGAAAATTCCCTTAACTGATGGCTATACCTCTGGTATTGCATGTGTTGGTTCTCTGACGTTAAGTTCGTCCTTTTCCATAGAAACCGTTTTACATGTTTCTCGTTTTCCTTCTCATGCCTATGAGTAAAGCTACCAAAGCTTTTGACTATTGCGCCACATTTTTTCATGATTATTGTGTTTTCTAGGATCTGAATATGAGAAGGAAGATTGGTGGAGGAGTTAAGTGTGGTGTCTTGTATTGCTTTGCCTTCTTTGCAGATAGTGAGCTGCGTAGCTGAGTCTTTTGTTTCACCATATCAGTATCTTTGTTGTCGATCATTGTGTTTCCCTTTCCCTTGTGGCAAAAAGTCTTGTGTCCAGCCTCTTTCATTTAGTTCAATTAGATGTTTGGGTCCTATGAGTGTCCTCCACTAGGTTTTCTATCAAATGTTATCCTCGTGTTATTATGTATGCCTATAAACATGGAATTATGTTTTATAGATCACTTAGGCCCCAAAAAATTTTAAGTCATAAATCTCTATTGCCAAAAACTTTTTAAGATCAAATAAAAACCACCCGTTGTGTAATTCTTTAATGACAACTTTTCTCAGGTCTTCCCAGTGTTCTAAAAGTCGGGACTAGTCAACGAAAAGTCACAGACTAGGTCGGGGTCTCACCGATTCGACTAGGGCCTAGTCGATTGAGTTATTCACTGGCCGACTTAGTCGGGCTCAAGTCGGCGACTAATCGGACAAGTCACGAAGTCAGAATAAGTCGGAAAATGGAAAAAAAATCGTAACAAGTCAGGGAAAATTGGGGTAGAAAAACAGAATTTGGTAAATTTTGGGGGCTGTAGTATATTTTTTTGAATGTCTTCAACTTCTTAACCCCAAATCAGTAAAACCCTTTTGTTCTTTCACCTTTTCTTAAACATGATAGCTGCTGCTGCTGGTAGAGAAAACCGACAGTCACCATCGAGCATTCTTCTTCCTCGGATCAAATCGGTAAGTTCTCTCTTCTCTTCTCTTCTCTTCTCTTCTCTCTCTCTCTCTCTCTCTCTCTCTCTCTCTCTCTCTCTCTTATCAAAACTGTGGGAGGTCTCAGTAGTGGACAGTGGATAATAAAAACTGGAAAACAGTTCGTAATTACAAAGGCATTAAAAAACAACAATAATTGTTGGATTTGTGGGGTTTGTCTATTTCCTTAGTGGGGTTTTTTTATATTCCACGATGGGGTTTGTCTGTTTCCTTAGTGGCATTAAAAAACAGCAATAATCATATAGTCATGTGCAAAGTAATCATGCATGCCTGCAGAACCTTGAATATGCTTAATTGACTATCTGAGATGAACTATTTGTTTCATATTTTTAACGTTTGTGATTTAAGATTAAAAACAGATTGGATTAAAAAATTCTTCACTAACAAACTTTGGATTAAAAAATATGAAATATAAAATCTGACTTTATATTCATGTGAAATACAAACTTATGTTACTCTACTTACTCAAAACTTATAAAGGATGAAGGAGAATATATATATATATATTTTTTAAAAAAAAATCTAGCCGACTAGTCCCCTAGTCACTAGTCGGCAGCCATCCGACCTCAGAGCGACTAGCGACTTTTAGAACATTGGGTCTTCCCACTTCTCTCTAATTCTACCAAACCCACTACTCCCCAAAGATAATGCGCAAAAAAATTAGCTGCTTGCAACTTCCAAAACCCAAATCAAGAGCTAGAACAACCTTAGCCCTTCCCCTACACTTTGGCATTTGAACCTATACCATAATAAGTAATAACATAATATAGCTACTGCCCTGGGACTTCTAGCAACTGCTGATTTCTATGGTAGAAGAATAACTTCGTTTGGAGAACATTTAATGGTTTGCCCAATTCAGGGACAATGGAAAATTCATGCCATGCATCTCACTTTCAAATGAAATTTCAAGAATAGCTGTTACCAGAAATAGGCATAAATCCCATTATAGAAAATGCTTCAATTAAAGTGGAATAACAGATTTGATATACCTAGTGTTTAGGCCTACGCCAGACCGAACCAATTGGGCAAGACGAGGAACCAGCAGCTCCAATGATTGTACATCAACAACATCAATGCAACGGTCAAGGGTTTCCCACATTGGAGAGCTTTTCGCAATTGAAATCCGCAAGTTTTCAAGTTTATCTGTCTGTATTCCAACATTTGCTGCATGTAACTAGAAGAGAAGAAACAAAATTAATGCAATACCAAAGAGAAATAGATGAAGCAACAATCATTCATCACATACGGGTAACATGGCTCACAACCTCACCCATACCTCAACGTAATTAAGCCCTTGGTCTTCGAGGCTCGATAAACTTTCGAGCATGCAACAAACAAGATCAGATAAATGTGGACGGATCGCAATGCCAGCACCCTGAAAATCAAGCACAAGTACCTCAATATAGTCAGAACATATTTCCAAGACTGAGAAATTGGATCAGAATCACTGCATATCTAAAGCATGAATAAAATTGCAACACTAGTTCATCAATGCATTCATCAGCTGCATGGTAGTCAGAGAAATGGGACACAACACCATATAAGGCAACATAGAAAAAAACCAGGAGTGAAATCATCCAATTCAAAGATTTATAGTAATATTTGGAGACACATAGTACTACAGTAGAGAAATCAAAAAAAACATAATACCAACCATAGTGAAACACTAAAATCTTTGAGCCAAAAAAATAGGAACTTAATTTCCTAGGGAAAGTACAATGGAAGAGCAGGGCTAGTTGCATTCTCAATAATAGTGAAACAGCATTAGTTTATGGTTGAGATGGTGCTTTGTCGCTGGTGGGAATATTAAGGTTTCATCTCAATAATAGGAGTATACTCCAGCAGAATAAAAACCTAAAATTTTTCAAGGGTGGATTGAGATGAATTTTATAAATAAATAAAAAATGGTATGAGTGATCTGATATTTATCCATCATTCTTCAGTTACGGGTGGAAGAAGGCATACCAGTAGTTTAATGTGCTATGCGAACTAGCTTAGTCGGAAGAAGTATATAATTAGCTGCTTGAGTGATTTGTGATTTCATCCCAGCTTTATTAAGATTGAGGGTCGTGGGTAGAGTAATTGGGAGAAACAGAAAAGAAGTATGGTTCCCAACATATAACTACTGCCAAGCTGGAACCACCGAAAAATTAAGTCAGAGTAAAGGAAACGAACCCTGCTACTGGTACAGATAGGATTGTACAGGCCATGTACAGATGGGTCTCAGAGACCCACATGAACAATCCGAGCCATTCAATCATCTTAGATTATTTTTCATTTGAATGAAACGGGAGGTTTTTGGATCAACCACTTACACACGTCTGATGGAGCTGCTTTCTCACAGGGATTGAACGGCTCGGATCGTTCATGTGAGACCCAAAATTGGGTTCCTGAGACCCATCGGTACATGGTCTGTACAATCCTATCTGTACCAGTAAGCAGGGTTCCATTGGAAAAGCATTAGACTCGATTCAAATGCCCTTGATTTGCCGTTTCCAATGCTACCAGTTCAGCAAAAAAACAGATATGGACACTTTAGAAACATTTAGAGAATTATTCGTATATGCCGAGAATTGTAAAGAGGTAAGTACGGTTTACATCGTGCAAGTATGTCAAAGCATCCTTGAGACAAAGTTTAAAGGGTGAGAACAGAGGAAATCAGCCACCGAAAAAGGTGGAGGTAAAATATTGCCTACCTACATTGTTTAAACATCCCATGTTGTGAGCCGTATACATTTCAGACTGCCCGGATATTATGTCTTTAAGAAGATATTCCGAACAGGAACAGAAATGACAGCAAACTACTTTCAAATTAATAGCTTCAGTACTAGATTACAAACTAACTTGCATGTAAAGTATTAAAAGCAAAGTTGAGGTGAATTGGTACATGGTTAAATTTCAAAACTTCAAGAAATCTTTGGAATGGCAATACTCTGGTTTTTTACTAGAAAATTTAGATGAGAAGCTTTCAGCATCATCTACAACAACACAAAATTTTATTGCACTTCTGATATTTGGTAACATGCCAACCTTTGCAAGTTTCATAATCACTGCGATTGATGCCTTCCGAATGTTGTCAACTTTACTCATAATGCCTTCTGTAAGCAATAAAGGCAAGACAATATCCATAGCTTGTCTGGCATCTGATGTTTCTGTCAGAGAGATATCGCATAGCCTTAATGTTAATGATGTAATAGCACTACATAACCTGTCACCGGAACTTCTAACTGTCTCCTTTACATCATCCATAGCACGAAATGCAGCTGTCCATATTCTTTTCAAATGCTTCCCAACCTGCATTACAAGGATCAAAAAAAAGCAAGAGCGTGAACAAATCAACTATTGTAAGACCAGGACTCAAAATTCTTTTTCAAGTGTTGTTTTGATTAGCGCAGAAGCAGAAAAAAACTCAAAAACTTAACTGAAATGACAAACAATCTGAAGATACAAGGAAATACTTGGAAAAACAAATTATAACATTTCTTTTATTATGAAGGCTCAATAGTATCAAATATAATTGAGGTTTATACATACAATCCAAGGGAAGGAAGAAGTGCATATGAAATGAAAATGAAAATGAAATTGCCAGATCTATTTAAATTATTGTGTTATGTTAATTGAGCCAATGCTACCAAATGCAAGTTTATACAATCTGAAAAGTGCACAGCACCCATCAAAACAAGTTTTTGCAGCACCATAGGTCAAGGAGGACAAGAAAAAGAAGAATGGAATAGCGGAGAGAACCACAGAGAGGGGGAGGAAAAGATACAGGAACCAAGTCCTAAATTGAATCTCAAATCAACTAAAATTTCCTATAGGGTTTTAAATGACCATTGCAAAGTGTCCATTTGTCAGTTGAGACCAGAAATTTGTAGAAAGATATTACCCCTTACAACAGTTCGAAGGAAACAGACAAATATTTTTAGTAACATCATTTGGCTAAAAAGACAAGAGGTTATATGTCTATTCAGTCCAAGGTTAGTAGTGAGATCAGCCAATCTACAGCCACTCATTCCTGTCATTAATCTCTCTCGAGTCTGAAAATCATGACAAGTAACACGCAAGGGTCTCATGATTACTTCCAAGATATTCACATGAGGTGTACCTGCTTTAGCCAACCCGAAGTGACTGATAATTTTTAGCCTATGGTTGAAGCATCATCTGCTGTGCCACTTTAAGTACGACCTATATAGTGCATACCATCGACAGATGTTGATCTACTTTGTGCTTCATCCATCAACCTCTAGATAACAAAGGTAATACAAGAGTATCCAATCTCCATCCCATTGTGAGAGTGAAACAATTGTCACATCACTTCCCCCTTAATGAGTCTGTGGACTATTTTCATCTTATGCTTGTGTCCTTCCTCACAGTACCCTAAATAGCAGGACCCTAAATGAATTCGCTAATTTCTCCATCAATAGGTTATTCTCAACGTACTGTCACAAGTCTCTAGGCTAATGTAATGCTTCATATTGTCATCTCAGGGACATGTTCTATCCTTCTTGAATATGGACTGCGTTTTACGAACTTTTCATGCATTTTAATATATTACCAATTCATAAGATGGAAGAGACGAGGCACTGCAGAGCCTTGTGCTATGCTAGTTCTGGTAGTCAGGAAAGAGTAGATGAAGAAGCCGGAACACCTATAATGAATAGGAATTAGCCATTGACTGAACATGTTCCTTGTCGATTTTCCTTTTCCACGGATCCACAGCCAATGAATTTGGTTTATACATCCATATTCTTACAAGGGACATTGTAACATTCCTCAGGCAATTTTTGTGGATTTCCCATGGGCAGTGAAGGACTTACTTTGTCTTCCTAGCATTTTGTTGGCAATTTTTGCCAACCACATGCCTTATCAGTTAAGATAAGAAAAGCTTTCCCAGCTTGAGCTAAAACTTTTGAAACACTCGAGAAGACTTCACCAAATGCGTGTATGGGTTAAAAAAAATTCTTCGACAATGTGATGTACACCACATGGAGTACTGTTAAGTTCTGGGTGTAAATGTGTAGTTAGATTGTATTTGTTTACTGATGCAATTTAGTTAGTAGTTTAGGATCATAGTGTAATTTAATCTTTTCCCCTCTTGTATAAGTTCTACGTAATGAGAATAGAACCCTAATTTTTGCCTCTCAATAGAATTGACTGAGTTTACATGGTATCAAAGCGTGTTCGATCTGCTTTTTCCAAGAACGTTGACTATTGAGTGTTCTCTATCAACGATTCTTTTTCATCCAGTTTCACACATGAGAGGAAGCTATCGTTATCCTTCGTCAGACCCTATCATCATCATCCTTCGTCAGATTTCTTTATACGACCCTGTTGGCAACTACCAACCCACGTTTTCTACTGGATTGTGAACCATACCCACCAATGACTACCGCAGAACACTCACCAGACCCCGGCGAACCCTAACCATCATTGAAACCACTCTCTGGTCTCCAGCGAGCACTGTACAACTTCCGGTGACCTTCGAAACTCTCCGGCGACTCTCGAAAACCTCTAGCGACTTTTGTTCGGCTGTTATTCAGTCGGTTTAGTCCAGATCTGTTGAGTTCTCAGCCTCAAGGTCTGTCTCCGACATCATCCAGCCTCACCAGACATCGTACAGCACTTGTCGACCACCGGCGAGCCTCCGATGACCCTATTCCGGCTTTTGTTTGTCTCCGGTGACCCTTAAATCAACTGGGCTTGCTTCGACAGGGACTAGGTGTTCACATTCTGGCCTTTATAGCACTCGGCAGTTACTGTTCTTTCCTCCTGTTGGCTTCCACAGTACACGACATCAACTGGGTGCTCATGATTTATCCCTACAATGTTTGACAGTGACTGGGTTAATGTTTTTTTCCTGTGCTCAATAGCTGCTGGATTATTTGTACCAAGGCTTAATTTTTGCTCGACAGCCCTTTATAGTCTTTGCCTTTTTGGCACTGCTTCAGCACTGTTTGGCACTGTTGTCTAATATTTGAAAATATTTGGCCGGTACTTGGTCCTATTTGATACTGTAGAAGGCTATTTTTGGGGGCAGTTTTGGAGGAATAAAGTTTGGAGTGCTATATGGTATTTCATCTTCGTGTGGCATTTTAGCAATGTGTGAGTATGGTGACAGTTTCCAAAACTGCCCAGCTTGATGTTTTTTCGCAGGGGGAGTTACAAACTCTCAAGTGCATTCTGGCAAAGCTTGATACTTTATCTACCACCGCTTCTGCTTCCATTGCTATTGATTTCTTTGCTCACAAGGGCATACCTGCTAATTCTCTTGCTGCCTCTAGCTCCTCCCTGGATAATAGATACCGGTGCAACAGATCATATGACAGGTTGTTCATCACTCTTTGATTCTTATTCTACATGTTCTGGTAAGGATAAGGTCAAAATTGCTGATGGTTCTCTATCTGCTATTTCCGAGAAAGGTTCTATTCATTGTTCTCCAACCCTTTCCCTTCCTTCAGTTCTTCACATTCCCAATTTTTCTACTAACCTTCTATCTGTTAGTAGTTTTACCCAATCTTTAAATTGCTCTGTAACATTTTTTCCTACCCATTGTGTTTTTCAAGAACTGGATACAGGGAAGGTGATTGGCAGTTGTACGGCACATGGTGGCCTCTATTTTTTGGAATCTGCACCTCACCCATCTCATTCATCCCAATCATGTGGTCTAACTTTGCAAGCAGACACTAGTTCAACTCTTTCTATGTTACACAAATAGCACCGTCGGTTAGGTCATCCTTCTTTTGGGATTTTGGAGAAACTTTTTCCTAATTTAATTAAACATTGTTCTCGGAGTCAATTTTTTTGTGAAGCATGTGAACTTGGTAAACATAAACGTTCCTTTTATGCTCCTATTAAAAGAAGGAGTGACTCTCCGTTTATGGTTATCCATTCGAATGTGTGGGGTCTTTCACCCGTTACTTCTATTAAAGGTCATCGGTGGTTTGTCACTTTTATTGACTGTTATTCTCGTGTCACTTGGGTGTATTTACTTAAATCAAAAAATGAAGTTTTTTCTTGTTTTAAATCTTTTCATACGATGATACGCACCCAGTTTGATATGCATATCAAAATTCTCCGCAATGACAATGGTACGAAGTCTATAGATAAAAGTTTTCGGGCTTTTTCGGATAAAAATGGTATACTTTTTCAAACGACTTGTGTTGACACTCCACAACAAAATGGAGTTGCTGAACGCAAAAATCGTCATTTAGCTGAGGTCGCTCGCTCCTTGTTATCCACCATGAATGTTCCTAAATATTTATGGGGCGAAGCCATTTTGATTGCAGCTTATCTTATTAACCGCATACCATCCAGTGTTCTTAACTTTAAAACTCCTCGCAAGTGTCTTTCTAGCAATTTTCATGCCACAACTCTTCCCCCATGTGTTTTTGGTTGTGTGTGTTTTGTTCATGTTTCTCATCCCACTGGCGGCAAATTAGGTCCTAAAGCTCATAAATGTATTTTTATTAGGTAGTCTCCTACTCAGAAGGGTTATAAATGTTATGATCCTCATTCTAGGAAATTTTTTGTCTCTATGGATGTCTCTTTTTGGGAAACAGAGTTTTTTTTTCCTCCCTCTCCTCCATCTCTTCAGGGGGAGCATAGGTAGGAGGAAGAGATGTTTTATGGTGAGGGGGAGACACTGTTTTATAATAATCATGGTCTGGAGAATGAACCAATATCTGTTAATAATCATGGTAATCATGGTCTGGAGAATGAACCAATATCTGTCTAATGAGCTACACATGACATTGGTGGTGATGAGGGAGTAGGTATACAACGACTGCAAGGGTCTAACTTAAAGACCTACACTAGCAGAAAAAAAAAAAGGAAAGTCCTCCTGCGTACTACCACCTTGTCAATCACAATCGCTTGCTCCAGTTCCGGACTCCTCAACTGACTCATCTGGTAATGGCTCTTCTCCCATTGAACCTCCTCTTGTTAATTCTGATGATCTTCCTATTGCTCTTCGGAAAGGTGTTAGATCATGTACTCCGCATCCCATCTCCCAGTTTGTCTCTTATGATCGTTTATCTCCTTCATATTATGCATTTGTTTCGTCTCTTTCTTCTATATCTATTCCACAGAATTGGCAGGATGCACTCTTAATACCTAAGTGGAAAGAAGCTATGGTAGAGGAGATGATGGGTTTGAAAAAGAATGACACTTGGGAGCTAGTATTTCTTCCAGGAGGAAAGAAACCAGTGGGATGCAAATGGGTTTTTACCGTTAAAACGAATCTTGGGCCAGTGCAGGTTGAGCGATACAAGGCAAGACTTGTTGCCAAGGGTTTCACTCAAACCTATGGTATTGACTATGAGGAGACGTTTGCCCCCGTAGCAAAGATGAACTCTGTGCGAGCTTTGCTTTCTTGTGTTGCCAATTTGAATTGGCCTCTTCAACAGTTTGATGTGAAAAATGCATTTCTCCATGGTGAGTTATAGGAGGAGGTGTACATGGCTATCCCACTAGGTTTTTCTTCATCTCAGACTAAGGGAAAGGTGTGTAAATTGAAAAACGCTCTTTATGGGTTGAAGCAGTCACCTAGAGCGTGTTTGGAAGATTTTCGAAGGCTATGTCGAGGTTTGGTTACCGACAGAGTCATGCAAATCATACTATGTTCATCAAGGGAGGTACTGGTAAGATTATTGTCCTTATTGTTTATGTTGATGATATAATAATGACAGGCAATGAAGTGGAAGAGATTCTTAATCTTAAGTCTAGTTTGGCTCAAGAATTCGAGATTAAGATTTGGGTTCACTAAAATACTTCCTTGGTATGGAAGTGGCAAGTTCTGATAGAGGTATTTTTATCTCCCAACGAAAGTATATTCTTGATCTTTTGGAAGAAACAGGTATGTTGGGTTGTAGACCTACAGATTCTCCTATCGAGGGAAATCATCACCTTAGTGCTGATATGGAAGAGCGCACTGACAAGGAAAGATATCAGCGGCTTGTGGGTCGATTGATATACTTAGCTCACACTTGACCGGATGTTAGTTATGCAGTGGGCGTGGTTAGTCAGTTTATGCATGATCCTCGTACTTCACACCTAGATGCAGTTTATCGTATTTTGAGGTATCTCAAATCAGCTCCAGGAAAAGGAATTCTATTCTCTAATCACGGTCATCTACGATTAGAGGCATTTACTGATGCTGACTAGGCTGGTTCTGTGGATGATAGACGCTCTACGTCTAGCTATTGCACTTTTCTTGGGGGAAATTTGGTGACTTGGCGAAGTAAGAAGCAAATCGCTGGTTTGCCGTCAAGTCAAAGCCTTGAAGCATGTATAGAGCTATGGCTCATGGTGTTTGTGAGCTCTTGTGGCTCCAAACTTTATTACGTGATTTGGAAATTTTTGATAATGGACCTATGAAACTCTACTGCGACAGTAAAGCTGCCATAAACATTGCTCACAATCCTATTCAACATGACAGAACGAAGCATATAGAGGTTGACAGACACTTCATCAAGGAGAAGTTGAGTGAGGGTTGATATGTATGCCTTTTGTGCGATCCGAAGATCAATTAGCTGATATTTTCACAAAAGGGCTTGGCAGCAAGAGTTTCCATCCCATTGTGTTCAAGTTGGGCTTGATTGATATCTTCGCACCAACTTGAGGGGGAGTGTTAAGTTGTGGGTGCAAATGTGTTGTTAGATTGTATTTGTTTACTGATGCAATTTAATTAGTAGTTTAGGATTATAGTGTAATTTAATCTTTTTCCCTCTTGTATAAGTTCTACGTAATGAGAATAGAACCCTAATTTTTGCCTCTCAATAGAATTGACTGAGTTTACAAGTACTTTTAGTGTCAAACTCCCTAGTCTCTTGGTCAATGAGAAACAATGGGAATCATTAAGGCATAACATTATTATGCCACTATTAGCCGCAAAAGTTTAGGTTGTTAGGAAATGGGCCAAACAATGTATATCAAGATTTCCAATTCCATCCCTTAAGAGTAAAACAATAAGAAGGGGAGAATCAGAATGCAAATGGGAACAAATGCAAACAGATTTGAATCTAAATACCTCTCCCAATTGCTCTGATGCCATGCCAATTTACCAATCGTCCCAAAAGCTTAAGTTATTACGAAATCAACCAACGACGTCTATCAAGTATCCAACAAGGGGTAAGCTCTCTCACTTGGTTAATATCATTGTATACATTGAGAACTTGTTCTGTTGCTTTCCTTCATCTGGACTGCTGTGTGTCTGATCAGCATCCATGATGTTGGAAGTTCTGCCTCTATCTCTTCCTCTTTCTTTTCTTTTTTAGCTGCTGCTGTTGTATACGCAGTGGCTGGCACCTCGAGGGTGCTCCAATTACGAACGGGTCATGGCGAAATTTTCAAATTTTTCTTCCCAACAGTATATGGAGAGTGTTTCTCCTTAGATTCAAGATCTTGTTTCCCCTTATGAGTGTTTCTCCTCCCTCTTTCAGATGGATTAGAAACACTCGTTCCCAATTGTAGCCTTTTGGCCATCCACTCCCTCTTTGGCGGTGTGTGCTAGGGAGGTAGTTATTTTGTTACCCAAAAATACATTTCCTTACTTTAGTATTTCTCCTTATTGCCCTTGGCTTTTCCAATCCCAATCCCATGTAGCCTTTTGGCCTTCCCATTTTCTTTCTTGTTTTCTTTCTTTTCTTTTTTGTCCTCCCTGGGGTATGCCCCTTGTAGGCTGTATATTCGTTTAGCCTCTTTTTATTTCAAGCTTGTTTTACCCAAAAACAAAAAACAAAAAACAAGGGGTAAGCTTGAACTTGAAGATTTTTGGTAATGTTACATTTATATTTAATACATTTTGGGCTTTATTTTAATCATTTAAGTAATCTATTATTTGTTTTAGTATTTTTTTTTTAATTTTCTTTTTAAGATTCACAATATTTTTTGGAGGATTAATCATTCATCTCAATGAGAGTATTCTAAAAAGTCAAAAATTATGACCAAAAGCAAAACTAAAGACTAAAAAAAACACCAAATTATGTCTTTAACGTAGTCTTATACTGACTTTTTTCAACTTCAGTCCACAATTTTATGCTTCTCTAATTCCTCTTATCAAGAGGAATTATTAATCCCAAAACTTATGACAAAAGGCTTAGCAAAATTACGAAAAGTAAATAATACCGAAACAACTACCAAAAGCAGAAAATGAGTTGTCTTTAACCTAAAGATAAAATAAGTCCCAAAATATGATTCTACCAAAATTACAAATTTAGGGAGAAGATACCCTACATAAAAAAATTCAGACGGTCAAATATGCCAAAATAATTTAGTTCCCTGTCTTGAACTCAAACCTTAGTCTATCCCTCCATAGTCCCCGTCATTAGCCCTAGAACTTCAACGAATGACGATAACACAAAAGTTTTTTTATATAATTGATGAAAGATCCTATAGGTCAACACCACTTATACTTTTTTGAGTTTCAAAGCAGTTCATTTGTGGTGGAGGCAGGAGAGTCCCAATGGAAAGGCTAAAGTCACAACTGTTTCATTTCTATTTAGAAACCAAAACGTTTCAGGTGAAAAGTAAATGCTTATGAACTGAATGTGCGAATACATACAAAGCATCCAAAAGATGAAGCATTTTGAACGAGGAATGACAAATATGGTTACAGGCTTACAATTAGCCATCTCATGGGTTTTGAGTCTGGTGAATGCTGAGTACTGACCTTTGACGAGGACAAGTACTTAAGCTAGATTGTGCATATACTGCACATGTACTAAAACGCAACGTTGCTGGTAATTCGCAGACTGGTTTTTCATAGTTCATGGATATGTATTACTATGTGGCAGATTGGTCATTTCCACCAATCCTAGCATGGAAGGTAGAGTACACTTTCACGAGCAATGAACCATGCAAGTATAAAACTGTGATGCACGAGAGTTGAAATTTGAAACCATGTCACGCCAGCCGGTCAGTAAATCTGAAGCATATTTTCACTTTTATCCGCTTAACTATTTAAAATGAATTCATCGTCCCTTCAACTATTTACCAACTATCGCCTGCTTCATTTACATACCCAATTGGTAGACAAATCACGCAAAAAATTATAGCTCAAAAATAAAAATTTAATAAAAAAATTTGGAAGTAAAATAATATATGTGCTTTCAAGACACTGTCGATCTTCTGAATTTCAAAAAGTGATTTTCTTGCGCTATCGCCATTGCACCTGCCCCCTCATTAGACTTATGGAAAACACAATGATGAGTGAAACCACAGCCATAAATTGGACATTTTGTACTTTTGATTCTCGAAAAAATCGAAAAATCCAATGAGTAGGTAATTCATGAATGGGAAATTGCCTCAGTCTAGCAAAAAAAGCTGAGAAACCTGATCAAACTTTCGTCCTTGGATTATATCCGCAAGAGCGAGACAAGAAGCCTCTCGTGAACGCCAAAGCCTGGATCCACATTGTGCTAGTAAATCATCAATAATAATGTCCAAGTGTTCATCAACTGTTCTCTTTGAATCCGCCACCAGTGATTTCCAGATGTGAGCCATTGCATCCTTAAGCCAAGTAGGAAAACAAGCATGAGCAAAGAATAGAACGAATATAGAAATTTATGGTAGACAGTTGAAAGAATATGCTATTTATATCATCATGGTATTCCAAATCAAAAGAAACGAGGTGAAAAAGAAGCCAACCAATATCAAAAGCTATAAATAAAGTTCAGATGAAAATGCAACAGTATTCGTAGATGTTGGATGTATACAAAGATATGTACCTGCACATTTTTATCAGGATCATATTGATATCGAACGAGCCTTGGAATCAATAAACGAAGGTGTGGCTGTAATGCATCCCCTGCTTGCTTAGCTATTTTAGAAAATCCAAAAGCAGCACCCCTCTTGGAATTTAGAGAAGCCTGATAATTAGCCAAATCCATGAACTTATAGATTAAGTCTGGCTGCCCCATCTCGTTTGCCAGATTGCAGAGCTCCTTGTAAGTGCTAAGTTTCCCTCCACTGACACTTTCACCCATAGAACCTTCTTGGAAGACCTCAGAGTCTTCTACAAGCTAAATGCAGAAACATAGAAACTTCAGATCATATAGATTCCAATTTCTTTTCATCTAAATTATTTAATCCATTTTATTCAACTTCAGTATACTAGGTTTAACCGATGAAGCAGCACTTGACAGAGCTCAATGGAGAAAAAGTATTCATGTAGCTGACCCCAATTGATTGGACCATAAGGCTCGGTTTGGTTTGGTATCAAAATCTTCCTTACCTTAACAGCTCGTTTCCTTTTTCCAGAACCAGTAAGAGTGCCAACTAGTGCATTTACTAAATTCTTCTTCATAGAAGAATCACCAAATTCATAGACAATACTCATCCCCTGTGATGCCAGCTCCTGTGTAAGTTCATTTTGCTCACCTAGTAGGTGGGTAAATGCTTCCTGCATCCATGTAACAGAATTTGGCAGTTTATATCAATAAATACATACTTAAGTACCATATGTTGTAACATCTAAACTGATTTTCACATCAGGGGTGCCAAATAAATATATGCAAATGCTTCACATTGCTTCGTGACAACTGATATTTGGAAATGACAGAAATGATCATAAAACTGAATAAGGAAAACAATGCTCTTCATGGTTGGGGCATCTCAAAATTATTCAAACGAGGGTTTTCATGTCTTAGCTCCCTCATTCTTTCTTCCTTTTAACTACTATCACTACCAGAAAAACAGAGGAGTAATTATGACAGTAAACATTTAACAAGAAACAATATAATACACAACCAAAAAAAGAATCTCAGTTAAATACTAATCAAGAAACTAGTATTGATCTATTGTTTTTTGTTTTATTTTATTAACGTTTTAGAAATTTTCTTGGTGACATGAAACACATGAGCCACAGAACAACCGGAAGACAGCCGAAAACACACATGAGCAACAGTATCATTAATCAAAACAACCGGTAGACAGCATTAGAAAACTCAAAAAAAATTGCTAGGTAGCCAGCATTAGGAAAGTCGGAAAAAATTGCTACCATCACGATCAACTGATCAAGTAGCCCATAAGAAAGAACAAAACCTTCTTATAACTATGGTTGATTTTGTCAGGTCCCAAATGTCTCTTATTCAACATTCTGAACACTTTGGTGTTGGATCATCGTACGTGACATTAATATAGGTTTAGACAGTGTTGGCCCAGGCATTTAGCACAGGATGCATGTAATTTTACAGTTGTAGCGTGGTTCTGAAACATGGCCATTAATTATTTCAAACAAAATGACACACGACAGAGAACAATTTGCCAACCGAGGCAATGCTGAAAGGGATAAATGGTGGTTTTAGCATTTGGCGGCATGGGAAACAGGCTACAAGTCATATATCTAGGGATGTCAAGCCTCTGATAGTAAATTAGAAGAGTAAAGAAATCAGCAAGTAATGAATCACAAGGAGAAAAATAAGCACCACCCTACTCCAGGAGGGATTGTTACTATCCACATGAGACCCTTTAGTTCCATGTCATCATCCTTCAATCAAGGACTTTATCTACTTAAACTCTGCATTACAAAAAGTGTTTTTCCTCTATGGAAACTAAAAAAACCATAACAGACGCTTTGGAATAAACTTACTAAAATTTGCACTATAGTATACAAACCGTATAGGATACAATCTTTACAAATTGGGTCGCTTCTAAACACCAAAGAGGTTGAACAAAAACCCAAGAAAGGTCTCCCAACCGAACTAGAAGAGAACTCAACCAAAATAGAAACATATGGTAAAATCAATTACTAAAATTAGTCTTAAGTTATAGGGGTTTACTTGTTATGTACTTAGTTCCTAAGGGTAGTGTAGTCATTGTTCCTTTACCTGTGTATACATGTTGCTGTATAGAGTTGTTTTACCAGTAATGAGAAAATAAGTTGATCTCTCTTTCTCCCTCTACAATTTGACATGTTATCAAAGCACCCATCCTTCATTGATCGTGCCTTGTAGAGCTTTAGAGATCGTATTTCTCACTTGTTGGTGTTTGTCGGTCGCTATTTCTCGCTTTTTTGACACTCTTGAATCACGTTCTTACGCTGTTCACCACTAAATATCATCAGAAACTATTGGGTCTTGTTCGATATTGGGGTATTATTCTCCGGTGAGCCTCGCCGACGGCTGTGCATACTCTGGCGACCTCTGTTGAGCTCCGGCAGAACGAGGCGAAGAGTGGAGGAGCAACTGTGGCCTAGCGGTCGTACTTAGAGTGGTCGGGGACAAGTTTTGAACATAGGGTGTTGTTCCCTTGAAGAGAAGACCACCGTAGTAGTTGGCTAGTCGCCGGAAGCTGCCGGATAAGGGCTCACACGCTGGTTAAAGGCGGTGCGTGGCAGCGAGTAGATCTCACTCGCGGGCGTGCACTTCATGCACATATCTTAGGTTGCAGGAGGTCAGACGGCTCACGGTTCTCGGTAAAAAGGTCATGTGCGAGTCAAACAGGTCACTGGGGGCTCATTCCCCGAGTCAAAGGGTTCAGGCGACGGGTCAAAGGGGGTTAGTGGCTTGGAAAAGGGCCAATGAGCTCATCCGGAGGGATTTTTGGGTCCCGAAGGGTTCATGGACCCATTTTGACCACTTGTGGGAGATCCGAGACTTGTTTCTCACTAATTTCGGCGTTCCAAGTCCATTCACGGGGCCGGTTTAAGGTGATTTGAAATGGAAATTGTTGGTACAATGGAGGCCTTCAAAACTACTCAGATCAGTGCCCTTTCAAAGGAGGAGTTACAAACTCTCAGCCGCCTATTGGCTAGGCTTGACGCTCCATCTACCACTACTTCCACTTCCACTTCCACTGCCTCTAATTTCTTTGCTCACAAAGAGATACATCCTAATACTTCTACTGCTCCAAGCTCTTTTCCGTGGATCATAGATTCTGGTGCTACGGATCATATGACAAGTTGTTCGTCCTTTTTTTATTCCTACTCTACTTGTTCTGGTAAGGATAAGGTTAGAGTAGCATATGGTTCTTTATCTGCTATTTCGGGAAAAGGTTCTATTTGTTGTTCTCCAACCATTTCTCTTTCCTCAATTATTCATGTTCCCAACTTTTCTACTAACATTTTATCCGTTAGTAGTCTTGCCCAATCCTTAAATTGCTCCGTAACTTTTTTTCCTCTACATTGTGTCTTTCACAAACTGGATACGGGAAGGATGATTGGCAGTGGTAAAGTTCATGGGGGCCTTTATTTTTTGGAGTCTAAACCTAATCTAGTTTGTCCACCTTTGTCATGTGGTCAAGCTCTTGCAGCAGATACGGGTTCAGCTCTTTCCTTGTTACATCAATGGCATCATAAATTGGGTCATCCATCATTTGGGATTCTTGAAAAATTGTTCCCTAGTTTGGCTAAACAATGTTCTCGGAGTCAGTTCCATTGTAAAGCTTGTGAGTTTGCAAAACATAAGCGCTCATTTTATGCTCCGGTCAATCAAAGAAGTGATTCGCCATTTATGGTCATTCATTCTTATGTTTGGGGTCCTTCTCCTGTCACATCTCTGTCTGGTTATCGCTAGTTTGTCACCTTTATTAATTGTTCTTCTCATGTCACCTGGGTGTATTTACTAAAGGCAAAAAATGAGGTTTTTTCGTGCTTTAAATCTTTTCACCAAATGGTGCATACTCAATTTAATGCTAATGTCAAAGTGCTTCATAGTGATAATGGGACTGAGTATATAGATGAAACTTTTCGGGCATATCTTGATGACTCTAGTATTCTTTTTCAGACTTCTTAAGTTGGCACTCCACAGCAAAATGGCGTTTCCGAGCGCAAGAATCGCCATCTTGCTAAGGTAGCCCTCTCTCTATTGTTCACCATGAATGTCCCTAAACATTTTTGGGGCAAAGTTGTCCTTACTGCAGCTTTTCTTATCATTCACATGCCATCTAGTGTTCTTCAGTTCCAAACTCCGATTAAGTTTCTCTTTGGTAGTTCTCAGGTCTCATCTCTTCCACCCAAAGTCTTTGGTTGTGTGTGTTTTGTTCATGCTCCTAAACACCCAGGTGGTAAGCTGGATCCCAAAGCCCGCAAGTGTATTTTCCTTGGCTATTCTCCCACTCAGAAAGTTATAAATGCTATGACCCGCACTCTCGCAAAATGTATGTCTCCATGGATGTCACCTTTTGGGAAACAGAATCCTTTTATCCTTTGACCACTTCATCTCTTCAGGGGGAGAATGGTAGACAGGAAGAGATGAGGGAGGAAGAGTTATTAACATTTCATACTCCAGAGTCGTGGTCTTACCCTTTACCTTGTCACGGTGAGGGAGAGAGATAAATCTGTGCAACATGAAGTTGGTGGAAGACTAGATAGGCCAAATCTGAAGGAAAAAAAGGCAAGTCTACATGTGCAGTGCCACTTTGCCAATCTCCATCACCTTCTCGAGTTTCAGACTCTTCAGCTGATTCATCTAGTAATGATTCTCTTCCTACTGTTGTTGATGATCTTAAAGCTCCTATTGCTCTTAGAAAGGGAGTTAGATCATGCACTTAACATCTCATCTCCCAGTTTGTTTCTTATGACCATTTATCTCCTTCGCATTATGCTTTTGTTTCGTCTCTTTCTTCTATACCTATTCCACAGAATTGGCAAGACACATTCATGATACCTAAGTGGAAAGGAGCTATGGTAGAGGAAATGACGGCTTTGAAAAAGAATGGCACTTGGGAGCTAGCATCACTTCCAAGAGGGAAGAAACCCGTGGGGTGTAAATGAGTATTCACTGTGAAACACAAAGCTGATAGGACAATTGAGAGATATAAGGCAAGACTTGTTGCCAAGGGCTTCACACAAACCTATGGTATTGACTACGAGGAGATGTTTGCCCCTGTAGCGAAGATGAACTCTGTGCAAGTTCTACACTCTTGTGCTGCCAATTTATATTGGCCTCTTCACTAGTTTGATGTGAAGAATTCCTCCATGGCGAATTAGAGGAGGAAGTGTACATGGCAATTCCACTGGGTTTTTCTTCATCTCAGACCGAGGGAAAGGTGTGTAGATTGAAGAAGGCACTATATGGCTTGAAGCATAGTTGTCAAAGGCACGCCTAGGCGAGAGGCGCAGTGAGGCGCACTCTTTGCGCCTGGGGTACACCCAGGCGAGGCGACTTGAAAAAGTCGACCAAAAGGCGCGCAAAGGCGAGAGGCTCAAAAAAAGCGCGCCTCTTTAAAGTTTAATATCAGTCCTTGATTTTGTGACTTAGGTTAAAATCAAATCTTGGCCGTTGGTTTTTCTTCTCAGAAAATAAAACCTCCCACAGTCACAGCCGACATCTATACATCTCTCATTCTCTCTCTTTTTTTTGTTCACGATCTCTCTCTCTCTCTCTCTCTCTCTCTCACACACACACACACGATCGAGGAGGACTCGAGCATCAGGTATCCTCTCTCTCTCTCTCTCTCTCTCTCTCTCTCTCTCTCTCTCTCTCTCTCTCTGTTTGGGCCTCTAGATCCTTTGCGTTCTATTCTACGTTGCCACTTTTGCACTTCAAAATGTTCGGCCTTCCAAACCCGAATCAATTTTATGAAAAATGCATCATTAATTAAAAATAAATCTCTCTCTCTCTCTCTCTCTCTCTCTCTCTCTCTCTCTCTCTCTCTCTCTCTCTCTCTCTCTCTCTCTCTCTCTCTCTCGCGTTTGTGTGACGGGCTGTTTATGACTGATGAATGTAATGTATTTCTCTGTTATATATTTAATTATGATGTAGTCCATGGTACCCATTGCATCCTGATTCCTAGCATTCCTGTACCAAAAAAACATGTAAAAGCTTCATTGGAAGAATTTTAAAAGGCAAAATAAAGAAATAAAGAAAAGAAAAAAAAAAAAGATTTCAAGGCCCTTTCAAAATTTAAAGTAGCTTATTTCAATGTTGGAATTCTAATTTCCCTTTCAATACTAGTTGCAACTTGCAAGTGGTACTCAATTTGCAATAAAATTAAATTTAATAAATTAGACTTGTTTGTTTTGTTTTTAGATGTCAAGCAGAGGAGATAAAGTTAATACTAGAACGGATCCCGCATGGAAGTATCACCATTTGCCAGATCTTGCAAACACCAACAAAATGAAGCGTAATTTTTGTAACAAAGTAACCAATGGAGGGGTTAGTCGGGCAAAGAAACACCTTGTGGGAGGTTACAGAGATGTGACAGCTTGTCCAACCGATGTGAAAGAAGAGATTCGAGAGTATATGGGAAATAAAAATCATTGAAAGAGCAAATGCACATGATGCTGGATATTGATGATTATGGTTTTGGTGAGGACGATGAAGATGTTATGCAGATTGCGACTTCCAAAGGTCGAGGTAAATCTATTGCAATGGGGAGCACTCAAGGCTCCGTTTCTAAATCTTGACCGAAAAAGCCGAAGAGGAAAGGGCCTATTGATGTATACTTCACTCCCGATGTGGATGTTGCGGTGCACAATTGGAAAGGGAAGCAGCCAACTATTGATCCGAATGACCCATACAAGAAAGAACTAAGAGATCGTGCGGTTACAAAATTTGCAAGGTGGATGTATGATGCTGGTATTGCTTTTAATGCAGTTAAACAAAAGCTTTGGGCCCGCGGTTGAAGCTATTGGGCAATATGGTCCGGGCATGAAACCACCAAGTTACCATGAGACACAGGTCACCTATTTGAACAAGGAGGTGGTTAATACGACAAATTTGATGAAGGATCACAAAGAGGATTGGGTGAAATATGGATGCTCTATAATGGCGAATGGATGGAGTGATAGGAATCAAAAGACCTTGATCAATTTTTTAGTGAATTGTCCAAAAGTAACAATGTTTATCGAGTCCATTGATTCCTCGAGCTTTGTTAAGGATGGCCAAAAATTGTTTGAGCTTCTTGACAAATATGTGCACCTCGTCGGTGAAGCCAATGTAGTTCAAGTTGTCACAGACAGCGCCTCAGCTAATGTATTGGCCGGTAAGAAACTAAGAATCTTATATCTTACTTCATTGTAAAAAGAAATAGTTTATAGTTTGTTTTTATAGTTGCAAATTTGTAGTTTGTACTTTCTACTTTGTATTAATACTTTCTTTCAAATTAAACTTCTAATAGGAAAGTTTTTGGAAGCAAAGCGACCGAATCTTTATTGGACACCATGTGCGGCCCATTGCATTGACTTGATGTTGGAAGATATTTTCAAGATACCACAATTTAAGCAGGTTTTTGAAAGGGCCGTCAAAATGAATGGCTACATTTATGCTCGTCCCAGCGTACTTAATATGATGAGGCGTTTTACTGGAGAAAACGAAATGGTCAGGCATGCAAAAAAACAAGATTCACAACTACTTTCCTCACTTTATCTAGGATTCATCTACAAAAGAACAATTTGAGGAAGATGTTCATTTCAGAAGAATGGACAAAAAGCAGATGGGCAAAAGAGCAGGCAAGTAAACAAGTGCAACGATATCTAATGATGCCCTCATTTTGGAATAATATTGTGTATGCTCTTAAGGTCGTGGGCCCTCTTGTTAAGGTGTTGAGATTGGTTGATAGTGAGAGGAAGCCTCCCATGGGATACATCTATGAGGCTATGGATAGGGGAAAGAAGCCATAGCCAAATCATTTGGTGAAAAGGTTGAGAAATACGAAGAATTCTTTAGGATTATTGACAATAGGTGGTCAATCCAGTCGCATCGTCCTTCGCATGCCGCGGGGCATATTTTGAATCCGGAGTTCTTTTACTCAAACCCACAAGTTGAGCAAGATGTTAAGGTCATGACAGGGATATATAATTGCATAACAAAGTTAGTTGCAGATGAAGAGACCCAAAATCAAATACTTCTCAGATGACTACTTACATGAAAGCTGAGGGACTTTTTTCAATGCCACTAGCAATCAGGCAAAGAACTACAAGGGCACCAGGTAATTTAAAGCAAACTATGAACTTTTTAGTTTCTCTAAAATTTCTAGTATTGATGCCTAATTAGTTCAAATCCACAGCTGATTGGTGGGTTGCATATGGTTCTACGACTCCTCAGTTGCAAAAGTTTGCGATAAAGGTACTTAGCCTCATGTGTAGTTCTTCCGGTTGTGAACGAAATTGAAGTGCATTTGAACATGTAAGTATCTACTATCTACCTGAAGACGCGTGTATTCCTATTTTCTGTTAGTTTTGTTAAAAAAAAATCCTTGATTCTTGCAGCTCCATAGCAAAAAAAGAAATAGGCTCCAGCAAACGCCTCAATGACTTGGTGTTTGTCAAGTATAACAGGGCATTAAAACGCCGATAAGATATGAGAGATACAATTGATCCTATTTCTTTGACAAATGTTGATGAGAGTAATTAATGGTTGCGTGGGGTGGCGAACGGAGAATCGGATGAAGATAATGAGCCGGTGTTTGGGGATACTAGTTTAACTTGAGGTGATGTGTTTAGAGCTTCAGGAGCGGAAGAAAGTAGCAATGCAACAAGATCAACAACAAGGGTACGAGCAAGGGCAACAAATCCAATTGATGCAATAGATGAAGAAGAAGCAAATTCTGAAGAGTCGGAAGAAGAGGAAGATGAGGAGGGATATAAATCTGTTGATGAAGATGAAGAAGATGTGGATTTACTTGGGATTGACAGTACTTGCTTTAAATTGGGATAACTACTTGCTTTAATTTTATTTCAAATGGTGGACGCTTGTGTTTTGTTGATTTCGATGTATTAGTTCTACTCTATGCGAGAACCGTAAACTATATGCAATTTGGTAGATGTTTTTATGTATCTTTTGGATGGTATGCTATCTAAAACTCATTGGCTTAATGTTATTAGTTAAAGTATTGCTATATGCTATTTTTTCTAATTTTTTTTACATAGGTGCGCCTCGCTTCAAAAAGGCGCGCGCCTCGCCTCTCGCCTTAGTCTCCACGGGATTTTGCGCCTCCGTGGGCCTTTCGCCTTTGACAACTATGGCTTGAAGCAATCTCCTAGAGCATGGTTTGACAAGTTTCTCAAAGCCATGTTAAGGTTTGGATACAAGCAGAGTTATCCTGACCATACTATGTTCATCAAGAGAAGTAATGGTAAGATTATCATTCTTATTGTTTATGTGGATGACATAATCATGACAGGTGACGATATGAATGAGATTGTTACCCTTAAAGCTTTTCTTGCTCAAGAGTTTGAGATTAAGGATTTGGGGTCTATGAAGTACTTTCTTGGAATGGGGTGGCTAAATCTAACAAAGGAATTTTTATTTCTCAAAGAAAGTACATCCTTGATCTCCTGGAAGAAACAGGTATGTTAGGATGTAAGCCAACCGATTCTCCCATTGAGGCCAACCATCATCTTGGTAGCAATATGGGTGAGCTTACAGATAAGGAGAGATACCAGAGACTTGTGGATCGCCTGATATACTTATCTCACACTAGACCAGAAATCTCCAATGTTGTGGGGGTTGAGTCAGTTCATGCATGAACCTCATGCTAGTCATCTTGATGCAATTTATCGTATCTTGAGGTATCTTAAATCTGCCCTAAGTAAAGGAGTTTTGTTCTCTAATCATGGTCACTTGAGATTGAAAGCTTTCACTGATGTAGACTGGGCTGGTTCTATTGATGATCGGCGATCTACTTCTGGCTATTGCTTTGATTACCTAGAGGAGTAAGAAGCAGTCCGTGGTAGTTAGATCCAATGCAGAGGCCGAGTACAGAGCTATGGCTCATGGTGTTTGCGAGCTTTTATGGCTCCAAACCTTATTGCGTGAATTGGGATTCCCTGATCGTGGTCCTATGAAGCTCTACTGTGATAATAAGACTGCTATAAACATTGCTCATAATCCTGTCCAACATGATCGAACGAAGCATATTGAAATTGATAAGACACTTCATAAAGGAGAAGCTGAGCAACGGTTTGATTTGCATACCTTTTGTGAGATCTGAAGACCAGCTAGCTAATGTATTTACTAAGGGTCTGAGTAGTAAAAGTTTTCACCCCATTGTGTTCAAGTTGGGCTTGAGAGATATCTTTACACCAACTTGAGGGGGAGTGTTAAGTTATAGGGGTTTACTTGTTATGTACTTAGTTCCTAAGGGTAGTGTAGTCATTGTTCCTTTACCTGTGTATACATGTTGTATAGAGTTGTTTTACCAATAATGAGAAAATATGTTGATCTCTCTTTCTCCCTCAACAATCTAACAATTAGGTACCTTCAGCAAGCACGACCGTAACTTCGGAAGAAGGGGTGCCCCCTCCTTCTAAACTTCAGCAAAAGCTTAACAAATTTTAGACTACGATACAAAGTAAAGAAAAAAACGTGGCAAAATCAGTTAGAAAATTAAGGTCTATTAGAAAGTCACTCCAGTTAGAGCTATATCAGGCCTTCTCACTCTTATATGCTCCGAACTTGAAATTCTTTATGATAAAACTTCTAGACCTCATTTCCTCACCAACTTGTGCATTTTGAGAAGTAGGAAATGTTAAGCGAAGTCCCACATCACATGGATACTCGAGTAATATGAAATATATAAGAATGAGGGCACCCTCACATCATTAGCTAGCTTTTCGGGTTGAGTTCTACCCAAGACTGTGTAACATGGTCAGTGTTCTAAAACTCGGCCAACTCGGCAAAGTAGTCGGCGACTACTCGCTGGAAGGTGCCTCACCGAGGCGAATATGGCCTAGTCGGTGGAAGAAGTCGCTGGAAGGTCTACTCGGAAACTAGTCGGCATTAGTCGCCGAGGACTTGGTGAGTCGCAACTAGACGCCGACTCGGTGAGTCGCGACCAGGCGGAGCAAGTCAAAAAAAAGTCGGGTTGGAAAAAAGAAATTTATCAATTGGAGGTTTGATTTCTTCTAACCTAAATCGTATTCTTCGATCAGAAGACAGACATAGGGCCAGAAATTGAGTCAAATCTTCTCTTCTCCTCTGCTCGTCACCATTGATCGTCATCATCTTCAATCGACATCGTCATCGAATCACCTCCAATCGTCAGCGTCGTCGTCTTCAGTAGTCGACGTGAACGTCAGCGTTGTCATCTTCAGTAGTCGGCGTCGTCTTTAGTGATCGTACGCTCTCTCTCTCTCTCTCTCTCTCTCTCTCTGTGTGTGTGTAATTCTATATGTATATGTACGACTGTGTCTACAAGAGAAGTGGAGAACAAGTGGAATGTGTATTGTTTATATTTTAATTGCAACGTGTATTATATGTAGTATGTACAGTGGCCTGTGGCAGTGGCCATGGCCACATGTATGACAAGTGGAATGTGTTAATTTTTATATTCTTTTTTTTTCTTTTACAAAGTATAGACTAATTGTATGCATAAACTAATTAATTATACTATTATAGTTCATTTCTATTATATAGTGTAACAAATTACAATAAGTTTATATTTTATTTATTTTTACAAAGTATAGTCAATGTTTATATGTTTTTTTAACAAATAGTCAATGTTTGTGTTTTTTTTTTTTACAAAGTACTAGAGTTTATATGTATATATAAACTAACTAAGTCTATTTTTTTTCTCTAATCATATTACTACTTATTTGATAATTTGTAGTTTTAGTTTACAATTTTACATGTCTCTACAAGGTCTGTATACTATAAAAAAATTAAAAAAAATTTAAAAATAAATAAAAACCGAGTAATTTCTCGAAGGCTGAGTACTCTCCGAGTACTCGGGCTGGAAGCTCGAAGGTCCCCGACCGACCTGGAAGAGCCTAGCGAGTTTTAGAACCTTGAACATGGTATCAGAGTTGAGTACCAGAGATGGGTAGGGTGCATGTCTCTCACCTGCATGCAGCCAGTGCCGCTAAGGGAGGGGGTGAAGCGAAGTCCCACACCACCTGGGTACCAAAGTAAAATGAACGAAATATATAAGCATGAGGGCACCCTCATTTCATAAGCTAGCTTATGGGGTTGAGTTCTACCCAAGACCACGTAACAGAAAACTCAAGTCAATCAGCAAATTTATTTCAGAAAGTTCGCCGATTCCTCCATCACTGTACTGCAAATTCAAAATCTCTTAATGTAATATGACACGGGCATAGAATTGCATAAAATCATGTGCCTTCTATTTTCCCTTAGTGTGTCAAATCTAGGAGACCTCGATCCCTTAGCGCCAAACTGAGTCAGTAATACCTATAAGTGGGTTGTAGTAAGTCATATTAATTGGTCATTACTATCATTTCAGAAATTCAAAATTGAATATATCATCTAAGGAGAACAATTGAAAAAAAGGCTTAAATCTCTGGTATGAATTACATTGCAGGTTGCAGCCTTGAACAATACATGCAAAACATATCAAAACTTGTAGCCTCGACAGGAACCTTGGATTACCAACTGATTGGGACATTAGGGTTTGTACCGTCAATTTTATAGAACTTATGCTACTTTCTCAGCAGAAAAGAGAAGATGACTGGCATTGGATTGTTATACGCCAATCAAGACAATATAGTTCTAGTTCCATTATCTTCTTCTGACGCACTCCTCCCTAGAAACCAAAATACGATGATTTTTTTTTTTTTGTGACGACTCCTTTCAAATGATCGTCCTATTTTCTATTTGTTTTCAGGTGTGAAATAAGGTACTGTGCAACGCCAATGCTCTAGATGCTGAGTGAAAGAAACATGGTAATGTGCACATATATCAAAATGATTCTTGGGTCTGCCCTCTTTGATGTCTTTTGGCTTTGATTTGAGGGCATGATTCCGCAAAGAAACGCGCGACGGTATATAGGGACCAATCGCTTGATTATATTACGTGGAGCACCACTTTGTGCATTTATTGCCAAAGGTTAGGTCTGTCTCCAATCCATTTGTTTTAGTGGTATTCTGGGATCAGCTATGAAGCACGGGTACTCCAAAAATGTTGCCGTGACGCCGTACGGGTACGGGTCCTTTGGTACGGCAAAATACGCATCGGTATGCGGCAAAAAACGTACCGTGCACGTTTGCACTATTCCCCGCGGTTTGGGTACACCCACCGGTACTCTGAATGGGTACTTTGTTGGAGTACGTTTGGACCTTTTTGAATTTTTTTAAAACTTTGGGCACGAATGAAATTTATAGAAACTTAAGGGGTTTATGTGCATTTTTACCCCAATTTAAGACACCCAAATGAATGAGTTTCATCGGTTAGGTTAAAAAGCAGGCGACCTCTCCAGCCTCCCTCTCTCGCCTCCCCGCCGGACAACCATGGATCTCACAGTTCTTGGTTAGTCTCTCTCTCTCTCTCTCTCTCTCTCTCTCTCTCTCTCTCTCTCTCCTCCCTGTCTCTCTCTCCCCTCTTGCACTCCTCTCACTCTCATTTGCAAAAGTTCTGCAGAAGAAATGATCTTTGCTCTCTCTCTCTCTCCCCGTCCCCGTCTTTCTTTCTCTCCCCTCGCTTTCCGCACACCTTTGAAGTTGCAACCCATCCCTCTCTCTTTACATCCATGATTAGGTTCAATGGTTTGAGTCATGAGTGTAAAAAATCAAAAGCCAATGGCCTTGTTTTTTATTGGAATTTTGCTATTTTCTTGGTCTAGCAATTGGCCTTTGCTTTATCCACTGGATACTGGCTTGGATGGGATCAATTTTTCCTGGTTACTTTAGTGACTGATGTCTGGCAGATCTGAAATGCATACTAGCCTATTTGGTGGTTCAGTTGTACATAGGGTGTCTAACAATTAACAAGCCAATTGTTTCGAGACCTCAAACTTAACTTTGTTATAGCTTGCTCATATTCTATTTTCGTCAATCAAATGTGCAAATCTGGAGCCTTAGTTGCCCATTGTGAAACTAGTTGAGCCTGTAGCAACTCCCTCTCTCTCACTCTGCAGCAACTCCCTCTCTCTCACTCTCTCTCACTCTCTCTCTCTCACTCTCTCTCTCTCTCGGTTATAGCCTATAGCTATAGGTTACTAAATCAACTCATCTCTACAGATCTAAAGTCACGAAGTGAAGAAGGTGTTGAGCAACATTGCAACAATCATCTCCTAACTCCTGGGTATTCTACAGCATTCTACAGCAGTAGGTAAATATAATTTGATTTTAATTTTTTACATATTTTACTGTAAATGTAAATGTGGTAGACTCACTACATCCTACGTACTGTAAATGTGGTTATGTGGTATATATAATTTTTTTAATTTGATTTTAGGAAAATGAGTTCCAGTCACTCTTCATCAAGCAATTTTGGTTCATTTTCTAGTTCAAGTGTGCCTTCTACTGATACTGCTGTGAATGTTGAAGATTATTTTAATGCTCCTCTTTGGAAATATGTCACAAAATTAGTTAGAAGGGCAGGAGGAGGGGGTGGAAACACAAAATGGCAATGCAACCTTTGCAATGTGGAGTTTCAAGGGTCATACTTTAGGGTAAAAGCACATTTGTTGCTAATCAAAAACCAGGGTATAAGATGTTGCTCTTTTGTAAGTGGAAAACCTGATATTCTTGATGAGATAAGAAAATTAGATAAAGAAGCTGAAAATCGACAAAAGATGTCACAGCCTAAACGCGTTCCTTTACCACCTTTCACTTCCCAATTTAATGCTACAACAAGGATGGGGAATTTAGGGGCTGAAAATGTTTCAGGATTTCGCTTAGAAGGGTATGAACCATCAAAGAAAAGAAAGCCAGGCAACACTCCCTTAGAGAAAGCAATGAATGTAGGTGCTCGAGAAACTTTGCATGCTATGATTGCTCGTATGTTTTATTTGGCTGGCTTGCCTTTTCATTTGGCTAGGAACCCATATTTTGTGGAAGCTTTTCAATTTGTTGCTGAAAATTATACTCCTGGTTATGTGCCTCCTGGTTATAACTTGTTGCGGACTACACTACTTCAAAAAGAAAGGGCAAACATTGAAAGGTTGTTGGAGCCTACTAAAAAAACATGGAATGAGAAGGGCTTGAGTATTTGTGCTGATGGATGGAGTGATGCACAAAGGAGGCCTCTCATTAATTTTATGGGAGCATCGATTGTGGAGTCAAGCTTTCATGAGGGTCATTAATTGTGAGGGTGAGACTAAGGACAAGGCCTTCATTGCCAAATTACTTGGTGAAGCAATTCATGATGTTGGACCTTCAAATGTGGTTCAAGTAATCACTGACAATGCTCCCGTGTGTAGTGCCGTTGGAGCAATCGTTGAAGGTATTTATCCGAAAGTCTTTTGGACACCATGTGTTGTGCACACACTTAACCTTGCTCTTAAGAACATTTGTGCTCCAAAAGTAACGGGAGTTGCTGGCTATGCATTTGATGAATGTATTTGGATTAAACATGTGATTGAAGATGTGATGTTTGTGAAAATTTTTATCATGAACCATTCTATGAGATTAGCTATGTTCAATGAGTTTGTGCCATTAAAGTTGCTTTCATTTGCCACACACACGGTTTGCCTCTTCTAAGTATCATCTTTGAAAAGGTTTAAACTTATTTCTCGGGGCCTCCAAGCCATGGTGATAAGTGAGAAGTGGTCTTCCTATAGAGAAGATGATGTTGGAAAAGCGGCATCAGTGAAGGAAAAAGTGTTAAGTGACATTTGGTGGAACAAGATTGAGTACATACTATCTTTTACATTGCCAATTTATGAGATGCTTAGATATTGTGACACCGACAAGCCATGTCTGCACTTGGTATATGAAATGTGGGATTCAATGATTGAGAAGGTGAAGGCAACTATCTATAGGCATGAAGGCAAGGTAGATAATGATGAGTCCGATTTCTACAAAGTTGTTCACCAAATTCTAGTTGAGAGGTGGACAAAAAGCACCACACCTCTTCATTGCCTCGCACATTCATTGAACCCAAGGTATATCTAGCTTTATAGTTATCTAGACTAACAATTCGTTGACATGTCTCACAAGTCACAAGAATAACAAATTTACTCTCTTTTTTCATCTAGGTATTATAGTGCAATGTGGCTTGTAGAAAATCGTATTGCTCCTCACATGGATGAAGAAATTTCGGCAATGAGAATGAAATGCTTTCAAAGATACTTTCCAGACCAAGATGAGAGGAGAGCTGCTAACATTGAGTATGCTAAGTTTTCTGGTTGTCTTGAAAGTTTTGGGAGTTCGGACTCGATGGTTGATAGAGGGGTGATGGAGCCAATCGTTTGGTGGTTGCTACATGGAGCTTCCGCACCTATGCTCCAATCTTTAGCATTTAAATTGCTTAGCCAGCCATGTTCTTCTTCATGTTGTGAAAGGAATTGGAGCACTTACTCTTTCATTCACTCCATGAGAAGGAACAAGATGACACCCCAAAGATGTGAAGATTTAGTCTTTGTGCACTACAATATCCGTCTTCTTTCAAGGAGGACACAAAATTATGCCCAGGGTGAAACTAAGATGTGGGACATTGCCGGAGATGCATTTGATTCAATGGGGGGTGCCGGTATTCTTGAAATCGCCGATCTTTCCCTTGATGAGCCAGAGTTGGAAGCGGTGGTGTTTGGAGATGAAGCTGATGATGTTCAAGTTGTTTAGTTCTTACTTTGGACTATTTTCTTTCTTTCTTTCTATGTTTAAGTTGCTATGTAATATAACCAACTGTTGTCTTTTATCTTTTTATGCTTTGCTTGCTATGGAACTTGATGGTTGAACTACTAAATGGTTGATGTAATCGACATCATGGTTTTAATTTTTATGCTTTACTTTACTTTGCTTGCTATGTATCTATTTTGCAGAACAACAATGACGGAAAATAATCAAATTCTTTGGAGTTATGTCACTAAACTTGAAGGTGCACAAAGAGGGAGCCTTACCCACTTTAGGTGCCACTTTTGTGAACTTGAATTATGGGGTACATATGCTAGAGTGAAGGCACATTTGCTTAAAATTCCTAGAAAAGGAATAAGATTGTGCCCAAGAGTGACTTCACAAGACATTGTTGAAATGGAAAGGAAGATTGAAGGCTCAATTGTGGAGGTGACGCCAGAAGAAGTTGAGGAGATGCCAGAAGTCTGAAAAGTCGGTAACTATTAAGTATTAAGTATTAAATCTAAAACGACATTGCACTTGTTTGACATTGCATTTGTTTCATCTATGCACTTATGAACTCTTTAACTCTTATTGATGCTTCTTTTTGTTGGTAAAATGAGGGTTTTATTTAGTTTGTGGAATGGAACATAGTAAAATAGGGGAAACAAAATTAAATTTACACTTACGTATCCAACCGTACCCGTACCCTACTTTTTTAGGTTTTTGTCGTATCGCATACCCGTACCCGTACCCGTACCGCGTACCGGTACCCGTGCTTCCTAGGGGATCAGCCACTTTGTGCATTTATTGCCAAAGGTTAGGTCTGTCTCATATACATCCCCCGCCCATACCCCCAATTATTGGGGACTAAATGGGTTATGTTATTGTTGTTGTTGTGTGTGAAATAAGGTATACTACTCTTGAGGAGAAGTGAAAGCAGAGGAAGATATAATGAGCTTAATAGAAGGGAAATTCGTCATTGTTTCTTGTTTGACTGCAAGATAAGAGGGAAAGCTCTGACAACAAATTACAGGCCTTCTTAAGTGCTTGTACCTAGTGATTCATTTAGAAAAATAAGCAAAATTTGGATGAAGATATGAAAATGCGATATTCTTGGCTTAGAAATATAGACAACATAATGTTATTGGCACCATACCCCCAAATCCTCACCAAGGAGAGAGAAGGACAACAAAAATTAACCAACTACATGTTACATAGTAGTGCATCAGGAGATTTCTTGGGAGATAAAAAACAAATAAATATTCAGCACACCAAGAACTTACTCATTTCCACAAAATAGGTACAAAAAAAAAATTGCTTTCTGACACTGTAATATAATACTATTGACAAACCTGGATCTCTGGAAGCAATTGTTGGATGCTTGGGTGCTGGCCACAATACATTGTTAGTGATAGTAGCCAGACGGTTCCAGCACAACGCTCCTCTTTTTTGCTACTGTATAAAAGATCATCAAAAAGCTTTCTAGTAATAGCATTTCTAACCATGACACTGTAACCTTCATTGTTTTCAGGCTCTGTAGAGCTATATCTTGACAAGGATGCCGACAAATCTACGGTCAAAAAGTTTGAACTCATGGAAAGGGAAGTATAGTTAGTTTTGAGAATCACGTCAGCAGTTACAGGAACACCGCCCCACATAAAAGAAAGAGCCTCCCCAGAAGCAAACAAGATGTCCTCGATCTACAATACCAATGTGCAGGAGGTGAAAAAATTTCAACCATTACCCAACATCAAGCTTAGTAGTCATTGGACATATGACCAAAAAAATTCTGAATACACCAGAGGTACATTTTGTTTACCTTTGAACGGCAAAGACTGAAAATCAAATCAAGGATGATGTTTAGATCGGAAGAGGATGAGTCATTTACAGCAATATGACCCAGAGAGATCACAATTTTCTGAATAGCTTTGATATCACCACCAGAGAGGAGTTTGCTCAACTTATCATGCAAGACTGTCAACACAGAACCTGCAGTACAAACAACAGTTGAATAAGTTGACTATCTCTAAGTTCGAAAAAGGTTTGAATAAACGTACTAGTCTCACAACAGCTACTTAACAACTTTCACCAGAACTAGATTCATCAAGCGGAGGCAGAGGGACACGTAATCCAATATGACCGAGGGCTTCCATCGCAACAGAAGCTATTGTGGCAGTCTCAGAATTAACAACATCAACCAGGCATTTAATTGTAGCCTGAAGCAATGATTCTGAGACCTGTAAGAAAATGATTATAAGCTCACTAAAAAAAATTAAGATTAAGAATGAAAGGTATAAAGTACCATAAACTGTATTTGGTCCAAGCACAAACAAAATTACACAAAAGACAAAACATTTTAACCAGTTAAAAGAACTCATTTCTCATCAAAGCTACGCAAGATCACATAAGTATGTCTATTACTAGACCACAATAATTCTTCACTCTCACTTACATCATTACCAGACATTGGCTGAGCTTTAAGCAGTAAATTATAGGTTATGGTCACAGGCATCAATACAAGGGAAAAACATTAAAATGCTAAAGAATTTCAAGACATGTGCGGGCTGAAAATGCCATGAATATAGTTCATTGAGCCCAATTAGGAAATAATACAGCGATAACGAGGATAGGGGCACACAATGGGTGGTAGCAATGGACACGCAAACCTTTGATTGATTGGTTTAAGAAGCATCTGTACCTGATTACTATTATAAGCAGACATTCTGTTAAATTGTTTTGACTTCACGTGGTATCACGAGTCCACGACAGGTAACAGTGAAAGTTTTAGAGAAGAGAAACTGAAGTTGTATTTCTGAATGAATTGAAAAGTTACACCATAGTATGCTTAAATAGAAAACCTAGGGTACTTCTTCCTAAAACAAAAGATAATCTCTTCCCAAAATACAAGATACAGAATGAATCAAATCCCTACCTAAAATAAAGGATACCAAAAGTAAAAGATATGATTGTGCATTCCTAAAATACAAGATACAATACAGCATTTCACAAACAGATCATATGTTTAAGTGCCTACCTGATGAGTTGATAACTATAAGACTTATTTGGGTTTTGCCCACTTATGGAGGAGAATTTGTGTAACAACCTACGCAAGCTAGCCTGCTAACCCTTAGCCTAACCACGTGGCTCAAAAGGATAACTTTGAGTTATACAGTAGCTGTTCGACCATCATTATATATTACTTACAATTCCCATAACCTACCAATGTGGAACTCAAAGTGGGTGTTCACAGTTTGCCCACATGTGAGGTGGCATTTTAATAATGAAGTTACCCCCATCTTTACAAGGTTTTCAATAAAATGCTGGGTATTCAAACAACAGAAAATTTAAGTTTTGTTAAGTCGTAGGTGTTATGTGTAAATAGTTAGAGTCAAGGGGGCTTAGTGTATTTACTCTTTTTTCCCTTTTGTATGTATGTAACGTAATGTAATGGGAACCCTATCTTTTGTTGCTGAATACAATTGTCTCAGCTTTCATGGTATCAGAGCAACAATCTTCTTATCACTGCTGGTGTTCTCTTTTTCTCAATCGACTATTCACGCCAATTGATTTGAGTTATCTCTATCAAACACGTTGAGTTATCTCTATCAGTCAACTGTTCTTATCCTCAATTGATTGATTCACATTGATATCAACGTGATTGACTGGTGTCTGAATCACCTGTGGCTGCCGTCAACGACAACTGTAGAAGCTCCGACAGACTTCATCGATTGTTCAACGCTGACAGATTGATCTCAGTTCTTGGTCGATCATCAACTGTCAGTCCCATCGTTGAGAGTTGAGTAATCTCCATCAAAAAAGCTCTGTTCTTTTGTTAACACTATTGAGTTTTCACGCACCAGACGTCATCACACAAGAGGTTTGACTGGTCGCTACTTGGGTCACGCTCGTTTTTCACTGGGTTGTGACTTGCGACCACCGTATAGGACTCGTGGGGCTCCGGCGACCCTTGCTAACCTCCGGCAACCATCTCAAGTCACTTTCAAGCACTGTTACTGCTCCTCTGACCTTTTTTCGGCAGTCCTTTCTTCCTAAATCTGACTGGGTCTTCTTCGAACTTGCCAATCATCCTCTGGCGAGTACTGTATACAGCTTGATTACTTCTGATTTCACTCGACAGCCACTGTGTCAGCACCAACTGGCTCTAAAAGGTCCTTTCCACTTTGTTTTGTATCCAGAACTGCTTGGGTAGTCTCGAAATCAACAGGGGCTGGTTATTCGAGTTTTTTGGGTGGACTTTGGACCTTGATTCTTTGCATCCTTTGCAAGATTGAAGTTGTATCTATGATAATTGAAAGATTTAGGCACATTTCAAACCCTTTTTTTTTTTGCACTATTCGAACTGTTGAGCACTGTCGGGAAGTCTATCTACATTTTTCTGCACTAATTGGCACTCTTGGGTACTGTTTGGACAGTATTGAGGACTATTCCACACTTTTGGTATTATGGAGGTTTTTTAGCAGTTTGTTACAGCCATTTTTGGTATTATGGAGGCTTCCAAAACAGCCCAGGTTGATAACTTTTCTCAGGGGGAGTTACAAACTCTGAAGCACCTACTGGGTATGCTATCCCAGGCCCATGTTTCGGAGTCTACTGTTGGCACTTTTGCCTAATTCAGGGATTAGTACTGGAGCAGCGGCATCCTCAAATCATGTTGGTGGTTTTTCTCCGGGGAAATATAGATTCTCAGGTGCCTTATGGCTTGGGCTGATTCTCCATCTACTATAGATTCTGCTTCATCCTGTTTTGCCCACATAGCTAGTGCAGTTACTGCCTCATCTATTGTTCCTTGGATTATAGACTCAATTGCTTCTGATCATATGACAGGTTGTTCCTCTGTGTTTGACTCTTACTCTACTTTTTATGGTAGGGATAAGGTTAGAATCGCAGATGGGTCCTTCTCTGCTATTTCAGGGAAAGGATTTGCCCACTATTCTTCGTCTCTCTCTCTCTCTCTCTCTCTCTCTCTCTCTCTCTCTCTCTCTCTCTCTCTCTCTCTCTCTCTCTCTCTCTCTCTCTCTCTTCAGTTCTACATATTCCCAATTTTGCCACTAATCTCCTGTCCGTAAGTAGTCTTACTTGTTTTGCAAATTGTTTTGTGACTTTTTTTTCAACTCATTGTGTGTTTCAAGAACTGGATACAGGGAAGGTGATTAGCAGTGGCAAAGCACATGGTGGCCTCTATTTTTTGGAATCTGCAGATCCTCCATCTCATTCACCCCGGTCATGTGGTCTTGCTTTGCAAAAGATAACGAGTTCAGCTCTTTCTATGTTACATCAGTAGCACCATAGATTGAGTAATCCTTCTTTGGGGATTTTAGAGAAACTTTTTCCTAGTTTAATTAATCACTGTTTTGGGAGTCAGTTTTTGGTTTTTGTGAAGTCTATGAAATTGGTAAACATAAATGTTCTTTTTATGCTCCTATTAATCACAAGAGTGCGTCTCCATTTATGGTTATCCATTTTGATGTGTGGGGTCCTTCACCAGTTACATCTTTTAAAGGTCATCGGGGGTTTGTCACTTTTATCGACTATTATTCACGTGTCACTTGGGTATACTTACTTAAATCAAAAGGTGAAGCTTTTTCGTGTTTTAAATCTTTTTATGAGATGCTACGCACTTAGTTTGATATGCATATCAAAATTCTCCGTAGTGACAATGGCACCGAGTATGTCGGTCGATAGCTCCGGTGAAGTTTGTTCCAGCGTGCGAGGAAGAGAGGGAGCTAATTTCAAAGCTAAGGTGTCTCAACCGAAGGGTTAGCAGAGGTAATAGAGTGGGTAGAAGTATTAGGATAAAAGAATTGGAGTCTTTTATTAGAAATGGAAGGAGGAAGCAGCCAGTTTCGGACCCCGTTCGCGTTCCGAAAAATGAGAACTCCGACGGGCAGTGGCTACAGGCATAGTTATCGTGCCCGTGCACCCTTGTGGTCGTATAAGGGAAGACGTTATGTACAGAATATCCCTAGACTGGTTAAAAGGACTAAGAAGGGAGTTAGGAAGCTACAATTATTTGATGAAGCATTAAGGGATGTTACTTTTAATAATCAAGGTTGTTCAAGATTGCTAAATGGGATTAATTTGGGAAATTAAAGGTCTGATCGTCAATAAGACAAAATTGTTGTGAAGGGCATTAAGTTAATTGGGAATGTGCAACTGGGGCAAGATGCAAAAGAGGAAGTTGTTGTGCACCATGTCCTATTGTTCATTATAAGCGACAATAGTCCATCAGATTCTGTCCCCACACCTGATAAGATATTTATCGGTGTCGGTGAGGGCAATCTAGAAACTTGGATTGTGGATCCAGATGAGTCAGATAGATTCAGAATGCTGAGGAAAATGAGGTTCAAGCTTATGGGTGTCAAGGACAAAGATCATCCTCGTCACGGAATAGAGGTTGTGGATCACTTCTGCATTATTGACGTGTGGACGGATTACAAAGACACGTTGATTGGGAATGTGGGAAATATTCAGAAGGGTGCCATATATTTATTTAGTGGCTACCTCTGTCAGTGGGAAAGAATGCAAATATACATTGAGGAGTCAGATGTATTTTAAAAACTATATATTAATTAGTTTGTAATGGAATGTTTAACGAATGAATTGATATTGTAATGTTCAAGTAAATGGAGGTCAAGGATATAAGAACGGGTGTCGTGGAAGGTGTTTCAACAAGTGATTTCAGTTGTATCGAACTTGCGTTGCCTAATTTGTTTTCGCAACTGAGGTTAAGAATGGGTAAAAACAATATTAAAGTGGATAAAATATTGATAAAATATTCACCCCTTTGTGCCCCCAATGCAAATGGTCTTGTTAGGGTCAATGTTTATGATCGGAGGTTAGATGGGAACGATAGTCTACAAGCACATTTTGTATTCCCTGTGGATTGTCAGTGCGAGTTAATCTACTACGGGAATGGATATTGATCGCTTAACGAGAAACAAGTTCCGTGGGTAATTAAGTATCGCATCGAAAATTCTAATATTAAAAGGGGTGTCACCTATTGTAAAATGAAGGGGTATTTGAAGTATTCTACTAGCGAGATGCCGGATGAGCAAACTATGAGACCGCCATCTATTGTGGTATTGTCAAAAAAATACACCAGAGAGAATGTTGATGTATGGCATTGTGCTCCTAGTAAAGTTGTTCCAATTTTGTCCCGAACTATGTCATTGCGTTTGCCAGAAAAGAGGAGCGATATATTACTAGGAGGTTTTGGAGAAAGTGGGTCAGTTGTTGAAGAACATAGAGGTCATCTTGGTGTTTTTGAGGTTGATGTACGTAGAGGTGGTGTTAGCTTTACAGAGCTTGATCATGGACCATCTATTTCAGAAGTTGGTGCTAAAAGAGATGAAGTTGATAGGAGAGGATCTGTTGTTATGGATCCTTAGGAATTTTCTGATGGTTTACGGAATGTAATAATGAGTGTCAAAAAGTGTGATGATTCAAAAGATGTAATAGTTGATGACAAGGGAAATGTTGTAACTAAATGAGAGATTCGGAGAAATAATAGATTAATAAAAAATTTCATTAATCATCACCATGGTTACATTAACATCAAACCATTCTTTCATTTTTGGGGACATCGCATCTAACCAACTGTTGTCACCATTAACTAAGATAATAGACCGTATTCCGCCTTTAATTAATAGGTCTGGCTAAAACTTAATGAAGACGTTGAAATCTCTTTGGCAGCCATCTAGATTCTTCATTAACTCAGTTTGGACTGTGAAGTATTTGATTTCATCGATGACGTTGTAGCATGCTTCTTGGTCGTAATCCTTGAAATCTCCCTCTTTTTGTATGTAGTTTCGACTTGATGTTGGTGAGTTGAGGGTTTCCACCTTAGGATGGTAGATTCGATCGTTTGTTGCTGTTAGGTCGAAAAACCTAGGGTTTGTTGTTTTAATTTTTTTGGTGCATTGTACCATGGCATGGAGGTGAGGGTTTCCATCTTGGTGGAGCTCTCGGGCAACTAGGATGTAGTAGGGTTGGTAGGCTAGTTGGAGTAGTGAGAGTAAGAGTTCTAGTAGAAGTTCTTTTGGACATGGGCATTGTGGGTAGGTGAAGAATACATTTTTTGCTTGAAATCGAAAATTGGTTCGGCGTGGCATTTTTCTAGTATTTTTAGAAAATTGGGGAAGTCCCTCTAATCGTACAAGGCTCAAACTTCTTAAAAAACCCGGAGGGAATGGAGGGACTAGAGTGAGTAGTGATTGGGGCGGCACTGTATTAATATTACCAGCGCCCCCCCTCCCCCCTGATGCGATCTGGACCGTCCATATAAAGAAAGGAGACACGTGTATGGTTAGAGGTTAAACAAAGTCCCTACTGGGCCCATGAAATGAATGTAGTGTCTCTTTGTGTGTACAATTGATTCTCTATGCCCCCCCATTTACAGTTGTCTAGTGTAAAAGGACAACGTGGGGGTAAAGTAAAGGGAAAATGAGTGGCGGAAAATTAAAGTGTTTGTAAGGTTTGAATTATTTTGAAAGTGAATCTTGTTGGGGAAGATTCGTGATCTTTTGGTACATATATAGCGGCAAAAACACTAGTGGTGTTAGACAAACAAGAAGGAATATGCTAGTAGAGTGTAGCAGCTATTGCGATAATTTTGTGTTCTAGTATCTTGTCTCTGCCCTTCTTTTTTGCCCGTCTCTGTTTTTGATAATATTGGCATACAATGTTGTACTGCTTAGAAGACTATCCTGTGAATTACGGGCAGTTCACTCAAATGTGTGTGGATCGTTTTTTGACGTGGCAAATAGGACTGTGGGAAGAGAGTCGGTCGACAACTCCAGTGAAGTTTGTTCCAGCTCTGGATGAATTGTATTTTATTTCAGACGACTTGAGTTGACATTCCACAACAGAATGGAGTTGCTTAACACAAAAATGGTCATCTAGCTAAGGTAGCTCGTTCTCTTATACTCACCATGAATGTTCCCAAATATTTGTGGCCGCATGCCATCCAGTGTTCTTTACTTTAAAAATCATCGAGTGTCTCCCTAGCAGTTTTCATGCCACAACTCTTCCCCACGTGTTTTTGGTTGTGTGTTTTGTTCGTGCTCCTCACCCCTCTGATGGCAAGTTAGGTCCTAAAGCCCATAAATGTGTTTTCATTGGGTATTCCCCTACCCAAAAGGGCTATAAATGTTTTGATCCACACTCTCAAAAGTTCTGTCTCTATGGACATCACTTTTTGGGAAACATTCTTTTTACTCTCCCTCCACTTCATCTCTTCAGGGGGAGCATAGGCAGGAGGAAAAGATGTTTTATGGTGAGGGGGAGAAAATGTTTTATCACCATGATGGGGCCAGAAGGAAAAACTGTTTTATCATGCTGAGGGGGAGAAGGAAAAACTGTTTTATCATGGTGCGGGGGAGAAGGAAAAAGAAAAGTTTGGACAGGAACCAATATTTGCCGAAGAAGCGACACATGACATCAATGGTGCTGCGGGGGAATGTATACAACGGTTGTAAGGGTCTAGCTTAAAGACCTACAACAGGAAACAAAGAGAGTCCTCCTATGTGATACCACCTTGTCAATCACAATCCGTTGTTCTAGTTCCGGATTTCTCAGCTGACTCATCTGATCATGACTCTTCTCCCATTGAACCTCCTCTTATTCATTCTAATGATCTTCCTATTGCTCTTCGGAAAGGTGTTAGATCATGTACTCAACATTCCATCTCCCATTTTGTCTCTTATGATCGTTTAACTCCTTCGTACCATGCCTTTGCTTCGTCTCTTTCTCCTATATCTATTCCACAGAATTGGCAGGATGCATTCATGATACCTAAGTGGAAAGGAGCTAGGGTAGAGGAGATGACGGCCTTGAAAAAGAATGGCACTTGGGAGCTAGTATTACTTCCAGGAGGGAAGAAAACCAGTAGGATGCAAATGGTTTTTCACTGATAAACAAAATGTGGATGGTACAGTTGAGCGATACAAGGCAAGACTTATTGCCAAGGGTTTCACTCAAACCTATGGTATTGACTACGAGGAGACGTTTGCCCTTGTAGCGAAGATGAACTCTGTGCGAGCTCTACTATCTTATGCTGCCAATTTGAATTAGCCTCTCCACCAATTTGATGTGAAGAATGCATTTCTCCATGGTAAGTTAGAGGAGGAGGTGTATATGGCTATCCCACCAGGTTTTTCTTCATCTCATACTGAGGGAAAGGTGTGTAGATTGGAATCTTTATGGATTGAAGCAGTCACCTAGAACGTGGTTTCGAAGATTTTCAAAGGCTATGTTCGAGGTTTGGTTACCGACAAAGCCATGCAGATCATACTATGTTCATCAAAGGAGGTACTGGTAAGATTGATGTCCTTATTGTTTATGTTGATGATATAATAATGACAAGCAATGATGTGGAAGAGATTCTTAATCATAAGTCTAGTCTGGCTCAAGAATTCAAGATTAGGGATTTGGGTTCACTAAGATACCTCCTTGGTATGGAAGTGGCAAGCCTGATAGAGATATTTTTATCTCCCATTGGAAGTATATTCTTGATTTTTTGGAAGAAACGGGTTTGTTTGCTTGTAGATTCTCCTATCGAGGGAAATCATCACCTTAGTGTTGATATGGGGGAGCACACTGACAAGGAGAGTTATCAGCGGATGTTAGTTATGCAGTGGGCGTGGTTAGTCAGTCTATGCATGATCCCCGTACTTCACATCTGGATGCAGTGTATCATATCTTGAGGTATCTCAAATCAGCTCCAGGGAAAGGAATTTTGTTCTCTAATCATGGTCATCTGCGGTTGGAGGCATTTACTGATGCTGATTGAGCTAGTTCTATGGATGATAGGCGCTTTACTTCTGGCTATTGTACTCTTCTTGGGGGAAATTTGGTTACTTGGAGAAGTAAGAAGCAATCAGTTGTCGCCAGGTCCAGCGCAGAAGCTGAATATAGAGCTATGATTCATGGCGTTTGTGAGCTCCTGTGGCTCCAAAGTCCAAACCTTGTTATGTGATCTTGGAATTTCTAGTAGTGGTCCTATTAAACTCTACTACGATAATAAAGCTGATATAAACATCGTTCATAATTCTGTACAACATGACAGAACGAAGCATATAGAGAGATTGACAGGAACTTCATCAAGGAAAAGCTGAGCGTGGGTTCAATATGCTGACATTTTCACAAAAGGGCTTCGAAGCAAGAGTTTCCATCCCATTGTGTTCAAGTTGAGCTTGATAGATATCTTCACACCAAATTGAGGGGGAGTGTTAAGTTGTAGGTGTTATGTGTAAATAGTTGGAGTTAAGGGGCCTTAGTGTATTTACTCTTTTTTCCCTTTTGTATATATGTAACGTAATGTAATGGGAACCCTATCTTTTGTTGCTGAATACAATTGTCTCAGCTTTCAAGTGTACATGTTCCTAACTAGTTATGATACAATACCCTGGATAATACATGTGGTGCTTTCATGGATTATGAGAAGCAACATAAAATACGAATGTACTAAACGCAGTGCCAAATGTTACACTTACAGTATGTGTCCTTTTCATGCTGTCAGCACCAACATATCCTAATGCACATAACAGTCCATGCTGTGTTTCAAACCTACAGAAATTTCAAGATCAACCTTGCAGTAAGAAACACTGTAGAAGTCACACCAGAGTTGTTGCAAAAATTGTTGGACAAATGGACGAACCTCAACTTCTGTGATCCAGCAATTGGAGAAATTAGTTCATTAATAAGATCTGGCAAAGCAGATAAAGAAAGAGCACCCGAAGCAATTCCAAGTAAACGGGCTACAGATTCACGAGTATCAATGTCCGTGTGACCCAGTAGTTGCTTTAACCATGAAACTTTTGTGGCATAGCGTGATTCGATTATCTGCAGACAACAAGGATTCGTTAAAAGACAAAGAAAGTAGATAGTACAAATTAAACTAGAAATTACTAGAAATCCGAAAATAACCTCTGGAAAATGAGATCCAACTGTTATTAGTGCCTTGGAGGCATTTGCATGTAACTCAACTGAGCCTTCATATGCCATAGCATGTTCCAGCAGAGAACACATTTTTCCTACAGAAGGCCAATACTCCACAATTCTGTCTCCTCTCCTGTATTGTTCCACATCTGCCTCAAAGCACTTCAACAAAAAAGTGATCATGGCCATGTATGTTTTTGAAGGGAAAAGAAGCTTTGCCTCCCTCATTTCATTGGATTCTAGCAACGGTGGCATCCGACTAATAATGTAATCGAGCAGGTCTCCAAGTTTTGGGTACTGAAGATTGTTACAGTCATCAGCAGCTCCTCTTTGTCCTTTACCAGGAAACAACCCTTCAAGTGCCATTTCCCTTTCAATTTTTCAAAAACAATTCAGTGATCATACCCAAAAGAGAACAACTAGATTGAAAAACTAAAATAACCAAATTTAGGGTGCTTGGTTAACAAAATAATTTTGAACTTCAAAGGGAGATTTTCAAAATACAATCATATACATCCGACTTTATTTCTGTTAACAGAATATTTGGGAAGTACTATCAAAACTTAGTAAACTTCATCACCTTAGAATCAGTCCAAGTGCGATACCTTGCACGCTAATTGGGTTACATTCTCTGTGGTTCTACAAGTTGCTCCCAAGAGCATGGAAAAACTTTAAATAATACTGAAATCAATGAAGCAAAGGACTACTTTGTCAGAAGTATTAGGCCGTGTTAACGGCCTTAGTACTGCAGCCAACGCCAGCAACATCCACCAAATCACTTAGTTTTACTTTCTATTCATGCTTTAATCTTAATCAGTGCGAGAAATTACATTGCCAAGCCCCGACGAAACAATAGTATATTCTGTCAATTTGATATTTTGATCAGCAAGGGAATTTCAAGCTGCAGTCCTAGAAGCAGAAGGGATTGATCTTTGGCTCAATCCCTACCCTTCTTTGAATGGGGAAATGTGACTGTACCACATCTTCTCGTTGAAGATGACACTTATACATCTCGGAAAACTGAAATGACCCCAAGAGGAGATGTTTCGGATATTAAGAGCTTTGGCTAACTTTTTGGACAGTAGATCCCTTCCGTCAACTTACGTAACCACCCATTCGGTTCCTCCTTCAAATCCATTGCAGTGTGGGATGCGACGATGTGCAGTCAAGGCCTTTGTGAAAAGGCTGGCAGGTTGGATAAACACCTGAAGTCTCTTCTAATTAATAAACACCTGTTTCCTACGGTCCGATTGATTCTGATAATTCAATTACTGATTAGAGATTCGATCTATCATACTAAACTGTTCCAGAATGTAAATGTTAGCAAGTTGTAAAGGTAAAAAATAATGCCAGGTCAACTCCAAGCAATTCCACATAACTTGTTTGACCAAAATCCACCATGACAAATAGGATAAAATGGTAAAGACCCCAAAAGACTCATTATGATATGGGCTCATATTCCATAGTGACATAAAGAAGTAAGCATTCAAAGCAAGTTCGTTCTTTAAGCATTCAAAGCGAGTTTGCACAAATAAGAGATAGTCAGGTAATGCACTTATTCAGGTTTTGACAAGACTAGGATCACCCTGATGCAATTATTAATAATGTTATTGCAAATTAGTCGTGCCATTCAAGCACCAGATTGAGGTGTAATGACCCCTAATTTACTAGAAGCAAGCATTGTTCTTCTAATTTTCTTTTTCCTGATCTTCCCTCTTGAGAATCAAGTGGAAATAATGAACTCAAAAGTACATTAACTTCCGTATAGGTAAGTATTGGTATAGCTTTCTAAGGATCAAACAAAGAGAGAATTGTCTGGTTGTAAATAGTGGGTATGTTGAACCAATAAAACCTAAGAAAAATCGGATACTGGCGTGACTTTGGGGAAAAATTCAAAAAAAACCCCATACTTTGACTTCATCAGTTCATCACCCCCCAAACTTTCAAAATTATCAATTGCACTCCTGAACTATTGTTCCGTTATCAATTACACTACTGTCATCTCATTCTGTCACTTCGCTAACGGAACATGCTGAGGTGGACATAACGGAGGGATAAAACATTAGAATTAAAAAAAGAAGAAACCCAGATCTGAAAAGGGAACCAAAAAAAAAAAATCTCTCTCCCCCCCTCTCTCTCTCTCTCTCTCTCTCTCTCTCTCTCTCTCTCTCACACACACACACACACAGCCTGATTGGAACCAATCTGAATACACTCTATGGCAATCTCAATATGAACCCTAATAAAGGAGAGGAAATACTCATTCATCTTCTGTCTCCTCGCCCTAATCCTCGTCACATTACTCCTCTTAACCAAAACCCAAGCCCTGTGATCAGTTCCACCCTCGACCTCCTCGTCCAATCGCAAATCGACCTGTTATTCCTCTTCTTCTCTGCCTCTGCTTCAAAGCCCCACAATCTCAAGCCGTAACCCTACTATTTCAACACACCCACCTGAACACAATGACCAATTGGGTTGGAATCCCTGTACTAATGTAGTGGCCATTGATATGTTGGCAACGACTGGTCGCGCCGGTGAAGCCGTGGACGACAGTGACTGCGTGGCTTGTGTAGAACTCAAATGGAGTAAGTGAGTCGAATGGGTTGTGGATTGAGATTATTAATTAACAAGAGCCAATAAAAAAAAGACAGAAGAGATCAATATCGTGAGGGTACCAAACTAAAATGGCCAGAGCAATTTTGAAGAATCTGATCCAATTTTGGTTTTTAGAAGAAGGGGATGAGTGGTTGGAAAGAAAGCATCCACAATTCCAGAGAGAGCAGTGTGATTATGGCAGCATAAACAACATTGATGTCGACAATGATGAATTGGTGGATGAGGGTAATGTTAACAATGTTGAGGAGGACAAGGCTTTTTGGGAAAGAAATGGGTGTGGTTGCAAGAGACCAGGGAAGAGGCAGTGGGTAGAGAGAAGAGATAAGGCAGAGGCAATGGAGGAGAGAGAGATTGAATTTGATGTTTTAACAGTCATGGAAATGGAGGAGAGAGAGACTGCTCTGTTTGAGGCAATTGAGGGGAGATAAATTTTTCAGATCTGTTTTTTTTTTTTTTAATTATAAATTCTAACGTTATATCCTTCCGTTATGTCCACCTCAGCATGTTCTGTTAGCAAAGTGACAGAATGAGACAGCGGGAGTGTAATTGATAACGGAACAATAGTTCGGGAGTGCAATTGATAATTTCGAAAGTTTGGGGGGTGATGAACTGATGAAGTCAAAGTATGGGGTTTTTTTTGAATTTTTTCCTATATGTTTATAGATTGTAACCCTTGCTATAACAGTATTCACCGTGCAAAGAAAACCAAATGCCAAAAATAGTTCCATGTTCTAGCTGATTAAGGTTCCAACCCGCAAAAAGAAGTGCAATGGAAAAGGATGATACTTGAGTTTAAGGTCATTATAGCACAGAAACCTACAACTTAAAGCTTAATTCAAAAGACAAGTTAAGCATAAGAAGAAAAAAAAGGTCTCTCAAGCTAACTTCAACATCAAGTACTATTCTGATTCCCATATACTCAAAACTCAAAAGTAAGACTGCAGTTAAACCCTGCCATGGCAGAGACCAGTATGTAACCAAGACTCATAAACCAAAAAAGGAAACGTGCATGCATGCAGATCTGTTGCGTAAAGCAGCAATACCTAATATGCAACTTATACAGTTACAACGCTTCTTTTTTTTTTTTTTTTTTGAAAGTACCCACGCTTCATAGCTTTCTTCAGAATAACCCACTCTTGAAAAAGTAAATACAATTTTTCGAGGGACACTATGGATCAAGGGCTTACCATTATAAGCCACATAAACCTTATAGGACCAATGGTGACATAGAAGTGACAAAATAAACACTGAAACTTAATTATGGGTGATGAATACATACAGTAAAGCGTACAAAGTATAAAAGATCAACCTACCTTATATCCAACTTAGAATCTGCAGCACCAAGCATACAAATAAATCGACTTGGACAATGTTGCATCTCAAATAAGGATGTAGCCCATCTCACAGCAGAAAAACGCACTTCACTTTGTTCCTTAAAAAAGAGAAATGGTTTCTAGTGAAGACATTAAGTTTACTGTGAAACCAAAATGTATCTTGCAAATTACAAATAAACCTCTACTCCAACTACTAAAAAAAAGGTATATAACAGCGGCCATACGGTGAATGAATCCTACCGATTGAGAATTTATCAGCAAAAGTGCCTCCAAATCCTTTAAGACAGCTGTGGGTGCATCCTGATATTCAGGAAAGACAAATTAAAAAGATGTCACTGCATAAAAGAGAAACAATTACAACTAGGAAATCCATCAAATATACAACATAGAGAAGGTAGAACATCCAAGTAAATAGTATATTTCTCATGTCCAAGGACAACTGATGAACTCATAACTACCATACGGAAAATTACTCTTCCGAAGTTCCAATTAATTGAGCTTACATGAAACTGTTGAATTAGTAAAATCAGAGAGTACGTATAAGCTATATCACAAATAAACTTGAGCGGATGACATACTTTGTATGCAACAGCGAGGGAGTTCGTTGCATCTTGAACAATGAGCCGAAGAAACTGAGCCTCAGACCTCAGGGCATTGAAAAGCCGAACAGCCATGTCAACCTTATCCCTAATGGAACACAAGGCAATGAGATCGGGCTAACAAATAAAAAGATTCAACCAAAAAACACTAAACCAAGCTCAAAAAATATATGAATAGGGTGGGAGAGAGAGTACTTGAAAAGTTGTGGCATGCGCTGCGCAAGTAGTCCAATTGCTTGATAGGCAAAGCTTTTGGTGTCCCTAGCAACAGTATCTAAATGACAGTGATTAGATTGAACCATCGAATTTTTTTACCGAGTTCAAGCATATTTATTATTCCCAATTGCTTGATAAGCAAAGGTTTTGGTGTCCAGAGCAATAGAATCTGATCCATCAAAAACATTCACCAACGTCTACCAAAATAAGTGTAATAGATAAGCAAGTTGAAAAGACTGCATAGTGCATCCTAACACAAGTGGACCTGATTCTGATGCTGAATAATGGTCAAGGGACTTCACAATCCCATTCAGGATAACAGGGCCCATAAGCTTCAGCTGATCTATTCTTGCCTGCATACAGTTTAATGTCTATTATATAGTGTCTATTATACAGTTTAATGTCTTAAAAGAAGGTCAAATGTCTATTATATAGTGTCTCCCATTTAATAAATGCAAACAAAAACTAATCTGAGTGGAAAAATAAAATATGACATGACGCTCATGGGTGCAAATACTTCATCATAGTGTAATGGAAGCTAAGAAAAAAGATGAGCAGCTATCATTTCCAATATATGTGCGCACATTTCCCCAGAATCTCTTAAAGTTCTCACAGAAAATGTAGAGTTCAAACTTTCTACCACCAGAACTTTTCCGTCATATTGATTGGAAGCAGTAGTCAAGATGGGCCATTCTTAAGGCAACAACAGTGCTGCAGAGTTAAAGCTAAATGGAAATTCTAGCCATGTCACAAGATTACTGCAGATAGGAATTGAACATGTTATCCAATTATGAGCTGTCTGCAGCAAGCATTGGGTCAATATGTAGCTGAAATAGTAAGCAAATTCCATGTGGGCTCCATCTTGCACCTTAAAAGGAGGAAGAAAATAACCAGAAAACAACTAGAAACCTTGGCTGAAATAGTACTCTGTTGTTCACTACTTGTTCCCGTGAACTAACAGCATGTTTGATTGGATTCAAAACCCACCAAAGGTTTAAGGACGACCAGTTTGGATGAACATTTGGGTAAGGGTAATTGGGAAGCCAAAATCAAACTTAGTTTGTTTTCACAACACTATCAATTACCAAATGCCAAAAGAACCATTTTATGAACCGCATGAACAGACATCGGACAGGGATATGATGGGAATGGATACACCATTTTAAGAATAAACAGGATAAAACACAAGGATAGGAGTATAGGCCTATGTTTATTTTTTTAAATATTATCAAATTGGCACCTAAAAATATGATGTAGACGTAATGTTGAATGTTTTGTTCCTTTTTTGAATTTCATCTGGTGAGAGACACACTGCGACGTGGATAGAAAAATGTAAACTGAGAATATATCCTCTAATAAAGCAACAGAAGCTCAAGCCAATGTCTGCTAATACATAATAAATAACCAATCACAAGACTAGTGGCTAAATCACCACCAATATATCTAACCATTTAACATGCATTCCGCGTTGATTGTCAAACATAAGACACGACAAACCATGTCAGATCCAAGAGCAAGCTTTAAGCATGATGCTTGAAGTTACCACCATTACGTAACCAAAGGTCCATTACCATCGTTAAGTCCCAGTTGATACTGTACCGTAACTCAATTATGAAGATGAATTCATTCACACCGCAATATCAGCCATTCAGAACTCGGTACCTACCGATACTGTTACATAACGGCCAATAACGTTATGGATAACCAATTCTTCAAACCATCTTACTTTTGCTAACTATTTTACTTTTAAAACAAAGTGAAGTGTTGCAAACATATATGGGTTCAACACACATCAATTTCAAAGAAGAAGAAAAAACCATCAAACATCATGATTCCTATTCTTTTTCCTCCAATTTGCTGGAGAGCGAACAATCAAAACTTGAACTTTGTTTGACAAAATAGAGTTGAAACACAAAGCCCTTACATGTTTGAACACCCAAACAGTGAACTCCATTCCAATCTGCTTCAACCTGGAGGTGGTACCACTTCCTACAACGTGCCAAAATTAGAAACACAATTCAGAATGTTCTGTGCAAGAATCAAAGGAAGCCCTACTAAACAAGTCAACTGCAAATATCCTCAACCTAAAAATAAATAAAATAAAATAAAAGCCGAAAGGAAACTGTAATCTGAGCCAGACAGCCTGATAACATGAACACTGAAATTGCCCTCCCTTTTTTTCCCCTTTGATTAGTGCCATCAGAAATCAATCTAAATCTAACTGCTTATTTATTCAAACCATAGCCTTCATAAAAGAAGCCACTTTAGAAGGTTGGGCTCAATACTTATTTCAACAAAACATGTATGATACTTCTAGTACGTTCTCATCATGTTCATATTGGAAATCCCTAAACCTGATAATTTTCTTTGCACATCAGCTAAAGTCTCCTACTTAAGGACCAAGACAAAATTTCCTCATGTGTTCACTGTCCTGTAATTACAAGGGGATTACAACTATGTTGCTTACCATATATGCAGCCAAAAATGCATTGTAGAGTTGAAGGGAAACTATTCGCTGCAGTAATAGATCGGCAGAAAACTGACATCAGCCTTACTCTAAGAGCAGGATTGCCAGGAATGACTCTGGATTCTGGAGCAATAAGTTCAAGTTCAGCACTACCTGAGTCAAGCGCAAATCATGTAATCAGGATGCATTACAGCAAAATTACAGGATTGTGCGCTATCATACATACTATACCATAGCATATCCAGATATCAAATCCAAGTCAAAACACCTGAGCTCTTGAACCTCTTTACAACCACAATCTCATTTGCTTAAAGTGGCTTAAGAAAGAGTTTTCATAATTTGAAAGGCACCACCAAAAGTGGGTTCCTGTCCAGAACTTTTTTCAGTGAGCCATAGATAGTATGCAGACAATCTTTTAGAAAATACATTAAGGCTCACTATGCAACTGACTCACACGAAGTGAATGAAAGAGGAAGGGATGTCAGATATATGTTGTGCTTAAAAATAGATAAAGCAAAATGAGGAACAGCATAGAAAGATGTAAATCAAACTGGCGAAAGAAAGAAACAAAGAGAAGCTGATGTACCAGGACAAAACATAATAAAAAAAATGCCTCGTACCATTAAAAAGTAAAAACAGTCTGCTTATCAGGTTTGCGTCATCCAAATTTACACCAGCAGCCTTCTTCTTTATAAGCTCCTCCCCTCTCTTAACAACAGCCACTTGGCTGAAAAACCAGCATTAAAGACGATCTCAAAATCCCCAGCTATGTATAATATGAGTACGGGAAAATAAGTAACCCATACCCGTCGGCACAAGCAGCCATATAGAGAGGATAAACAACTTCAGGTGCTAGCTCCATTGCCTCAACAACATTTAGGATCCCTAACTACAGATAGGCGATTAGGACAAATGTCCATGAAAAAACAAACGAAGTTCCTTATTAAAATTTCTGGAATCATCAAAATAAAACATCGTGGACAGCCATAAACATCTCAAGCTATGATTATCTTAACATTTTACTAAATTTACCTTTCGAATTAAAAGCTCATCAATTTTCAATTGGTCTTTCCCCCTTACACGGTTACTCTGAGAAACTGAAAGCCCAGGTGGGCATCCCCCACTGCAAAGAAAGATAAAGTTAACTATTTTAGTTTAGCTAGACAAGGATAAATGTTTATAGATCAATATAATCTAGGACCACAAACTGGATTCAGACCCTTGAGTTGGCAGTTGATATAAAACAGTGTGGAGCCAAAATTCAAGAAATATCTCACTGTCCGGAGTGCCACAAATTACTCTATATTTTTCAGCAGCTTCATCACTAATTCGAGTTGAATGACAATCACCAATTACCTGAAAACCAAGACAGGATTGTCAATATCTATAGTGATGGCTAGCGCAATAGGATGCATGAATTATTTCCTCATTAAGGATCCCCATTAATACCAATTATTGTTTTTAGAAACTACCAATTTTCCCAGTATTTGCACCTGTTGCGCTACCCCCTCCACGCGCGCGCACGCACACACACACACAGATCTGGTATAATTAAGAAACCGACCTGCATATACATGTCACAGACAAAGACAATTTGGCAGAACAACAGAAAAACGCAAAGTCTAACGTCAGAGAATTGGATACTGGAATTAAGAAAGTATCAATTGTCCGAGTGAAATGATTTTCAAAGAGCCTGCTAAGGTTGGGGCATAAAAAGAGCTTCTATGACTTCCATTAATTGTGACACAAGGGCCAGGTGAATAAACTTGCATCCAGCTGCTGTCAACATTCATTTTTAGTTTCTTTCCAGGCCAAAAAGTTCTCCTGACAGGAGGTTTCTTCTGCCCAAGCTGTACGAGGCAGAAACTCGTCGTCACATGCTCCCCAAAAAAGATAAGTCGAGCTTGTCTGAAGCCAAAAGCACTTTCTAGTTTGAGATGCCCTTTCAGTTTCAAAGAGAACTTTAAAAATAAAAGTTTTGTTTGAATATGTTTATTATTAGTTGTCCCACATCGGGTAGCTACGTAATGTATTTGTCTCTCATAATATAAATAAAGACTTGTGTGGTAGGGTTCGTTAACACCCTACACTCTTTCTTTCATCTCTGATAACATGGTATCAGAGCCTCCCTTAACTCAAACCCTGACCCAAAAACTATAACCTGGTTCCATCGTCACTATAGCCAAAATCTGACCTCATCTCGTCACCTCCAACCAAAAAACCCTAACTTACCTCTGTAAATCTCAATCCAAAACTCGTCATCCCCATCCGAAACCCTAACCGACCTTAAATCAATCCTACCAACACCCTTGAAACCCTAAATCGAATCCCCCACACCCTTCAACAACCTAAATCGAGTCCTGAACATCCCTAAACTCCTACATCTGTTGCTCGAAATTCCCAAGAAACCCACTTCCAGTTGATTTCGAACCCTGAACTCCATTACCCAGTTGATTTCAAACCCTACAACCCATTACTCAGTGGATTTCGAACCCTAGAACCCATTACCCAGTGGATTTCGAAGCTTGTTTACCTTGGTTGTGGCTGTTCTATATGATTTCGAGTCTGAAAGACTTGATCTGGATCTAGTTCAGTGCCTCTCTGTCTCCGGCGACTCTCCTTCTTTGTCTCACGACTTTTGTTGAAGGTTCAGTCCATATCATGACTTGTGGTATCATTTGGTTCTTGATTTTTTTTTTGTTAAAAACATAAGGTTCGATTCGATATACATGGGTTACTAGTCACTGTTGATCGTTATTGCTGGTTATTGTTTGGTTATTGTGGTTGTTGATTGCTTCTGAGCACTGTTGATAGCACTATTATTTTGTTGGCTATTGATGTTCAAAGTTTTGGCTAGCTGGTGGTTGATAATGTTCCAGTAAGACGGCACAGGTTTAGTGTTTTTGCTGGTGGTTGGTTATTTTGCTAGTAGCTGGTGGTTGATTGAGTAGTTGGTTGTCATTGCTTTATTGGTGATTATTTTCCTCTCTGTTATTTGGAAACATGTCTGAGGAGAAGTTTGCTTCTGATTCTATTTCTATTGGTAGTTCTTCTGGCTCTTCTCGATGTCGTGAGAAGGATTCCATTACCTCCATTCTTTTGAATGGCAACAATTATGCTATTTGGTCTCGTGTTGTTAAAGTTTATTATATAGGTGAGAGAAAATTTTGTTATTTGATAGACAGTCCTCCAAACAAAGATGCTAAGGATTATAGTGACTGGGAAGCTGAGGATTGTCATATTTGAGTTGAGTTGTGGAATAGTATGGAACCTCAGATCAGTGGCCCTCTGTTTTACCTTGATAGTGCCAAGGAAGTATGGGATCAAATTGCCAGGATGTATTCAGGGGTTAATAATCTCCGTCGTACATATGATCATCATCAGTTCTTCTCTCTGTCATTGGGTACTGGATCGTTGGAGGACTACTATGCCAAATTTCGTGGTATTTGTGAGGAACTCGGGGTTTATGAACCTATCTCTAGTGATCCTCAGGTTATGGCGCATCAGCTTGAGCGTTTGGAGGTTGCTCGATTTCTATATGGTTTACCATCATTTTATGATCCAGTTCGGTCTCAGTTATTGGGAGAGCGGGAGTTGCCATCTCTCGATGAGGTGTTTAGTCGTCTTCGCCAGGCTTCCGTCTCAGATGGTTGGTTTTGTCTCTCAGTCACCATCTGATCGCTCTGCTTTAGCATCGGTGTGTTCTACTGGTTTTGGGTCGAGTAATGGCTGTGGTCACGGCCGTGATTCTAGGTTTGGTAATCGTGGTCGTGGTTCTGGTAGTCGAAGTTCTGTTGGTTATGATTCAGGTAATAGTTCTGGTGGTCGCGGTGATTCTGGGTTTAATGGTCGTGGTGGAAATAGTCGTGGTCGCACGCCCGGGGGAGGTAGTTCTGGTTGCGGTGGATCTGGTCGTGGCCATGGTTCCAGATTCTGTACTCATTGTTGGGGTACAAACCATACAGTGGATTATTGTTATGATCTTCATGGTTTTTCCCAGGCTCATCAGGTTGCTCATTCTGAGGATATCTAGTTGCCAGCCCATGGATAAAACCTTTCATGTTACCTTAGCAGATGGTTCTACCACTGAGGTTACTGGTTTGGGTTCAGTTTCTGTCTCTCCATCATTTACTTTAAACTCTGTGTTGCGTGTTCCTCTTTTATCCATTAATCTTGCGTCTATTAGTCAACTCACAAAATCCTTAAATTGTTTGGTCACATTTCTTCCACATGTTTGTGTATTTCAGGATCTCAAGACGGGGAACACGATTGGTGCCGGTGTTGAGCGTGGTGGTCTGTATTACCTAACCAATGGTGGTGTTCAACCAATTGCTCTTCAGTTGTCTGAGTCCTTATATCAACAACATTGTCGGCTTGGTCATCCATCTCTTCAGAATTTGAAGCGTCTAGTGCCCTCGTGTAGTTCTGTTAAAGAGTTATCTTGTGAAGTCTATGAGTTTAGTAAACATCATTGAGTGTCATTTTATCCTAGGGTTGAGCGTCGTGTGTCACATCCTTTTCAGTTAGTTCATTCAGATATTTGGGGGCCTATTCATGTGCCCAGTGTTTTTGGTTTTCAGTATTATGTTATTTTTGTTGATGATTTCTCTCATATTACATATCTTTATCTTATGAAAGAGAGAGATCTGAGTTAAAGACTATTTTTAAATCATTTTATATGGAAATAAAGACTCAGTTTAATACTTGCATTTGTATGTTTCGGTCTAATAATGCACGTGAATTTTTTCATAGTACTTAATCTAAATTTTTTGATGATCATGGGATTATTCATCAGTCATCCTGCGCTCGGACTCCACAGCAAAATGAGGTTGCCGAACGCAAGATTCAACACTTATCAGAAGTTATGCGTGCCATGTTATTTCAAATGAGGGTTCCTAAGTCTTATTGGAGTGACGCAGTTCTTACTGCCTGCTATTTGATCAATCGTATGCCCTCTACTGTCCTTGGGGGTCAAATACCCCAAACAGTTCTGTTTCCCGGTCGGCCTCTCCACCCATTACCCCATCGGGTTTTTGGGTGTACATGTTATGTTCATGCACTGGATCCCGACCAGAGTAAATTGGACTCGCGGTCCATTAAGTGCATTTTTCTTGGTTATTCTCGTACTCAGAAAGGATATAAATGTTACTCCCCATCTTTACGTCATCATTTTGTGTGTGCTGATGTCACATTTAATGAGTCTCTTCCTTTTTATTTGGAGCCTGTCACCACTAATGATTTACCTGCATATGAGTCTGTGTCCTCTAGTTGTCCCATCTAGTATCGTTCCTCCAACAAAACCTTTGCAGGTGTATCATCGTCGTCCTAAAAATCCACCAGTTATGCCTCAGCCAGCACCATCTCAGTCAGAGCTTCCGCCAGAGCCCCAACCAGAGCCATCTCAGCCAGCAATACCACTTTCACCCACCGCACCATCCTCTTCTCCGTTGCGAGATCCAGACAATCTTGATCTTCCTATTGCCCACCGTAAAGGTATTCGGTCATGCACTCTCCATCCTATTGCTCATTTTGTTTCCTATGATCATTTGTCACCGTCTCTTCAAGCTTTTACTACCTCGGTTTCTTCTGTGTTTGTTCCTAAGTCTATTCAGGAGGCCTTACCTATGTCTGAGTGGCGAATAGCTATGGAGGATGAGATGTCTGCCCTTCATCATAATGGTACTTGGGACCTGGTTCCTCTTCCTGCTGGTAAGACCACTGTTGGCTATTGTTGGGTGTTCACTGTCAAGTATCTTCCTGATGGTACTGTTGAGCGCTATAAGGCGCGACTTGTTGCCAAAGGCTACACCAAACTTATGGTGTTGATTATTCGGAGACGTTCTCGCCTGTTGCTAAACTTGGCTCTATTCGAGTTCTTATTTCTCTAGCTGCAAATCTTGGTTGGCTATTATTTCAACTGGATGTCAAGAATGTCTTTCTCCATGGGGATCTTCAAGAGGAGGTTTACATGGAGCAACCACCTGGGTTTGTTGCTCAGGGGGAGCGTAATCAGGTATGTCGGCTTTGTAAAGCTCTTTATGGCCTCAAGCAGTCTCCTAGGGCCTGGTTTGGCAAGTTTAGTGATGCTGTTTTGAGATTTGGCATCCATCGTAGTCAGACTAACCATTCTGTGTTTTCCCTCACATCTGATCGAGGGAAAGTATTGTTGATTGTATATGTGGATGACATTATCATTACTGGTAATGACCAGCGAGGTATTGATGAGTTAAAAACCTTCTTACATCAACAATTTCATACTAAGGATTTGGGAAAACTTCGGTTCTTTTTAGGTATTGAAGTGGCCAGGTCCAAAGAAGGTATTAGCTTATCACAGAGAGTATGTGTTGGATATTCTTGAGGATACAGGTTTGTTGGGAGCTAGGCCTGTTGAGACTCCTATGGATCCCAATGTCAAACTGTGTGTGGACCAAGGGGAGTTGCTTCATAATCCTGATCAGTATCGTCGATTGGTTGGTAAGTTAAACTATCTCACTATTACACGTCCGGATATCTCATTTGCAGTGAGTTTGGTAAGTCAGTTTATATCAGCTCCTCGTTATCCACATTGGGAGGCTGTCCTTAGAATTGTGAAGTATCTTAAGCTACATCCAGGACGAGGTTCATTGTATCGAGCTAGTGGACACTTACGCATTGAGGCGTTTACTGATTCTAATTGGGTAGGAGGACCGTCTGATAGGAGGTCTACTACTGGTTATTGTGTCTTTCTTGGTGGAAATCTTGTTAATTGGAAAAGCAAGAAGCAGACAGTAGTAGCCCGGTCCAGTGCAGAAGCAGAATATAAAGCAATGGCACACACGACATGTGAGGTCATGTGGCCGCGATCATTTCTTGAAGAGATTGGATTTAGTGTGCAACTGCCTATGCCTCTGTATTGTGATAATCAAGCGGCTATTCACATTGCCACAAATCCAGTATTTCATGAGAGGACTAAGCATATTGAGGTTGATTGTCATCTAGTGCGTGAGAAGTGACTTCGTGGTGTGATATCTACTCCATATGTATCTACGGGTGCTCAGTTGGCCGACATGTTTACCAAATCGTTATTCAAGCCGCGGTTAGAGTTGTTATGTAACAAGTTGGGACTTTTTGATATTTATTCTCCAGCTTGAGGGGGAGTGTTAGAATATGTTTATTATTAGTTGTCCCACATCGGGTAGCTACGTAATGTATTTGTCGCTCTCATAATATAAATAAAGACTTGTGTGGTAGGGTTCATTAACACCCTACACTCTTTCTTTCATCTCTGATAACAAGTTTCATTTCACATTGCCATATCATCCAAGACTTCAAAAACACAAGCGTCATATTTATCTTTCATGGTTTCCTTTTAGCTTGAAAATCCAAGCACACAAGTTGATTATGCATGACATGACACCGGCTCTCTGACATGAAAATTTTGAAAAGTAGGACACTGGTGACATGTTTTAAATTTTTTTTATGCATTCAATCATGCGAATAAAAAATGAAAAATTAGGCTACAATTATAATATATAACACCATTTATACCTTTAAAGTTCATCTTATTTATCGCCACATCATTCACAAAAGCTTGCTGACAAAAAGTGTTTCGTCATCTACATCTTCATAATCAATGTACCATCATCAATCACAAAAGAAAGTACTTCCCTAAGCTTTAACTAAAGTAAGCTCTTCACTTATGATGCGGTCCATACGAAGAGGTCAATGGCAATTGGTAATTTCATATGGCAAGTAGTTATGGCACTTGCGGACTGGAAGGATAGTCCATTGGCCACTAAATGGACCTCCTTGGGATATTAATGAGGCATTGGCTAGAGTATTTAAGGCTGACTTTTCATGAGCCTTGTGACTTTTGATTTAGGGAACTTTGACCACATTTAAGGAATGTAGCCATTAGATAACACATTCATCCTACCTTGCCATCTGGGGAATGAGAATAGTCTTTGGCACTAAGAACTTCTTGGAAATAGAAGTAATTAATGTGTTTGGAAATAGGAGTAGTTCTTTGCATTTAAGACATGCTTAGGAGCCTATAAATTGATGTACTTCAAGGGTTGAATTATGAATGATTGAATATATGAAAATTCCTGAAGCCTTATGCTTTAAGGTTAATTAGTTTTATGCTTTAAGATTGTGTGATGCAATCCCATTCTTTGGTGTGATGCTAAAGAGGCCTTAGGTGTGATGCCTTTGGTAACCTAGGTGTGAGGCCTAGATCTATCTTCTTAAACCCTTCTTCTTCTCTCCTCTTTCACTATTCACGTTCACTGTTCACAGCCCCAAAACAGTCCCTTTCCTTTGTGTTTAGGCAGCCTTAACCCTATTCCAAATCCCGTCCTACATCACTTTGGTATGAGAGCTTACGGTTTCACCACTATGTTCTATCAAAGTGGGAGATCATATGCGCCACAATATGCCTTGAGCCATAAGATTGAAGTTCCAGATTTTGACGGAAGGAACAATCCTAGGTTGTTCTCCAATTGGCTTGCACTAATGGAGGAATTTTTTGAATACTATGATATGACGGATGATCGAAGAATAAGATTTGCGAAGATTATACTTGTTGACTTGGCACAAATGTGGTGGTATGGTCTTGAAGGACGTAGTAGAAGATTGGAATTGCCACCAATAAACACATGACAATCGATGAAACCTATGCTCCAAGAGAAGTATATGCCTCCACATTTTCCCACCAAGGTTTGTGAACAGCGTGTTAATTCAAGTCCTGTATGCAACATGTTTGAAGAGTGTATGCAAAGACTTGAGGGCACTAACACTCGTAATAGAGCCATGGAGAGATCACATCTAAACAGTGCTAAACTTGATACCAGTGTTAAGCCCATAACAAAGCTGCCACAACCAAAACAGCTAATGTGGAGCATACACATCAAGTGACTCCAAAATCAAAAGGAGTTGTTGAAGATGCAAGCTCTATAGAGTTGATGTCACAACTCACAAGGAACTGTTTATGTCCCAAATCCGCCCGAGGTGGAAGAAAATCAGATTTTTTAAGGCAGAAAATGCTCCAATTTTTAAAGTAAAAGGCTTGCAACACATTTCCAATACTGTTGCTAGTGTGGCTAGTGTTGAAACTACAGAACATTTACATGTCAGTTCTTGTGCTGAGAAGTCTGCTGATTAGAGGAACCAGCAGCAGGTCCTGAGCCAAAGCAGTCTTTGGAGGTTGCAAAGTTGCTGCCAGATGTGGTACTAACAAACTCATCTAATGAGCCCCCACCAAAGCACAACATCAAGCACGCTCTAGATTCTATACATGTTCCACAATTGCTTAACCCTCCAGCATTTCATGATAAAAATCAAGAGTATTACATGCCTAGCACAGTGAAAAGTTTCGGTTTCATTAAGGAGGGCAGTAAAATTGATTTGCAAGAGGGCATTATGCTGGACAAAAAAAGGCTATGCATGTGGAATCCAAGATCATTTGTGAAGCCGAATAATCTTAGAATGCATGGAAACTTTGAAGCCCAAGATGTGGTTCAATTCACAGTGTCTTTGATATGCCAATTGATTTTGTCATTTCAATTAAATTCCATGACATAATTGAGGAGGCGTTAGTGCAACGCCAATGCTCTCGATGCTGAATGAAAGAAGCATGGTAATGTGCACACAAATCAAAATGATTCTTGGGTCTACCCTATCTGATGCTTTTTGACTTTGATTTGAGGGCATGATTCTGCAGCAAACACGACAGTATAGGGGGGCCACTGTTTCAGTGGTATTTTGTGAGCAGCCACTTTGTGCATTTATTGCCAAAAGTTAGGTCTGTCTCCAATCCATCTGTTTCAGTGGAATTTTGGGAGCAGCCACTTTGTGCATTTATTGCCAAAGGTTAGGTCTGTCTCCTATCCATCCCCTGCCTCTATCCCTGATTATTGGGAACTAAATGGGTTATGTTTATGTTTATGTTACATAATTGAGGAGGCAAATCAGTCATCATCTTTTTTGCTACCCCAAACAAAGAAGGAAAGGTGTTTGGATATTGAAGATCTTCATACCAAAGCATGGTTGAAAATTTGGAGCACATGCATTTTCATATTAAGACACTTCAAAACTCAAGGTCGAGTTTCCTCCGACCAAGGGAGAATGATGCGGTCCATACAAAGAGGTCAAGGGCAATTGGTAATTTCATATAGCTGGAAGTTATGGCACTTATGGAGTGGAAGGGTAGTCCATTGGCCACTAAATGGACCTACTTCGGGTATTAATGAGGCATTGGGTGGAGTATTTAAGGCTGACTTTTCATGAACCTTGTGACTTTTGATTTAGGGAATTTGACCACATATTTAATGTATGCAACCATTAGATAACACATTCATCCTACCTAGCCATCTAGGGAATGAGAATACTCATTGGCACTAAAAACTTCTTGGAAATAGGAGTAATTCGTGTGTTTGGAAATAGGAGTAGTTCTTTGCATTTAACACATGCTTAGGAGTCTATAAATTGATGTACTTTTGATTAAGGGAATTTGACCACATATTTAATGTATGCAACCATTAGATAACACATTCATCCTACCTAGCCATATAGGGAATGAGAATACTCATTGGCACTAAAAACTTCTTGGAAATAGGAGTAATTCGTGTGTTTGGAAATAGGAGTAGTTCTTTGCATTTAACACATGCTTAGGAGTCTATAAATTGATGTACTTCAAGGGTTTGAAATTTGAATTATGAATGATTGAATATATGAAAATTCCTGAAGCTTTATGCTTTAAGATTGTGTGATGCAATCCCATTCTTTGGTGTGATGCTAAAAAGGCCTTAGGTGTGATGCCTTTGGTAACCTAGGTGTGAGGCCTAGATCTATCTTCTCTCCTCTTCTCTTTCACCATTCACGTTCACTGTTCATAACCCCAAAAGGGCCAAAACAGTCCCTTTCCTTTGTGTTTAGGCAGCCTTAACCCTATTCCAAATTCCTCCCTACATCAATTTAACACCCCCAAAGCGTTTCATAGAGTGTTCAAAATGAAAACCATTGACAAAAAATTGGACACTTCCGACTTGAGTGTTGGACACATGCCATGATAGTGGCGTTGTCCGGCAAGTGTCCGACATTGATAACTGACCTCTGACTAAATGTTTGTGCTCTCTTATGACTAACAGTGGTGCAAGGGCAATACACAAATACAAACAAGCCTCTTATGACTAAGAGTGGGGTGAGGGCAATACATAAATACTCCTTTGTATTTCTGTTTGAGAATGATGACTTTAGATTTACCATTGGAAAAAGGTTACCGGGAAAGGCTCACAAATAGCTAACGAGGTGAGACCTCGATTTGAGGAAAATCACACATTTTTTCTTCTTCTTCTTTTTTTTTTTTTTTGCTGGACCAAACAAATTTGGCTTCTGTAAGGGATCTGGATGGAAAGGTAGCATACCTTTACAGTGATTCTCAAAATTATCTCTTGGTGTTGAGAAGGAAGCTTTGAAATGTTAGCCACAAGGATAGGTGCCATAGTTTCCTTTTCCTATAGAGACGCAACAATTATAAATATTAATTTTCATCAGGAAAGCAGTTGATCCAAACAACTAAAGCAACCTAACTTAACAAAACCTCAGAACCAGAATCCAAACAGACCTCGAAATTCGAACGTTCAAATGCCATCTCAATATATACAATGCAAAAATTCTTCACCATTGGAACTGAATGGGTGTCCATGTACAATTTCCATAACTCTGACAGCGGCAAACCTATCTCTGTCTGGTGCTTTACTCTCTTGTTGACATGACTCAGGATCTCTATAACCTATCATGACAAGACCAAAAATCAATTATACGTGAGCATAACAAATAAACAATAGAAGAAGAATTGTGAAGTCTTTGCAATTAGAGAGAATTAAAGAAAGCGCACATGAGGATCAATTCAAAGCTTACAGAATGCAACGTCATATGAATTCACAGAAGCAGAATAGCTGATACACAAAAAGATGAAGAACTTGATTTCTATAGTTTAGAAAACTCACTTTTCCAACAAACAAACATTTTACAAAGGGGGCAAAAGCAGCACATATTTACCCAAAATAAAAAACTATGGACACACATATTTACCCCCCAAAAAAAACTATGGAGTATGGACACACAGGCACTTGACCCTACAACATAAGCAAACCAAATTAATTAAGGTTATAACATCCACCGCATTTGTAGGAAGCATGAGCTTTTAACTGAATCGTAAGTGTCCATAACGTCCACTGCATTTGCAGCAAGCATTGCATATATTTATAGAAAAAGAATTGCTAAGTCTTGCAATTAGAGCATGAGAGAGACCAATTTATTGCTTACAGAATGCAAAATCCACATGAATTCGCAGAGCATAATAGCTGACAGTTTGTGAAATGTAAAACCAGTACAAACTTTCGAACATTAAAAAAAATTATTAAAGAACAGGCAAAAACAATAAACGCACAAGGGAACAAGATAAGCAAACCAAATTAATTTAGGTCAGGCGAAACTAAGCGATGAATAGAAACAACAATTACGAGAGAGAGAGTGTGTGTGTGTGTTGGTGGTGGTGATGGGGGGAACCTTGTTTCTGACGGCGGGGAGGGAGAGGAGAGAGAAGAGATGGAGAGAGGAAGAAGCTTGGAGAGCAAGTTCTGGAGTTTGGAGTCGTCACACAGTGCTAAACGAGTCAGCATCCGATCCAGCATTTCTTCTATTTCCTCTTCCGATTTCTCCGTAACAGCAGCAGCTGGAGGTGACGACGACGACGATTCCGCCATTTTTGTGCTTTCTTACTCGGCGGAGACAAAACAGCAGCAGCGAGGGGAGGGAGGCGTTGGAAACAAGTCTTGTGGTTTTGTGGCCTTCTTTCTCTTTCCCTTTTACCTTATTTTCAAAAATTCTTTTCAAAAAAATCCCTCTATCCATTACGAGTGTTTTATAAAAGTACCATTGTTTTCGAAACAATTTAGGAATTTACCGTTGTTTTTAAACTATTTATAAAAATACCGTTGTTTTTTTGTCTTCATTTGGAACGCGAAATCTTTTTAACCACCGATCTGGCCTTTGAAAGTCCCAAAATTTCATCCGACGTGTATGTCTCCATCTGGGGTCGTGGGCGTGTCTTCGGTCCAAATGGATGTTTGGCGGCCAATGTCAAATACATACTTACCGTGTGCCTAAAATGAGAAGTCGATTTTATTTGAGTTTCTCTATCTTGGAACATACTTCCAGTATACTAGTTGTCTACCATACATACTTTCCGTACACTTATTGTCTAGTATACATACTTCCCATTTCTAAAATGAGAAGTCACTATAATTTGTATTGAGAACTTATTGGGAGTATTTTAAACAATCCATTTTGGACCTGAGAAGTTATTTTACACATATCATGTTGGACCTGAGAAGTTTAATTAAAGATATCATTGTAGACCTGAGAAATTAAACCATCTGCCAAACAGATTTTGTCTTATATTATCCAAGTACGTCTCATTTTGGACCTAAGAAGTATTTAAAGTATCTCTCATATTGTACTTGTGACTTTTTAACCCTCATCTTTACAAACTTCAATCGTCTTGTTTAAAGTTTGGGTGGATGGGCTACTAATATGCAAGTCTTTAAAAAAAATTGAAATATTTTGAAAATGTGATAAATGTTTTGAAATCTTTTCAATACATACTACTATTTTCAAATGTCTGAAAATGTTTTGTACGTTTTATTTTCTTTACATGCCCCTAGCAATCAGTATGAATCTCAACCCTACCACTTCGTTACTCAGAAAAAATAAATGTAAAGTTTTTAAACAAGAAATAAAAAACGAGACAAAATATTTATTAAAAGAAAAACTCGTTATTTCTTTTTCGCTCTAGTAAAAATAAATAAATAAGTGTGGATTACATATTTAATTGGCATTTTTATGTGCTTCTTCCTGTAGAGGAGCAAATGGAGATTGATGCTTGCTTAACCAAACCACAATAAATAATAGTTGGAGTTAAATCTTCAAGTTGCATTTAATGAGACTAAAGAAGCAAATAAATTAGTGTCCCCAGAGGGAAGCTAAAAGGAACATTGCGAATGCATCATTTGAGAAGGCAATGTTGGAGCTTCGACAAAGCTGTAATGTGGTATTTTAGATGTAACTTTATAATTAAGTGTGACGTGAAATTGTAGAATACTTTGTGAATATAATATGTCGATCCTCTCTCTCCCTCTTTTCCTTTTCTCTTTGTCAAGAGTTATGGCTTGCTACAATATTTATTATGTATATTCGCTAGTAATTGTTTATTTGTTAAGTATTGGACCCCTTATTTGTTGAATAAGTCTATCTTTACATTCTACCCCCCACCCAACCCCATTTCTCTTCTTGAATCTATAAACAAGAAAACCAACAATGTTGCAATTGAACATAACAACTATACTTCATTATAGACAGAAACTAACCAAAAAACGAACAAATTACAAATCTAACAACAATACTCAATACTTCAAGAGGTTAACGGCCTTTGATGCATAAAACATGAAATCGTAGAGTTACATAAATTTAAAAAAAAAATTGGGAGAAGTATGTACCCCAATCAGAAACCTTAAATACCCTAACTCTAATCAATATGTACCCCAATTTGAAATCCACCAGTATGTACCCCAATCTGTTGAGTGGAATGGTTTTAGACCGCAAACATCTTTTCAATATATGTTACTGCCACTTTAGGGCTCGAAAAACTGAATTTCAAGAGTTCGGGTATGTTTAACATTTTAAGGACTTGTTTGAGGGCTTTATGAAATGTATAGAAGCAGGGGGCGTGGGCATATCTCAAATAGCAATGAAGCCACCAGTGGACTGCATATCATTCAAAATACTGAAGAATTGAGATATCTCTAATGGATATTGCATTTAAAATGAGGCCCCAATGCAAAAAATTTAATCTGATGCAATTGAAAATATATATTGTGTAATGAAGATGCAATATATTGTGTAATGAAGATGCAATGACATTTTAATGCCCAGACCAGAGGTATGTCTTGTGCTATAGTGAATAAAACCTCTAAAGAAGTGCTTTAAATTTTCAAGCTGTGTGGCTAAGAAATATGAGAAGGGAAGAATACCCAATTCAAGTGAACAAGCAAAACATTTTCTTGTATTAAGAAACTTGCGTCCGCCATTGTGTGAATACAAATAGTTTGACCTCCCGTATTAAGAATCTTGCATCCGCCACTGTGTGAGACATTTTACAAGCATCTCAAAAGGGCTAGATTGGAATACTTATATCTTAATGGGTTCTTCCTTATTCTAATTCCAAGCCAAATGAGGAAGCAGCTCAGCAAGGCTTAGATTTCATGTTTGGATGGTGAGTAAATATTTCTAAAAAATCAGTTGGTACTATTTTCTTAGTATTTTTTTTTTTTGGAAATTATGTGGTGCTTCAAACAGCCAATATATATTAGTTCTCTGACATCCCACGGATTTTATTTTCCCTTTTAATTTTTTTTGTAAAAAACTCGAACTATTATCATAATTTGTATGCGTACATCACTTAAGTAATTATATGGGTGTTTTTTGGGCAAATTTATTCACCCATTAACCTACAGTGACTACCCACAAACAATGCGTTCACTCGTCGAGAAAAGGCTACCGGAATTCACTGTGGAGCAAGTTTCGTTGGTGAAAGGGTCCATCGATTTCATCGGATTAAATTACTACATATATCATTTACTTGAACTTCACCTAGCTAAATACCCCAATCGAAACCCTAAATACCCTAACTCTAATCAAAAACCCTAACTCTAATCACAAACCCTAAAGAGATTTAGAGAGAGAGATAGAGACGTATTGAGAGAGAGAGAGAGAGACACGAAGTGAATGCGTACCTTGGTGAAAGAGGAGCAAGATCAGTGAGGAAGAAGCTCTCCGTTCGCTCCTCGTTCTTCTCTGCTTCAATCTTCTTGATGACGCAAGTTTGAGAATGACGACTGTTTTCGTTGGAGAAGGGGAAAAAGGAAAGTTAAACGTACTTTTCAGGTTCAATATGAGTTGTATAAAATACTTCCCAGGTCTTATACGGGAAGTATGTTCTCAATTAGTACACCCAAAATCTTTTATACTTCTCAGGTACAAATTTCAAATAAAACTGACTTCTCATTTTAGACATGAGAAGTACGTATGGACACGCTGGCCAAACATCCACGCTGGACGGAGACACGTCGGATGAAATTTTGGGAGACTTCTAAGGTTGAGACTGAGAAATGGCTAAAGATCTCAGGTTCCAAATGAGAAGTACAAAACAACGGTATTTTTATAAATAGTTTGAAAACAATGGTAGATTCCTAAATTGTTTCGAAAACAACAGTACTTTTATAAAACACTCTATCCATTACCTCATTATTTTATTTCTCTCTCTATTTCTCTAATTATTATCTCATTATTTTTATTTTTAAAAACTCATTCAAACATTATCTCAAAAACTTCTTTTCAAAATCCATCTAAACACAGTTGTTTTTATAACTTTACCTCCGCAAAAGCTTATTCTCCACTATGGCCCCATTCAACTAAAAAAAAAAGTTTTATTTTAACTCAAAAATTATCTCATTCCATTAACAAAAAATTACTTTATTCTTTTTGCAAAACTAAAAACCAAAAAAGCCAAAAAAAAAACTAGTTAGAGGAGCAAGTTTTTTTTTTATAAAACTAAATATACAAAAAAACTAGTTCATGGAACAAGTTAGTTTTTTTTGCAAAAAAAAACAAAAAAACTAGTTAGTGAAACAAGTTAGTTTTTTTGCAAAACTAAAACATCCAAAAAAATCGAAAAACCAAGTCAGTGGAACACCCCCTAACTCAGTTTTTTGAATAGACTGATTTTTCACAGTTTTGATGTAATGTATTATGAGAGAATGACCTAACTCAATATTTAAAAATAATAATATTTTTTGTTAGTAGAACACCCCTCAAATCCCCAAGCGAGAAATTCTATTTCAACAATAATGAGAGGCCTTAAAAGTTCCCAAAATAATCAAATTTTCTTAGTAGTTCCTTAAAAGTTCTAAAATGACGAAAGCTGCAGTGTTTGGTAGCCTACTTTTCTACTTTATATTTTTTAATATTTGGCTTTTTAACTTTTTGGATTATGGCTAAAATGTGTTTTGAATTTGAGAAGAGTATTGAATGCATTTTACAAGGGATTATTACCTCTAGGTCTAGAAAAGAGATGTCTAATTACCACTAAGGTAAGTCACTCTTTTTTTAAGTGTAGGTTTAGGGTGCACTTTCCTATTATAGGATTTTAGTGGTTTAGACACTTTCATAAAGTACCCTAGGATTTTAGGCACTTTCATAGGGTACCCTAGTCATAGGGTACCCTTGCCATAAGGGTACCCTAGAGTTTAGGTTTAAGGTGCACTTTCCTATTATAGGGTTTTAGTAGTTTAGGAACTTTCATAGAGTACCCTAGGATTTTAGGCACTTTCATGGGGTACTCTAGTCGTAAGATACCCTAGGATTTTAGGCACTTTCATAAGGTACCCTAGTCGTAGCGTACCCTAGAATTTTAGGCACTTTCATAAGGTACCCTAGGATTTTAGGCACTTTCATAGGGTACCCAAGTCGTAAGGTACCCTAATCATAAGGGTACCCTAGTCTTAGGGTACCCTAGAGTTTAGGTTTAGGGTGCACTTTCCTATTATAAGGTTCAGTAGTTTAGGCACTTTCATAGGGTACTCGAGAATTTTATGCACTTTCATAGGGTAACCTATGATTTAGGCATTTTATACCGGATTGGGGAGTTGATGAGAATTTTTCAGAGTTGGGCTTGACCTGATGGTAATTATGGGATCCAAGAGTGACCTGATGGTAAATGTCCCATTTTACAATAGTGATAGTGTTAGTGGGAAGAAGGATGAAAATAAGCAAATTTGCTATGAGCCTCAAATGAGGAACCGATCTTTGCTGGCAACCCATGGACCCATTAACTTTTGCCCATTTCAAAATTTATGGGAGAACAGACCCTTGAAAATTTCAAAATTCAAATTAAGGCCCAAATTTCTAAGACACTGGAATATACTACATTCAAAGAGAAAGAGTGAGCGAGAGAAGAAGAGGAGATGATTCCCACCACCCCTGCCTTGATGACCACCACCGATAGCAACATTTTCCCCTCCATCACCAGCGACTACCACCACTAAAGAGCATCTTTTGGGTCCACTCCAAAGCGTGAACCTAACCTCTCTCTCTCTCTCCGACACTAACCGTGGATCTGTGCATCCTCGACGAACCCCACGGCCACCTGAAACCCTCACAATCAGATTTGGTACGTTCCTCTCTCATGTTAGATCTTAACTGCAGTTTGTTTAAAACTAGGGCTTGTTCATTAAAAATTGGGGCTTTTTACAAATTAGGATTTTTCATATCTTGCATGATTGAAGTTCATGTTTTAGCTTTACGATGGTGTGAATTTTTTTTTTTGGCCGATCAAAGAGGTTGACTGATTACATTTCTACTTGGTTAAGTTCCATGGTGTTTTAACTTTTAAAATGAGCTGGTATAGTTTCTGAGTGTCCATTTTTAGGAATTTGATTCATTAAGGTCTTAGAAAGATGATGTTGTTGAAATGGTCTTCCCACTGTGAAAACAATTAGTCCATCAGAAGGCTTAATTTTAGTCGCCACTTATTCAACCAATACATCGACTGGAAGCCTTAATTTCTATTGTCATGTCGTTTTAATTTACTTTTTCACATAAGTTACAGAATACAAGACAATGAAGAACTCATATTGCGGCAAGTTTATTCGAGATGGACACTGCTTGTAAACTTACTCGAGATGACCTTGGCATTTGTAGCCACTAAAACTATTTTAAACCATGTTTCATACATCTTAACATATCATTAGTCACTACAAGCCTGACCAAAATTCATTTGCGCCTTGAACTTCTTGCGAAGGAATCCTTGCTGAAATTGTTTACTGATAACCTCATAAGGATGGAGCTTCACCATTGAAATTCATTGTATTAATGTTGACTCACCATGTGGATTGCTGAAATGTTTCATAGATGCTTAGTTTTTGCCTTTTAATACAGGTAATGGTCCTTATTGTTGATCCATTAATGGCTTCATTTGAAGATGATGTTGAGCTACCGCAACTTTAGGAAGGGCTAAAGCAAAAGTTGATGAGGTGCAAAGCCTCGAAAATCCGAGTATCCCTGACACATTTATTCTGACATACATACGGAGAACAAACCCTCATCATGAGTATATCAGGTTGTATCCAAAGGGATTCAAGTTGTAGAAGAAGATGTCTGAGGAGATTGACTTGTAGCATATTTCCAAGTTCATATTGATGATCCACAACATGACTGCACAATCAATCCAATTAGTTGCTACAATAGTGGCAATGCGAAGCCTGCAAAAGCCGTATTTCAATTGTGAATTGTAATGTAGAATGGAAAACACCCGGCATGGGTTTACATGTGTATTTGGATTGTGAATGGAGTTTAGTTAATGAAATCTGATCATCCACTTGTTAATAATGCTTATGATGATTATAAAAGCTCTCAATTTTTTATGTTGTTTGTTTGAGACACTAGACACTAGGCGTCGTCCTGTCAAATTTTTTTTTTTCAAAAGCTCTCAATTTTTTTTAAACTCGACAAATGGTACATCGAGGAGAAAACACCATATCCAAGCACAAGTGCCAAGATGAGGAACGACAACACATCAAGCAAAAGGCTAAATTAGAAAACAAAAAGAAAAAGAAAGAGGAATCCAGTAGCAGACTGTCTAGAAATTGGACAATTCCCACATGGACAATACAAGCAAAACTAAGCTAAATAGTAAAAATATCAAATCTGGAAAGGGACAAAGTATCACTTGCAATAAATTTCACACTCGATAATCAAAAACCACAACAGATCCCTCTTTGCGTAGATAATGAGATTAATTCACTTTGCCATGTCATTAATACAAAACATATCCAAATACCAAATCTGCCTTAGATATAACTTCCTTGAACTAGAAGAAGCTTTGGGGACAAAATCACTAGCTAGCTACTGAAAATATCACCATGTTTTGCAAGATAGATTCCCTTCAACTACTTAATCAACCCAGAAAAAATATTCGCCAAACTTGCTAGAAAACAACAAAATGCAGTGTCATTAGGACATGAAACAATACGGATACGAGATACCCGAACTTCGATATACAGTAAAATTATACCTTACACATCCAAATCAAAACAGAGATTCATTAAGGTCTATGTTCCACGCGCCAACAAATCCTACACTCCCCCTGCGATAGCTGAAAAACATAACCATTTCTCAATAGAGTATCTTGCCCAAAACAAAAACAAAAAATTTGAAAGGCCTTTTGGTCTCCTCATCTTGGAACTCGAAGAAGTAACAGGCCCCCACTTGCTTGATCTTGATCCTACCATAATCTTTTCAGATTCTCCTGGCTGTGGCACTTAGCAAAGGGAAAGCCATCTTGCCATCTAAAAAGTATCCAATTAGGCAGTTGTTCCAAGTCCTGTCATTAACATGAATGTCATCCAATTCTACAACAACATCTTCACCTTTCTATAATTCAGGATAATGATTAAGCTTCATGCATGACATCTGAACGGTTTTGAGTGTGAAACAAAGCAGCCCAGTCCTTGGGTTTAGTTGGTTGATTGGTCTTTCGGTCGATGGGTTGAGTTTTGGGATCATATTTGCTTTGGGAATCTAAATTATTGGTTGATTTTAATGGTACATGGCTAGGAGGAGTGGTGGAACCCTATTTTCAGCGAATTACCTGCAGTTGTGCTCGAAGATGCCCCTTCTGGATTGATTTCCTTAGCTCGAAGAAGATTGAGTTGGGATTTAAGTTTAGAGCAGTCAACCCCCGTACCAGCCTTTTGCATCTCTACCTCAATAGCTTGGACCAGATGAGCTATCATCTCCTCCTCCTTTAATCGTTCCTTTTCCTGCTTGAAGACTTATTGGAGCTTACAAGCGGAATTAAGGTTCGATTTGGTAGGGCTATAAAGAGTAAAGGAAGGAATGGATGTGGTATTTGTTCTTGTAGGTTTGAGAACCCATGGATTTTGGTTAGATTATATATCGATTTCAGAAACTATTGTCTCTATCTTTGAATCCGAGATTTTGGAAATAGGGTTTTTAAGTAGATCAATGTCTGAGGATTTCTGGTGTTGAGGGTAAAGGTCTATAGGTTTAAATGGTGTAAACTTTGTGGGTGTGGAGAACGCCACACCAGGATTCAATAACTTGCTGTAAATCGGATTGCCCGAAGTTGCTGCACTGAAAGGGGTATCGCAAACTTCAGAACCCAGATCTGGATAGTGTAGCCTTCTTCCGTTGGAGATGAAGGAGAGCTCGCCATTTCTAGGGTTTCCTCAGAGATTGCACAAATTGCTAGAGAGAGAAGGTCTAACCCGTTGTTTTTCAAAAACTAACACCTAGTAGTTTAACAACTCATCTTCAACGTATGCGATTTTTTTTGGATAAATAAGCTTGAAATAGAAAAAAGGCTAACCGGATGTACAACCTACAAGGGGCATACCCCAGGAGGACAAAAGAGAAGACAGAGAAGATAAAGAAAAGAAAGAAAATTGCAAAACCAGCAAAATCGAAATGGGAAGGATTGGGGAAAACCAACTTTTTTGGGTGATTCAGCTTGAAATTAAAAGGGGTTAAGCGAATGTACAGCCTAAAGGGGCAGACCCCAGGGAGGACTTAAAAAAAAATGCGTACACCCCCGGCTCAACCCGTCGGGTGGGCATTTTGGAAGTCCTAGCACAACCCGCTAGGGTAGGGATAAATGAGCAAAAGATCCAAATTATATTAACCTGCAGGTTGATAATGTGAAAAGCTACTGCCTTATGCGTGAGATTAAGGGTTGGTTTGGGTGAATTGAAAAAACTAGTTTTTTGGTTTTATCCTTATTCAAATTTTGGATTATTTTTCGTCTTTATTCAAAAAAATTTAAATTTGGTCTATAATTTTATACTTGTTAGATTCCTCTCGTCGAGACAAACCAAGAAACCACAAAAAATCGACCGAAAACCAACAAATGCAAATTTTTTTTGAATAAGGACAAAACCAAAAAACTAGTTTTTTCAATTCACCCAAACCAACCCTAAAGGTAACTTTCTCCATGCGCGAAATCAAAGGGCCCACAAAGGGCTGATGTTGGCAGCAGAATTTTAACCATTGAACACATGGGGGTACAGCTATCCCCGGATGTGGACCTGTTGAAGCTTCTGAGTGACCATCAGAGGGTTTGAAAAACAGGTCGAACAAGTACTACTACAACTGGACCCCACCTTTCCATCTGCTTTTGCGTGTAAAATCCAATAGAGTACTTGGAACGCGTGTAAAATCCAATAGAAAGAGCAACCTTAGCTACGGTTTCCGTTAAAGTCACACGGTGTAGTTGGCTTTCAACTGGATAGGTGGGCCCAGCCAACATACTTTGAACCGGATGATGTGGGACAGCTGAGAAATGGTGTACCCACTTTGACTGTTGCACCAGGAGCTAAACAGCTATAAAAGTGTGTGGTAAAAGTGTACGCATAAGTCTGTTGTTCAAGGACCATGGCCCCACCTTTGATTTTGAGTGCACTACTGGACCATTTTGAATTTCTCGAGTTGACCAAAAGGTTTTGCGAAATTGGCCCATGGGCCCCAATGTCATCTTCCTCAGAGAGGACGTGAAAAACCAGTGTTTCCCTTCCTCAACATGAACCCAGATTTACACCAATTTTCCGTACAACAAATCAAAATTGATGATTAAAAATGGCCTAAATTTATGTAAAACAACCCCAAAAATGGAACTCAAGGATTCCAATAAAATAGAACCAACGCATAATAGAGGAACCCATATCTAAACCTGACATAGCCTTACCTAGGCGCCTGGGTCCACAATGGCATTACCCCTTCCACCGTGACACCATCGACACATAGAGGAGGAGAACTGATATGCAAGGAAGAATAGCGGCTGTGCTAGAACTAGAGCTCAGATCTATAATGCGTGAAACCCTTCCATGGATCCTTTGTACTGGGACGACCCACCCTTAAACTCACCCAGAAAGGAGCTCAAGCTGGCGAGAACTCCATGGATGAAGCCTGGTGAAAACCTTCAGAAGGTGGGTTTCGTACAGTTAGGAGAGATGAGGAACACGCCCCCATCTGGTTTTGTGTTTCATCATGAAGCTCTTCTTTTGCAACCCAAAGGTTGCCTTGAGCAACTAGGTACCAGATTTCCAGGGGAAGGCTAACTTGGCTACACGGGATATCCTAAATGAAAGGGAGATATGGGTTCCTCTATTATAAAAACAGTAGGAGAAGTGTTTCTAAGCCATCTATGTAGAGGGCATTGAAACTTGCAAAAGTTATCTAAAATGATCTTCTATGAATCTTGAGACTGTGAACAACAGTGTGGGACATGGACAGTAGGATGGAACCCGTGAACTTCCAAATTGTAACTCGTGTTGACTTTGGTTGAGAAGATTGTTCCAGAGGACACCCCTCTCTGGCATAGGTGAAGCCCACATAGTGGGATGGGGATGAATTATAATGATATAAGCGGTAGGTACAACCCCCAATGCCTAGGTATCCAAATGAATCACACTACTTGATGGCAATGCAAGCCATACAATATAGTAACAAAACAACTACAGAGCAACAATCATTATTAAAGACCGCAGGTCATACCCAATAACAATCAGCAGCAACTTGGTTGTGTATTAGCATCACGTGGAACTCCAGCTAGAATACTGGCTTGATCATCACCGAGAAAGTGCATACAAGATATGATCAACATTGCTCAACCCCTCAATCTGAACTGTGATCGAGCAACAGCAACAGAATGTAACAGCGGAAGCACGTATGGAGCAACAACAGATTGTAACAACAGAGACACATAGCAGTAGAAAAAAATAACCCCAACAGATCAATACATGTAGCAACACGTGACAACAGTATAAAAGATTACACCTTGGTAGATTAACATCTACAGCAGTAGCACAGCAGCAGCAGATAATATATTCCTAAGTAGATTAACACACATAAGGTTAACAATAGCAGATCACCATTTCACTACTTTTGAAAATTTGGACAACAACTGGCTTGAAAATGATGCAATCAAGATAACACAACTAACTCATGCAGTTTGTAATTGGAAACAAACAACAACAAGCCTTTCAAGAGAGAAAAGAGATGGTAGCCTCAACATTACAAGTAACATTAAATTCCAGGAATCACCACTGGAAATCCAATACAGCAGCAAATGTATCAATAAACCAATACCACATATCAATAGAATATGCAATGTTGGAATAAAAGAAACCTAGTTGTGTGGCTCACACTTCAACTCCCTTGAACACTCACAACTTCTAAATCCCTCTCTAAGGTTCCAATCTCCCTCATTAAATTCTCAATTATGATTCTCCAACTGTAAGTACTCTCCACTCAAAAGGAAAGTCTAAGGCCCAAAACACTCAACTCACTGGAACACACATTTTAAGTTGGTCACACACATTCATCAGTAAGGAGATCCAACAATGGAGTGCATTGAACTTGAAGGGAAGAGCAGCTTACCAAACCTTCACTAGTAATCTTGACATTGAACCTACAAATAAAGTACCTAAAAGTAACCTACATGGAAAATTCTGCACAAACTGATTTAGTAAAATGGAGCATGAGCATTTATGGATGGAGAACCCAATTCCTGATGAGCCATTGAGATTGATGTCCTTGGGGAAGTTTTTTTAATCATAACAATCTATGTCTCATCATAGAGTGGATCTTTTGAACTACAACTTGCTCAGAACATGCCACATTTTGAAATTTTATGAAGTTTCTCTCAATCCAAACACGATAGATTGAGTTGGTAAATGCTAATTTTATCATGAGATTCTTCAATGATTTGCCTTTAAGGGATGATATAAAAGATATCCAGTTGGTCCAAGATTTGGAAGGCCACACTTCATTAAGAAACTCAGAGACTTGAGTCCAAACCTGGGAGGTATAGGGACAATTAAAGAACAAATGATCATGACTCTTTTGGCCAGCGCAAAAACTGCAGCAGGAATGTGTTTTAGTACCAAATGTAACCAATCTATCCTCAGTGTACAATTTGTTATGCACAGTAACCCAGGCAATGAGACTACACTTAGGTATGTGCCCAGAAAACCATAGGCAATTGTACCAAGGAACCTTAGGAAAATAGATTCTTAACTGATTCCACATGGATGCAATACTCTAGCTACCATTGGTGGTGAGTGTCCACCTGAAGTAGTCAATAGTCAAGTTAGGCTCAGGAAGTGTAGACATGGAGGACCTTACCTCATTGAGTTCTATGGTTTGGGTTATAGGAAAAGCCCACTTAGAGTTTCTGATGATTGCATACACTTTAGCTTCTTTAGGGAGGCTAGAATCATATATAATTCGAGGCCAAACCTCTCCAACAAGTGGGCCAAGAGGATGCCAGTTATCAAACCAAAGGGAAGTGTTTTCCCCATTGCCAATTATGCCTTTAATGTGAGGCTGTACTATGGGTCTATGACTGAGAATTTTCCTCCAAACCCATGAGGGGATTACTAGGCATTTTGACTTCCCATAAGCTTTTCCCTTTTAGTAAGTAGGACTTAACCCATTAACACCACATGGATTGCTCACCTCCAGATATGAGAAACCAAATATGATTGGAAATGGCAACTTTGTTCCAAATGTGCATAGACTTAAATCCCAGCCTCCCTTCTTGTCTAGGTGAGCAAAGATGATCCCAAGAAACTTTGGCACCTGATTTTTTCAAATCAGGGCCAGACCAAAAGAAAGCTCTCAATATTGCCTTAAACTTCTTAATGACTTTCTTTGCAAGAATGAAAATGGAGGACCAGTAGGTTTGCATGGAGAACAGAATACTCTTAATGAGTTGTACTCTACCAGCATAAGGTCTTTTATTTTCCCAAGACTTGGTCTTAGTGGTTATTTTTATCAATTAATGGCTTACAGTCAATATGCTTCAACATATGCTATGCCCCATCTTGCACGATGAACTCATCTGTAGTTCAAAGAGAAGAAAACAACCCCCCACAAGAATGAACATTGAGATACCTCAGCAAATCCAGAAACCATACGGGAAGTGCTCCCACCGCCATGACACCAACTTCACATAGCGAGAATGGAGAACTGATTTAAAGAGTGATACACAAAAGGTTTTTGAATGAGTAGAGCACCTCCATTTCAAATAGATGATGAGCCATTTTGCAAGATGAGTATGTGATATCTGCCAAGGATAACTAACCCAAAACAGATTGTGAAGTAATTGCAGAACCAGATTAGGAAAAGAAATCCCAAATATGGTCTTTCTCTCTCTAGGAATTCTAGAGAGAAGGCAAAGCCCCTTGAAAGGCCTTACAATTCAAAGGGTTTTCCTTTATGCAAACATATTGGTCCTCTCTCTTTATTTTACCTATGAAGGTCATTAAAGAGGTTGAATCTACTCTTAAGGCCTTCCTTTGGTTTGGCTCTGACCTAAAAAAATTTGGTGCCAAAGTCTCTTGGGAGCATTTATGCTCCCCCAAACAAGAAGGTGGTCTTGGGTTCAAAGCAATTCAAATTTGGAACAAAGCTGCAATAGCAAAACACATTTGGTTCCTCATCTCAAGTGGTGAGCAATCTATGTGGTGCCAATGGGTTAAGTCGTATTTGCTCAAGGGCAAAAGTTTTTGGGAGATCAAAGTTCCTGGTAATCCCTCCTGGGTATGGAGGAAAATCCTAAATCTTAGGAAAATTGTGCTTCCCCACATCAAGGTCACCATTGGTAATGGTAGAACTACATCCCCATGTATGACAATTGGACTACACTTAGCCCTCTTGCAACCAGATCTGGACCAAGAATAATTTATGACTCTAGCCTTGCCAAAGATTCTACTGTCTTTATTATCATTAGAGACACTAATTGGGCATTTCCCATTACTCAGACCATTTAGCTTAATGAGGTTAAAGCTAGTCTTTCATCCATCCTTGCACCTAATGAGAGTACGGAGGATCAACACCATTGGACTCTCAATACCTATGGTAAGTTCACTATTTACTCATTGTGGAACCATCTTAGAACTACATTCCCTAAGGTCCCATGGAGTAAGTGCATTTGGTTCCCTGGACACATTCCAAAATGCAGCTTCATTTCATGGATTGTTATCCAACATAGGCTTTGCAATGAGAACAAATTGGTGTTATTTGGCCCCAAATCTATTTCCAAATTCTCATTTTGCCAAGGAAGTGAAGATCATAACCACCTTTTCTTCAACTGCCCTTATACCTCTCGGGTGTGGAACCAAATCCTCTCTTTCATTGACATTAATTGGGCTCCTAGATCCTGGGATAATTGGATCAATCATATAGCAACAATCAAAGGCAAAACATTGAGATCCCTTTTAATCAAGTTGGTCTTTACTTCCATTTCCACAATTTATCTTGTTTGGATTGAGGGGAATACATGCAAGTTCCAAAACAAAGCTTGACAATATATCTAGTAGTGAGCAAGATCTTCTTCTTTTTTTGTGGTAATTTAACTTGAAATTAAAAGGGGTTAAGCAAATGTACGGCCTACAAGGGGCATACCCCAGGGAGTACAAAATCAAAATAAAGAAAAGAAACGAAATTGCATACTCCTCGACACACTCCGCCAGGGTGGGAAAATAGGATGCCCTTGCACAACCCGCAAGGACAGGGATAATTATACATAACAAGCATGACAAAGTTTGTGTGCACTTCGCATGAAGTACTTGAAGTAATTTTCAAACAAAACATGTGCATCAGAATACAAATTTCCAATAAAGTCAAAAGGTGTTGCTATTGAATACTCCACTTCAACCAAAGTGGGTAATCATTTCCACAGTCAGATCACGGGAAACTTGGGTTAAGGTCCCCTTGATCATTTTCCATGGTTAGATTTTCCGACGAGTTTTTACAGTTGTGCTTCTTTAGGTCACCGAGTACAACTGTACACTGTGGGACCATTAGTTGTTCTCGATGTGACCCAGGGGTGCTCCCAATAAACTTCTGCAAAATTATCACGTGCTTGTGCACTCTTTTTAGAACAAGTAGGAAGCCCACTCGCATAGGAGAATTAACATGCACCGATAAGCTCCAAACGGGCGTACATGAGGGAGAGGGCCTACATCACTGAGCTCCCCTTAGCAACCAGAACCGATTGTGGTATTACCCTCACCACTGGGACATTGGGACACTTAGCGGGAGGAACTAGACCATGGTGGAAGAGACAACTTCAGGACCTCAGGTCACAAATACCTCTGTGAGAAGCATATTCTGAGCGCAGGTTATGGTTATTTGTTGAAATAGAGTTGATTTCCTCTAAAAAAAATACCCAGATAATGGCTGTGGCAGCTTGTGAACACCATCAAAATGATGGGTCTTGTACTCTTGAACTGGAAGAGGACATTGGTAGCCTCCATACGTGGTGTGAAAACCATGCGATTATCCAGCCATGAAATGGACCAGATTGTTGGTTAGAGTCATTGTCAGTGTTGGAGATTTCAAACAATGAACTGGGTTTAAGCGTACAACAAACAATCCACTAGGCTGCAACAGAGCAACTTCCTAAGAAAATCTACAACTAGCTCGAGTCAAAAACAAGATGAAACCAAGTACCATCTTCAACACCACGCCCTAACTAGACTAGAACCCGTATGGAATTACCTCTTTGCCGTGACACCAAGACACCTAACAGAAGAGAACTAAAACCGTAGAGGTGGAATCGAAAGAAAATCTCAGATCCATAAAGTTTTTTAGGGGGACTTACCCAAAAAAGAGCCCTAGCTGATGTTCGGACTCCATGGATGAAGCTCCAAGAAAACCCCTTGTGGAAGCTAAAATGCAGATTATAGAAGAACTATTGATGGTTTGAACCTATCTATTGATGGATTTGGAAATCCACTTTGCGTCTGTTGTTAACCATTATTGTCTGAACAACTTTGGAGCCGCCCGTGACTAAACTCCAATCTCTGAATGAGACAAACAGAAAGATTGAAAGCCAAAACCAAACATGTGTAATTAGTGGACGTGATAGTGAACATAAGCCTTCAATCAATTGATTGAGGAAAGATCTGTAAAAATTTTGAGTAAGGGGAGTGCATTCTCTTCTATTTCTGGAGAGAGCAGCTCTCAACCCCACGTTGTCTTGACTTAGCAAGATCTATTCATTGGTAAGATATAGGCTTTTGTCTCTTGAGAATCTTCCTCAGGGGACCTAGTCTCACAGATTATCAGTCAATTGGAGGATCACATTACACTACTGATTGATCTTTCTTTGCAGGTGTGACACATAATGATATTCTTTTTCAATTATCAAACACAAAATGGCAGGGAGAATTCATTTGCGGAGGAACCTATCACACATCCTATCATTGGAAGAGGTATGCCTTATCTTCTATTCTCAGGCCTTATTGGTATTCTTGTTGGTTTGTTCAACCACTTTGAGTTATGTGAACCACTATAATTGAGTGCCCGTGTGAGAGTGTGATTGAGCTCCTAAGTTCCTGGAGAGAGGAGGTAATAAATAGTTGGGGAATATGGTGAGGCTTAGGTGAGGGTGTTCTGGAACCTTAGAGAGTGTATTGATGTGTGGGACTTCGAGGAAGTTGAAGGGTGAGACACTATCACTGTGTTCACTTCACATTTCCTAAAAAAATTTCAAAAAGATTCTTTCCCCATCTCTCATTTCTCCAATCATTAATCACATTTCTCTCTACTCATTTCCCTCTCTCCAATTATTATTCTCATTTCTCTCTCTATTTCTCTCTCTCCCTCTCTCTAATTATTACTTTTTCCAAAAACTCATCCAAACACTATCTCAAAAAATTCTTCTCAAAACTCTCAACCAAACAAAGCCATATATCTTTAGGATAAACTGTTTCATCAAGGAAGTTTTGAGCTCTATTTATGCAGTCCCTGATTTTGTGTTCTACTAGTGATGTGGTCTGTGCCATAATTTATTGCCCCAGTTTGCTTCAACTTGAATTAACTGTTGTTGTATACAAGATGCAAATCATGTGATGTCCTTTGTGAGGACTGCAAATGCTAAGATCAGGTCTATCTGGTTGTTGCTCGTTCACTCTGCTAGTGCTAGCTGGAATTGTAATCAGATTGTATTTTCTTTTTGCTGCTGGATTTACATCGTGTGGGTTATTCTCTTTTGAGTGAAACTGTTCATCTGTGATTTACTAGCAGTGATCTGCTTGTGCTGTAGTTTGTAGTCTGATTTTCTGGATTGTTAATGTTGCTGCCTAGATCATGTTGTTAGTGTATGTTCCCATTTGAATGAAACTGTCCACTGTCCATTTTGTGATTTACAAGCAGTGAGCTGTTAGTGCCGCAGTTAGTAGTCCAGTTCATTCCATTTGTTGGTGATGGATGTTCATTTAAAAGTGTTGTTAGTAGTCCAATTCATTTCAAAGCGTTGTTTTTCTCTGAGTTATATTGTATAAGGTGTGGCTTTTTGTTCATATTTTGCCTATCCTTGGGGGGTTGTCCCTTGGATTTTGATATCCCTTCGGGAGGGGGATGTCCCCCCGTGTAGGTAGTCCCGCTTGTGATTATGGTTGCATGGGTGTTTTGGTCTTGGAAATTTGGTTCTAAAGTTGACTATAATTCATCATGATCTACCATCAATTCCATCCAGTTCCGTTAATCAGTCTATGAAGTACCAAACAGAATGTGAAGCATGCCATCCTACTCTGTTTAAGTTTTCTGATATGTTAAAGATAGAAAGCTAGTTTCAAGCTACAGTAAAAAAAAAGATCATATCACTAGTTTTTGATGAAGATCATAATACTTGTTCTATTTTCTCTTGCTTGGTAATGGTTGTGCAATTGGAGTTTGGTTGTGGTCGTTTTCTGCGTTTGGTGGAGATTGACATAGGTCCGAAGGCGTGGTTACTTAGGTTTAATGGGCCAAGTTTCAGCGGGCTGGGGTTCTTCGGAGGGGACAGAGTTTACTCTGGGGCTGACCCTAGTCATGGTTCTACCATAGTACGGTTCGAAGGTCTCATCCACCTCTTACCCTATGTTCTTTTTGCGAGTATTGCTTTCATTATAGGGGCACTTTGTTCTATTTCAGTTGTTTAATACTCGAGTGTACTTCTCGATTGGGGTTTGACTATCTTGTAGTTTGGATTAGGCTTGTGGGAGTGGGCGACAAAGTAGGGTATGTGTCCCACAGGTTCTTTCGGGGAGTTATCTTGTGGGTACTGAATGCCAAAAATCAAAAGCTCCTTGTTTGGTTTGGGCTACACCGATATTGGTCCCAAGTGAGTGGTCGGTCATCTTATGGATTGTTTAGCCATAATATGACTGACTTCGTGCTTATACAATTGTTGTACTTCTTGATTGGGCTAGTGGCTATGGAACCTAGATTAGGCATGTGGGAGCGGGTGACAGAGTAGGCATGTGACCTAAGGGTTTTATGGGGGAGTGCCCTTGTATGTTCTGATTGCTGAAAATCAGAAGCTCCTTGTTTGGTTTGGGTTGCTCTATTGTTGGTCCCAATTGAGTTGGTCATTCTATGTATTAGTTACCATAAATTGTGATGTTCAAAAACATTGATATTTGGAAACTATTTTATACCCATCCCTGCGGGTGGAACCAACATCTCTTTCCCTCCTCGGCGGGTTGTGCCGGGGAGTACGCACAGTTTGATTTTCACTACTTATCCCTATCCTTGCTAGTTGTGCAAGGGCACATTATCTTTCGATTATTGCTTTATTGCTCATTTATAACTATGCTAGCGGGATGGGCCATTACTCTCATTTTCCCAACCCGACAGGTTGCGCCAGGGACCACGCACTTTTTTACTTTTCTTTTTGCTTTTTTTTTTGTCGTCCCTAGGGTATGCCCCTTGTAACCTGTACATTCAATTAACCCCTTTTAATTTCAAGCTAATTTACCCAAAAATAAATAAATTAAAACACATTGACTGCAAATCCATGACAGACAGAATCACATCAAAAACCAAAACTTGGACCAATACGGGACTTAAGCTATGTTGGTAGAGTCCAATTGATTAAGAATGTCATTTTTTCAAAGCAAACTTATTGGTCTTCCCTCTTTATACTTCCCAAGAAAGTCATTAAGGAGGTTGAGACCATCCTAAGATCCTTCATATGGTCTGGTCTTCAAGGAGACTACGGCCAAAGTATCCTGGGAGCACTTGTGTTGCCCCAAGCAGGAGGGTGGCTTGGGTTTCAAATCCATACTTATATGGAACAAAGCTGCCATTGCTCAACACATTTGGTTCCTCATCTCTCGTGGGGAACAATCTATGTGGTGCCATGGGTTAAGTCATACTTACTCAAGGGGAAAAGTTTTGGAGAAGTTAAGATGCCTAGTTTACCCTCTAGGGTTATGAGGAAACTTCTCAATCTTAGGCCCATTGTGCATCACACATTAAAGTTTGTTATTGGTAATGGTAGATCCACATCATTATGGCATGATAATTGGCACCCTTTTGGCTCTATTACTAACAAATTTGGTTCCAGAGTTATTTATGACTCTAGACTCACCAAAGATGCCATTGTGGCTGCCATTATAAGAGGCTCTAATTTGTGTCTCCCCATTACTCAAACCTTTGAGCTTAATGAGATTAGGGATACTATTAGTTCTCTACCCAACCCAAACCAGGAATATTTTTGGATAATTACCAAACTAGGAACTTGAGGACCACCATAGATGGATCCTTAATTCTAGTGGTGAATTCACCATCTATTGCCTATGGGTTGAACTCAAAACACATTACCCCAAGGTCCCATGGCACAAAAGCATTTGGTTCCCTGGCCATATCCCTAAGAGTAGCATGATTACATGGATTGCTATTCATAGCAGACTCTATACTAGAGACAGGTTGGTCTTGTTTGGCACCATCCCTGTCTCCTATTGTAGTTTTTGTTTAGGTGTGGAGACTCATGATCACCTATTCTTCAATTTTATTTATTTTTGGGTAAATAAGCTTGAAATTTAAAGGGTTTAAACAAATGTACAGCCTACAAGGGGCATACCCCAAGGAGGATAAAATGAAAAAGAAAGAAAAAGAAAGAAAAGAAAAGTGCGTGGTCCTCAGCACAACCCGCCAGGGTGGGAAAATAAGAATTACTGGCACATCCTGCCAGCATAGGTGTAAATAAGCTAAAACAATAAGTGAAACAGATAATTATTTAATTCCATGCACAACCTACAAGGCTAGGATAATAGCAAAACATGCACATAATTGGGTAAGATGTAGTGGGTCCAAGAAGGCCCCAATGTATGAAATGTGATTCGCCCGTGCTTGCGTCCCATTAGCCTAGCTATCCCAAAGGAAAGAAAGGCATCAAGGACATGAGCAAGGGCGATGCGGAAGAACCATATGTAAGTGGTCAAAATGTCAAATGCCTCCCCAAAGTAAGGGAGATACGAAGAACAATGAACACATCAACTCATATGCTTAAGATGCGCCTAATCTTCACTACGGTAGTAACAACAACAGAAAACTCAGCTCCAAGGGTATGAGTCTTTAGTGTAACACCAACAAAAGCCCAAGGGAACTCCCTATAGAACCCTACGCCAAACACAAGCCTAGTCCACCCGAAGCTGCAAACACCCTCATCCAAGCTCCATAGTCGTCATAATAACCTATAAAAGATAGAGCAAGATCATGAAAGTAAAAGAATCGTCCGCGGTGCTAACAAATACAAGGATAGGCTAGGGGTAGGTGAGCTCCCCAACCAGCCCCAAGGAATAATCCTCGGATCAGAGAAAACCAGGTCACTACTTTGTAGAACACATCTTATGGCAATCTCCGTCGTCGGGCTTTGAACACACACAATCACCCAAATGGTGCAACTATCCTGATCCATAACTCCCCGCACAGGGTAAACATAAGAGTGCCTCCTATAATGTAAATGGTACACGCAAAAGGAAAATGGGGTCAGAGGTGGATTAGACCTCCAAACAGTGCTAAGGCTGAATCATGACTAGGGCCAGCCCTAGTTTAAACTCCGTCCCCTTCGGAGAACCCCAGCCCGCAGAAACTACACCCATCAAACCTAAGTAACCACGCCCTCGGACCAAAGTCAATCTCCATCAAATGCCCAAAACCAGCCACAACCAGACTCCAATAGCACAACCATTACCAAGCAAGAGAAACTAGAACAAAGTGCCCCCTATGATGACAGCAGTACTCACAAAGGGAACTCAGGGTTAGAGGTGGATGAGACCTCCGAAACGTGCTATGGTAGAACCATGACTAGAGTCAGCCCTAAAGTATACTTCATCCCTTTCGGAGAACCCCAGCCTGTAGAAACTTGGCCCATCAAACCTAAGCAACCACGCCTTCAGACCTAAGTCAATCTCCACCAAACGCCGAAAATAGCCACAACCAAACGTCAATCTCCACCAATTGCTCAACTAGCCTTCAGACCTAAGTCAATCTCGTAGGTTCCCATGCCAACTCAAGTGACGTTGCAGAAGAATTGAGCCACCAATGGACCAGTACTACATTCTCATCTCATATCATCATTGTTACATATTTCCTTTTGACATTTGTTTCTCCTCTCTCTTCTTTAGATGAGTGTGAAACACATGGTTGTAGGCAATTTTAGCTGTTTGGCATAGGTTTCAATTTTCTTTCTTTTTTTCTTTTCTTTTTCTTTTCCTCCTGGGGTATGCCCCTTGTAGGCTGTATATTCGGTTAGCCCCCCTTTTATTTCAAGCTTATTTACCTTAGAAAAAAATACTATAGCTAATCAACAATTGTTGGCACTAATTCTAATTAATTTAATTATCGAGTCCTGTCGCTAAAATGAAACTTTTTAATAGATGAGATCATTAGACTAACTCTATCAACCACCAATAATTCTGGACATTAAACAACCAAGAACAATCATACATCTCCACACCACATACACATCTGATATCCAAAATTTAAAATAAAGAATTGTTCTAAGGTCCATTATAGCTTTTTGTAACATGTCTACTCCACCTCTTAGTTCCATAACTCCTTAATCCACATTTTTTGCATTTTCTAAGGTGTAAGGTCCACTCTCTATTTTTAATAGACAAATATACCCTCACATTAAATTAAATACATAAGCACTCTCGCCAGAATGTCACCGGCGCCGGAAATTCACCGGAAATGTCGTTGGAAAAGTCCACCGAAAAATTATGCCGGTGCCGGAAAAGTTGCTAGAAAATTAGACTCCTCCAGAAAAGTCGTCGGTGTAGATAACTGTGGACGGCCCACAGAGATTGTGTCGCGTCGCGCACGAAAAAGATTGTGATTTGTTAGAGTCGCCACCCAGATTTGAGGTCCGAATCCGAGAAACCGATAAAAATATGACTTGTTTGCCAATTGAAAAGATTTTTTTGATCACTACGAAACCAGAAATTTCTCGGATTTGGGGGTTTGGTTACGAGAGGGGAAGAATAAACAGATTGATCTCATAAATAATGATAAAAGAAGAAAATCACAATATTTTTGCAAAGAAAATACTTTGAAAAGAAGGGATCCAGACTGTAATCATAACAATAAAACCACACACACACCCAAACTGGAATAAACCATGATCCATTATCAAAATATCCAAGAACCAATTATCTGCTCAAGAACAGCTTGAGCGCTCAAGGTGAGTGGCTTTGAGCGCTCAAGCCATTAAGTGATTTTCTGGTTTTTATTAATAAAAAGGATTCTGGATGATTCTCAGGACCATAAGTGCATAGTATGAAGGTGCATGAGGTACCAAAGACACTGTTTGATACCCATACACAAGATTTTCAAAGGCTTTGGGACTTGATTGTCATAAAATAGCTAATTTTAGCTCATGCAAATGGTTTTGAAGCAAAAACATGAACTTTTTGAGAACCAAAAGAGCACTGCTAACTATTAAAGACAATCAAGACCAACAGAAAGCTCAAAACTTGATAAAACAGAAAACTGCCCAGAATTTAGTTTGAGCGCTTAAGGCTATAGGCTTGAGCGCTCAACCCCAATTTCACCTGCAGATTTTGATAATGTTTTTGAACAACTTTCTGACCTTCGTGAGTTCAATTGAAGTATAAAGAACTTAATTGAACTCACTAGTCACCCTCAGATGAACCAGAAAAGTGAAAACCACTTGTTAAACTACCTTTTTCACTCGATTGAAAGCTTGAACTTGATGATGGGTTTGAGAATCAACAAATTTTGGTGTTTCTGGCTAGTATTGTGGATGGATGATGGAGATTATGAAGTTAATTGATGAACATGAGTTGAATTTTTGGGTTTAGCAGGTGGTTTTTGGTAGGTGGTTTTGATGCGAAAAATGGTTTTGTAGAGAGAGAGAGAGGGAGGACGATTACTGGGAGTATAGTGCACTGAAGTATGAGAATGGTGAACCCTCAATCAGGAAGTAGTGGGGGGGGGGGGTTTATATAGAGTGAGTGGAGGGAAAGAAAGTAGAGAGAGATAGTGGGTTTATGCCTTAGGTGTATTTTTAGATGTATATTGTAGCAATGTAAGGTGTATTATACATGCACAATACGTATAGAAGTGGTTAGACGTTCCACTCTGCATGAAATCTCATGATTAGATACTCTGCAGATTTCTGACTGGTTCAGAGTTGAGCGCTCAAAGCCATGGGCTTGAGCGCTCAAGGTGCTCTTCACTGGTTGAGCGCTCAAGGCTCTTGGTGGCAAGTTGCTGGTTTGGCTTGGTTTAACAAGGCTTGGTTTAGTTTAGGTTATTTGGAGGTGTTTGGTTGATTTTTGATCAAATTCAAGCTATCTTCACAAGTTTCGGGTGGTTATGATTGGTTCGTTCTCATCATTGGGAATGCTCGAGCGTATCCTGGGTTTAAAATCGGGATGTCTACAATAACCATATCTAGAATCATAAGAGGTGGTTATCTAGACTCACAAGATGTGGTTATTTGTACCATATATCTTTTTTTTTAAAGCCTAGTGGGTTCAGATGTGGTTATCTAGACTAAAAAGATGTGGTTATTTGGACTAATATTTACAACAATTCTTTAAACAAAATACTTGGGAAGCCAGACACCACTACACACAGCTCCCTCTCTAAATGACTTATTTTGTTTTATTCCTTTCTCAATCACAATATTTGTTGACCATAGCTGACCCACCACTAATGAATTTACAATACATTTTTTTTTGTAATAAAATCAGTATTCATCACTTGTACTATTGAGTTGTACTACTCATGCAAAAAAGCTGTCCCATCACTAATGAATTTACATTACATATTTTTTTTTAATAAAATCAATATTCATCGCTTGTACTATTGAGTTGCACTACTCATGCAAAAAAGCAGACAACAAAAAAACATTGCAAAAGTAGGACAAAAGGTGCAGAACTACATCAAAGCAAATAGTGGCCCTTATTCTCTCTCCTTTATTTATTTTCTCTGTTTCTTTTTGCTTCCCCATCTTCTCCGATGACATCTACCTTTCTCCTCTCTCTCTCTCTCTCTCTCTCTCTCTCTAACAATCATCTGTGCTTCCTCGCACCGCACAAAACCATGGCAAAAACAAAGACGACGCTGGATCTTCTTAATCGAACTCCGGTTGCCGAAGCTACGATTCTCCAACGTCGGCCAGAGCTTTTCGATAAGATTTGAAAGAATTAGATGACGACAATGACGTGGTTAGGCCACGATTTGACCGTCTTCGCTAGAGTTTGTGGTGGTGGTGTACGCCAGAGGTTCGCTAATATCACTATTGAGAGAGGAGGCGAGATGGATACTAGAGAGAGAGAGAGAGAGAGAGAGAGAGAGAGAGAGAGAGAGCATTTACAGCTCAAGAATGATGTTCAGCGGCTCATAATTCGATTTATATAGGCAAGGGTATTTTGTGTCTTTTAGATGCTCATGTAGACCTTATATGTTATGAAACTCTAAAGTGGACTATTGATGTTTGGAAGTTGCTATAGTGGACTAGGGAGCAATTCTCCCTAAAACCACAAAATCTAGAAGATATGAGGGTAAAAAGTAAAGTTATACAACTCACATACCAATATACAACAAATGGAAAAATTTTCCAAATCATGGAAAGGGATGTTAATTTCTCTTCAATTTCCCAAGTTTCTAAAAGCCCAAACAAATTGCCAAATCATGGAAAGGAAGTTAAGAAGTTTACCTGGGAGGGGATTGTAATAGCCCAAGACTTCCAAGAGCTTGTTGTCTCTGGGAGATATGATATCGGCATGCAAATTGCTTTGCGCCCACCTCTGACACACACCCCCTGACCCAACTTCCCCTTTTTACCAAATCACCCCTCCCCCAATTAATTGTATTAATTCATTTTTTTATATTAATTCATTTCTTTATTTAATTTATTTAGTTATTTCTTTATCTCTTTTTCCTTAAACTATCTTTTTTCTCTTATTGTATTTTTTAAAATATTCTCTATATCTTTTTTCTCTTTCATTTATTTAATATTCTTTATTTAACTAAATTTCTTTCTTTATTTAATTTCTTAATTCTTTTATCTTATTAATTTCTTTATATAAATTTACCGGCTTTTGTTTGTTGAAAATTTTAAATTGGTCCTATATTTTGGGACAGCCAAAAAAGGAAAGTAGGCCAAACTTTTTGGGACGAAAGGAGTATTAAAAACTCGTAACTTTTCAGTAATATGAACCATAACATTTTCTCTGTGACTCATAACATTTTGGTGTGTCTCATAACTTTTATTGAAAAAAAACTTAACTTTTTAATTATAAGAGCTAATCGATTCATAATGTTTTTAGAGGTATGTATAATACACACCCGAATAAAAATGTGTATCTATAACATTTTCCGTTATCCTAAAAGCAAGATACTACACAGTATATGGGTGATTTGGCTAATTTGAAAAAACTACTTTTTTTGGTTTTTTTCGTTTTGTCCTTATTCAATTTTTTTTGTGCATTTGTTAGTTTTCGGTCGACTTTTTGTGATTTCTTGGCTTGTCTCGACGAAAGGAATCTAAAAAGTATAAAATTATTAGCCAAACTTAAAGTTTTGTGAATAAAGACTAAAAATAATCCAAAAAAGTAATTATTTTTGTTTATTTTCGGCTTTATTAAAAAACCTATTACTTTTGACCATAATGTTATACTCTTTGGATTCGTCTCGACAAGATAAATCCATAAACCTTGTACCTTGACGCAAGATTAACAAATGCAATTTTCTTTTAATAAAGACAATGAAATAAACAAAAAACCAGTTTTTTCAAATTATCCAATTAGTGACATAGTTCCCATTTTTCCATTACCCTCGTCTTTCTTATTCTCAGAGAAAGAAAATCACAAAACAAATGAATAAACACCTTTCTTGCACAATCCAGTAAATTCAACAATCAAATGTAGAGAGTTTTCCCTTTTTCCTTTTGCTTGGTCCAAATATAAAAAATCAAATGTAGAGTGAGAAACGTACAAGAGCATTTGCGGAAAGTTGGTGAGGTTGGCTGGGGGGTGGGTGTCAAGGGCGGGGTGTGAAACACCTCTCTATCAACAGCCATGATTCGATAGAACGACTTGTTCTTGCATCCGCTCACCACCATTTTTTATATCCTCCTGTTTACATATAAAATTAACCAATCCAATGAATAATTGACACGTAATCAAAAGTGCCAAACGTTGGCAATTACTCGTCAATGAAGACACACTGGATTAATAAGATAAAATGCACCGAATACGATGTCGTATTTAGAAAGGTAGTTATTGGCAGTTACAAGCCATTACTATAATAAAGATTGGCCCCGAAGCCATAATTTCAACTGCTAAATGTACATGCTCCACGTGTAAACTTAAGAAACCAGACGATTGGCAGTTAGAACACGTGGAATTCTTCTAGGAAGCAGTTATTTCCTTAAACACATTATCATTTGAGTGGTTAAGTCGACGTGCAGATTTAAAGCTTCTGAGAGAAGGGAGAATTCAAATTCAGATGTGGAGGACGATTAACTGCCAACCATCAGAGTGGGAGTTGGAGTTCGAAGCAAGCTAGATTCAAATTCATGGAGCGGGAAGTTCAAACCACAAGCTACGTCTATAAATACGAGAAATTGAAGAGTACAAACCCCCGGACAAATCTTCAACAAACAGCTATAAAAAAACTGATGCTTGGTTTGTTCATTGGCAAAGTAGTTTAGGATTTCGGACTCAGTTCGAAGTAGTTTAGGATCTCGAACACAGTTCGAAGTAGATTAGGAAGTAGATTAGGATTTATCTTGATTGTTCTTGTAACAATCACCCCTATCTCGATTGTTCTTGCAACAATCACCTGTTCGAAGTTCTGTTACTCTGTATTTGAAGTTGGAGACAATTTCGCAGTAAGTTTATCTTTGATTTATCAATCGAAGTGTCTTGTTTCTTTATTGTTCTTTGATTTCCTAAGTTTATTGGTTTGCATTTCTTCACTTATTAAGAAAAATCCTCTTAATTGAGGTAATTGAACCAACAAAACACAATCGCCTAATTAGGTTTGGTTTTCCAAAGTTAATCTGAGGGAGGAGATTGAAACTCTCTCTGGCACGCTCGCACACAATTATTTTCCATTGCAAAGAAGTAAAAAGAACCAAACACATCTTTTTTGGCACGACGGGGGACACCGTAAAAGTGATAAATGGCTCCAAAACTTAGGAAGCAAGTGGATGACTCTCAGGCTGGCCAAACGCCAGAAGATGAGAACAATGGTAATTCTAAAGAGAACGAACAAATCGAAGGCCTTCAAGTTGGACCAGAGATTTGTGCTGGTCAAGACTTAAATATGGGAATTGGCCAGGTTTCTCGAATGAATACTAGGAAAAACAAAACTGCAAGGCGATGACCCAAAAGAATCCGAGAAATTGAGAGGAATGTGTCATCCAACCACTTTATTGAAATGATTGCTACGTTTAAAGAATTGGCTTAGACCCAAAAGCTTATATTACAAAAATTGGAAGAGCAATCAGGGCTTAAAAGTGATCCTTTGCCTTCACTTGAAAATGATAAAGGAGAGGCTAGCACAAGCAAATTCAGGACAAGACCTGGAAAAGAGCCTATAAATGTAGAAGACATACCTGAATCTTGGTATGAGCCTGCAAAAAATTATGATTATCAAATCCCTAAACCTAAGAAAGTGTTCAAGCAGAACACTAATGTCTCATTCGAACCTAACTATGATGGTGTATATGAGGAGAAAGGTTTCAGGAATTATGATTATGGATTCGATGAGTATATGTATACTCCTAGAAATCATATTAATAAAAAGGATAGGACTAGTGCAAAAAGGCCTAATCCAGAGGTTGGAATTCCTAAGTATTCAGGGATACCAGAAATGGGAAGGATACATTTGAACTATCTTTACGAACCTTTGGTGAACCAGGAAGGAGGTTTCAAGCAACCTAGGCCTTTTGATGATCCTTATCAGAGGATTCTAGAGGACCACATGCCTAGAAATGTCACTTGGGAACCACTTGTTAGTTCAAAGGTACCTTTAGGGGAACATCCAACCCTTCGAGATGAAATATTGGGTCTTATGCAAGAAGTTTATGGACCTTCGAACCGGGGGGTACAAACTCAAATTTATAGAAAACCCTATCCAGAATGGATAGATAAACAGTTCGAAGTCCCTAGAGGGTTTAAAATCCCAGATTTCACTTTGTTCCATGGAGATGGGAAACAATCCACAACTGAGCACATTGCTAGATTCACTGCTCAATGTAGAGAATTAGGCAATAATGGGTTCATTAAGTTGAAATTGTTTTCTAATTCTTTAACTGGGACGGCCTTCGAATGGTATTCTAACTTGACACCAGAGTCAGTTCCAAATTGGCAAAGGATGGAAGAATTATTCCATGCACAATTTTATCAAACTGAGCCGGAAGTTACCATGGCCGATTTAGCAAGATTAAAGCAGAGACCTGATGAGAAGGCTGCTCAATTTATTACTAGGTTTAAAAGGGCCAGAAATAAGTGTAAACTTCAATTACCAGAGGTTGAGTTTGTTAGAATAGCACAAGATGGTTTAAGTAGAGAACTTAGGAAGAAGTTCGATTCTACTGAATTCAGAGATTTGGTTGATTTAACTTACAAAGCATCAAGATATGAGTCTTTGTTAGAAGAGGATGTTGATAGAAATAACTCTTCTTATTCAACCTATTATAAAGAACCCATTTATGAGATTGATGCTGCTGAAATCATTGAGCATGAGCCTTGTGTGTGTGATTGTCTAGTTCGAAAGGAGTCTTCTATAGTACCAAGAACTAACAAAAAAGCAGTCAGTAAGGTTTATTCATTTGATATTTCAAAGGCAGATGAAATTTTCGATTACCTTTTGAAGAAAAAGTTTATCAAACTTCCTGAAAATGTTAAACTTCCAATTTTGGAAGAAACAAAAGGGAAAAGTTATTGCAAATGGCATGCTTCTTGGACTCATTCCACTAAAAATTGTAATGTTTTCCGTGATAGGATTCAGGAGCAGATCAAGAAAAGAAGGATCATGTTTCCACAAAAGGCTATGGGAATCGATACTGATCCATTTCCAAAAATTGAAGAAGTGACTGCCAACACTAATGTGCCAACATGTCTGGCTAAAACTGTCAAGGAAATGTGGCAGAACAAGCAGGTGCAAGTGGAAATGAACTCAGTGCAGTTTAGCAAAGGAAAGCCAAAAGTTGGCCAACCTCGAAATAGTGATGGGAAGACCTACCGCCAAAATATTTCACCAGGAAGTTCTTCTAGTAAGGGCTTTAAGAAATCCCATCTTCCCATGCTCGAGGCATCCTTTTTGGAATGTTTGTGCATGGAATGCAGAGCCAACTATTTGATCTTCAAGGATTTGGATAGATAGGGGGTTGATTTCTTTCCAAAGAGGATGGAAAGAAAAGCCTTGGATCAAAACAATGAAAGAAAGCCTTGGATTAATCCAAATCATGGAAGAAATGAGAGGCCCTAGTCTGTTTCAAAGAGAAATGTGCCTTCTAGTCCAGTCCCACCAGCTTCGAAGCGGGATTATCCTCCTTTGAAGAAGGTTAACACTGGGAAGGCCCCAATGGGCCAAAGAAATGAAGGAGAAGAGGAGCAATTTACTATGGTGAAAGGGGTTCCTGATTGGTTTCTGAAGAGGGTTAAACCAGAACTCTTCCAAGAATGTAGAACCTTTGCTAAAATAGGGAGCAAAATGGCTAAACCTCTCAGTGCTCCTACTGGTCAATGGGTAGTTGTTAGAGATCCAAAGACCAAGGCACCTCAAATGATTCCTATGTTGACAAGAACACAGAAAAGGAAACTGCAAAGGAGGTATACTAGCTTCCAAATGGAGGAATATGCTTCTAAAGAAAATCATAGTGGGGGTGATAAGTTTAACCCAAGGTTTAACAGACTTCGAAGAGAAGATTCTGAAGAATCTCTTCAAAAAGGGTTTACTCAATCAGAAAGAGAAGCACTGGAAAGTCTGGCTGCAAGGATGGACAGTGAAGTACCTCGAAACAGTCCAGCATCACTAGATTCCTTGGCAAGCTATCGGTCTGGATTATTAGAGGCCATGGTGGTGGAACAGGAAGAAGATGGAAGAATGAATTCATCTCCTATTGAAACATTGTCCCCTATGGAAACTTCTGCAGTGGAGTTTCCTGAAAAGATGGACACAATAGAGGATGGATCAGAGTTACCAGCGCAGGAAAAGAGGACCATTCAGTTTGGAACTTTGCCTGAAGTTCAAATTAACATGGTCTCTCCGTCATTCGATTTTGGACCTTTTGGACCAGATTGTTCTCCAGTTCGAAGGGCATTACAACCATCAGTTGCTCCTTTGGAGGTTATAGATGTATCAACTAATGAGGAATACAATCTCACTTATGACAATGGTTGGAATGATAGTTGGGGAGCTTTGATTTCCAAGATTCAAAAGGAAGAGGAGGAGGAGGATTTCATGATTATGGTAAACACAACTGAAGAACCAGAAGTAACCTCCAAAGAGAAAGCAATCTTCATTCCAAAAACAGAAAATGACTCCAAGTATCCTTTGATTGTTGATCTGGATTGTGCTGATCTTTCTTATCCTTTCAAATCACCTTCGAATGATATGAGGCACCATTTAAAACCATTATACATATCTGCTTTGTTTGATGGTATTTTGTTAAATGGAATTTTCATTGACAATGGTGCAGCAGTGAACATTTTGCCTTCTAGGACTCTAATGAAGTTGGGAAAAGAAAAGGTTCGACTGATCCCAACAAGCACATCCATTGCTGGGTTCACTGGTGAAAGTAAGAATCCCAAAGGAATTGTTTCTATATGCCTGAAAGTTGGCCAAGTAGAAACTGATACAGCTTTCTTTGTGGTGGACACTTTTACAAGCAAGTATAATGCTTTACTTGGTAGGGATTGGATTCATGTCAATGGTTGCATTCCATCCTCAATGCACCAAGCCCTGATGATTGTGAAATATGAAAATGGGAAAGAAGTGGGGGTCGAAGAGGTGAAAGCAGACCCACATCCCTTTAGTACTTCAGCAAATTGTGCAGAGGCAGAGATGTATAAGCATGAAATCATCCCTCTAAGTGAAATTGCACAAACTGCCACCCCTCCATCCAATGTATTGGAAATAGGAGAATTGGCAGAACTGAAATCCAAACTCAAACAAGCAGTTGATTATGAATCAGACAATCTACCAGATGAAGCTGCTTGGATGTGAGTCCAAGACAGAGTTCGAAGAGGCCATCTCTTTGGCTTTAGTTAAGTTTATGGCTCTTGAAATAGAGCAGAGATTACAAGAAACAAATGATTGGGAGGAATTGTTGGCTGAGAAATCTGACTGGGGGTTGAAGCCAGTTGAGTTCGAAGAGGCCTTTATAGGTCATGTCGAATCTCAAGATCCTGTGGAAGAAGTAGAATTGGGAGAAGGAATTGTTCTAAACACTGTGCAAATCAATAAGGGGCTTGATACTGCTTCGAAAGCCAAGTTGATCGCAGTGCTTAAAGAGAACAAAGAATGTTTTGCTTGGAGTTATAAAGAACTAATAGGTTTGAGTAGAAATTTGGTTGAACATAGATTACCTATCAAACCTAATTGCAAACCTTTCAAACAACTTCCAAGAAAAATGTCTCCTGAAACCATTTTCTTGGTTAAAAAGGAAGTTCAAAATCTTTTAAATGCTGGTTTTATTAGAACAGCAAGATATGTAGAGTGGCTATCAAATATTGTTCCTGTTGTCAAGAAAAATGGGAAAATTAGGGTGTGCATTGATTTTAGAAACTTGAACACTGCAACCCCTAAAGATGAGTACCCAATGCCTGTAGTAGACATGTTTGTGGATAGTTCTGCAGGCCACAAAATCATGTCTATTATGGATGGACATTCAGGGTACAATCAGATTTGCATAGCTGAGGAAGATGTTCATAAGACAGCATTTAGAGCCCCTGATAACCTTAGGACCTTTGAGTGGGTCAAGATGCCTTTTGGGCTTAAGAATGCTGGTGCTACTTATCAAAGAGCTATGAACACTATCTTTCATGAAATAATAGGGGGTTTTCTAGAATGCTACATAGATGACATAATTGTCAAGTCAAGGTCTATTGATGATCATGTAGAGCACCTGAAAATAGCTTTTTCAAAGATGAAGCATTATCAACTAAAGTTGAATCCTGCTAAATGTGCTTTTGGAGTAATGGCAGGTAACTTTTTGGGATATCTAGTTCATAGCAAAGGTATTCAGGTTGATAAAAATAAAGCTAAAGCTATTATTGAAGCAAAACCTCCCTCAAACAAGAAAGAACTACAGAAATTTCTTGGTCAATTGAATTTTCTTCGAAGATTTATATCTAATACTACAGGGAAAACTAAAGTTTTTTCTTCTCTATTGAAATTGAAGGATGGAGAGGACTTCGAATGGACAAAGGAGCATGATGATGCTTTCAAGGCCATCAAGGAGTACCTGATCAATCCATCAGTTCTTGTTCCACCTAGGAGGGGAGAGCCAGTTAAATTATATTTGGCAGCAAACCATGACTCAATAGGAGTTTTATTGGCTCAAGACAATGAGGAAGGGAAGGAGCAAGCTATCTATTATCTAAGTAGGTTTCTTAATGATTGTGAAATTAGATATTCTCAAAGAGAAAAAAGCTATGTTTAACTTTGTTCTTTTAGCTTCGAGAAGAAACTCAGGTACTATATGATACCTAGAGTAACTTATGTAATTTCTCAGACTGATGTTATGAAGTATATGTTGTCCCAACCTGTACTCAAGCAAGCGTAATTGGGAAGTGGATTGTATCTTTAATTGAATTCATCTAGAATATATTCCTCGAAATCACCAAAGGGCAAGCTCTGGCTAACTTTTTGGCTAATCACCCAAATGAAATTGAAACTCCTGAGATAGAAGATGTTAATGCAATAATAGCCAAACCATGGAAAATGTGGTTCGATGGTTCGAAAACATCTCAAATGGCTGGAATTGGAGTTGTTTTGGAACCTCCTCAAGGTTCGAAAACCAAGTTTGGATTTCGAATAAATGAAGGGGAATGTACCAACAATCAAGCAGAATATGAAGCTCTAATCGCTAGTCTAGAACTCTTGCTTACTTTGAAAGTTGATATAGCAGAAGTGTTTGGAGATTCTCAATTGATTATAAACCAAGTAAATGGAGAATTTGGTTGCCACAATATTGGTTTAAAACCTTATTATGAATATGTGAGGATATTGATTAAGCAATTTCACATGATCTCTTTTACATATGTTCCAAGGTTCTTCAATGAAGAAGCTGATGCATTGGCTCAAAGAGCATCAGGATTCAAGTTTATTCCTGATGACAATAGAGAGTTTTGTCAATTAACTCTAAGAAAATCTTTGCCAATGCTTAAAGATAGAAACATGAACTTCGAAGTGTGTGAAATCACTTCTTCTCCTAGTTCGAATGACTGGAGACAGTCATTAATTGACTATTTAACAAGGCCTAATGCCAAAACAGATAGAGCAACAAGGCTAAGATCTGTCAATTACATCATGTATAATGGGGAACTGTTCAAGAGAGGAGCAGATGGATTACTGCTTAAGTGTTTAAACAAAGTTGATGCTTTTAGGGCTATGGCAGAAGTTCATAAAGGTATCTGTGGAGCTCATCAAGCAGGAATCAAGATGAGATGGTTGATTCGAAGGTATGAATATTACTGACCTACTATCCTAAAGGACTGCATTGACTATGCAAAAGGGTGCCAAGCTTGTCAGAAGACAGGGCCTCTTAAAAAATTACCAGTTACTGAATTGCAGTATGTAATTAAACCCTGACCATTTAGAGGATGGGCAATGGATATGATTGGTATGATTTACCCTCCATCTAGGAATGGGGATAAATTTATACTAGTTGCTACTGATTACTTCACTAAGTGGGTGGAGGCTCAAGCCTTTGAGAGTGTCTCTCAAGAACAAGTGATTGAGTTCATTAAGAATATCATCTATAGGTTTGGATCTCCAGAAACTATAATAGTAGATAATGGATCCATTTTCAAAGGTAGAGCAGTGAAGGCTTTTGCAGCCTCTCATGGAGTGTCCTTGATTAACTCAACACCCTATTATGCTCAATCAAATGGTCAGGCTGAATCAACCAACAAGATTATCAAAAGAGGCATTCAAAGAATGGTTGATAGGAACCTAGAAGAATGGCCAAATTTATTGTTAAATGTGTTATGGGCATATCGAACCACTAAAAGAACCAGTACTGGAGCTACTCCTTTTGCTCTAACTTATGGGCATGATGCTGTGTTACCAATGGAGATTGTGGTGAAGTCACAAAGAGTTACTTCCCAGAATGAACTAGATATTGGAGCATACCACCAAGCCATGCATATGGAGCTCGAAGGGATAGATGAAGAAAGAATTAAAGCTTTAAATCAGATCTTAGTACAAAAATTAAGAGTAGCCAGAAGTTACAATAAGAAAGTGGCTGTTCGAAGCTTTGATATAGGGGACCTAGTATGGAAAGTAGTGCTGCCTATCAAAGAAAGAAAGCAAGGACTTGGGAAATGGGCTCCAAACTAGGAGGGACCTTTCCAGATTCATAGAGTCCTTAAAAGAGGGACATATCATTTAAAGGATTTGAATGGTTATGTCCATAGAAGAAAGATTAATGGGAGATATTTAAAGGCCTATGTCCCAACTATATGGGAGTCCTTTAACAGGAGATAAAAACTATAAAATAGTTCATCTCTCATTGCTTGTGCTGGTCAAGGTAAGTATTAAGCACAAGCAGATTTGTATTGGTTGGAACTCATTAGTTCAAACAATGAAATTAACATTCCAAGCAAATGAATAGCTATGAGATTGGAAAACAAAAGTATTTCATTGATTAATTCATAAGTTGTACAATTGTGTCTGTTAAACTAACTAACACAGAAGCACCCTTATTACACACAAACTCATACACATCTTCTAGATCAGTTGTTCTTTGCAATTGATTCTTAAGTTCTCAACTATTGAAGAAGCCCTGCTCATGTAAGTTTGCATGTGGGAAGTGGTTTGAGCAATCTCCCCTCTGACTGCAAACAAAGCCTCTTCAAGTCGAGCCTCTTCTTCCCTCAACGGATGTAGCTTAGCAGCATCTTGATCATAGGAGGAAATCACAGTTTGTGCTTCATCCTCTGCATTGGCTAAAGATGCCTTCCAACTCTGTCTTTGAAGGTGTCTCTCTTGGACTTCATAGAGTTGAAGGGCTTTTACTTGGAATTCAGAAGCCTTGGTCAAAAGTTGTGCATGTAGCTCTTGAGAGGCAGGCTTCAAAACCCAAGCAGCTTGACAGCAAATACTCAAATACATCTTCAAATCCCCTTCAGCAATGGTTTCGAAGCTTAATCTTGAGAACTGTTGGAGGATCCCCCTCAATTCCTGAATCTCTTCTGGTAAGAAGGTAGGCTTGACCAACTCAGATGCAGATGAGCCTTGTTCAACCTTGAGTTGGATGATAGGAGATTCTGGAGAAGGAATTAGAGCTTTGGGATTAGTGATTCTATTACAGAAATCACTTACTTTTTGCTTGAACTGCTCTAGTGGAAGAGGATCACCAATAATGGTGCTAGCAGAAGCACCAGTTTCCTGTCAAAGGAATGCATAAGCATAATTAGGCTTAAGTCTTCGAAGTAAGATATGATTAATCCAGGCATAAACATAATGAACACATAATGAACCAAATTACCTCAATTGGATGAGATGGTTCTGGTGGAATTTGTTCAAGAGGGGCATATTGGGTTCCTGAAGTCGATCGAGAAATCAGCTTGCCCAACTATGGCCTCACCGCCAAGAGTGACCTCTGCAAATAAAGCTTGCCTCCTCGTGGATATTTTGATAGGTTCGCTTCGAATGCTTTCTGAAGCCAGAGCTCTTGCCACAATGTTGATGATAGGAGGAGACATATCCTGCACTAAAGCTTGTGCCATTTCAACAGATGTTTTGACAACATCAAGAGCAGTTTTCCTTGTGATAACTGAAGTAGGCTTGGAAGCTTCAGTGACTTCAGTAGTAGAGGGACCAGCTGACTCTTGAACTTCGACAGGAATGTCTTGAGCTGACTTTGAAAAAGCCTTCGAAGCTTTAACAGGATTTGTTGTGGGTGTTTTCTCTAAGAAAGATATTACTCGAAGATAAGAACACATGAATTTGAGGATAGAAGAGGAATAATGAAAATGATTTTATAAAATTAACCTTTTATAATCTGACTTATCGTGACATCTTCTCTCTCTTCTTCCTCTGGTTCCTCAGCCAAGACATATTTTCTCTTCTTTGAAACTTCATGAGTTTCGACAAGTTTTGCTCTTTTAGGAGTAACTTCTTGCTCGAGATGTTTTTCCTTTTTTCACCCTCAAGCTCAAAGAACAAAAGGAGGTAAAACACCTAGCAAGAGGAGATTCGAATGTCAGAATGGGTATTTGACGGATAAAGATTTACCTGGCTTCGAAATTGGAGGAACAGGAGCTGGAATAGATTCTTTCCTAGTCTTCTTTTTCAAGACAGATTCTGTGAATTGGATCATAAGGTAAGAAACAGAAAAGACTTCAAAGTCAAGATAGTCACACAAGTCATCAAAAGATTACCTGATGGAGAAGGAGAAATATGAGCAGTACTTTGTTGTTGTGATCTAGTCACCATATATGGCACAGCCCTGAGGGGTTTGACATCCAAAGCAATAGGCACTGAGGCAGAGGACTGTATTTCTGGTGTTTCTTCTTCTTCTTGAGTTGATCGAGATGTGCTTACTGGGTCTATCCCAAAACCATCATCTGATATCGAATCAGAAAGAGTTACATCTTCAATTTCTATACCAATTTCTCTGGCAAAAGCTTTGACAGGAGCAGTCTTGAGATATAACTCTGTAGCATTGTGCCACCACCTAGAGAATTTTGGGTGAGGGGGCTCATAAACTATTGAAAAACTGTATGGCTGAAACTTCACTCTTGCTTCCATAAACTCAGCATTGAGACGTGTAACATGGTTTCTGTCAATCTTGTTTCTTGCAGAAAGGGCAATGTTAAGTTCACCAGGATGAGGGCAAGGGATGGCTTGTACTAATCCAAATTGCTTAGCAAATTGAGCAGGGCAGTAGATCTCAGCATGGGCTTGTCTACAACCACCCACATAGGTACCAATGATAATTTCTCTTGGTAAAAGGATACTTGCCCAGGCTTCATGATAAGCAGAGATACCACGTTGCATTATAAGCCTTCTTATCCACATTGGCCCAACATCCCAGTTATCGAAAGGTAAGAATTCATCTGTTTCTTTATCTTCATTTAGTTGGTGAAAATATTGGAGGTACCCTACCAAAGTAAGAGGAGTCGAATCTAGTATGATGAACTTATCCCCATATACACTAAGAGGGTATCTCTTTGCAACCTTGTGGTCTGGAAAGTAAGCTAACAGCCATAATTGTAGGAACCAGAGGGGACCTCCTAAATTTTGATAAAGCGGCTTGGCATGATTATCAGACCCTATTTTGTAAACATAGCCTAAGAAATAAGAAGCCAAATCAATGGTTTCCCCTTGTGAAAGAGCATAGGCCAGAGGTGCGAACTCAAGTACCATCTTCTTACCTCCATGACAGAAGACCATTTTGCATAAGGTATACCAAATATATGCAAACAACTCTTTGTTAGAAACCTCATCTGAGTATTTCCTTTCAGTATCTAGAAATTTGCTGTAAGAAGCATTTTTTCCAGCATACTCGATTTCACTCAGAAATGGAACTTCTGTGTGTGAGGCAATATCGAAGTAAGTGCCATATGGAGGAAGTCCAATAAGGAAAGATACATATAGAACTGTGGGAGCCATCATGCCACAGTTGAATCTGAAACAATTATATGATGGGTCCCAAAAGGCTAAAGCAGCTTGTATAAGTGAAGGGTTTTGCAAGATAACATTTCGAAGCAAAGATATTACATGCGACAACCCAGCAGTTTCTAACTCTCTACCTTTAGTTTTAACCATTCGGATGGACCATTCTTCCCACTCTTTATCATAGTTCGGCCAGCAGATGAAATTCTTCTTGGCCCAGTTGGAGAAATCCAAAGGTCTGTCTTTCACAAGGTTACTCCCTTCGAGAAGGGGATAACATGGTGTGAATGTCAAGGGGAGATCAAAAAATGTTGGTCCAAGAATTTGGATATTGCTCGCAGCTGGATGTTCGACGTAAGTACGATTTTGTAGCTGACCAGAACCCGACCTAGATTTCAGAATTTCTTTGGTAACCAAACTCCTAAGCACGAAGGAGGGAGTACCTTTCGACAACTCACTTTCAGAAGCCATGGATGCAGAGGTGAGAGAGAAAGAGAGGGAGAGCAAAGTGTTTGAAAGTTTGAACGCGTAATGAGAATGATTTCAAGCCCTAGATTTATACGTTACGAGGAAGCGGTGCAGCGTTTCGGGCCAGATATCCATTTTAAAGTTATTGGGCCTATGATTATTTTTCGGCCCACGTTTGGTTTCAATTTTTGGTTGATAATTACTTTCAAATGAATAAATCATTTCATACTTTGAACCACTTTTTGGTTTATTTTCATGAAATGTATCTTATTCTAAAGAGTTCGAGTTGGTTTAAAGCCTAATTAAGTGCTTCGAAAAGCATTTAAGAATGCATAACAAGCCATTGAAATAACTAATATTTCATTGAAACTTAAGGTATAAGGAAAATACATGCTACAAAATCCTATTACACAAAGAGAACTAAGCATCTGCTGGTGGTGAAGCAGCTGTTGGAGTAGGAATGATTTGGAAATAATGAGGAAAGCTCCAAGTCATTAAGGCATGGAATCTTGCCAAGTAAAACTGAAAAACTCTTTTTCCATCATTCTAGCTTTGTTCTCTTCGTCAATTTTGAGCTTCTTCTCAATCAATGGCCTGATTTTCAAAACCAGAGTCTTGGCTTTGACTTCGAACTTGGCCAATTTGAGAGCATTTCTTTTCATGTGACTTTTTAACCTCCTTCGAAGCCTCTTAGAAACATTAGTGGGCGTTTCGAAAGAACGCCTTTTCAGGTTTTCCACCTTTTTATGAAGTTTGAAGATTTGATCATGAAGCACTTCGTAATCATGAAGGTCTTGATTAAACCCAAATGAAGCAGTGTTATTCTTCATCCACATTCGAAGCAGAGGGAGCTGACTCAGAAAAGAGTGAAAGAAAGGGCTAGTTTGAATACTACATTGAAGAGTTTCGCAAGCCCATAAAAAGTTCTTAAAAGGTATGTCCTCTTCAAGAATACCTACATCCAAAAAAGCAAAAGCAGCCAATAGCTATTTGGCTTTGAGGGAATCAGAATGGGGATAAAGAGAATAAGAAAGGTTAGCATGATAAGGAGTAAGGTCGAACTTGATATTCTTTAGCTCTTCGAACCAATCCGTATTCTCAGGAAGGTCTCGAAGGGAAAGATTGGCAGGATCAATGAAGTCTCCTTCGAAATGAGGCCTTCGAACCTCATACAACCAGTATATAAACTGAGTACTGGCCTTCTGCTTAAGCTCTCCATACCCAGCAAAGCCTGACCTTTCATCTTCATAGACTTTAAAGAAGCTAGGGGTTAAACAAGTGGCTATGAGACTGTCAAGCAGCATTATGTTGGGATCTCGTCTGATGAAGGGAGATAAATATTTGCTCATAGCCAATGAGCGATAGTGGCTCCAACCTTTATAGCCAGCAGGATCATCCATTCTTACCACCATTATCTCAGATGGTAAACCCCATAGAAAGGGTTTATGAGCAGGGGGAGATGGAGGATTCCATGGGTCAATGGGCTCAGAAGTTTCAACTTGAGCCACTGTATAAGATCGATCTCTTTGAATCTCACCAACAATGGGCGTCACAATGTTGTTGGTGTCAGCAGAAATTCGGTCATTTAGAACCAAATTTTCAAAGGCATTTTGAGTGTTAGAAATATCAGCCATGGTTGAATACAGATTAAGATCAGTTTGCAAAGAAAATTGGTAATGGATTTTTTACCAGTGATTAAGTCTTTTTATAAGCAGAATTTTTAGTTAAAACGATTCAAATTCTGGCAAAATGGAGAACGTGGGTATTAACTGCCCACTATCCATGAATCTCTCATAAGAACGAAGAGATTTATTGATAACTGCATCGTGGGATGTGATAAAAACTGCTAATAACTTTTTCTTTGGAAGCTTATAGGAATTCGAAGCGGTAACAGGCACATTAACACTTATTCAAATCCTTTGAACAAAGATGTTAATGTGGGGGGGTATGTTTACATATAAAATTAACCAATCCAATGATTAATTCACACGTAATCAAAAGTGCCAAACGTTGGCAATTACTCGTCAATGAAGACACACTGGATTAATAAGATAAAATGCATCGAATACGATGTCGTATTTAGAAAGGTAGTTATTGGCAGTTACAAGCCATTACTATAATAAAGATTGGCCCCGAAGCCATAATTTCAACTGCTAAATGTACATGCTCCACGTGTAAACTTGAGAAACCAGACGATTGGCAGTTAGAACACGTGGAATTCTTCTAGGAAGCAGTTATTTCCTTAAACACATTATCATTTGAGTGGTTAAGTCGACGTGCAGATTTAAAGCTTCTGAGAGAAGGGAGAATTCAAATTCAGACGTGGAGGACGATTAACTGCCAACCATCAGAGTGGGAGTTGGAGTTCGAAGCAAGCTAGATTCAAATTCATGGAGCGGGAAGTTCAAACCACAAGCTACGTCTATAAATAGGAGAAATTGAAGAGTACAAACCCCCGGACAAATCTTCAACAAACAGCTATCAAAAACTGATGCTTGGTTTGTTCATTGGCAAAGTAGTTTAGGATTTCGGACTCAGTTCGAAGTAGTTTAGGATCTCGAACACAGTTCGAAGTAGATTAGGAAGTAGATTAGGATTTAGATTAGGATTTATCTCGATTGTTCTTGTAACAATCACCCTTATCTCGATTGTTCTTGCAACAATCACCTGCTCAAGTTCTCATTCTTCTCAGTATTTGAAGTTGGAGACAATTTCGAAGTAAGTTTATCTTTGATTTATCAATCGAAGTGTCTTGTTTCTTTATTGTTCTTTGATTTCCTAAGTTTATTGGTTTGCATTTCTTCACTTATTAAGAAAAATCCTCTTAATTGAGGTAATTGAACCAACAAAACACAATCGCCTGATTAGGTTTGGTTTTCCAAAGTTAATCTGAGGGAGGAGATTGAAACTCTCTCTGGCACGCTCGCACACAATTATTTTCCATTGCAAAGAAGTAAAAAGAACCAAACACCTCCTAAGAAATCAAAAGGGAAACCAAAAATCATAAATCGATGAAACATGCGGTGGTCGGTGTCGGTGAGTTGGTGCGATGGTAGTAGTCGATGGTGGCCTCTTGGATGGCGGTTAGTTGCTAATTGGAGAGAGAGAGAGAGAGAGAGAGAGAGAGAGAGAGAGAGAGGTTTTGCAGCTAATTACCGAAAATCACGGTGGCCCGTTAAACACCAACGTTAATATTTGAAGTTCCGCATGGTCAGCACTCAATAATGTTATTGTCGATTTTTTTTTTTTAACAATTTCAGTTTATGTTTTTATTCTTGTTTTATTACTCTTGCCGACGCAAATACTAATCGATAAGTATATTTTTAGGCTAATTAGCCAAAAATTTAAAACATTTGACATTTTATACGGAAGGACAAGAAACTTTTGCAATTGGACATAAAAAAATATTTGACATTTTTAAAGGGAAAGACAATGAATTTTGCAATTGAACATAAAGACAAAAAAGAAAGAAAGTAAAAATGTCATTAATTTTTATAAGTTCTAATTTTGTACAGAAAATTCTAAAAAAATTAACTCCTATATCCAGGCCGTCCACTTCCCCACCTCCAACCGACAACTTCCGATGACTCAAAAAAATAGTTACATTTCATTAATTTTTAAAAGTTCTGATTTTGTACAAAACATTTTTAAAAAAAATCAATTCCTGCCTCTGACTGACCACTTCTTGCGGCCCAAAAATTAGTGAGACTTCACTAATTTTTAAAATTCTAATTTCGTACAGAAAATTCAAAAAACCAACTTTTGCCTCTTGGCTGACCACCACCCCACATCCAGCCAACTACTTCCGGTGACCCAAAAAATTAGTGACATTTCACTAGTTTTTAAAAGTTCAAATTTTGTGCGAAAAATTTAAAAAAGAAAATCAACTTTACCTCCCACCAACCACTACCCCAACTCTGGCTGACCACTTCCGGCTGCCCAAAAAATTAGTGACATTTCACTAATTTCTAAAAGTGCCAATTTCGTACATAAATTTTTTAAAAAATAACCAATTAGTCAACTAGCAACTCCTCAAATTAGTGAAAGCTCACTAATCATCCTAAAAATGTATGATAATAGATCAAATTCATAGTTAGTGAAGCCTCACTAATCCTCATAAAATGCTCTAAATATTTAGTCTACTCTAGTGAAAAATGAAAAACAAATTAAATGAATTATCCAAAAAAAAAAAGACAAATTAAATGATTAGCTTTTGTGTTTCTCCTAAATTCTGGCTTTTGAATTTCTGAACACTTCTGAACAAAAAAAAGAGGGGGTTTTGCTCTGGGGAAAAAAATTACAACTACAAACTCACATCGGGAAAAAAAATCCGAAGGTGAAAAGAGGAAATGGAACTCAATTGATCACTGGTGTGCAGAAATTGATCTCGATCGTTCACTGGTATGCGGAAATAGATCCCGATTGATCACTATGGCCATTTCCAAGGACAATATTGATGTGGGGCTGCACCAAACTGAAATAAATTCGTCATATCAGAGTATGATAATATCAAAGCAGCCATCTTCCATGCTTAATAATATCAAATTAGTGAATCTGCCATTAAAATGGATTTTAAGCGACGGATCTTAACGTAATACTACCTCAATCACGAAGTCGATCCTTTTTGTACAAAATTTTGAAAAGAAAAAAGCCGAAACACTACAAAATCGTTTGCCCTGTGTAGGAAAGGTCAATATATTTATTGTTGACAAAGTCAGAACTTTGACCACCCTATCAGAAGAAGACACGCGGCACCTACAGATTAGTGACACGTGGCAGAATCAAGTGGCCCCACGAAGAGCTACCCCCTTGAGGGGGGCTAGCACATGTCATCCCCCGCGAACAACGACAAAAAGTGTACAAACTTCAAGACAAGATGCATCTGAGGGTGGGAGAGGATCTCGAGCCCGGGAAGATTAGCGCCAGTCCAAACAAGACGAGTAGCGTGATAGAGCAACTCAAATAAGAGTTAGCAATAGTCCGAATAGGACAGATGGCGCGAGTCCGAACAAGGCGAAGCACAAAAGATCAACCTAAACATCCGTGTCTGCTCAAGTTGAAAGACAGGACTTGAGGGGCCCTCAAGGGCTCGGTTCGCGGTACTGGCATGGTCAAGCTATGAGTTGCACTCACAGGAATGGAGGGGGATTTAGTGGCTCGGTGGATTGAGGAAAAGGGATCATTGCATAAGGGGTTCGCGAGAAGATCACTCCCTGCAGCCGTACAGTACAGAAGGGACATGTGTCGAATATTTACTATGCCATTTGGCATATCAGGACTGGCCCAAGTAGTCTATAAATATGAGGCACCCCTCTCACAATTCATCTAAGATTTAGAGAGAGAGCTTGAGAGATTTATTTCCTAGAGAGTGAGAGTCCATCTCCTCTAGAAAGAGAAAGTCTCCAATTGAGGGCATAGCACAAGAGATAACCTAGAGAGATTTTGCCTAGGTCTCTTTCATACTGTTTGCCTTATTTTCCACCCCACCAAATCAATCTTCCATTCTCTCCTACTGAACACCAACCATTCTTTGCCTCTCCAGCTCATATTCTTTCTTGAATATTTGACTAAACAAGAACCATCACCTACAACCTGGAAACACCACAGCCATCGATCAAAACATTGTGGGCGGCCTTAAAATCCTTCTGTCGGCCCAAGTAATCAACAAACTAAGAGACTGTCTCGTAAATTTTCTATTTTGTCCTCCAAGGCTAGTCCCCATGGCCCAAATCCTAAAATTATACACATACACACAATTTCTCTGCATATATATATGCATGTGCTTTACCTTTTTTTCTTTTTTGTTTAATTATATATGGTTACCTATATATTATATCTATATTACAACAGAGAGTAATTTTATATTTTGTCTCTCTCACAATTGTCTTTCGTGGAAGATTGAAATGCTGTGATTGAGTTTCAAAATAGAGTTTGATCCAAGGGTTAAAAAAGTTTTCATATTTCCTTTTCAAAATCCAAAATTCAATAGGTTTCTTTTTACGGCTTAGATTGACACAATCAATTCCTAAAAAAATATTATATCGCTCCACTCTCAAAAAAAGAAATATTAGGAGGATGCAATTAAATTAATGGAAGTTAAAACGTAATATCCAAGACCGGAGGGACTAATAAAAGAGAAGGTTTCCAATTGAAGGTGTTTGGTCATTTGCCCAATTTGGGTCAATTTTACCCCGCAACAGTTCAAAGGCTTCTACGAACAACAACTCTACACATCCTCTCACTCCTCAGCCACAGAATCCACATACACGAGGGGGTTCCAACTTTACACGTATGTACCAGCCATCTCTGCATCGTCAAACTCGCCTCTCTCTCTCTCTCTCTCTCTCTCTCTCTCTCTTCGCACTTCGCAGAGCCATAGAGCCACATGAATAAAGTTCTTGTGCCTCTTTTGTTGATCTTGATTTGATCTGACTAAGGGGCTCCACTGGTGGTCTTCGTTGATCGTTCACTAGGTGGTGTTTTCACCTTCATCCATCTCTGTTCTTTCCCTTGTTTGTTTGTCGTTGTTCTTTGTGGATGAGGATTTGGATTCGTAGTTTGTGCAGAGAAAATAGAAGAGAAGGACGGCTATGCAGGCTGCAGTGGGCTATGAAAGTCCACAATCGAGATCAAGAGAATGGAGAGGGAGGCAACATGACTAAAGATGAAGAAGGTATTCTCCGTTTTCCTTTATCTCTGCTCCTTGTTCTTGCGCACACGCAGAGCGGGAAAAACCCTAGACATGGTGCTCCATTAATTAAGAGAAATAGACAGTCAGGCCTTCAAATTTTCCACTTTCGAACATAGGATTGTTTAAGCGAATCCGTTAGTATGGTTGCTGGATTTGTGTCAATTAGGTTGAAAAATTGATTCGAATTCGCTCATCACTTTAGAGGTAATTAATCCTATCTTTCAACTCTCTCTCAAATTATAAATTTTTCGTAAGAACATGCCATCTTTGTTTCTAGGGTTTCAATTTGTATTACGCAATTCGAGAATTAGGGTGGAGAGGCTTGATTGTTAATAATTGCTGTTGTAAATTGCTTCCTTTTTCTGCTTGTCAACATAGATTTGTTTGATCTTGTAGTTGATGTGTCTGAGTACAAGCACATTGATAGGGTTTTCACATTTGACAAGGTATTATTGGGATGATTTCATTTGGCATGTTGATGGCATTGTTTGGAAAACCAGGTGATAGGCTTTTTCAACTAAACTCTTCAATTATTTAAAGTAAGAGTTTTGGAATAAGATATATTAAAGCCATAGATGTGTAATGAGACTAAAGTGTTATAAATATCTACAACTACTATATCTAGAATAGGGGTTTTGAGAAGTAATGGAATAGCATAGTAAAACAAGAAAAAGAATAAAGAAGTTGGCATTGTCAAAAAGTACAAGACGCTAGCAGTGTGGAACTAATCTATTACCAATCTTAACCCAAATCATTTTGCCAATGCATGAAAGGGGGTCAGCTTCAAAGTTTGAGGCTTTGGTAATATTGAGGTTAATGAGGGCAGACTTGGCTGAAGGAGTTACATTTATGTTATCTCTATTTAATATCCTTTTTTCACAGAGCACTGGCTCTTAGTTGATTGCGTGAGAAATGCTTTTGTTTTCCGGATTACA